>CM037878.1:284589743-285789743 GCA_021292165.1 Shinisaurus crocodilurus
GTCAGAGGGAACCTGGCGATTGCTTAGAGTGGATCTTGATGGGCACTGCAGTAATTGGGAGGTAGGGTTCTGTGCTCTGCACAGCTCTTTTATCTCTATCCGTGGACACATTTTCCTGTCAGTCCTCTGACAATCCATGCGTCTATTCCTCTGGTTCCCCACACTGAACTTTGGAATGTTTGTTACGCTGAGTCGGACCACGGCTCCACTTAACTCAGTACGGGCAGCAGCTGATGGATCAAGGACAAGGAACAGAATTGTGCAAGACTGATACATATTTGCCATAATTTCATTTTTCTGGGGTATCAAATGCAAACAGTTGTGGTCCATCTTGGGGCACATCTGTGTGTGCTTCTGTGGTGTGGGTATGATGCACATCCAACCCCTGTGGTCCACAGAGTGGACCTTGAAGGCTCAGGGCTGGAATTAAGCCCATGCCTAGGTCTGACTTCTTCCCTACCTCCCACTGCCTTCTACCCACTGCACATAGTCATCATAACCATCTAACAGCGGTGGTCTCAGTGGAGGAAAGCACTTCCAAAATGGTGCTGAATGTATCCATTCTGTTACAGAGTACTTTTTCTAGGGCAAATCCATCATGGACAAAGTGTTGCCATTTTCATAGATTTCATAGATCATAGAGTTGGAAGGAGCCTACAAGGCCATCGAGTCCAACCCCCTACTCAATGCAGGAAACTAGAGGAGGGGTCTCCCATCCAAGTAACTAACCAGGCCTGACCCTGCTTAGCTTTCCACACTCAGACAAGCTGAGCCAGCGTAAGCCACAGGAGAGGTGAGCACCTTGTTCCAGGTAATGTCCATAACAATGCACACTGCATGGTAACAACATGAGAAAGGCACTGCTGGATCAGACCAAAGCAACCTTCTAGTCCAGCAGCGTGCTCCCCACAGTTGTTCAGCCAGATGCCTCTTGGAAGCCCACAAGCAGGACATGAAGACAATATAGCCCAAGCAACTGGTATTAAGTAGCATACTGCTTCTGAACCTGGTACTACTTCCCCAACAAGAGCAGGTGAAGTAAGGGATCAGATGCAGTTTGTCCCAGCTTTGTGGCCCCTACACTTTGCCCTCTGGATTCACCTCCTGAGGCAGGGTCTTCGCTTCCCATGTGTCTTAATTCCTCAGGGGCCTGGTCCAGCCAAGGCACCTCACTTCAGATTCGAGGATACTCAGGATGAAACAAAACCACTTGTGTCAAAGATGATATACAGTTTATTGAATACAACGATGAAATATGGATGCAGAATATAAACAAGCAAAAGAAAGCTTGCACTCCCCTTATCTGAGGCCATATTGGTTTCCTGAATAGGCCAGGGGATGCTCCATTGGACCTCCAAAGTTGCCTGGGCGAGCGGCACATCAATTCCTCTCCCCAAACCAAGAACAAAAGACCACGCCTCTTGCCATGGATTTTATAAAGTTCCTCTCTCGTCTCCTTCTGTTTCAGAGACAAGGGGGTGGTGGTGGCTGAAGCCACTTCACTTCTCACATCGAAAGCAACCCTTATCTAAGGGATGTAACTTCAAGGCAGCTATCTTTGGTGCTCTTCTTAACAAGCTGAAGGCCATAAAGGATAGCTCCCAGAAACTATCCTGGCTTTTGGACATTAGGAAAGTTCACTACACTACCAGTTGATCCTTAATAGTCTCCTCACCATGCTTCCAGTAGAGCCCATCCAATACACCATGATTGAGCTTACCTTGACTGCAAGCTGGAGTTGATTGATGAGGCACAGGGTCCATCTCCACCAGCATTCTCTTCATGCAGTGGCCAATCAGCGGCCGGTCAGAAACCCACAAGTAGGACATGAGTGCAACAGCACCCGCCCAGTCAATTCTCTTAAAAATGCAGGCCAAATGAAATCCTTGAACAACGTTTGTCTGAACTGTCCATATACAGCTTGCAGGAATTCCTGTGACTACAGTGGTTGACAAAATCGTCCTGTGATCAGAAAAATGGATGCTGTGTCTGTCTTGGTTCTGGTTGACCAGCTTACATGGTATGTTTGTCTACACCAGGTGTGGGTAACTTGTGGCCCTCCAGTTGTTTTGGCCTACAACTCCTATCAGCCCTAGCCAGCCTAGTTAATGGTGAGAGATCATGGGAGCTGTAGGTCAAAACATCTGGAGGGCCACAAGATGCCAAGTCCTGGTCTAAATGAATGTATACCAGTCGGGACTGCTCACATGTCAAAGATTTGTTAATTTAAACCAGGAGTGGGCAACCTTTTCACCATTAAGGGCCACATTCCCTCAGAGATAATCTTTCAAAGGCTTCATGCCGGTGTTGGCAGCAGGCAGGGCCAGAGCCATCTACACACTTTCTCTCTAAATATCATCACCACTCCAAACTGTCTCTCTGTCTCTGTCTCTCTCAAGAAACTCAAGAGAGAAAGAGTGTGGGATGGTGGTGATCTTAACTTAAGAGAGAGAGAGAAACAGTGTGTCTCCGCTGTCCTTCCACCGGCAGGCAAATACCTTTTTATTCAAGTAGGCCTTTGATGTGTAAGCGGGTCTGTTGGGATGGGTGCAGTTTTTACTCTTGTTGTTGTTGTTGTGTTTTTAATTGTGTTTTAATGCATTTGTTTTTATTATTTTAATCGAGTTTTATTTCTGATTTTAAGCCGCCTTGAGTGCCATTTTTCTTGGTAGAAAGGCGGGGTAAAAATCAAATCAAGGGCAGAGCAATCCTATGTCCCCTAAACAGTATCTAGGGGACCATAGGATTCTTCAAATTCGCAGATCCAAGGTCAGAAACAGACCTCTGACGTCGGAGCTGGGGATCACTGCTCGGATCCCCCCCACACACACTTTCAGCCGATGCAGAAAGAATCGTACTGGCTGCTTCTCCGAGGTCGTAAGACCGACCTCGGAGAAGGGGTAAAGGGGGCAGGGAGGGGAGGAGGCCGGGGCTGCCGGGATATGATGTATCCTGATGGCGCTCCAGTCCCCCCTCCTCCCCGTCCAAAGCACCTCAGCTAGATGGCCGATATCTGCCATCTAGCTGACTGGCAGAGCAGGAGGAACAAGGAGGCAGAGATCGCCTCCGCCACTTCCCCCGCCCTGCATAGGATGCCCAGGCCGTAATCCTCCGAGTCCGGAGGCGTACAGACATCCCCATTGGATTGCACCTTAAATAAACAGTAAATACGATCATCCGCACTCCACACTTTGTCTCCCTCTCTCTCTCTCTCTTATGTTTATGACCACCACACACCTCTACTTCCCCCACGCAAAAACACAATACAACCCATCCATCCATCCATACACACACACACACACACACACACACCATACACACATTTTATTTTATTTATTTATTTATTATATTTATACCCCACCTTTTTTTCCTGCAAGGAACCCAAGGCGGCTTACATAATCCTCCTCCTTCTCTCTTTGCCCTCTCGAGAAGAGAGGGCAAAGATCTCTTCTCGATCATCCCAGTTTGCAGGACACGGAATAATGGGCTCAAGTTACAGGAACCTAGATTCCACCTAAACATCAGGAAAAATTTCCTGACTGTCAGAGCAATAAGACAATGGAATCAACTACCTAGGGAGGTGGTGGGCTCTCCCACTCTGGAGGCATTCAAGCTGCAGCTGGACAGACATCTGTCAGAGATGCTTTGACCTGGATTCCTGCATTGAGCAGGGGGTTGGACTCGATGGCCTTGTAGGCCCCTTCCAACTCTACTTTTCTATGATTCTATGATTCTCCATTTTATCCTCACAACAACCCTGTGAGGTAGGTTAGGCTGAGAGTCAGTGACTGGCCCAAAGTCACCCAGTGAGTTTCATGGCTGAGCGGGGACTAGAGCCCGGATCTCCCGAGTCCCAGTCCAACACTCTCACCACTACGTCATACACACTCACGTACACACACACAGCATTCTTCTCTCTCTCTTTCTCCTCATATACTCACAGCTCTCACAACACAGAGAAAGAGACACAAGGACACCTTCTGAAAGTGTAGATCTATCTGTCACTGTGCTTTCAAAACTGTCTTCTCCCTGCTCGAGCAGAGAAGCCTTTTGAAAGGGCAGATCCAGCCAGATCTGTGATTTCAACCCTCGTGAAGGGACTTCAAAGCACTTTTGTATGGGCAGAGCCTACCAGAGACTCCATAGGTCGTGGGTTGCCCACCTCTGGTTTAAACAGCACACATTATCTAGCCATAGCTAAGCTCTTTCCAACCTAATTGATTTCAGTGGGAACATTTAAGGACATGCTAAAATACCCCTCTGAAATTGGTGGGACTTTGAGTGTTTAACCATGGCTAGATTGTACCCATTTGTTCATTCTTATTTCCCCCCCAAGTATTTAAAACTAAAAAAAGAACATAACAGTAAATATTTAATCAGCAAAAGAGCAATGTATATGGACACAGGGCAAAAGTTGTGTTCAAAATATATGTTAGCAGAAGAGAAGAAAATACCTTCTATGAACCAGACTATGTAGTCTGCTACTTTGAAAATGTTCGTTTCTTATTTATTTATTTATTTGAAATTCTGAACCACACCTTCATCCCAGGGTGGTATCCATAAAAATGCCAGACATCATAAAGAAAAAATTGGGAGGTAATAAAAAACAACAACTATTCATCCAGCTAAAAAACACACACACAATATAATGAATTTAAAATGCCTGGGCCAATAAAAATGTTTTGAACTGGTGCCAGAAAGAAGAGTGTATTTCAGAGCCACCACAGAAAAGCCCCTCCTTTTCTTGGATACATAATGTACCTCTCCTACAGATGGACTTTGATCTGATGATCTTCATCTGATGATCTTAATGTACAAGCAGGTCAGTAAGGGAGGAAGCACTTTTTTAGATATTTGGGTCCCAAGTTGTTTAGAGTTTTAACAGCACGCATCAACATCTTGAATTGGGCTTGGAAGCAAATAGCAGCTAGTACACTTCTTTCAGAATTGATGGCTCTGCACAGTTGGACCAATCCGTACTCCAGCAGCTGACTTCTTCTCTACTTGAAACTTCTGATCCACCTTCAAGGGCAGCCCCATGTATTAGCCCAACGTGGAAGGCTGTAGGCAATCCATTTGATCCAATATGGTCCTGATCCCACCTCTGCTGAAATTATGACCATACAGAGCTACACCTCGTATTAAGTTTGACTTGTAGGCCATCCAGCTCTGCCATGAATTATCCAAGGACTCTTTCTCAGCTCTGCTACCCAAGACATTTATCTGGAGATGCGGGGAACTGAAACAAACCATATTAGTGCAAAGCATCTGGTCTAGTACTTGTCATGGTCCCAGGTATCATGCCACCACTGGAGTTATCTTCAGACGAGGAACCAGAACCCTCAGAGCCAGTTGGCCCCTCAGAAGACCCTGGCAGTAGTCAAGACGGTTCTGGATCTGCCTCCTGAAGAGGCAGAGAGCTCAACTTCTGTGGCAGAGGGGGATGCTGAACTACCACCCAGCCCCTGAGAATGCTATCTCTTCAAGATTCACGATAAGATGGTTGCCAGAAGAAGGAGTGCTTGCTTATTGAAGAGGACTACACGTGATGTGGGCTCTCCTCATGAAGAGGACATCTGAGAAGCCTCTCAGCTCTCACTTGTAACTTGAAAGCTGCTGGAAACAACATCTGATCTTTAGCTCTGGTCTCTGGGTCACATTTTCTCCCTGACCTCGCTGTATGTTTGGATCTCCTTGATACTGACCTCTGGACTTCTACCTGACTCTGCTTTGGGGCTGCATTGTTACTTGATTGATCTGGCTTTTGACCTTGGCTGTGCCTCAGACCTCACTCTGGAAAAACCCCTCCGTGTATGGTAAAACTACTTGACTATTGCCTTAGCGAAGAGCTAGGGCTCAATTTAGAGCAGGACAAGGCAGAGCTGTAGCTCCTCTCAATAACACTGCCGTATATACTCTGTTAAACTTTTAGTCCATTTAGCCCAGTATTGTCTGTTCAGACTGCCAGCAGGTGAACAGGGTCTCAAGAAATGGTCTTTCCCATCACCTGCTCCCTGGGACCCAGGGGATTAAACCTAAGATCCCAGCATGCAAAGTCTGTGATCTCCTGCAGAGCTATGGCTCTTGCTTGCTTTCCGTGGGGGGGTCTTAGTTTCGTTTCGTTTTCCCCTTTTCCCCCCCTTCTTCATAGCAGCTCCATAGCTACTGATGCATCTTCGCTTGGACGAAGAGAAGAGGAAATTGCCCCGCAGGCAGCCTTGTCTTCCGCAGTTTGAAAATATAATCGGCATTAACAGTAGCTTGTAAGGCTATTTTCCCCATTTAAAACGGGAATGAGAAACATAAATTCAAAATGGGCTTACGTGTGCGTATGCTCTTCTGTATAGTTTCTTCCCCCGAAGCAGAATAAATCAATATCCTATTTAAGAAACTGAAATCAGTCAATATATTGAAAAGATTTAGCCTCCTAGCTGCGCCGATCACAGCGAGTATAATTGTAGTCCACGTCGCGGGGGAACTTGATCTTGTTAAGATGTAATGGGGGAGATGTCGCTGGCTGCATTTGGCTCTTCCTAAAATATTGCTCCAGTAAGTCTGGAACCCTGCAAAGCACCAAATCCATCAATTAGCATCGTTTTCCATTGGTCTTCCCCACACAGCCCCCAAGTTCCTTTGCCACATCTCTCTTCCCTCCTTCCGTCTTTGGATAATTGCATGTTACAGGTTGGTCTTTATTGCTCCTGAGGAGCTCCATCACTTTTAAACTCAAGCAGAATGTTTTCAGAAACTGCTACCAATTTATACAGAGTCTATGGGAACATCTAAAGAGTTCTGATTTGGGGTGAGTAGGTGTGCTGGTTTAAGTGCTTCTGCCTGCCCCCCTCCCCGGCTCACCCTCCCCAGATCTTTAGGAAGTTGCCTTATACCAAACAGACTATTTGTCCATCTAGCGCAGTGTTCTCCAACCTTGGGTCCCCAGATGTTTTTGGCCTACAACTCCCAGCATGTCGCAGCCAGCCATGCTGGCTGGGGCATGCTGGGAGTTGTAGGCCAAAAACATCTGGGGACCCAAGGTTGGAGAACACTGATCTAGCGGACAAGAAACTACTGAAAAAATGCTCCAGATGGGGAGGGAGGCACTTTTTGGCATTGTCGAAAACGTTTCACATGTTTAGAACATTTACACATTTGCCAGTTTGAGATAATTGATCTGTTTCTGCTAATCAAAGGAAGGAACCCAGGACTTCCAGCCACCAAATATCCTCTTCAGCAAACCCTCTAAACTCTAATGTTCGCAGGGTGACCACATCTTTGTTGCAGAGCATGCACTTTCCTTGCAGAAGGACCAAGTCCAGTTTTCAGCATCTCCAGTTAGAATGGTATCAGGTTAGCAAAAGTGGGAGATAACCTTGGAGACCTTGGATCACTGCCCATCAGAGCACACATTACGGGGCTAGATAAACCCACAGTCTGAGTCAGTATGACTCAGCTTTCAATGCAGCTGACATGGCCTACATATTTCAAGTCTATCTTTGAAGCCATAAAAGTTAGAAATCAAATTTGTTAAAAAATAAAATGAAATAAACCTGTGGTCCACAAGATACAGAACACAAAGAGCACTGCCTTCAGACATCAGAGGATAAAATGGAGAGGAGGAGGACCATGTAAGCCGCCGTGGGTTCCTTGCAAGAGGGAAAAAGGCGGGATATAAATGTAGTAATAATTAAATGTTGTGCTGCTGCTAGGTTAAGAGGCCGTGTGTCTCTGTGTACCACCAGCACCTAGGGAACAAAGAACAGGAGAGGGATGTTGTCTTTCTGACCTGCTTGTGCGCTTCCTGAAGGCATCTGGTTGACAAGTGTAGGCAACAGAATGTTTGTTTTCCGTAAGCAGTCATGGTGACAGTTTATTGCGTGAGCATCCTTGATGGAGGACTTCTTCTCCTGCTGGACCATTTGTAGAGTAGTTAACGTGCAACTTGCTCCCTCTAGGTGTTTCTCTTTGTTCTTCTATCCACACCATTAGGAATATATATATATATATATATATATATATACACACACACACACACACACACCTCTTATTGTAATTTTCACAACATAGTCTTACATCATATTGACAGATTTGAGTGCAACCACGTTTCTCAGTGGCCTGATTGTGATGTAACAATAAACCGTAGTTTTTCATTACACGCATGAGCCGCAGTGGGCATTGGACTTGTACACTCCCTTATTCCCTTCCTCCCTTCTTTGTTCACACGGGAAGGAGATGGAAACCTTCTGTTCATGATTTCTAACAAACAGAAACTGGAGGACGGGGGTTGTCCGAATATTTATACTTTCATCATCATTTCATCCTGCCTTTCCTCCACAGAGCTCAGGGCAGTGCATGCAGTTCCCTCTCTTCTTTTTTATCCTACTAACAGTCCTGTGAGGTAGGTTAGGTTGAGAGGTGGTGACTTGCCTAAGACTACCCAGTAAGCTTCATGGCTGAGTGGGAATTTGATCCCTGGTCCTGACCTGATGCTATATCCACTCTATTATTTTATTAATTAATTTAAAAAATTCTTGGCCGCCTTTTAGGGCAGGAGCCTTCCCAAGGTGGCGTACAAGAACAAAATACATAGTAAAAACCGATGCGGTATTAAAAACGATAAAAACAGTTTAAAAAGCAGCAGTAAAAACACGAAACATATCAGGAGAAGGCCAGAGTAAAATAGTATGTTTTTAGGGCCTTCTTAAAATCCTGCAATGATGGGACCCCGATGGCAACTTATTCCAGAGGTGTGGGGTCACTATGGAAAAGACCCTCTCTCATGTGGTCACCCACCTAACTGTTCTCACAGGTGAGAAGATGAGAAGGGCCTCTCTTGCAGATCTTAAAGTGTGGGCAGACTGATATGGGTGATGAAGATGGTCCTTCAAGTAATTTGTTCCCAGACGATTTCAGCCTAACCTACCTCACAGGAGTTGTTGTGAGGATAAAATGGAGAGGAGGAGGAGGAGGATTATGTAAGCCGCCTTGAGTTCCTTGCAGGAAAAAAGGCGGGGTATAAATGTAATAAATAAATAAATAAAAATTTAGGCTTTAAAGGTCATAGCCAGCTCTTTAAATTGGGCTTAGAAACACACCAGTAACCAGTGCAGCTTCCTGGCACAGCATAGGCAGGACTGGTGCAGGGCAGTTTGGCGCCCTAGGCTAAATTATATTTAGCGCCCCCCCCTCTCGTGCCGTGGGGGGGGCTCCGGAAAGCAGCCCTGCTCTGCAACCTCCCCCCCGCTGCTGCCACCGGACCCCCCCGGCAGGGCGCCTGCTTTGTTCCATAGCATGTCCAGGCAAGAAGGGAGAACTTCTTTCCGGCAGCACGTCCAGGCAGGGAAAGCCCCCTCTCTTTCCGGGGCCCCGGGGAGCTGCCAGTCCAAGGGCGGGCTTCAGCAGGGGCAGGCAAGCCAGGGCTTTAAACTACAGCTTCCAGCCAGGGATGCTGGGAGCTGTAGTCCCTTAGAACAGCCTCCCCCAACCCGGCGCCCTCCAGTTGGGTTTGGCCGCAGCTTCCGGGCTGCCTGGGGATGATGGGGGTCGCAGTTCCACACAGCCGAGGGGCACCAGGTCGGGGAAGGCCGGGCCAGGAGGTCCCCGAAGGCCTCGGCCGCCTCCCTCAGCCGCCGCAGGAACGCCGCCCTGGGCCGGGACCGAAAAGGCCAGCCCCTTCCCACCGCCCAACGGAGGAGCTGTGGGAGGTTTGTACCCGGCGGGCGGAGGCGGAGGGGCAGCCAGCGACTCGGGACTCGGCTCGGCCGACCAAGCGGGCTGCTAGGCGCCTCCGCACGCCCTGGGGCCGCCGCGCCCGGCCTGGGCTGGATCGCAGCTGCCGCGCCAGGCGGCACAGCAAGCAGCAGGAGCGACGCGGGCACCAACGCAGCCTCTCCCAGGGCCACCTGCAGCCCGTCCTGCCGCTCGGGGGAGCACTGCAGTCTGCAGTGCTCATATCTCCAGAATGCGGGCGGGTGCGGGGCTGGGGCTGGGCACAGGCACGCCGGGGAGACGATGCTTCCCTCCCTCCTACCTGGAGGCCGATCCTCGGCCTCGCATAGCACACAGCCCCCGGGCCAGCGGCGATTCCAGCAGCCGGAGAGGGGAGGAGGTGCCTTAAGGGGCGGCGTCATCCGGTGGCGGAGGCGAGGAATCGCGCCCCCTTTAGCCATGCGCTCTAGGCAGTAGCCTAGTTCGCCTAGCGGTAGCGCCGGCCCTGAGCATAGGCGCTGTATGATTTAATCAGCTCGCCCCCACCAGCATTCTGCACCAGCTGAAGTTTCTTTGCATTCTGCACCAGCTGAAGTTTCTTTGCATTTTCTGGGGCTGCCTTCTCTTCCCCACCCCCTTCATGTTTAGGGAATCTTCCCCCTCTGACCACATTTGCATACCAGATATTATAACCCTGTTTATATGATGATTTGTTCTTGGATGAAAGAAGGGTGAATCAAGAGCTCCTGACCTTGCCAGGGGTGGACGTTGTTGACTTGTTCTCAGTTGGCTTTGGTTTCAGATTCAGCTGTTGAATTTGTAAGCAAACCAGAGATTGACAGACGAGTTCAAGGATGGTGATCCAAGGGTTACACACAGGGCCTAATTATGTTGTCTGCCTCTTGTTCTGGATAAAATGAATGGCTACTGATGTATCCTGAACTGTATACACTTAGAGTGAAAACCGAGACACATAATTGAGACTTTTAAATGTTGTTTGAATTAAATGTTCCAGTGATACAAGGTAAGAATATCAGGGGATAGTCTTGGTTGTTAACTATTCAGTTTGGAACTGCAACATGAAATGTAACTAAAAGAAGAAAGAGAATGAGATTCAGTCTGATTGAATTCTTATCCGAGGATCTGTGAAGAAATGGTTTCTAGGAGGATTATTGACTGGCATATTCCGTCTTCTAGCAGGCTCACCCACTGAGACAGACTCATTACTGGGGACGCTTGCTGAGCGAAATTAAGATGTCCAGTAGAACAGATAGATTCATGCGTGATGGCTCTGGACAGCTAAGTTGGCAGCAAAGAAAGCCATGAAATGTGAACACAGACATCAAATAACTTACTTTTTATGTATAAATAGATGCCCACAGTTGAGTGTTTGTTTGTAGATATCGATATAGTCATATACGTTGCATTGGGTGTCCAAAATCTGAAGAATGTCGGCATTTACCTGTGACTGTTGTTACTCCCAATCTAATTTTGTGAATATCTGAAAACTCAAGAGATAATGTTGCTGAGTATAGCCAGTCCCGTCTGTGTGATTGTCAACATTGACTGGTGTGAGCCTGACAAAGGGGGAATGTTCAGGCATTCACAAAATTTGTGTAGGACTGCCAGCGTTGAGATGTGAATGTCAACATGCACCAAATGTTAGATATTCACTGTAACAGATGTACACGCACACATGTGCATATATATATATATAAGAATATATATATTCTTGTGTTTATGCATATATAGGATAGATCTATGTATATATGGAACTGAACATTCACAAATGCTGTATATGTATATGTTGTACCATGCTATACATATGAATAAGTGGCCCATCATTCTAATTTCATGCACAGCTGCACTATAACCATTGTGGGTTTATAAGGTCACACTTCATAGATGCATGTCTCACTTGGCTTCATTCATGTTTCCATATGTATGTAGAAACATAGCAAAGCAGACATTCCTAGAGACATTGCAGGACAACCTCATTGAGATGGACATTCTCACCTCCTCCCGACATGATGGTGCTTACAGTGATGGGTACGTTGACGCTTAACGTGGTCTTTCCTGTTTTACTTGTGCAGTCACTCGCTGATCCTTGCATGACAAATGATCTAATTCCCCCCCCCCACTTCCTATCTTGAATAATCTGACCCCGCCCCTATTTTCCTTTCTTCTCCCGCTCAAGGAAAAGGTGTAATGAAAACAATGAGGTACTTGAGTATCTGGAACACAAATTGTCCTGTACATATTAATGGCAGCCTCGTTAATATGCTGATCCATAGCATCTCATTGGCTCCCTCCTGACACCTTGGAAATCATTTCACTAACACAGAGGCAACAGTAGCACTTCAGCAGGCTAACACATACCACTATGTTTGCTTTGCATTTCATTTTGAAATGGTTTCAATGTCCTAACCTGAGGATTTTCAGGTTTGTTGTCTGAACTTTGGGGGAAATGTCTTTGTGCCTTTTTGACAATTGTGACTGCTCTCTTCAACAGCACTTCTTCCATGTTTATTTTTTACCTAGGGGAAATAGAATGCTTTGTGCCCCTGTGGGTCCCTCACCCTTTTAAAAATACAGGGCTCTCCAACCTTGGGTCCCCAGATGTTACTGGACTACAGCTCCCAGAATCCCTTGCCATTAGCCATGCTGGCTGGATATGCTGGGAGCTGTAGGCCAGCAACATCTGGGGACCCAAGGTTGGAGAGCCCTGAATTAGTACAATGACAATGATCAAACTAATTTTAACTCAGAACAGCTTATTATTTGTCTGGTCCCAGGGATATGATCTTGAGGGCAGATGCTACAGCAGCTTTTCTGAGGCTAAGCAGATCCAGCTAGGGATGTGTGCGGATCTCGTTTGCGGGGTGGAAGTCCAGCGAACTCGCCGGGCTCGACCCCCGCCCCCCGAGCTCCACACGACCTACCTGCTTCCCCGGCTCGGCTCGCGTTCTCCCGAGCTGAGCAAGCGACTTCCGGGTTCCCGGAGCAAATTGTTATGCGCAAGTTCTGCAAATTGCAGCCGCTTTTAACGTATCTTATGCCATTTTCTATGTAAAAAGCACTCCAGAGGGAACCCAGAAGTCCGGCGTGCACCTTGGCTAGCGCTCGCTTTTGACCCAGCTTGGCAGGCGCAGCAGCAGCACTCCCCGAGCACACCGCGAGTCAGTTGGTGGGCGGATCGCCCACCACTATCCCGGACTGGTCAGTATCGGGATGGGAAACAGCACACATAGGATTTGAAGGCAATCTTGGGTTCCACAGAAGAAAGGCAGGATGTCAATGAAATAAAATATCAGTTATTACTATGTGTTTATTAAATTACCAATCTAACTGCAGCTTTGCATTGCGAACTGATTTTTTTAAGCACTCCAAGTAGGACTAACATTGGATGCAACCCACCATGCGCATAACAATTTGCTTTTTAGACCATATATCAATGGTCTATTTAGCTCAGTGTTCTGACTATTGGGGCTGTCCAACCAGCTGCCACAGGGAGGTTCAGCAAGGATGTCATGGTGGCAACCAGGAGGTCATGCGAACACAGGGATGGATCACTGACATAACCTTTCCCGCGCTCACTGGTTCTTCCCTGCAAATTCCATATTAAGTCTCCAAGCTAGGCAGGAGGGACTACCTGTGGTGGCATCCACGGGAAAGAATCAGTAGGATAAGAGCAACCACTTCTGCCCCCCGATTCTTCCTTACATATAACCCCTCCCCCAAACCCACTTCAATCTTTTGAGGAAAACATGGGTTTGGGAATCCCCATGTTTTCCTTGTAATGTGTGGTTCTATGTAATGGACTTACTACGGAGAAAGGACTTACTACGGAGAAAGATTGTATGTACAGTAAGTTATGTACACATCAGCCACAGGGGCACTGAAAGTCCAGCAGAAGCAAAATCCCTGTGACAAAAGGGCAGTAGTGCAAATATAACCCTCCCCGCTACACTCCGTACAGTGTGATAACATTTGCGGGTACATACATGCAATCTACTTAATTTGTGCTCAAAGTATCTCATCTCACTTGCAGCATCAGCCCTCTTACGGAGGCAGGGCATAGGGTTGGTGTTGTCTCCAGTCTTACTTTTTTATTTTTAATGTATGTATTTTGTTTCTTCCTTCCCCCACCCCATCCTTTTTTATTATTATTATTTTAAGAAATTCTTTCTCTTCAATGCATGGTGCTGGTTTCTTGTTTTTGTTTTTAACCAAGGCTGCTGTGCCTAAAACCTTCGTCATGGTTTTATATGTTAGACAGTCGATTTCTCTCTCTCTCTTTCTTTCCACAGGCACTTCCTGTTCAAACCAGGAGGCACCTCTCCCCTCTTTTGTACAACCTCTCCAGGATATCCTTTGACGTCCAGCACTGTGTATTCACCTCCCCCTCGGCCTCTTCCCAGAAGTACGTTTTCTAGGCCAGCCTTTAACCTGAAGAAGCCCTATAAATACTGTACCTGGAAATGCGCTGCCTTGAGTGCCATTATCATCTCGGTCACGCTGGTGATTCTGCTGGCATATTTTATTGGTAAGCTTTTCCTTCCATTCCCCCCCCCCCCCATTTCTTCCATGCTCCTTGACCTTTTTGGTATCCTGTGCAAATGCTGGGAGACACAAACACTGCTGTGTGCCCTCAGTGACATGGGGTGGAAATTTTTCCACTGCTTTATTTTTCCCGAGGGAAATTTCCATTTCATAAGTTCTTTAGTAACAGGAATGGATGCCAAATGCAAATACAATATTAGGGAAGATTTGCAGTCTCAAAGTTGTAAATGAGTGGTTGGCAACTAGGGATGTGCGAGGATTTCGTTAGAGGGTGGAAATCTGACAAACTGGCTGGGCTCGGACCCCCCCCCCCGAACTCTGTCCCACTTACCTTCTTCCCCGGCTTGACTCATGTTCTCCTGGGTTGAGTCAGGGAAGCAATTTCTGGGTTCCCGGCGGGCCGCTGTTTACGTAGAGAATGCTGTAAGATACGCCAAAATCGGCCGCCATTTGCGCAAGTTACACAAATGGCAGCCACTTTTGGCATATCTTACAGCATTCTTTATGTAAACAGCGGCCCGCTGAGAACCCGGAAGTCCAACAAGTGGTGAGGCGCGTGTAGGGATGTGCACATTTGCCTCACACGGGCGTAGCGGGCCAAAAGGGTGTGGAGAATCCACTTGTGCTGACCGTGTGTTAACTTCCAGGAAGCAGGTAGATAATTCAAGAGGGCATGCGCATCAGTAAATATTAAAAAGTGTTCCAATACAAAGTTTATCCATATAATAACCTCCTCCCAAAAAGAGGCAATTATTGGTCATAGCGAAAACTTAAAAGAAGTATTACCTGAGTTACACCTCCAGTAATTAGTTGACTTACACAAACCCTTATTAAAGAGATGTTAAGGCGTCTAATAGACACGGAACAAGAATTTTTGCTGAATAAGAGATAACCTGAGATCCATAGACACTTCAAATACAGACGCTAAAGCAGTCTGTACTTATTATAAATAATAAGTATTTATAAACAAGGATCGTGGGTCGATATAACTGATCAGCCTCGATAAGTGCTTCCAATAGTGAAGGAGACTTTAAAAGCAGCAGGGCCAAACCTAGATTCTAACAAATGTTGCAATTGCAAGTATTGCCATTCAGCCATAACAGGCAAATTGTATTTGGCACACAAAGCCAAGAATGACAAAAAATCATCAGCACAGCAGCATCCACTAATTGAACAAAGGTGTAAATCAACTTATCCATCCCAGTCCACCACATATACATTTTCTTATCAATTATTAAATCTGGATTTCCCCATGGAATCAATTTAGCATGAGAAAATGAATCAAAATGTAATTGATGTGACATGATACACCAGACATCTCTTAACAGCCATAACTGTGAGAGGAACCCTATTCATTTTAATGTGCTGAGAACCTAATGCCGTCCATTTGGAGGGTGGATCCAGACAGGAAGATTCCAAAACTGACCAAGGCTGAAAATCTAATCTAAGTGGAAAAGACAAAAAATTTAGTACAGGCCAACAAATAGGCCTGATGAAATAAAGCAAGATCTGGAAAGACAAACCCACCTTCTTTAATTGGAAGTTGCATCCTTTTCAAGGATATTCATGGCAGGGAGGAACCCCCACAAAATTTACAGAACAGAGCATTGAGTTTTTGAAAATATTTGTGAGGCGTAGATAGAGGAATCCCACTATAACATAAACAATCCAAGGTATAATATTAATCTTAAGTGTATTTACCTTACCCTACAAACTCAACTTTAAAGATGCCCCTCTATCTATATCCTGTGAGATCTCATTAATCAACTTATTCAAATTAGCTTGATCATTTGAGATGTGTCTCTGGGAATAAGTATTCCCAAATAAGTAATAAGAAGATCTGGGCACATCAAAATTGCCAGTTAGCTAATACACTATGAGATATGATATCTCCAGTCGGCATCAGTTCAGACTTTTGACCAGTTAATTGAACAGCCAGACAAATCACCAAAATTATTGATCAACTGCATCAAAGCTGGAACAGACAACTGGAGTTTTGAGATAAACAATAAAAGATCATCAGCATAAAGAATAATTTTAAATTCTAAACAATCATGCACAAAGCTGTGGATACTATTATTCTATCTAGTAGCACACACCAGGGGTTTCAAACATAAATCAGTCCTGGTGCAATCCTAATGTCACCTTCATGGTGTTTTGCAAAGCAAGAGCCAATCTTGTGAATGTGCATTCTTTTTTCCTCCTCTCCTCTATAGCCAAATCTCCCCCCACACCACCCGCAACCCTCCTTTTGTTTCCCGCAACCATGGCTTAAGGTTACATATGCAGTGATGCTATGTATAATCAAGATTCCCGTCTTCTCCAGGACTTGCAATGAGCCTGGGTTATATCTGCACCAGCCCTAGGATTATCGGTAGTACATTGCCTTGGGATTGGAATCTTCTGCCCTCTACTTATGCTTCTTATACTCCGTTATGTCATATGCTACTTGTAAATGCATGTGATGGTCATATAGGAGAAACTGAGGCAACTCCATGTACCGGGGAGGCAAACAGTAAAAATATTAAGTGCCCACGTGGAATGGTGGCAAGTGATGGCTACCATCTTTGTGATTTCTGAATTTCAAGCATCTGAGTGGGGAGACCTGGGGGTTAGAAAAATATTCTGTTAGTACACAGAGTACCCCAGGTATACAGTTTTGCAACGGGCTATTCATCTTAAGCTCAGTACACATTCTTGCTTCCCTTGTTCTCACCAAAGGGGAGGGGGAGCATACTTATTAAGTGAATGGAACTGCTCAAGGGGAGCTGGTTGGAAAAGCAGTTTACAGTTTACCACGAAATATGCATCATTTGGGGTAAAATGACAGTACGTTTCCCATAAAAGATCTAGCCTATTTTTAAATCTCATGTTGGGGGTCATTGCACCACAGCAGGTAGACGTGGAGAATGGTTCGCTTGTATTTTGAGTTCAAGGAAGAGTTCAAACATTTTGGGGGAATGGTGGTTCTGTGAAAATAAGAAGGGGTGAGACGTCCAGATGCACAGAGGTATGTTTTATTGAGCCCAGTGTGCTTCATTCAAATTCTTCAAAGGCACTCTTAGGCATGAATGCTTTTTAGTCTATGGTCTCCAATCTCAGTTGCAAAATAAGTCTGAAAGATATTTGCAGCTCCAAACTCAGTTGCAAAAAAATTGTGAAATGTAATGCGGAATTATTTTCCGACAGAGTTTGGATAATATAAACTGAACTGTGTCAAACCTGAGAGTACCCCTGAAGAAGAATTCCATTCAACAAGTCTTAGGCTTAATAAAGCAGACTTTTATGCAACTGGAGTTTTCATCCCTTCTTATTTGGTGCCTTCTCACTTTTCCTTTTCGAATTATGCTTCTGCAACTCCTAAGCTGAGTTCTTAACTGTTGATGTCTGTTTCCCTGTGCTGAGAGACCAAGTTGCTAATTCAGGCTCAATTTCATACTTGTTTTCATTCTTAAAAAATAATAATCCCAGAACCTTAAAAAAAAAAAAAGAAAGATGGGATAAGCTATTTTGCTTTCATTATGCTCCTAGGATTCTAAGCACAAGTGAAGGCGCTTGTTCTCATGCAGTACAATCAAGCTGTCTCTTTTGATTTTGCAGTCACTTCCTCCAAGCTATTGATCTATAAAACGTTAGTGCTGTAACTTGCTACATGTCTCACATAAGAGCTGAAAGGGGAGATACCTGCTTCCGTTCAGTATGCATGCAGTTGGTTACTAACACAGATGATCTCTTCTGTGGTTGTTCTCTTTCGTTGATGTTTCTTTAATGAGTGATTCTTCCTCTCTTCCTCCCCCCCTCCCCCCCGCGGATTAGAATCATTCTTTCAGTCACCTTTTTAGTGTGTGCTGTAATAGAATCAGAAATGATTAATCAACTAGCATTAAATTGATAGTAGCTTGATGGAATGTACAGTCACCTTTCATCATTTGCGAAGTATGTTCAGCCCTGGTGCCCCATTTATCTTGCGCTATCCTTATGCACCAAGCAGACATTTGGACATTATCTCTGTGTGTCAGAGGCAGGGATGTTGAAGAGTCCTTGGTCACGATTCGAGTCACGAGTCTTTGGACCCGGGTCTCGAGTCCGAGTCCTTGCTCCAAAATGGTGACTCACGAGTCACGAGTCCTGAGTCACTCCCAAAACTGACTCCACGAGTCCCTATTAAAATCAGTGGGGTTTCCCCCCGACAAAATAAGGCTACTTCAGATGTGTGGCTTAAATAAGTTCTATGCACAAGTGTGCCTTTTTATTTCAAAACTCTGCAACTGATTTTGGCAAGAACAGACCAGGCAGACAAACCCAAAATAACCAGGCAGGCAGAGGAGGCAGGGAACCCCAAAGCAGGCAGGCAGAGGTGTTTGTCTTGGACAATTCAACTGTTGAACTGGTCAAGAAGCGACCAGGCAGGCAGAGGAGGCAGGGAACCCCAAACAGGCAGATAAGCAGTGCCCTTTGTCTTGGACAATTCAACTGTTGAACTCGTCAAGAAGCGACCAGGCAGGCAGAGGAGGCAGGGAACCCCAAACAGGCAGATAAGCAGTGCCCTTTGTCTTGGACAATTCAACTGTTGAACTGGTCAAGAAGAGACCAGGCAGGCAGAGGAGGCAGGGAACCCCAAACAGGCAGGCAGAGGCAGCCAAACCCAAAATGTCTGACCCTAACTCTAAGCCCCCACAACAACAAATCAATCAAAATAAATCTCAACACATGGTTGGGGCTGCGCTCCTAGTAGCTGTCCATAGTGGCCGAGCAGCGGCGCGCCTCGCTTCCATGCGCTCTTGACCGGTGATCGTGCTCCTCTCCACTCCTGGCACAGCCCAGGGATGTTGACGAGTCCTTGGTCTCGAGTCCCGAGTCGAGTCTCGAGTCCCATTAAAAATATTGGGACTCGAGTCAGAGGGGGGACTGAGTCAGAGGGGGGACTCAGTCCGACTCACGAGTTGAGTCCTCGAGTCCGAGTCCCCATCCCTGGTCAGAGGAACTTGTTCCTAGTTCATGTAGAACTTTGGCATCTATCAAAAAATAGGCAGCGGTGTGTGTGTGTGTGTGTGTGTGTGTTTGTTTTGCATCCTACCATGCAAGTGTGATGAACTGATTTATTCTGTGGAATTTGGCATCCTTCTTAGCGCTCAGCTTTTTCAGAAAAGTTCGTTTCTAGCTCTCATGGTTGCAGGGGGGGAAACTGGATATGTGTGCAAATTCTTCAGGGCAGAGACCATACCTTGGAGTGAAGTTAGATGTGGTGCTGATCACAGGGTTGCCACTGAAAACCCTGAGTCCCCCTTTCCCTCCCTGTAACATTTAGTAAATAGTGAGAGGGCAACCCTGTTGATTCTCCTTGATCTCTCAATGCCTTTTGATACCGTTGACCATGGTATTCTCCTGGACCAGCTCACCGGGTTGGGGCTGGGAGGCACTGTATTGCAGTGGTTTTGCTCCTACCTGCAGGGCTGCTTTCAGAGAGTTGTATGGGGTGATTGTGTGTTGGCCCCCTGGCATTTGTACTTAGGGATGAGTGAGGATTTCGTTCGGGGGTAGAAATCCAGCAAACTCGCTGGGCTCGACCCTCCGAACTCCATCCCACCTACCTGTTTCCCCAGCTCAACTCACGTTCTCCCGAGCTGAGCAAGGGAAGCGACTTCCAGGTTCCCGGCGGAGCGCTTTTTACATAGAAAATGGCGTAAGATATGTTTAAAACGGATGCACAATTTGCGCAAGTTATGCAAATTGCAACCGCTTTTAACATATATTACGCCATTTTCTACGTAAAAAATGCTCTGCCGGGGAACCCAGAAGTCTGGCGAGCAGCTCGGCTGACACTTGCTTTTGGACCCAGCTCAGTAGGTGCAGTGGCAGCACTTGCCGAGCATCCTGCGAGTTGGGTAGTGGGCGGATCGCCCACCACTATTTGCACTGTGGGGTACTGCAGGATATTACCTTATCCCGGATGCTGTTCAATATCTATATAAAGCCATTGGAGGGGGTCATTAGGATATTTGGGGCACAATGTTATCAGTATGCTAATGACATCCAGCTCTATTTCTCTGCGATATCTGATTCAGGTGTGGATGTGCATGTTCTAGATCAGTGCCTGGAAGCAGCGGTGGGCTGGATGTGGGCCAGTAAGCTGTGGCTGAATGCTGACAAGTCTGAGATTCTGTGGGTGGGTGGTTCCCATCCATGCCCAGGAATTATGCAGGTTATCTGTTCTAGACAGGCTGCATCCCCCCTGATGGATCAGGTTTGTAGTCTGGGGTACTCCTGGAACCATCTTTGTCACTGGAGACTCAGGTGGACTCAGGAACTGGCCTTTTACCAGCTTCAGTTGGTACATGAACCACAACCGTTCCTGGATAGGGATAGTCTGGCCATAGTGATCCATGTATTGATGACCTCAAGATTGGATTACTGTGGGGCTTCCTTTCAGACTGGTCCAGAAATTGTGGTTAGTACAGAATTTGGCCATTAGGCTGCTGAGTAGAGTAGCTTATCGCAAGCAGGTTGTGTCTTTTCTCAGAGAACTGTACCAGCTGCCAATTTGTTGCTGGGCCAGATTCAAGCTGATGTTATTGACATATAAGGCCGTAAATAAATTGGGACCCCTTGCCAACAGGCTCCAACCTTGATGGTATTTTAGCACATGTTAAAAACTTACTTGTTTAACCAGGCATTTGCTGGTTTTTAATACCTCACTCGCTAGTATTTCTGTTTTTTTTCTTCTGGTTTGTGTTTATTTTAATTGCTGTTTTAATGAAGTCAGTACACCTCCCTGTGATTTCATAATGAAGGATGGTATATAAATATTTTAAAGAAAAATAACCGAAAAGAAGTTGCTGGTGGTGCCATTAGTGCACTTAAGACTAGGATGTGTGACCCCATTACACATCCTGGATCCACTAGTTGGAAGGTCACTGTTCAAGTATGTGAAAGCTTTTGGGTCTGGTGTGAAGGACCTTTGCAGTACTGAAAGAGTTGTATTTATTTATTTATTTACAATATGTATAGGCCACCTTTAAAGGATGTGGACTCAAACCTAGAACATTTGATTCAGACTAAGTTAGTTGAAGTTTGTCTCACTTAAATCCATGGGACTTATTCATGACTAACTTGTCCCATTGATTTCAATGGGACCTAAGTTCAACTAAATTAGTCTAGATCCAACCCTAGTATTTTTCATGTCATATCTGATGGTTTTGAAGTATCTACACATGTCATGATAGGCTGGAAAGATGACCCTCTCCTCGCCAAAAAAATCCTTGTCATGTTGTACTGGTGGCATCCATGAGTGATAATTATTAATTTTTAAAATAACTATTCAAAATTAAAATTAATTGGTTCAGCTCAGCATAAACATATTTAATGAGAAGAGCTGCTATCAGGCCCACTGATGTAATCAGCAGGTGGAAAAAATGCAGATATTTAATTAGATTTAATGAAAAATTGTGTTTAATTTCAAGTATAATCAATTATTAATTAATGTAATGAGTGACTCTGACTGGGCTTACTAATTAACTCATTTAAAAATTATGAATAACCTTTTCATTTGTAATTATTTTCTACATCCTGTCAAGTTAAAGATAAAAATTGTATCACCTTAAAAAAAAAACCAAAACGGCGCACAATCCTTTCTTCCACGATTTCCTTTTACTGGATAAAGTGGAGATTTCAGTGAAAGTACGTACTTATTTTGGTTCATTTTTAAAAAAGAATCAGATCTTTTTGAGCTTCAGAGTGCAGCTGTAGACCTTTTAAAATACATATTGTTTTAGTCCTCTTGGGTGATATTTCATCCCTGATTTTATACTGCTAATTTTAATTTAGTTTCAGTATTTGATTTTAAGTAAGATTGACAAAATGTATTTCATGCTGGCTTTGGTCATATTAAGGAAAGCAATGAGCTTAGGTTTATTACATTAAAGTGTCTAAACAATATTAGATAGCTCTCTAAACTAAGTCAGTTCAGTGATTCCAGTGTAAAAATTCTACTAGTATGATTAATTTTGTTGTCTCAAGAGTATCAAATGTAGGAAAATCCTTTTCTATTCTCTCTCCTTAATCCATTGGTGTAGAGCAGTGTTCTCCAACCTTGGGTCCTCAGATGTTTTTGGCCTACAACTCCCAGCATGCCCCAGCCAGCGTAGGTCAAGAACATCTGGGGACCCAAGGTTGGAGAACACTGGTGTAGAGCATTAGGCCATGCTCCCTTTCCCTGGGCTGGCCCCACCCGTTTCCCCTGACCACCAACTGGTGGTTTTCAGGCTTTTGTGCATTTCCAACCCCCAATTTCAAAAGGTTGAAATGCCTCTCCCAAGTCTTAGTTACTGGCAGTAAGAGATTTAAGCTAAAATATGCTGGTATTTTCACTATTGTGGCACCATTCATTTTGCCTCTGGCCTGCCCCCCCCCCCCCGGAATGCGGTGCCTGAGAGATTCTCCGGAGTGGAACCTGGCTGGCTCTTGGGCTGATGGAAGTTCAGCACCCCTGCTTTAATCCATCAACTCACAATGGGCAGAGAAATCCAAAGTGGGGTCAGGGAGGAGCGGATCCACTGCCACATCCCAAGCCCTGCCAGCCTGTGCTGGCCCAAGGATCAGAGCCCTGGTGGGATCCACAGGACTTCAGATCCAGCGGATCCAAAGCTGCTGGTGCTCCCACTGCCGAAACACCTTGTTTCTGGGCCTTACATCATCTACTGCTGGTGGGAGCACTGCCAGCAGTTTTCCACGACAGGTTTCCATGGATGGAATGGGGCCATTGAGGTGGACAGAGTATCGTCCCACACCAGTGGAGTTCCTCTCTGCCAGAAGAAGGTTGTCTCTGCCCCATCCTGACCCACTGCAGCAAGCTAGCTATGCAGCCAGGTTAGGGTTGCACTCTAAATTACATTATTGCCTTGTAATCATTAGAATTTTACAAGAGATAGCTAATTCAAAGCTTAACATAAAGACCTCTATTGTATTTTCAACCCCTCCATCCCATGAGGATGTCTTTATTGGGCACTTACTATGATTTCAGAGATGAATGAAACATGAGGTAATACCTCAGAACACACTATACCTTTCCTTTAAAAAAATCAATAACATTGCAGTTTTCTAAACAAGGCACAACAATTTTTGGAGAAAAGAAAAAGACAAAATCTGAGGCTGGCTGTGTTATTTTTTGAGTCCTCTCTTATTACTGGCTGAACTGCTGCGATGTCACAGAAATCTGAAGGATGGAGGAACTCTAGCTTTAATTTATTGAACAAGCTCCTAGAAGTGCATAAACAAGTTCTAAGTGTGTGCTCTTGAAGCAAGGTGTGGGAGTTTCAAGTGCAAGGGAAGGTCAGCCTAAGGGAGTGGTTATATTTGGGAGTATATCAGTTGTGAAAGGGAAGAAGTGGGTTAGGGGGACCCCAGAAGAACTGCTGTGTGTCAGCTGGAGCACAAACGCATAAGTGACGTGAGTGACTCCTGAACAAACCAAAGTCATAAAATATCTAAAACCCGTGAACTGGATCTTAGGGGAAAAAATATTTTGTTCCCTTGACAGCAGTTGACATTGGTAGGGACCAGTAGTGTAGGACATTGCGAACACTGTCTGCTTCCCTCCACACCCTTCGCAATTTCTTTTCTCCCAGGTTGAACACAAGACTGAGTTAGCCCTGCTATAGATTTCATTCTTATGTTAACTTGTTCTGTCGTCATGTCACCGTGAGGTGTGTGTTTCCCCCCCTCCTTTCAAATTGCAATACTAAAGCTTTATTTTTGAACTTGCCACCATGCAGTGAGATTTGCTGTTTAGCGTGGCAGGAAGAAGCTTTGTTTTCATTGGGTCCCCATGATGTGTGATCCTGCCACGTACACCTACAATCAGAAGAAAGGCCTACCATCTCAAAGTCATCCGGTGCTGATTTACCCCATGAAAAAAATAATATGGGAAGCAGGCCAAAATTATACCTTCAGCAGACATTATTTTGGGGAGGCTTACCATAACCATTTTTGATAATCATTGGATTAAAGACAGTGTTGCCTGAGCTTTTGCTGCCTGGGACAGAGGCATTTTTCTAGATTTAAAATTGGAGGAACATTTTGCACTCAAATTGTATATATTCTCAATAACTCCCATCATTCATGCTTTCACTGCAACTCCCATAATTCATAGCTGCCTTGAGTGCCATTTTACTTAGAAGAAATGCGTGGCACAAATCAAATAAATAAATAAATAAATAAATAATGCTGGCTGGGAATGATGGGAATTAAGAACATAAGAAGAGCCATGCTGGATCAGACCAAAAGTCTATCTAGTCCAGCATTCTGTTCATACACTAGGCCAACCCTGCTACCTGTGGAAAGCCCACAAGTAGGACATGAGTGCAATAGCTGTCCAACACATCTGTGGTCCAACACATCTGGAGGGCGCTAGGTTTGGAAGGCTGAGCATCAAGAACGATGGACGGTGATTCCCCTTGCAAAGTCAGGATAGGGCAGCTGGTATTGCCTCCTAGTATCCTGTTCTCCCATTTGCCTCTTAGCCAGTGAGAGCTCAGGGAATGAACCTTGTTTTCTGGGGAATGATGGAGGTTCTGGGACTCCCTCATGCACATTCATGGAGGAGAAGGCTATCAATGGCTACTAGCCCTGATTGGCTATGTGCTTCCTCCAGTATCAGAGGCAGTGTGCCTGTGTACTCCAGTTGCTGGGGAACATGGGCGGGAGGGTGCTCTTGCACTCATGACCTGCTTGTGGGTTTCCTGTGGGCAGCTGGCTGGCCACATGTGTGAACAGAATGCTGGACTAGATGGACCCTTGGTCTGATCCAGCATGACTCTTCTTTTTGTTCTTATGTTCTTATCAGCTGTAGCACAGGGGAATTTGGTGTGTCCTTCCTCCTCCATGATGGTGTCACTTCCCATATATTAGCAAAGAGGCGAGTGATCAGCACTGTGGGGGCCCTCCATGTTCTGGCTGAAGGGCACAGATTGATGGACATATCAGATACAGTGGCATACTTGGGCCACTCCCATAAACACACCTGTATGGACTCAGGAATGTATGGATTTTGTTAAATCCATTCCATCTGTGTTTCGTGGATTGTCAGGCATGTTTTGTTCCGTCATCTGCTCATTGACGGAATCTGATTATTATTTTTTTAGGGATACATGATAATTTTATTCCACTGACGCAAGTGTGCATTAGTGCGAGTAAGAATTTGCACAAATCCCCCACCCCCCAAAAAGTAAAAAAACAACAACCAACTAACAGTCTATGGACTGCGCACTACTTGGAAAAAGCCAGTCCATTGCAGAATCCACAAGTGAAATTCATAGGAATCCAAACTCATTTGAATCATTGCAAATTTCTCTGACATCCCTACAACAAACTGATGAGACTTTATTTAGCTTCTCCTTTAATTCTGTTAAAAGATCTGCAGAAGGAGCTTGGTGCAGCTTTTTTGTTTTTGGGAGAGGGGAATAGGATTCCATAGAAACTGTATGACTGGTGTGATGTGTAAACACTGCGGAAGCTTTTGCAAGGCTGAGTCACTTTTCTAGAGGAATAATGGGCAAACAAAAAGATAAAGGCATATTCACTTGAGGAAGCCATTACATCCCCATTGGAATTAACCAAGCTTTGATTCACCAGCTACTCCCTTTTCAAACGTTCACTGCGATTTGTACAGAGGCAAAGATAACAAAGCACATCAAAGTATTCAGTGCACTTCATGCAGAATGCCACTGGCTTACGCAAAACAAGAGAGCCAAGGAGAGAAAGATACCAGAGTAAAGTGAATACCCTACAGCAGTGATGGCGAACCTTTTTGAGCCCAAGTGCCCAAACTGCAACACAAAACCAACTTATTTATTTCAAAGTGCCAACACTGCCATTAAACCTGAATACCGAGGTTTTAGTTTTAGAAAAACAACTCATACAGTTGTCCGAACTAATTAACATCTTTTGTCTTAAAAGAAAAACATAATAGCAGAGCTTTCTATGATAAAAACAGTTTTTTGTTGAAAAAAAAAATCAACTCAAAAAATTATTATAGTACTACATTGTACACATAGCCTGGAGGGAATTTATACAAACTTTTAAAATAATTACCGTAGGAACATGTATTTTTGGATAAGGGATTCTCAACTTGTAATATGATTATATGCCAGACTGAAATTGTATGGGGCAAGCTTTACCCCGGGTCCTTTCCCTGCTTCTACAGGTGTCGGATTAGTAAAAGTAAAAGTCAACCTGTACTAGGATGAGCAAGATAAACAAGAAAACTAAACGTGCTTAACACATTTTAAACACTTTATGTCTTGGACTGCAAACACTGCATTGGGTAAAAGTTTGCATTGGGCATGCTTTTGCACAATTAATGTGATTTTTGCTGTTGCATGCATGCTGATAATTTGTCAAACCTTGGCTCATACTCCGTTAGTTTGAGAGCAACGCATGCAGCACTCTGGTCAACTGTTAGGGCTTTACATCCAAGCCATGCTCTGTGAGTCATTCTTCAAAATCTTTTAAATGTGATAACAATGTAGAAAAGAATTCTGTAACAGGAATTCTAGAATAAAATCATTCTGTTCCACACTGTGAGAAAGAACAAGATCATTAGTGTTTTGCAGAAGGGGACAGCCTTTTCGCGATCTGGTGACCAATGGCTCGAGTGCCCACAGAGAGGTCCCTACGTGCCAGCTGTGGCACCCGTGCCATAGGTTCGCCATCACTGCCCTACAGTGTGCAAAGCCATAGATTTCCATAATGCAACATTTCAGTTGCATAATCGGTAGGTAGACATGACCTGGGACAAAGAGACTGTGATAGACCCATTCTGTACTGTGCTACAGAGCACAATCCTGTGCCTGTCTACTCAGAAATAATAAATCCCTTTAAGTTCAGTGGGGCTTAGTCCCAGGTAAGTATGGGATCACAGCCACAGTTTGGCAGTTCTTTGGCTGAAGATTTCTAGTAATGAGAATTATTGTTGAATGCAAATTGATGTTTAAAACTTAAATTTGTAAATTTCCTTATAGTTCTTGAAATTTTAAACTTTTATAAAGCGGTCTTTTTTCCGTAAGTACAGCAAATATTAGTTCTTGTTTGCTAGGTGTGGGTGAAAATGCATCTTTTAGTGTCGTCGCCGTCGTCATCGTCATCATCATCATCATCATCATCATCATCATCTATTTCATTTCTATACCACCCCACAGCCAAAGCTCTCTGAGCGTTTCACAACAATCGGTCTCAAAACTGCATTTTGAAGTAGATTTCCAAATAACTCTTTTCTTCCCTAGTGTTTCAAATCCAAATTAAAGAAATTTGAAGAGGAAGGTTTGCCCAGTTTCACTTTTTGTGTGTGTGGCAAAACAGATGCCTTTGAATATGTGTCCAAAACAAAAGTGGTGTGTATCCGTATTAAACATCAACAGAAAATACCCTAAATTAGGTAATGCCAATTTCATCCTAGAGAATGTGGACGGGGCGTTAATTAATTAATTACATTGCATTACATTTCTAATCCCACCCAATAGCTGAAGCTCTCTGGTATTGCTTTTACCTGGTAAGCCACATCTCTGGTTGCTAACTCAGACTCTCTCATTTCCTTTTCTTTGAAGGTCACCCAGCCCAAGCCTTAACTATATATGGAAATTCTACTCTCACTCAGTGCCGACCCTCTAGTCTAGTGCTTAATGAGCTCTCTGTTAATTCCACCCTTGAATTCTACAATACACCCTTGTGAAGTGTCTCTGGGAACCTGATCCACAAAAGAGCTCCAAGTAGATATATAGGCAGATGGCGCATCTAAAGGGATATACCCAACAGTGACCATTGAAAAATGCCTGGGGACACGGGCTCTTTCAGGTATCTTCTCCCCTATAGTCAGGATGGTGGGAACCCTGGGAGCCTTCCTGGCTGCTTTCTACCCTAATTAATACTCCTCCTCTCATTAAGGAGCCTGCGCACTTGAGCCAGCTGTTATGGAAGAACAAAGCTTTGTAAGTCGCAGGTTGAGTAGCATTGAGCTGAAACAGACTGTGCAGCTGAAGGATTTCCCCTTGGGTAGGCCGCCTTGTGAATGACTCAGAGGCTTATCACAACCCAGTTTTGTTGTTGTTGTTGCTGTTGTTTTTAAAAATAGATTCCCCCCCCCATACCTTGATCAAATCCATATAGCTACGCCAAGTGTGCAGTTAAGCAGCACCGCTGGCTCAGCAGCCTCTGAGCAGTTAAAAGCCACACTTTAGCTTCAGGCCCACAAACCAAGCAGCAGCCTTTGGAGACAAGAAGCGAGCAAAGGACCAAAAAACCAAGATGAGGAAATCGCTTCCAGTTCCTCCCTGTCTCTCTCATCCTCTCCTCTCCCATTTCCACTGCTGCTTCAGTCCTGCCGTGAGAGCTAAATATAACCAAAATATCATTTTCTTTGTTCTCCAAATCTATGCTGCTGTTGGCGGTCGTCTCTCTTTTGTTATGGGAGAAGAGGCCTTTTCTTCTGGGTTTTTTGTCTTGCTTTTTAGACGGTGGTTTTTGGGGGCTTGCCGTTTTAGGTTTGGATGGCAGCCATGGATAGCTTTGTAGCCTAGGGACTGCGGAAGCTGAAATGATTTAACTGCAACTCTAAAAGTAATAGGTGTTAAAGATACAAGATCTTGCGTTAGAGCCATCCTTCTCAAGATCAATTCATCCCCCACTCCCCAACTAGAGTGGAGAGCTAACCTGGAAAATGCTATAATGAATTGGTCTTTTTGTTCCAAACCTAACCAAGACCTCTAGCCTGACATTTAAAAGCGGTGGAGTAAGGGAGATATATGGTCCTATAGGAACAGCTGAAAACAAGCATCTTTCTGTGCCAGGAAATAATTGTTTAAAAATGTTCAGAGTGATCTTCCAGTTCAGCAAGCAGCCCAAAGCAAGGAACGATACAGGTTTAACTCTAAAAAGCTAACAAACCTAAAACTCAACAACCTTATAATACAAAAAAAATATGGCAGGCAGGAGTGCCAAAGGGCAGAGCAAGCTTTCTTTCATCTATTTGTTTTATTAAGATTTCTGTTTGATGCAGTCTCAAGGGAGCAGGTCACGTTATACTGCAGGCAGCTTTGGACATTCACTTTTGTGGTGATTTTAGTCTGCGTCAAGCACTGCGGTGCTTCTGCCAGGAGCTATTCCCTACTTCAGTGTTCTCCAACTTTGGGTCCGCAGATGTTGGGGCATGCTGGGAGTTGTAGGCCAAAAACATCTGGGGACCCAAGGTTGGAGAACACTGCCCTACTTGCTGAAACACTGTGACCGCTGGTCAGAGGAGGAAAGTGCAGGTTGTTCAAGACTGGATGATAACACCACAGACCATAATCCTCTTGGGTGCTTGGAATAATCAGATCCCAGAGAATCTATCCCATGGTTGGAATGTGCTGATGCTGGGAAGTCCAGCTCCTTTGAGCTTGACATACTTCCTGCCCACTTGTGATCCGATGATCAGAAGTAGGCTGAGTCGGGAGCTTTTCCGTGGACTTCTGTGCCTAAGACAGACCATGGTTTGCGCAATTAAAAAAAAACTCTAAGGAATTTTGCACAGTTTGTGTAACTTTACGCAAATTGCCTAACTTTACGCACATTGCGCAGATTGCAGTATTTTGCACCTTTTGCGCAAATCAGCACCCAAAAAGCACATGGATCTAGCACAATTTGCATAAAATCAGACGCTTTGCTCAAATCACACTAGACCCATGTGCTTTTCGGGTGCCGATACGCACAAAACATGCAAAATACCACGATTTATGCAATTTGTGCAAATTCCCTTAGCATTTTAAGAATGAACAAACCGTGGCCCAGTTAGAGATGGAAGTCCATGAGCTGGCACGACTCACATCATAGGAAGTCAGCACCAGCGCAGGGCTGACAACCTGGAATCGGGGGGGGGGGCCTCGAATCGTGGAAATCCGTCAGATTTTCACACACACCCATCAGATTCCTCACACATCCCTATCCCATGCCATTGCCTTCTGTATAACTCCACAGCCTGCTGCATTCTGTCAGTTTGGGCCACTTATTGGTTGGTGAAGCCACTAGGTTATCCTTCAGTGCTGTCTGCCCACCCCTCTGGTCAAGATACTTGCTGCCTCTCTATCTGTCGTGAGGTCGAACCTGGTGGTGCCGATGCCAAACTCTGTGTGGTGCTCCCATCACAAAGTGAAACAAACATGCAAAGTGAGATATAACAAACAGGTCTGACATCTGGTGGCTCCTGTTAAATTGACCACATTTTGTGGCACCGACCTATCTGAGGGGGAAGGGATCTACACAACCAGGGTGCCTGTATTGAGAAGGCCTTCTCCTGGATTGCTGCGTATCGAATCCCATGGGTAAGGCAGGCAAGAGGGTATCCCCACTGGATCTTAACATCCAGACAGGTACGTAAGGGAGAAGATGCTCCATCAGGTACCCAGGTCCTAAGCCAGGAATCCACCCCCCAAAAAATTGAATTTAAAATGTATATATTGCTCTTATTATTCATTTATTTATTTACTCATTTCAGCAAATTAGCTATACTGCTTTTCATTATTATTATTTTTTTTAAATGCCAAAGCAGTTCACAAAGTAAACATTTTAGTGTCTGAAGCACTTGTCAAGCATTATTTCAGTCATCCTTACCACAACTCTGTGCAGTGGCTTGCATAAGAGGTTCACAGCCTTTTCATTCACAGCTCAGTCGCTTAGCTGCTATGCCCTGCTAGTTCTCAGCACCAGGGGAAACAAGGCCTCTAACCTTGAGCTCTTAACTATTGGTGTGGGATGGGGGGGGGTGCTCCTATCATGCTGAGGACCTGGCAGAATGGACATTTTCTCCTTCCGGGCCCTGTCTTCTTTTAGGGACAAGGGAAGGGGTGGTGAAGCAGAGCTGCTTCTGCTCTGGTTTGCTCAGAATTTTCTGCTTCTAGTCTTAAATTCACTTGTCATGAGGGATTTGCTTTAACAGTCATTATAAATCCCTGGTTGTAAAGTCCCAGCTAACACTGAAGGGGTGGGGGGTGGGGAACTGGCATTGCCTTTAACAAGGGTAGCACAGATGCTCAGACGTATCCTTCTTTCGCAGTTGCTTCAGCCTTTGCCCACAAGTGCTGAAAAGGAATTTTTTTACAGATCTTAATAAGTTCTGAAAAGAGGTCTCCTCAAGTCCTTGTCTTTATTTCATACTAATTACCGTGAAATTGTGGATTTTAATTGCAGTTAAATGCAGACACAGAGTGAGTGAAAGAGAGAAAGGTTTCCCATAATGGTTGCTTTCAGTGTTTTCAAATACCACGTATTTGTGTGGGGTAACCCATCATAATAATAGCCTTGGAGCGACTTGTCTGCAACTCTGTGTGTGTGTGTGTGTGTATGTAAGGGACCACATTGTTGAATTAAACCCAGCCAACTTCTTTCTATCTCCTATTTTTATGACAAAAATGTGCCTGAAGAAGTTGATGGTATTGAAATGCAAGACGGACTTCAAGGCAGAAGCTGGTGCCTTAAAATTATATCCTCACTGTTTGTTTTTCTTCTAATGCTATCACAACGATGGGTTTCTTGCAAGGGAACATCCCTTCTCACAAGCCAAGTGTTCATACTCACAACACTAAGCAACTTTGGAAACTGTGTTTGTTTGTTTGTTATATATCTCTCACCTATAGCACACAAGTGCAGTTTCTGTGCTTGCCATTAAGGCAGGGGTGGGAACCGTGTGGCCCTCCAGAATTTGTTGGACTTCAACTCCCATCAGCCCTGGCCATCATAGCCAATGGCGAGAGATGATGGGTGTTGTACTTCAACAACATCTGGAGGTCGACACATTCCCCACCCCTGCAGTAAAGGCAGGAATTTTCTCAAATGTGCATTTTTATGGTTTTTTAAAGTGTTTTTTAAAAAGAATATTTTATTATATTGTTCAAAAAAAAAAAAGAAAAAAGAACCAGCATTACAACCGGGGAAGGAGGAAACGGAGGAAAAAGAAAGGTACAAAAATGAGGGCTGGGTAGGTAACAGCTCAATCCTATACATGTCTACTCTGAAGTAAGTCCCGTTGATTTCATGGAGGCTTACTCCTAGGTAAGTGAGTATAGGATTACACCCTAAGGGTGCAATGCTATGCATGTTTAGACAGAAAAAAGGCCTACAACACCCAGCATGCCCCAGCCAGCTATGCTGGCTGGGGCGAGCTGGGAGTTGTAGGCCTTTTTTCTACCTGAACATGCATAGCATTGTACCCTAAGTGTCTTGGGATGCTAATAAATGAGGTTCTTTTATCATGCAATTCATGGAAGTTTAGCCGGGGGTGGGGGGCAGGGTTCCAGATGTCCCCTTTTTTCTGTCTAAACATGCACAGGATTACGCCTTATAACATCAAAGAAGAAAGGATTTATTTTTTACAATTTTCCTAATCTCATAGCTTAGCACTATAGTACAACAAGAGCAAAAATATTGTAGCGGTTTGTGGCACCATATATATGCATGAAATATTATCCTAAGTTGACGTGTGTGTGTGTGTGTGTGTACGTGTGTGTGTGTGTGTGTGTGTATGTATATGTGCACACGCATCTGTGTGTATATGCACGCGTCACACACACATTGTAAAGGGAGAAGAAATTTTAAACAGTGATGTCGGGGGAATGAGCGTACAGACTGTGACAATTACAATAAAAATTAAGGGCGCAATCTTATGTGTGTTTAGACAGAAAAAAGTCCTGCAACTCCCAGCATGCCTCAGACAGCCATTATGCCCTAAATGTAATAAGTGCAGTGACCATTCACAAAGTACCATAACTACAGTGACCATTCAAAAGCAGTATTAAGTATCACAAACATCCTGGCATTGGTAAGCTAATGAAAACTTGTTATCTCAATTCAGGGCCAGAGTAGTAGAGTTTCTAAATTACAATTTAGAAGTTCCTTTGTTCAAGAACAGCTCCTTTCAGGTCAGTAACAAAGTGTCCTGGGAGGCAGAAACTCCCACTTGTTATTGAATATTGTCCTTTCTGATGTCAGATTTGCTGTCCAATGTATTCTTTTGCCTTTTCAACCCTCTGGAAAACATATTGCTCGTCTCTAGCCTATTTGGACTCATCAACAAAAGTCTCCTGTTCTGTGCCTCTATTGCAGGGCCCTCCAACCTTGGGTCCCCAGATGTTGCTGGACTACAGTTCCCAGAATCCCTTGCCATTAGCCATGCTGGCTGGGGCATGCTGGGAGCTGTAGGCCAGCAACATCTGGGGACTCAAGTTGGAGAGGCCTGCTCTATTGGGATGGTGAAGTCCTTTTACCCAGCCGTTCCTTTCAATTATCACCAATCCCAGAATTCAGAGCAAAAGCCATTGATCTGTTTTAACTCACTTCAACCTCTTATTCACCCCCTTTTTTAAACATATTAAATATGTTGGCAGTTGAATGGATTAGCACAGAGATTGTTATCCTGGGATAACTTATCATGTTAGCTGGCCCAAGGTGCAGATTTGTCTAGCCGCTCAAGGACCTCGCCCTGTGATAATGTGTGTGCTTGAACTTGCCAGTGTAGGTCGTGATTGCGCTCAGGGGTAAACCCAGTGTGAACGAGCCACCGCTTCCTCTTCTGCCTTTGCTCTGAGGCTGGCCTAAACCAGCTGCCAGGCTGTGTTAAATTTCGTTATTGATAGAGCTTTTAGCAGTGTTCTGTCCCATTCCCTTAGATTTATGTCTCTCCCGCGCCCTGTGCTGGATTTTTACTCAGGTTCTCTGGAGGGGAGAATGTCATTAATTTCACGATGTCAGCTGCTTAATCAGCCCTCCCAGACTTGGGTCCATTTGTAACAATTTGCCAGGCCTTTTGTGTAAAAGAGAAAAGCGCCTCTCTTTTTCGCCATCCTGTTCTCCCACCCCCTTAACTTCTTTTTTTAAAGCAGGGTTTTGTAGTCGGAGTTCATTTGGAGAAAAAAATGACAAGTAGGTTGGAATAAAGCATTCTTACAGCTTTCTCTGCACAAATAACATTCTAGATCGGTCTCACTCAAACCTTGCTGGCTCAATGAAGTGTTTCTCTTGTCGGGAACATCTGCCAGGGTTTCCCCCCCCCCCCTGTTAGTCTGTCAGTTTAATATAGTAAACCTTCACTTGGGCTCAGTCGTCACCTAGGAAGTTGCATTCTATAGACCAGTGTTCTCCAACCTTGGGTCCCCAGATGTTTTTGGCCTACAACTCCCAGCATGCCCTAGCCAGCTATAGACAAAGAACAATGGACATTCCCTCGCTCTATATAACTAACCCCCACGCCCCACATACACACCCAACCCCTCCTCCCTTCCCTTGTGGTGAATTTATTTCCATACGGACTTCTCTTTCTAGCTCCTGGGGTTACCCTTCAGCCCTGGCCATGTGCCAGTTATTTCTGTGATTTGCATTCTTCTCTCAAACTTCCTGGCTTTGTTTTATCTCACGCCAGGCTGGGTCTCACCCACAGTTGTGGATCTCATCATAGCTCAATAAGGTTGCCACCTCTAACTAGCCCCCAAACTTCCTGTTCTTGTCCTCAGCCCAAGACCTGCTCATGAAATTCCACTGTGTGCTTCTGCACTGAGTTTCCACCCTTGGTGGACTTACCAATTCTGTCTCATTCCCTGCATCTTTCTTCTCAGAAGGAGCATAACCTTTGTCTTCTGCCTCCATCCTAAACACTGCCACATCACAGAATTCTGCCACTTAACGTCATAGTTTCCCCCGATCCCAGCCTTCTCTTTATTAGCTTCTAATCCAAACTTGGACCAACTCTCTCAGTTTCTTCAGATTCCACAGCATCTATCAGTCACACACATCTTTGTTCTTCTTCGTGGTCTCTGTGCCTCACACATATGGGCTCTGCGCCTGCATGGAGCATATTTCGGGAAGCTTCTATAGCTGAGGACTTTAGGCAGGAACCCCACCCCCACTGTCCTACTGTGCATATCCTTAGCGGATTCCCACCTATTCCCTCAGTTCCTCTTCAACTGTCTTTGTGGGTGGCTCGGGAGTGACTTCTTCTGCGTCTTTAGCCTGCAGTGCTGAGAAATTGCTTAGTGTTTTATTCGTCTCCTGCTATCTTCTTCATTTCTTCTTCCTGTCTCATTCTGTTTTATTTTGTTTATTTGTTCTATCCTTCTCTTGCGACTATCTCACAAGAGATTTTTTTTTAAAAAAAATTTTTGCAAAGCAGATGGTCGTGAAGGCCCCGTTTTGCAAGTGGGTCCGTTGCAGGAGCAAACTACCGCCTATGGACAGCCACTCCCTGTGCCTGTTTTGTTTGGGTGAGAGTACGTCATGGACACGTGTCCCCATTGCCAAGCCTTCACCAAACAGGCCAGGAGAAACTGCTCTGATCGTCTCTGAGTGGTGTTGTGGAGGAAAGCACTGGAGGCCGTAGACCAACTGTCAGCTCTAAAACCAATGTCGGTGTCCTCATCACCGGCTCTTCAAATAATTGCCATGTGTCTCCTCCTGGTCAGACCCTGGTGACAGGGAGAGACCATCTGACTCTGGGCCATTCTCTGTCTCTTCAGACAGCAAAGAAACTCGCAAAAAAAGGCCCATCTATCAAAGACGGACCTGGAGCAGAAGAAAAAGAAGTAGTAGTAGTTGAGGAGGTCTAAGGAGAAGGACCCTTATCTTCCTCCAGTTTTTCATGACTCCCATTTGCTTTGCCTTCTCCCCACCCAAAATGTCCCCTTCCCCATAACTTCCCATTCCTCAAGCTAAAACTGCTGATTTCAGTGAAGTAGAGTTTTTTCCCTAAGAAAGAATTAGATGGTACAAATATTCACGTATAATAATAATAATAATAATAATAATAATAATAATAATAATAATAATAATAATTCCTGCGTTGTGCTGTTAATTTTCCTGATTGCTCCTTTTTCTTTCTGAGTTTATCATATGGATTCAATCACAAGGAGAATGTATGTGATGTTGTCGCAATGCATTGGTAAACCAGAGTTATGGCATCACTAGATAGCAGCCGTAGGGATGTATGAGAATTTTGTTTCAGTTTGCAAAACACTTGAAAGTGCCGCATTCACGACCCCAAACATGAACAGGAGTGCATGTTCTCTGGAAATGTTCTCAAATTCCTGACCTTGCTTTCATGTTTGCAAAATGTGCATTTTTTTAAATTGCCCAAGTTTAAAAATGCACATTTTAAAAGAATGCACCACTTCAAAAACGCACAGCTTTTGAAAAATGCGCAATTTCCCCATTTGAACAAACAGTGAAACAGGTTGCGAACAGGAGCGGGAGGGGGCCACGCCCAGCTATGAAGTGGAGTTCAGAGAATTTCAGTGAGCTCAAGCAACCCTGGTTCTCCCATCCCTACCAGTGAGTGATCACAACCAGCCAGATTTGGCTATGTAATAGGGTTAGGGTCAGTGATGGCCACCAAAAGTGAGAATAAGTGATGGCAATTATTTAACAAATACACAAACATGTTCTGCAAAGAGTACCAACTAACCACCAAAGCGGGGGGGGGAGACATTTTTCAATACATTAGAAATGTTCGTGAAAAATGATGGGTCGTTTCAATTCATTCTTAATTAGGTTACAATCAGAACAGAATATGATTTGATAGATAGATATGTTGGGGGCGGCTGGGGTATGAACGGCAGGTAGTTGAATTAAGCATCTGAATCACGATCCATCAATTAAGCCCCCCCCCCCCAATTACAGGTTGTCTAATGAGGTAGCGTGCATAAAGTTATACTGACCATAACCGACTAGCCCTTTACCTTAGCAAATTACAAAGCAAGGTGGGAGACTCCCCGTAAAAGCTGCCTGTCCTGGTTTCTTCTCTAATTATGGTGAATACCCCGATGGGAAGATTCCTCTTTAATGTACACAAATTAAAACTCCATTTAGAGGTGTGCTGGGACTGAGTGGTAATTGACTTTGATCATGGAGAAACATGCTGTAATATAGATTAGGAAGTAATATGGTTGCCGTTGTAAAAGGATCTGGATGGAAAAAATATTATTTTACTAGGAAAGGCCCTTGTAGGATGAATAATCCAAAATTTACTGGTGTCGACGGGGCCTGCAGTGATCTTGTCTGGTATAGCAAAATGGCTAAAAGCTGGCATATGGTGGGGTACTATGTTTTCCACTTTCCTGGCCTGCTGCTGCTTTATTAGTATAAGCCGAGGGAAGGAACTACACATTTTATGTAAGCACTTTTAGCCTGATGCTCTAGGCTGGCTAACACATTCGCCATCTCAGAAAGAATATCATAGAGCTGGTGAAAGTTCAGAAAAGGAGCAACAAAAAGGATTCAGACCGAAACATCTTTCTATTAGGAATGGCTAAAACTATCTTTTTTTCTTTTTCTTTTAATTTAAGGGGGGGCGCGACTACTGAAGAAGGGAGATGGAAAGCAGAGAAATACTTTTGATTTTAGCTGTTCAATGAAAGGGTCTCCCTTCAACAAACGTGCAGATTTAGGCACAATAACAGAAACTCACAAAAATTTGGCTCAGCTCTACGTTTACCCTCATAACAACACTGTTTGGAATGCTGTGTTGATGATGACTTGTCTGTGAGAGCTTTATGGTTGAGTGTGGATATGATTCTAGATTTCTCTGGTCCTGGTCTAGGAGAGGTGTTAAGCTTCTTTAGAGAACCATTTCTGTGTCGGAAATGGAATCCCTGCATCATGCAGGGTTTTTTTTCCTGGTATACTAGGGTGCGCATTAAGTTCATACCAGATACTGACCATCATGCTGTGTGAACTGAGTGTGCACATCACTATCAGACCTGCCACTGCACATTGCACAAGAAGATAGGTGAATTGCAGGTTGGGAGTCTTCTGAAATTGTCTTCATCCAAATTTCTCTCTGGATTTTGGACTTCCGAATTAAAGTTTATTGTACTAGCCAAAGGCCATGACAAAATTTAAAACTCAAATATACAATTATGCACATATACAAATGTATAAAATAATTAGTTTAAAGGGACAATGTATATCAAAAAAGTAATTTATAAAATCATCCTGTTCAAATGCAAGTTAGTAGTCCGAATCACCATGGCAATTAATGGCGATTTTATCAAGTTCTTTTTCCCTAATCTTTTTTGCTGCCAAGGCGAAAAGGGCCACTTTTTGTGTCACTAATCTGTTTGTATTGCTCAGCAGAAAAAGCACTATATCTTTTTGGGTGTTTCCTCCTCCATTCAGCAGCAATGGACTCAAGAATTTCTTTCTAGGAACTCTATATAAAGGGCATATTAACAAATAGTGGATAATATCTTCCACTTGCATTTGGCCACATATGCAAAATCTGCGTTCATATGGTATTTTATTATAACGCCCATCCAGGACCGCAGTTGGCATGACCTGGACTCGCAGTTCAATAAAGGCATTTCTTAAGGAAGCTGGTCTAAGTTTGAATAAGTAGTCAGCTCTGTAATGTTCTATTTTTAAAAGAGCAAACCATGGGGAAAAATTAGATGTCTTAATTAATTGCAGGTCCTTTCTGGAGTCTATCCAAAGTGGAACCAATGCATTAAGATTTTCTCCTTGTTCTGTGTTTTTATATCCAAATGTTGTATTGTGCATATGCACAGTTTGCTTCAGCTTTCAGTTCTTGCAGTTCATCCATGTCTTTTCTAACACCCCCCCCCCATATTACCAATGTGAATTGATAAAACACTCCCCAGAAGTGAGGTTGATTTGATCATATGTAGGAATGCATCAGTATGCTTTATCTGTAATGTTCTATATGCATGTGCACTTGTGTGCATTGATAAAACACTGCCTGTCCCTCACAAAGCAAACTTGACATGATTTTCACATTGTTGTGGCAAGGTGGGCATTGATAAAACACTGCCAATCCCACCCACCCCAAAGCAAACTTGATGTGATTGTCACACTGTTGTGGCAAGATTGGTTTTGCATGGTGTTTTGCCAATGGGGTAGAGTGCATGTGCACTTCAAACACTGGACAATAACAACAACATTGTTGATACAATCATATGTATGATCACATCAGTTCTGTTTTTGTGGCGTTTTTTTGAATATGCACATGCCCATCAGTAATGCAGGGGGACAAACGCCAGGCAACAGAAGGAATTCAAGCTGTGGCAAACTGTGCCTGCTCCAATTCCAGAATTACTAATTTTAGAAATTCTCCTAGTTAACAACTGGAATCGAGGAGTGAAATGCAGAGCAGAGCAAACTAGAGAAGTGATAAAATGATGGAATCGGGGAAATTCTGTAATGGTAGGAGAAGCTGTCTTTTTGGGGAAGTTTGTCTGCTGTTTCCCATCTGCTCATTGAGGAACCCTTGATAAGCTTTTGAGGAACCCCAGCATTGCCTTGAACACAGTTCGAAAACCCCTGATCTGTACCATTCCGCACCGGTCAGGATCTTGTGATGGTTCTAGAAGCCCCTGCGGAGGTAATGGGGAAGTCCCAAGATCAGAGGTGGGACACCAGTTACCCTTTATCTGCTTCCCTCAGTCACCTGTACCAGCATTAATATTTATACTGATGAACTAGGGGTATCTGCTTTGCAGATCCAGTTTTAGGTGTGAGGGCCCCCGAGCAAAGTGCTCTCTGATGGGCCCCTCCTCAACATCAGCGGGCCTCCCCTGACGAGCTAATTGGTAGCAGTGGTAATGCCATGATCTGCGGCAGATTCTACAGCCAAACAACCGGTTATAACAGTTACCCATGGAGCATTGTGGGCAATTTTTAATGGAGGCTTCCAAACCAGCTGTTGCTGCTGCTCAGTAAAAACAGGTCCAGAGATGACAGGAGTTGGGTGGGCAGCCCTGGAACAGGCATCAGCATGATTTCCCGGTCTCTGCCCATGAACTTTGCGTGCTGCTCCGTCCCGTGGCACAGATGTGCGCATGCACATCAGGTGGTGTGCACATACTTTGCACATTCCCGGTTATTTGTTACCTACCCTTTGTTTTCTTTTCTTTTTTTCTACTATCCTCCATGCAAACGAGAATGTGAGCTTAGCAAACAATACATAAAATTTGCAAAGTGAATAAAGCGTGTTTTTCCTGCAGGGTTTGTTAGCAAAAGTGCCCATGTGCCTGTGCAGAACTGGAAGGGCAGTAGGTGACTCTTATTCCTTTGTGTGGGCAAACGGCCCCTTGAAATACCTTGTCCTCCAGGGGTATTTAAGGGAGCCTCTTGAATCGTAAGAGCTGACTCTTGGGATATAGAAAGTCAAAACAGAAAGATTAACTGCTTTGCTTCAGAACAGGTTTCACGTCTTTCTTTTTTTGGAAGATTTCAGAAGGCTGGCAGTAACTAGGGCAAATCGTTTCTTTTTTTAAAAAAATGAGTCCATTAATAGAATCAATTATTTGCGTAGTTTTTCTGGGCCTAGATGTCTAAGCAGGACTCTAAGATCCTGTTTGCAGATCCAGCCAGCAAAAATTACTAGGATAACCAGTTCTGATGTAATGTCCCCCTGGCAGGCATTTACTTCCCTGTGTAGCCTCTGCCTAGAATCACTTTTCTCACGGCCAAGATACACCCACCCCCCTGTATTGGAGCCTGAGGGAGATACGCCATGGGTGGATAGAGGGCTTAGCACAGTGTTCTCCAACCTTGGGTCCCCAGATGTTTTTGGCCTACAACTCCCAGCATGCCCCAACATCTGGGGACCCAAGGTTGGAGAACACTGGCTTAGCATGTGCCTCTTTGGCTTTCACAGTTAGACTCACCACCCATGCCCTTTATACATCATTCAGTCAGACACAGGTTGAACAGGTCCAATCCCGTAATGGACCTTGGGATATGTCTTCACTAGTTGGTGGTAAAAAGGGCAATCTTCATGATCAAGGAGATGAAACACCTTCCCTATGGAGAAAGGCTGGACGTGATTTTTAGTTCATTAAAAAAGATGAGAGGGAGAGAAATGATAGAGCTTCTTTAAATGTGTGCATAGTTCTCTGCCATAATACTAACACTCGAAGTGAACCAATGAAACTGATGGCCAGTAGATTCAAGACAAACAAAAGAAAGTACTTCTGCGCACAATCCATAATTAATGTATGGAATCTACTGCCAGAGGATGAGATTATGGCCACTACTTTGGCTGGCTTTAAAAGAGAGTTCAACAAATTCATGGAAGACAGCTGTTGACAGGCCTATTGGCTGTGACTGAAAAATGGAACCTCCATGCTAAGGAGCAAAACGCCACTAAGTGGGGGTAAACAGTGCAGGAGAGCCATTACCTTCGTACCATACTTGTGGCCTTAGAACAGTGTTCTCCAACCTTGGGTCCCCAGATGTTTTTGGCCTACAACTCCCAGCATGTCCTAGCCAGCTACTGCTGGCTGGGGCATGCTGGGAGTTGTAGGCCAAAAACATCTGGGGACCCAAGGTTGGAGAACACTGCCTTAGAAGCATCTGTTGGGTGGTAGTCTTGATAGACCTATGGTTTGATCCAGTAGGGTTGTTCTTATGTCCTTATGTTTTCCCAGGTTTCTAGGTCTGTATCAAGGTTGTGTTCCTGACTACATCCCCTATTTCCATTTTAGTTATCAGAAAGTAAGGCTAGGTCACTAACTTGCAAGAAATGCCCATGTTTCTGGAATGCTAAAGTTTTAATGATGGAAAGTCAGGGACTGAATAGAGATATACTAATTTCCATGCAATGTTCCTTGTGGTGCTGGACAGGCATTGTAGGGGGACTTCTCCCTCACAAACATGCCATTTGAAACAGGGGGTTGGGAGGTTTTCTCCTGAGTAATCCCATTGCCCAGGTCTACTCTGTCAGATGGAAGGATGGCACCCTTCCCTTTCTATGGCAGGCCAAGACACTTACATCATGATGATGATGATGATGATGATGATGATGATGATGATGATGATGTCCTATCTTTTTTCCTCTTGCAAGGAACCCAAGGTGGCTTACATGACCCTCCTCCTCTCCGTTTTATCCTCACAACAGCCCTGTGAGGCAGGTTAGGCTGAGAGTCAATGACTGGCCCAAAGTCACCCAGTGAGCTTCATGGCCAAGTGGGGACTTGAACCCAGATCTCCTGAGTCCCAGTCCAACACTCTAAGCAATATGCCACTACACTGGATCTCTAAGAAATGCCCATGCTAGTATTTGCTTCTGGAACACAGTGGTGGAATACATGTCCTAACACAGTGTTCTCCAACCTTGGGTCCCCAGATGTTTTTGGCCTACAACTCCCAGCATGCCCTAGCCAGCTATAGACAAAGAACAATGGACATTCCCTCGCTCTATATAACTAACCCCCACAGCAGAGGGCTTGGTTCCTGTGGGTGAGTCTCTTTTCTCTACCCTTCATATGCCAGAACTTCATTAGGCTAGAGCAGTGTTCTCCAACCTTGGGTCCCCCCAAGCTACGCTGGCTGGGGCGTGCTGGGAGTTGTAGGCCAAAAACATCTGGGGACCCAAGGTTGGAGAACACTGTCCTAACATATCCTGGTTCAATAAAAGACCTTACCTATTTTATAACTCTTCCTCCCTAGGACCCAGCCACAGCAACAGCTGTCTGTACTGAACTACTGAAAGACTGACAATTTGGCAGCTCTTCTTTCCTAAAAAAAACACACACAAAACCCACCAAAAACAAAAAAAACCCAGCACCCTGCTCTATATAACAGCATTGAATGTCATCACCAAAGTGTGATTAATTTCCCTGGCAGCTGCTTGTCCAAAAATCACATAATTTCATCACAGAAAAAGTGAGAGATGGGTGTGGGGTAGTTACCTTGGTAATTACTGTTAAATTTATCTCGGAGAGAGTGTGTGGGAGGGAGTGGGGAAGTGGAAGCAAAGCGTTTCCATGAAGTAAAATGAGCCTATAATGAAAGGAGCTGGCAAAAGCTAGCAGGCTTGGTTTATCATTATTATTATTATTATTATTATTTATTTCATTTCTATACCGCCCCACAGCTGAAGCTCCCTGGGTGGTTCACAACAATTTATACAATAAAACACATAAAAACCAAAAATAAAAACATACACTATAGTTAAGAAGATTAAAAACCAAATTTAAAAGGACAGTTTAAAATGACGATACAAACAGTTAGTAAAACTAAGCCTACAGGTGGCAATCCCCCCCTGGCCCCCATATGTTATTTTGAGCCCTTAACTGTTGGATGCCTTGGCATAGAGGGAAGTCTTAACCTGGCACTGAAAAGATAGTAAGGTTGGCGCCAGGCAGGCCTCAGTGGGGAGCTTATTCCAACAGTTGGGGGGCTACCCCTCCTTGTTGCCACCAACCAAGCCTCCCTTGGAGGTGGCAGTCAGAGGAGGGCCCCAGATGTTGAGCGTAGCATCTGGGTAGATTGCAGTTAGGAGAGACATTCCATCAGGTATTGTGGTCCTAAGCCACGTAGGGCTTTATAGGTTAGAACCAGCACCTTGAATTCAGCTCGGAAGCATATTGGCAGCCAGTATTTATTTCTGATCTGAGGTAGAACTTCATGTTAGGAGGAAAATATACTTTTCCTCAGAAGGCAACTGTGGTGGGGGGGCAGAGGCACTTAATGAGAAGTGGATGGGAAGGTGGGGGCGGGGGACGTACTTAACTCCTCCCCCATTTATTTATTTTATTTCTTTTTTACATTTATATCCTGCCTTTTCCTCTGAGGAGCCCAAAGTGGCGAACATGAGCCGCCGCCTCTCCGTTTTATCCTCAAAACAAGCCTTTGAGGTAGGTTGGGCTGAGAGTCAGTGACTGGCCCAAAGTCACCCAGTAAGGTGCATAGCTGAGCAGGGACTTGAACCCGGGTTTCTCCAGTCCGACACTCTAAGCCAGGGCTCTCCAACCTTGGGTCCCCATATGTTGCTGGACTACAGCTCCCAGAATCCCTTGCCATGAGCCATGCTGGCTGGCTGTGCTGGGAGCTGTAGGCCAGCAACATCTGGGGACCCAAGGTTGGAGAGCCCTGATCTAAGCACTGCACCACACTGGCTCTCCTGTCCACTAGTTCTCCCTCACAAAAAAATTAATTCATTCCTATGTTGCACTTCAAGATAAAATATTCTCAGGGCAGCTCTCAATCTTTAAAAGTATTTTACAACATTATTTATTTATTTACAGCAATTGTATGCCGCTCCATATCTAGACAGATTCCAGAGCGGTGAACAATAAAATGATAAAACAGATAAAAGAATAAAAACAATGCATTAAAAACAGGGTGACGTTAAAACTGTGGCTGGTCAGCAAAGAAGGCCTCATGAAACAAGGACTTCTTCAGCAGGTGCCGAAAACAACACAGTGTCACAGCCTGCCTGACCTCCAGAGGCAGGGAGTTCCAGAGAAGTGGGGCCACCACACTGAAGGCTCTTCTCCGGGTGGACTCCGATCGGGCCATAGGTCCATGAGGAACCACCAGGAGAACGTCCTCCGATGACCTCAGTGACTGGGCAGGTTGGATAAGGGAGAACTTGCTCCCTCAGGTATCCTGGTCCCAAGTTGTTCAGGGCTTTGTACACTAGTACCAGAACCTTATACCTGACCCTGTAGCAAATAGGCAGCCAGTATAGGCAACATAAAGATTCTATGTACCGAAAATATTTCCCACTTTTCTTCCTGATCATGTTAAAAAAAAAAATAACAATCATGAGCTAACAGTAAAAAAAAAATCCTAACTATTAAATGCCTGTGAAAATTTAAAACGTCTTCGCTTGGTAGGCAACAGATAGCAAAATAAGGAGCCAGACCGATGCACCTTCTGGCTGTTTTTCCCTAGCCAGGCTGCTGTGAAAAGCAGGAGAGTGCAGTGAGTTAAAAAAAAGAAAAGAAAACAGGGTAAAGGTGCCCGCAGCCAACGACCTGTTGATCTAAGCAGTTAAGATGGACACTCTGCTGCTTGCAATACTCTGACGGGTGGCAGAGAGATGGATGTGGTCCTCCCTTCCTCCAGCCACTGGGCTCTGTAAAGCGGAAAGGTTTTGGAATATGCACACACAGACTTTATTGGAGAAAATTGCCTTCACAGGGATATTTGCTTCAGTTAAAGATCAATGGATCAAAATTGAAGACAAAAGGGTTGGCCTAGAGGGCTTTGACCTCCCCCCTCCTGCAAGACTAAACAAGGAGTATTGACAAAGGCTGCTGCTGACCTGTCTGGCAACATCAGGGTGTTCTTTTTTCAGGATCCCTCTTTCAACACCAACTTAGAAATCAATTAGTGACTTCGGCCTGGGGGCTTTTACTCAGGCTTTAATTTAAGAACGCTGTAATTGATCGCCTGGGTTATTTATTACATTTCCTTTACCCGGGCTCAAACAAGTCAACAAGCTAATAAAAGGCCAGCAATGTGTGAGGTTTGCTTGTGGCTCTCTTTTCTTCTTTTTTTCTTCTTCTTCTTCAATTCTTCTGGTTTTTCTGCTGACTTTGGTGGATTTCCCCTCACACCTCCCTCTCCCAAAAGAAGTCTCTTACGCCTCACTAAGCATGTCTTGCCTTTGCTTCTCTCAGTGATCTGTCAAAATCATTGGCCTGCCCCAGCTAACTCCCTCACTCCATCAACCTGTTCTAAGAAGGGTCCATTTTGTTGGCCATCTCAATCACTATCTTTGTTTTCCCCCTTTCCTTCCTTCCCTTATAGTCTTTTTTTTCCCTTTCTCTTGTCTACTCTGCTGACTATGATCTTCTGCCTGCTTTGTTCGGCTTTGTCATAAGTCCCTGGTGGCACAACAAGTGTATCCCCTGAAATCTAATTTAAAGGTCGGTTTGAACCACCTCATTTTCATGCGATCTGGCCATTACGTATCTATCTGCATGTGCTGTGCTCAGTTTTTCGCTCTTATTCAAATCTTTGGGGGGCATTCCAATCCTGGAACAGAACGTTGTTTGGTAACATAAATCCGGAACAGTATGAAAAATGAGAGACGGGGGGGGAGGACGACATATCGGAACTAGTCACCTCCACTAATTATCCCTGGACTCTATCCATTCCATTAAGTAGCAAACCTCGGTTCCCTCCAAAATCCCTGGTAAATGTATTAATGTTCTGAGGTGATTAACTTTCTTAGGGTGCAATCCTATGCATGTTTAGACAGGAAAAAGGCCTACAGCACCCAGCATGCTGGGAGTGGTGGGCCTTTTTTCTGTCCAAACATGCATAGGATTGTGCCTTTACATTAGTATCACTCACTGGTCCCACCACCACCACTGTGTCTTGTGCAACTTGCGCTATACATCTGGGTTGTTATTTTTACTAGAAACTTAGAAACAGAAAAAAAAATTAGTACCTCACAAGGTTGTTGTCATTGTTTTAAACATTCTTTAATTTCATGAATCTATTTGTTACATAAATCTCTACCTCACCCTTCAAATAATTTCCCAGGGCGGCGTACAAAGAACGTGTAATTTGGTCCTAAAGTGAAACTGGACTTCGATCCAGAATTGCGATACTGCTCTTCAGTTCCCCAGATCCCTGTACTACAGCGCCCCTGGATGAGCAGATGACGCTGCTTCATACTTACACCATCATCCACATGGCCCACTGCTATCCCTTGTAGCAACCAGGGATGTTGAAGAGTCCTTGGGCTCAAGTCACGAGTCGAGTCACGAGTCTTTGGACCCGAGTCCGAGTCCTTGGTCCAAAATGGTGACTCCCGAGTCCCGAGTCACTCCCAAAGCTGACTCCACGAGTCCCTATTAAAATCAATGGGGTTTTCCCCCAACAAAATAAGGCTGCTTCAGATGTGTGGCTTAAATAAATTCTAGGCACAAGTGTGACTTTTTATTTCAAAACTCTGCAACTGATTTTGGCAAGAACAGACCAGGCAGACAAACCCAAAATAACCAGGCAGGCAGAGGAGGCAGGGAACCCCAAAGCAGGCAGGCAGAGGCCTTTGTCTTGGACAATTCAACTGTTGAACAGGATCTAGAAGAGACCAGGCAGGCAGAGGAGGCTGGGAACCCCAAACAGGCAGGCAGAGGCAGCCAAAACCAAAATGTCTGACCCTAACCCCCCACAACAACACATCAATCAAAATAAATCTCAACACATCGTTGGGGCTGCGCTCCTGATAGCCGTCCGTAGTGGCCGAGCAGCGGCACGCCTCGCTTCCATGCGCTCTTCACCGGTGATCGCCCTCCTCTCCACTCCTTCTGGCACAGCCCAGGGATGTTGAAGAGTCCTTGGCCTCGAGTCCCGAGTCGAGTCTCGAGTCCCATTAAAAATATTGGGACTTGAGTCCGAGTTGAGTCAGAGGGGGGACTCAGTCCGACTCACGAGTCGAGTCCTCGAGTCCGAGTCCCCATCCCTGGTAGCAACACCTCTCCAGAACCTCTGGCAGGGGTGTTTCCAACAAGCTCTGCTATCTGAGAACCTTTTGACTGCAGGCAGTGCTTTTTTTCTGGAGAAAAGGGTACCGGAACTCTTGGATTACATTTCCTCGGGAGTAGATGGCGATTAAATTGTAATGCAATTAATAGAAGAAAAGGTGCTGGAACTCAGTTCCAGGCGAGTTCCACCAGAAAAAAAGCCCTGACTGCAGGTGCCAAGGAACTGATATTGGGACTGTCTGCATGCAAAGCCTGTGCTTTACCACTGAGCTATGCCCTATCCTGAAATAGTAGGATTGGCTATGATCCATTGCAGGGTTGTTGAACCTTTTTTTTAGCCTGAGGGCCAAATTCCATTTTGGAGAAGCTCTTGGGGGCTGCCTTGCAGTGGTGGTTGGGGATGAAGGCAAAAGAGATGGGGCCAAAAACACCCCCAGGGAAGGGGACATGGCCGTCTGGGGTACCCTGAGGGGACCAGATTTGGCCTCTAGCCCTGAGGTTCTCCACCCCGGATCTATTGGGAACTAACAGTGCAAACTTACTAAGAAGCAAGACCCATTGAGTTCATTCAATGAGATTTACTCCCAGATAGGGATGTGTGACGAATCTGATGGGTGGTGAAATCCGATGGATTCTGATGACCCCCCACCCCCCCGGATTCTGGTTCGCCAGCCCTCCGTTGGCACCTGAGTCGCTATGGTACGAGCTAAGCCAGCTTGCAGACTTCCGTCACAAAGACGGGCCATGATTTGCACATTAAAAAAACCAAACAGACGCTAAGGAAACTTGCGTAAGTTTACGCAATTTGTGCAAATCGGCACCCAAAAAAGCATGTGGATCTGGCGTTCTTTGCATAAAATCAGTTTGCGCAAATCGACACCTGAAAAGCACATGGTCCTTGCATGATTTGTGCATATTGGCTGATTTGACGCAAAGCATGCTAGATCCACATGCTTTTCAGGTGCCGATTTGCAGCGAATTGCACAAATAGTGTGGTTTGCGCAAATTTACTTAGCATTTAAAAAGAAAAGTGCGCAAACCGTGGCCCGTCTTACAGATGGAAGTGCACAGAACCCACCCCCCGACTTGACCCAATGCTATTGGGTCAGGAAATCCGTCGAGCTCAAATGAGCTGAACTTTCCAGCGTCAGCACATCCCTAGAACTTGGGACCTTCTGTATGTAAAGCTACAGGCGCTTCTCATAGGAACCGGGTAAATATTTCACACACCTCCTTCTCCCCAGGCCATTGCCCCATCTCCTTTTCCTTTACCATTTTAGGGGAGGTTAATCATTCCCCCCCCCAAATTTGATCTTGCTATTCCTACATGTTCAGCAATCTTCATTCTTTCCTCCACCCCAACCCCTCTCATTTCACACTTCCCCCCCCTTCTGATCCCCTTCTTCAACCCCAAATTCCTTCCAGCTGTGCTCACCTCTGTGCTCCTTTAGCCCGGCATAAAAATGTATAACATGAATTCATTAACACAGCACTGACAATACACACACAGTGCTTTATACAGTTTCATTAAATGGATGGATCCCTGCCCCACTGAGAGCTTAACCATCTAAATTTCAACAGTATGAAAGATTCCATAGCAAGGGAAGGAAAGGAAAGGACCAGGTTAGCTAATGAGAGAATATCAAGTGGGAAAATAAAGAACAACAAGGGAGATGTGAGAACATCATGGCTTGAGACCACCACAATACTTGACAGAATGCCTCTCCCAACCGCAATCTACCCGGACACTCTGATCAACATCTGAGTCCTTCCTCAGAGTGCCACCTCTGAGGGAGGCTCAGAGGGTGGCAACAAGGGGGAGGGCCTTCTCAGTGGCAGCCCCCGACAGTGGAATGGTCTCCCCACTGAGGCCTGCCTGGTGCCAACCCTATAATATCCTTTTGGCGGCAGGTTAAGATAGCCCTCTGCGCTGTGGCATTTAAAGACCTCTAAAGCTATTTAATGGCTTGATGGGGGCACCCATGTCGGGTGTTTTTGTTAACAAGTCTACTCTGTATCAAATATTGTTTTAGATGCTATATTGTTTTTTTAAAAAATTTAAACTGTTTTTTACATTGTGTATTTTGGAAATGTTTTACTGTTGTTTTTATTGTATTATGTCTTGTTTTTAGGAGCTGATGTAAACTTCCCAGGGAGCTTTGGCTATTGGGTGGTATAGAAATGAAATGAATGAATGAATAAATGAATGAATGAATAAATAAATCCTGGTGATATTCTAACCGGAGATAAAGTGGTGGGGGCCACTGATGGTCCCACCCCCTTTGGGTAGTGTCCAGGCTTTTGTACAGGTTTTCTCCACATTCTAAAAAGTTGAAATGGTTTTCCTGAGGCTTAGTTACTGGCAGGAAGAGCTTTAAGCTACAATAGGCTGGTATATATATATACACACACACACACACACATAGTTCCCATCCCTTTTGCCCTTTGCTCCACCCCCTTTGCCTTTGGCTCCACCCACCACTGGAATGTGGGCGCCCTGAGAGCTTCTCTGAAATTGAATTCGGCCCTTGGGCTGAAAGAGGTTCCACCGTATTAACCTCCTGCGAGGAGTCAACTCCTGAATTAAAAGAGGCTGCCCTCAAAAAGGAAAAAGAAAAGCCTAGTTACTGAGGGAAAAGATGGCCGGCAGTGGCATTCCCTGAGAGGCATCGGTTATTAATGCGGGCCCTTGCAGGAGTTAATATGGTGGACTGTGTCCATTGTAATAATAATTTTCACTGTACTGCATCCTTTTCCCCTCATGAGTTAGCAATCGGGAACACTTTGCATAAAAATAAAAATCACATTTTAATTCTGTTTTGAAACCACCGGTGTGGCTGCTGCTGAGAAGGAGTTTAGAGAAAATAAAATAGTTTCAATTAACTCTGAGGAGTGTAGCCAAAGCAAAACAAAGCATGTATACCTACAGAGGTCTTAAACAGCATTAGCTACACAGCGCCGTAGCAAATGGCACTTTTTAAATGGCTGTTAATTGCTCCGTGCTCTTTTAGGAGATGCGAAGGTTTCAATGGCAGGCTGGAAATGTATTGAACGTTGCCCGTGAGATGAAAAATATTGTTAAGAAGGTGTTTGTGCTTGGAGTGCCTTTCTTTTCGTCTTGCTGAGTAGAAAAATGATAGCGGAAAGGTCACTGATTGGCCCAGACTGAGATTGTTTCAACTGAGACCATCAGGGACTCCATCTTCACTCTTTTTTCAAGTTTCCGTTTTGCTTTTAGGAGCCCTTAATGCTTGGATTGATATTGTCTTTTTTTAATCTCTTACCCACAGTTCCAAGCCTTTTGTTTATTTTATGCCACACAGAGGAAGATACAGGTTAAACATTAGGAGGAACTGCGCAACAGTAAAAGCAGTTCACTGTGATCTAGAAAGGTCCTGCAGTTGCTTGCCATGTATGTTTGAAAGTGTTGGGACTTGAAAAAGATACTAGGAGAGGATATATTGTGGAGTAATATCCTTCCTATCTCACGTTAGTGAGATCAGCAGAGTAGAGTCCCTTTCCAGCTTAAAAGAAGCTTAGATTTGGCTAGTGTTAGCCAGTTAGCATTTGGTAATCCAGGATGCTTTAAGGCAGACTGGATTTCCCTGGTTTTGCCCCCTTTTCTCTCCCTCAGAACAATAATCAGAGACACAGTCTTGTAAAAGTTAAAAGTAGCATTTACTAACTCAGATTATGCAGTTTCATTCCGGCAGGCTTAAAAGCGTTTCTTACAGTTGGTTACAAGTTCATTTAGAAATACTTGGGGTCTGAACTTGTGGAGTTCAGACCAGCAACTCTGGCTACATGCTGCTGCAGGACCACGTGGAGACAACAACCTGGTGGTGCCACACTCACTAGAGTCTGAACAGAAAGAGGAAGAAGCTGGGAGCAACGCCCACTTCCTGTTCAGGCTGTTAATAATTCAATGAGTACCTTCTAGGAAAACCACCCTAGAAGGTATCAGTGATCTTAACCATTTCACCCAATTACCTGGTGAAACATTAGCCATAGGTTTTGACTGCAATTTTAATTATCCAACAGAAAGCTATGAGGGTGAGGGATGTTTGAAGGCCTCCCCATGGGAGCCAGCTCCTTCCCACAGCTCAGATGGTTTCCATTCTGTCTGGGAACTTATGTGGAATTTCCTAAAGATTAATTGCATTTTCGATAACAAACATACTCGTCCCTTCTTTACATGCCAAAATGAGAGCTGTGCTCATATTCCGCTTACTGAGGGCCAGTTTATATGTTCAAGTGGTATAGCTCCCTTGGGTCTGATCCTGCAGGGATCTTCTTACAACACCAAATCATGGATAAGGAGGCTTAACTATGGTTTAGTGTGACGTCTGAATTGACATCAGTAGTTGATGGCAGCAAATTGGAATCAGAAACCATGGCTTTGAAGTGAGTTTGCAAACTCTGGTTTGTGTTAACTGGTTCAGCATGTTGTCTGAATTGATAAACCATTGCTCCATCATTAAAGGCTCCTTCATTAAGTAGATGGGGTTAAACCGCTGAAGCCGAGAGCTCAAAAGAACAGCGAAGTAAACCAGAGAAGCATCTCTAAACCTTGGTTTGCCTGGCTTCTAAACGATGAATAGGAAAAACCATGTCTTGGTGTGATATCTGAGCCATTGAGAGATTTGGGAAGTTGGATTTGAGATTGGCAGCTAGGAGTATTCATCCAGCTCCAAAGTGTGTGTTATTTCTTTGCAATGAGAGTTGAAGAGCCTCAGGTCTTGTTGTGAGGTGTTTGTAGCTTTGACCTTCTCCCCTAAGCTTAGCGCTAAGCTCCTTTCTGGAACGCTAGACAAATTCTGGCATGATTTTATAAACAACATGGCAACCTTGGGAGTGGTTCTCTTTCTGTTTTTCTGCTCTTAATTATGTTGAGTGGACTTGATGCTAACGCAGTTGTACACTTTCCTGGAGGATATGCGGTATAAAATTTGGGGGTGGGGTGGTTACGTGTGCTCCCTTAATCAGGAAATGCCATTTTGAGTGTGGAGAACAGCAAATCTGAGAGCTGCAGAGAGCCCAAAGGGAAATTTGGATTGTGATTAAATATGAAATGTTTATGTTGGGGAAGAGAGAGAAATGATATAGGAAGCTGTTTTGGCTTTTCTCTGTGCTTTCAGGAGGTGATAGCTAATCATATAAACATGCCCCTCTGTATATACTATGCTTGTGTCCTGCTTTATCTTTTCTTTTCTTTTTTTTTTATATCCTGTCTCATTCCTTGGTTTTAGGTACCTATTATTTGGTGGAATGCACTCATGCGCTGTTTTGGCTTTGCATATTCCACAGGGATGTGCAAAGAGCTGCATGTTGGCACTGAGCAAATCCAATTGGTGTTTTGTCCTTGCTTCTTCAGCCTACCCCACTCACCCTTGACCTGATAAGGAGAAAGCTGGCATTGCATGGAGGCAAACGCCCTGTTCTGTTCTTTTTCACTTTCCTTCCATACAGTGAAAGGTAAAACTAGGGGGAAAGCGCTCCCATGTCATCGAATGCTGGATGCCTTGATGATTTGTTTTGCTCAATGTACACTTGGCCTAGAACTAGTGATGGACAAGGCCACCACCCCTGTTTCATTTTGGAATGGGGTTGCCTCAGACAACTTAGTGTGGGCTTGATTTTGATTGAGCCATAATTATTTTATGTATTAAATTATATTCATGCATGCCCTCCTTTCAGCCAAGATTGGCTCCCAGTTTACAACAGTATAAAATAAAATCAGTTAGCTCATTTAAACTTAACCCCAATCTGAGCTTGGCCTGTTGGCAGGACCGGTGCAAGGCAGTTTGGTGCCCTAGGCAAGATCAGATATTTAGCGCCCCCCCTTCCCACTTGAGAGCGCTGTATTTTTTTTCAAGGGGTTTCTGGCTGCCCCCTTTAGCCCTGCGCCCTAGGCAGCTGCCTAGTTGGCCTAATGGTAGCACCGGCCCTGCCTGTTGGTCTCCTGATGATGTCACTAGATGTATGATAGGGCCTGGTGGGTCTCCCCCTGTTCCCTGCTCAGAAACCCTTGTCATTGAGAAGCATGGGAAATGGATTGAACTAGCAAACATCTGGAAGTACAGTAATACCTCGGATTACGAGTAACTCGGTGTATGAGCTTCTTGTAAAACGAGCAAAATTTTATCATTTGTTTCGATTTGGAGGATGAGCGTGTCTCGGAACATGAGCCACACGCTGTGCCCCCGACTAGCACTTAAAGTGCCAGCTCCCCGGCTTTGCCTAGCCGGGAGGGAGCCCCATGGAGGCGAGGCACAGCCGCTCACTCTGCGGGCGCCTCGCGCTGCTGCGCCGGCTCCCTGCCTGGGAGCCCCATGGAAGTGAGGCCTCTCGCTCTGCCTGCGCCTCGCGCTGCCGCTTTACTCGCCAGGGAGCTGCGTGGAGCTTTGCCAAGGAGCTGCGTGGAGGTGTTCCCGCTGCTCCCTGCCTCTTCCAGCGGGGGCTCGCCTCTCCGCGAGTCACCCGCGCTGCTATCGCCGGTCCCGTCGCGTCGTGTCGTCCCGTCGTGTCACTTCCGGGGCAGCAAGTGACGCGATGGGACCGGCGATGGCAGCGCGGGCGGCTCGCCGAGGAGAGGCGAACCTGCCCCTGGAATAGGTAGGGAGCAGCGGGAATGCCTCCATGCAGCTCCCTGGCAGGGAGGCGCGGACTGCTCGCGCTGCAGGGCACCTTGCGCGCTGCCGTGCAGCTTCCCTGCCCGGGCGCCGGCATGGCAGCGCGCGAGGCACCTGCAGAGCGAGCGGCTGCGCCGCGCCTGCCCTCCACGCACCATTTAATCACTGCTTTGCAGGCTCCCTCCATGGGGCTCCCTGCCCGGGAACCAGCAAAGCAGTGAGTAAATGGTTGTGGAACGAATCATCTGAGTTCCCATTATTTCTAATGGGAAAACTCGCTTTGATATGCGAGTGTTTTGGATTACAAACATGGTTCTGGAACGAATTATGCTCGTAATCCAAGGTATTACTGTACAGTTTTCATGATTTCCAAAATTCGAGATGGCTCTCCCCGCTGCTCCAAAACAGCAGTTCTGGTTTTGTGCTAAACCTGTACATTCATACAATTTGTGTTACAAGATAGTGGTGGCGCAACTACGATTGCAGTCTTATGCATGTTTAGACAGAGAAAAATCCTACAACTTCCAGCATTCCCCAGCCAAAGAGATCATGACGTTGGCACCGTACCACTACCCATATCAGTTGTGTCACATGGGTAGCTGGAGCTATGAGGTCATTGAAAATGTGGCCCAAAACATAATAACTAAAGAGTTCATTTAGAGCAAGGGTGGGCAACTTCTGGCCCTCCAAATTGTCTGACTTACAACTCCCACCAGCCCTAACGATTCGCGAATATTTTCAGTAGACCTGTGCTCACTTTTGGAGCTTCAGATGGGGCATGCTCACATGTTTGGTGAGCAACAAGGAAATTCTCATACATCTCCACTGCCATTCTCCTCCTCAACCAAGTAAGTTTGGTGAAGTGGAGGCTGGTGGCTGGGAGAGGTAGCGACGAGAAGGGCTTGTGGGGAAGGGGTGATAGTGCGAAGCCCCTCCCAAATTGGACCTGAATATTTAACAAGGGAATCAGAGGTCTTCTGAACTGTTGTAGTTCGTTTTCAAACTCTCCAGTGCTGGCATTCATTATTGTGCGTCTCACGCTGGAGAATTATGGAGGCCATTAAGCAAAAGATTGTCTCTCATTCTATGAAACTTAGCACTAGTTCCCAGGGCCGACTCCAGGTTTTTGAGGGCTGTTGGGCAAGACATAGAATAATAGAAAAGTAGAGTTGGAAGGGGCCTACAAGGCCATCGAGTCCGACCCCCTGCTCAATGCAGGAACCCAGGTCAAAGCATCCCTGACAGATGGCAGTCCAGCTTCACCTTGAATGCCTCCAGAGTGGGAGAGCCCACCACCTCCCTAGGTAGTTGGTTCCATTGTCTTTTTGCTCGGACAGTCAGGAGATTTTTCCTGATGTTTAGGTGGAATCTAGGTTCCACATCTTCTATGGGCCCCCTCCCTCAGGGAGTCTGCCAGCATTGTCACCAGCTGCTGTTGCTCCTCATCCTCCTTCTCATCATTGCTACCACTTTCTTGCTTGACAAGCAGAGAACCAGTGAGCAAGTAGGCAGTGGCATCTACTGCTACTCCCTCTCCCCACCACTACTGCCTGGAGTACATAAAACACAATATAAGAACCAATGTTAAAACAATATAAAATAATACATACATTAAAGATGCATGAGAACAACTGCAACACGGCTCCTTCTAATATGGGCCCAGTAAAGTAGGAACTCTACAATCTTTTGGGAGGGACCACCAGAGTTACTTTTGTTACCCTTTTGACAGCCAAGGCAACACTAGTGTGGGAGGTACCCATGCCATCAACTCCTCCTTTGTGACCTCAAGCTTCCTATATCTCTGGAGTATTGTAAAAAGGCTGCTGTGTTTCTGTGGCTCTCACACCACTGTGGTTGTTGTGATATGTATCACTTCACCAGCTGTAGCACACTGTTTACACATGGAAAGAACAGAATGGCTGTAAACAAGTTTGTTATGTCTTTCTGGGTTCTCGTGTTTTTCGCATGGGAAGCCTAGACCAGTGGGAGCATTATGAGCTAGTCACATGGTTTGTATGTTCTGATGACGTGCTAACTTGTTTTTCTGTCTGAAGCCATCTTAGAGAGAGGCAGGACTGCTTTCTCTCTTCTCCTTTGTTCTTCTTGCTGGACTTTTATCACTGCAACAATGTAACGCCTTTGCTGAGGTGGAGTGAAGCTCAACTTACTCCACTGGATGTAATGCTTGCTATGCATTTATACTCTGCACATGGACTGTAACTAGGAAATGTATACTCTGTAGAACTTTACTTGCTAAGTGAATAAACAGGTAGAATTAGACCTGTGGTGTTCCAGAGTGTTTCCTGACTCCATGGATTAATCTGCAAACGGGGAAGCTGGAAGCAAGTTGGATTACAGGCAGGCTGGGCTGGCATCTTCACAACACAGCTGCACGCTGCGAAAAGGGGGGAGCTGAGATCTGGAAGATCTGTGTGTGGAATAACAGGCCTCTGCTAGCACACAGACAGGATTTTAAATCTCCCATGCGCACACGCACTCTGCTGCTCACGCGCACGCGCGCACCAACAGCGGTAACATAGGAGTGGGTCCTGAGTCGACAGGCGTGGAGCGCTCATTCTGCAGTTGCCTTATATCCCATTGGTGCAACACATTGCGGCTCCTGAGCATTTCCAAGGTGGGGACTTGGCCTTGCACCAGCATCTTTGATTTCCAAGCTAGGATTGGGAGGCTGCTTCGAGAAGGAATTTAACAAAGGCCAAATGGAGAAGGAATTAACAAAGGCTGCTTACTATCTGTTGAACCACAAGGTAGTAAATAGTCACTTGATTCATCACCTAGAGCAAGTAAAAATTATCTGCAAGTGACAAGGTGAACACATTTCTGGAACTCGGAAGAGAGCTGTTCTTTTCCCCCCTTTTCTTTTCTTTAATAAGTTAAAAGGTTTTCTTGGTGCCCTGAATGATTAAGGGTGCAATTGTATGCATGTTTAGACAGAAAAAACATCCTACAACTCCCAGCATCTCTCCAGCCAGTCATGCTGGCTGGGGCATGCTGGCAATTGTAGGACTTTTGTCTTTCTAAACATGCATAGAAGTGCACCCTAACATAGGTATATGTAGGCAGAAAGGCTAGCAATACTTCGAGGTTTGGGTTAATAAATTTTGCTGAGCTATTTACAAGGCTAAGACAAAGAATCCCTGGGATTTCTGACAGACTCCCATATGTCTCAGGGGACTGAAGGGAGGCAGGGAGGGAGAAAAGGGAGAGCAAGTTTGCTGAAAACTGGAGATAATGGGAGAAAGGAAAGAGGTGAGAGGCAGAAGCCAGAGTTTTCTAGGGATGAGAGAGAAATTCATTTGATTTGTATTTTAATATGAACTCATTCGCACTTCCCAAACTAGTGCACAAACTGAAATGCAATTATCCTCCAGTTGTTGCACTTCTCCAGATTTTGCAATACAGTTCTCCTCCAAAAAAAACACGTGTACATTAGAGGAAATGACACACACAAAAATGCACATGTTAGGAGAAATGTGTACACAATTGTATACATTAGGATGTATACACAAATGTGTATACATTGCATACATCCAAAAACATGCATTTTATATGCATTGCATTCCCAGGTTATTTTTAAATGTTTTCTCCCTTTGCTGGGCTCCAAAACTGGAAGTAAGCTCAGCTGGGGGCAAGATGGCCACAGGGGTGGGGCCTTTGCAGAAGACAATCTGCAGGCACAGCAGGGGTGAAGTATCCCTCTCTCACAGCCACCAGTTCATCCATACTCTCTCAGTAAAATGGCGGGTGGGCAATTGGACAACATTCATTTGCCAAGGTAACATGTGTTCTGTCCTCAGACCCAGCCTGCAAAAGCCAGGCCAAACAGTGGCTCTTATTATTAAACCTTTGAAGGGTGTTAACAGGGCAAGAGAGCTCTATAGTTGGGGGCAGTCATTGATGATACTTCTGTATGTGCCCAGCTGTCCAAATCTGGCAAACAGATGGCATAGTCAAGAGACCATAACCACTTGTTGTCATGGTTGTAGTTAGGAATAGGGAAGAAGAGATCCTTTGAGAAATACTAGGCCCATGACACTGAGACTTTTATAGGTCAAAACCAGCGCCTTGAAATATTTCCAGTAGAGAATCCAGTGGTGATTTTGGAATATGTAGGGATTGAACAAGAGGAGTACTGAACGTGCTACTTGGGCACAGTCTGTAAATTTCAAAATTCTCCTCAGCAGATAAACAACCCCCCACAAAAGATGATTTTTCTCATTGCTCACCACAGCCATGCACCTGTTTGGCCTAAACTGGCACCTGCAGCCGATGGAAGGGCAGATGTATGAGATCACGGAAGACATGGCCACCAGTTGGCCAGTTCCAACGGACGTCTCCTTATATTCCTCAGGGGGCACGGGGTTAGAGTTACCTGACAGGAAAGGCAAAGGAGTCGGCGAAGGTACGGTTGGTGTGTTGTCCTTATTGTGAGTCCTCTGTGTCTGCCTCTGAATTCCAGACATCTACCCTCATAACCTCATTGCCTCTTCCTCCAGTGCCACCACATCCTGGAACTTTCCCACTTCGTCCCATTCTAGAGCCGGTAGTTGTCCATTCATATTTCCATCTGCCCCTTTTTCCGTGTTAACTGCCAAGTCCTGAAATGTGCATTACCATGCAGTGATCCATCCATCCAGAGCCATTCATAAAAGGAAATATCGCTTTCATGTGCATTTGGGGATGGTATTTCTCCACCAAAATTCTCCTGTCTTCATTTCCTTTATCAGAAATGTTTTGCTGATTTAAAATGTTGCTTCAACTTTCTTTCTTTCACAGGGCTACCAAATGATGATAATTCTTGCTTGTTCGGGTTTTTGACAGGGTTGTTGCAATTAGATAGCATACCTAATATTAAAATATTAATGAAGAACCACTGACACCACAAGCCTTAATCTGCTGACTTCAGACCACGTATTCTGAATTCCTCCATTTGGAAATCAGTAGAATAGCTATAACACAGTTCTAATTTCACAGCATTTCTCAGTTCAGTCCCATATGACAACACCCCAACTTTTCCTGTCAAAACTTTGCTGTTGACGAAATGTGAATGTTATTCTTCCTCCATCCTATGACCCAAAGCCAAGATTTCCTGCTGGATTCCTATATATTCCCACAATTTTGATATTCAAAATGACATATGAGATAGGATCCAGCGGTGTCCCAGTGCTAGTGCTAATGATGTTGCGCTAGCATAAATCAATACTTTGCTATGTAACTAGCGCTCATTGGGCAATTAGGAAAAGCAGCGATTTGCTGCTGAATTTCAGTGCTGCTGCCAGAATTCAGTACCAAATTGCCACATTTTTCCATTGCCCTGGCAAGCGCTGATTATGTTGTGCGAGCATTGGTTTACACTAGTGCATCTTCATTAGTGCTAGTGCTGAGGCACGGTTGGATCCTACCCTAGAATTTCAGGAATCAAAGTTTGAGATTAGCAACTGTTCCCAGAGTAGTTAATGTTATTGCCACAATGAGCCATCCTTGTCCTAAGTAATTTATTTAGAATTAAAAATGAGTGATTATTTACTTCTAGGAAAGTGTGCTTAAGAATGCAAGCTTAATATCTGGAAGGTGCCTGTTTCTCTTCTTGATTGCCCTGTGAAGGGTCATTATCTTGTACAATGTTCCCTGGCTTCTTCAAGTTGCCAAGAGGCATTCCCACCTACTGGAACTAGTAAGCTGCAGCTGCTCAGAGCTCCATAAAGCCAGCCTTTGCCCAGGGGAAAAACAGTGACAGCTTGACAACCTATGAGGTAGCATCTAATGAGGAATCCATGGCAGAAATACCTGCAACAGTTGAAGGCCTGACTCTTATTAAAAACCAGTCATTACCCACTTCAGTGGTGAGTCTGGATTTGGACTCCAGGTATGGAAGGGGCAGGTTTTTCATCCCCTCCAAATGAAACATGTTGGGCTGATGGAAGTGAGGTATTCCAAGTGAAATCCTAGTTAATTAAAACCATCTCCCAGTTCTCCGTATGAACTGCATCACATTTGAAATGTAAAGGACTCCAGTTACAAGCTATTTCAGCCAGCATACCTAGAAAGCCATCACATGGCACTAAATAGGCTTCCCTCCAGATATTTTAGCTTTACTAGTTTATAGGTCAGAGTCCATAAGGCTCTGTTTTTCAGTAAAGGGTTTATTTATGGTTCATATTACAACTCTTTAGATGCTGCCTCTCCTTCACCTCTGGTCATTGCCTCATCCAAGATGTCTTCTGCTCATGGTAGCCACTGAAATTCTAGTCCACTTTACTATATTTTCATACGTTGTTTGGTTGTGAGCGTACATTTAAAACAAGGAAAGACTAGCCACTGTATATGATCAAACATGGAGGCAACATGGAAGCAGTGAAAACTGGAGGAGAGAAACTTACTGTGGTGACCAAAAGTAGCAGATGGCAAGATAGGGGATGACCCAGGGTTAACAGGGCAGAGGGCAGAGCTATCCTTCCTGACCATTTAAACTGAGTGACATTGCTGTAAGATGTTTTAAGTTGCTAATCCTATAAAATTATATTATCCTGTTTGAAGTTTCTTATGCAATTGGCCGTCCAGGTAGGAATGGAAACATGGAGTGCAGTGTCCCGAATCCCCAGGCAGTCAGTTCAGAAAGATAACTGTGGTCAGTGGTATAGAAACGCTTTGGGAGGTGCAGGAGAATAAAAACAGTTACATTTCCCCTGTACATCTCCCAGGAAAGGCCATCCATCAGGGCAACAATGGCTGTTTTTCAACGCCAAAGCCAGGTCAGAAACCAGACTGAAATGGATCCAGATGATTGGTGCTATCCAAGAGTTGCATTGCCACTGCTCACTGAAGCACCTTGCCCAAACATCTTCCAAAAAGGGAAGATTTTTGACTGAACTATCACCAGGGTCCAGAGAGTGCTTCTTTAGGAGTGGCCAACCCCCTGGTTGCCATTATCCCTCTCCTGTTAGATGTTATAAACAAGGAAGGAGAAGTAAACCAGCAGTAAGGCACACCCGTCCACGCACCTTGTACATGCCATTGGGGCTCAATAACTGAAAGTCATCCAACAAAATCAGACTGGATGGTGCTTACTGACTGAGCTGTAAAACCAGTGGATTCTTAATCAAGGAGAATGCACGTTCTCTGAATGAGTTACTCTTCTAGGCTTTGTCCCAGTCAGAAGCCATGCACAGGGCAGAGACTCACTCAAGCCATACAGGGAATGGGACCCTCTGTGGACATGTGTTTTTTTAGCCTTACATATTTGAAAGGTGAATGGGGGGGGGGCATAAGAGTGAAGTGTGTCTCCCGTTTTATTTGGGGGTTGGGGAATTGGGGATCTACTTCAACTACTAGATGTTTCTGGAGCAAGCTGCTCAGCGGCTACTCCTTTGTTCGTTGCCCCATGCTCATCCCAAGCCACGGTTACAATCTGAAAAGCGCCCCCTGTCACTTGGGTTTTTGTACATACACAGATACCACACACTTGTTTTAAATAAAGTCACACCAAAGCATTGAACCTGATGTGCCCACAGGGGGGAGTTCATGTTGACTTGATAACAGATGGAATCACTTAACGTTTTAAGTGGAGTTTTACTATCTAGAATAGTAAAAATATTTTATTTTATGGTTGCAAGAATGTGCTACCAATCAGGATCTTGCCACTAAACATGCATTGTCAGGGAATTTAGCTATATAAGCAGGCAGTGGCTAGAGAAGGTATTTTAATTCCTTATTCCCTAAATGCCATCTACATTTTTTTTTCAAAAAGGGGAAAAGGCGACAAAGTCTCCACAAACGTGGCATTAGTTCCAAAGATTAGTTTACTTTATCTTCCTGAGAGCTCCATTTATTTAATCCCCCCCCTTCAGTGTCATTCTTTTTGCTTAAATGTAGAGGAGTGTGTTTTAATGGCCCGAGAAGATGAGAAGGGTTGACAGATTTGCATTTCTAAGAATAATAAAAAGCTGACCTTATTGCGTCTGACCTTTTCATTGTCCCTTTCATAGCCAAAAGCTGTTAGATTATAGCAGTGTGTATTGTTCAAATGTCGTGTATTCAGTTATAACATGAGGCTGCTTAGCAATCATATCTAGGATGATCTCATGCAAAGATTATCAGGCACATGTACCTTTTGATAACTGCATAGAAGTTTACAAAGTCCAGAGATGAGTGCCAGTCCTTAAGCAACCAAAACAGTACACTCCATGTATAAGAGGGAGGTATCAGCAGGCTTGGGGGAACCCCAAAGTTTGCTACGGTACACAAAAAATCTTTAGGGGAAAAACAAACAAGGACTGAGCACACTTCGTAGCTATGTAAAGTTGAGTCCATTAGAAAAGAAAACCAGGGGAGCAGGGAATGGAATTGACTGCTGGCTGGCTGGAACTGGCCAGTGAAGGGGAGGGGAATGGATGGAACAGCCTGGTCGGTTTCAAAATACCTCTGATCAGCTGGCAGGAAAGGGTAGTTGAGAGAGAAGGCAACATCTATGTGTCTCTTTTTTGCCCTTTTCTCCATTTCTCTTTTCTTCCTTTGTCCGAGAGAAATGAGCAAAAGAGGATGGAAGAAGATATATAGATATAGATAAAAACAGAGAGAACCTTTTCATTGTCTGGGTAGGTCATTTCCTGGTTCACAATGAAAAGTTGTGTCTACCTCAATCCGCCCCACCCTCCAAAACCCCAAAAGGCAGTAGCAGAGAGAAGAGTTCCTGCTCTTTCTAACTCGTTTCTTATTTAGTGAAAAATATTTTTAAAAACAGCCCTGCTAATGCAAATTCCAAAACAAATGCAATTTATAGTTCCAAAAATGCAGATTGGAAGGTGGCTAGTGGCTTCTGTATTCACACTGAATACTGCAGGTTGAGCTGTGAATGGTTTACAACAACCCTGCAGTATTGACCATAGGTATCAGACCCCTATTGCAAGTTAGGGGTAAGGATGAAGCTTGCAGCAACCTTGCAATGTTAACCAATGCCTTTATCCCCACATTGCTGGCTGTGCTGAGAGAATAGCAATATATACAACAGCCCCGCACTGTAGTTCATTGTTATTCTGCTATTGCTGGTTGGAGGGCCATGGTGAGAGAGAGTAGCTTACAGCAGCCCAGCAATGCCATCTACTGTTAATATTGTAGGTCAGGAGTGGGGCTGAGGCTGGTTTGGATTCCCAGTCGATAATCCCTCATACCTCCCAGGTTGCAGCGAAGGTCAATCTCCTTCAAATGCCCACTCACCTCCGCCGCACGCATCCATCAGTTGCATGCAAAAGCCTCATTCTCCTCTGATTCGCATGAAGACTGGCTGTGCTTTCATACGTCCGAGAACTAAAAACAATTTTTTTAAAAATTGCACATGAAGACAGATGCATGCTAGCACAGGGACGGCTTGATGCTGCCTTCCGTTTCCTCACCCCCCCCCCTTAGCCACAGGCTCAGGTAACACATGCACCCCACAGATTTACTGCAACATTTTGATGCGGGCTCCCGTGTGTTCCGTAGAAGAGAGGGAATTCCAGCAGGTCAGCTTTTTTCCTCTCCCCTTCATCACAGTCTGTGGAACATCCTGAGAAAGGTTGACACATGCAGCCGAATGAGATGAGAGGTCAATGCCAGCCCCACCATGAGCTGCAATGTCCACAAGACTCGGGGAGGGGTCCCCATTGCATCTACATCCCCCCCACACACACAACTGTGCCTTAGCCGCAGCAGCCCATAGAGTCCTGGTCCATCGTAGAAGACTGTCACTTTCACGGAATCAGCAAATACTGTTTAGCTTTTCAACAGTATAGCCGTTACGTCATAGGGATGTGCATGGAGCTCAATTGGAGGGTGGAAGTCCGGTGAAGTCACCGGGCTCGACCTCACCCCGAGCTCCGCTCGCCCTAATAATAATAATAATAATAATAATAATAATATTTTATTTATTACCCGCCTCTCCATCTAGATCGAGGCGGGGAACAACAGAAAATATAAAATACCTAAACTAAAACAACACAATATATACTATTAAACATCTTAAAACATCCTTAAAACATCTTAAAACATCTTAAAAACATCTTAAAACATCTTTAAAACATCCTAAAATTCCGCCGGATAGGCCTGCCGGAAGAGTTCAGTCTTTATGGCTTTTTTAAAGTCCAAAAGACTGACAAGTTGATGTATCTCCTCTGGCAGGCCATTCCATAATCTGGGAGCAGCAGAAGAGAAGGTCCTCTGGGTAATGCTAGTCAGCCTAGTTTTGGCTGACTGAAGCAGATTCTTCCCAGAGGACCTAAGTGTGCGGGGTGGATTGTACGGGAGAAGGCGATCCCGTAGGTAGCCTGGACCCAAACCATGTAGGGCTTTAAAGGTAATAACCAACACTTTATACTTCGCCCGGAAACTGATTGGCAGCCAGTGGAGTGCTTTTAAAACTGGTGTGATATGGGCACCCCTAGGTGTACCAGCAACCAGTCTGGCTGCCATATTTTGCACTAATTGAAGTTTCCGGACTAGGCCCTACCTTTTCCCCGGCTCGACTTGCATTCTCGCAAGCTGAGCCAGGGAAAGAGACTTCCGGGTTCTGGCACTACGTTGTTTACGTAGAAAATGGCCAAATTTGTGCAAATTACAGCTAAATTTGCACAAATTTGGCCGTTTTCTACGTAAACAACATAGTCTGGCAAGCGCCTCAGCTGGTGCTCACGCTTGGCTTAGGTCGCACAGCGGGAGCGCTCAGCTCGCGTGCCACGATTCAAGTGCTGGGCGGGTCACCCATCCCTACAAGTTACGAGAACAAATACTGTTCAACGTTTAACTTGCAATTTAGCTTCAAATTTAAGTCAAGCTTTAAACAATATTTGGCATTGTTGGAGCAAAGCAGCAGCTCAGGAGCCTCGTTTTGCGCCAGCCCTGCGTTAGGTGGCAGCATATTGCTGTGGTAGGATGGATTGTGCCTCTTCAGACCAGCGGTGTGGGCCTCACAGTAAAACCACTTTGCAAATAGAAAACCAGCACAGCAAGCAAAGGGCCGGAATGTCAGAACCTTTCTCTCTGCTACGCTGGCCTTCCCCCGGCAGGGGATTTTCAGCATGAAGAAGGATTTAAAGCAGTGTTCTCCAACCTTGGGTCCCCAAGCGGGAGAATAGCTGGCTGGGGCATGCTGGGAGTTGTAGGCCAAAAACCTCTGGGTACCCAAGGTTGGAGAACACTGCTTTAAAGAGTTTGTTCCCAAGCTGCATCTTGAAGTAGTACAGTCCACTCTACCGTGTGTAGACCAGACCTTAACTGCAATGTTTTGCCTCGAAATCCAGTAGCTGCTTTTGGGAGAAGTCAAAAGGTCCCATGTTCAATCCCTGGAATCTCCAGATTCAGCTGGGAAAGACCCCTCTCTGAAACCCCACTGCCAATCAGTGTAGACCAAGGGTGGGCAACAGCCCGCCGGACCAAGCCAACAGGCCAATGATGTCATTGTGCCCCTGCCCTGCCCACTTTTTTGTCCTTGTAGGGAGAGACACAGAGCCCTGTGCCTCTCCTTGCACTGAGAAACTGACTCAGACAGTGCTTACGGGAGCCAGCTGCATCCTTTCCACACTACTCGTGTCCCTATCGGGGTGGGAAGGGACTCGGCTGGTGCTTGCAGGAGCGCCTCCTTCCTGCCCCGCTTGCATCCCAGTCGGGGCACGAGAAGGAACTTGGCCCGGATTTGCACGACCTGGTTCTACAAGCCCCGGGCAAGCAGGAGAATCCACATGTCACCTCCAATTGGAGATAGCATGGAGGCGCCTCTCCCTGTGTCAGTGGGTGAGCCTTGGGGAGCGGGAGGGGCTAAATCCTCCGTGGGCCAGATTGGGCAAGGCTACGGGCAGAAGGTTGCATTCCCCTGCTACTTGGGGTGCTAATATTCAATTTTTTAGTAGTGTGAGCGGAAGCAGATGGTCTACACAGCCATCTTGGACGATGCCACCATTGCCCCCTCTGGTGTAGACAATACTGAGCTACACTTGACCAATGGTCTGACTCCTGCGTGCAGCAGTTCCCTCTGTTCTCCTCTCAAGTTCACTTCAGAATTTCACTTTAGGTGAAATCCTGTGGTGGCTCTAGTCCCCCATCTTAGCAGTTTTGCATGGAAGCGTCCTTCAGCTGCCATAGATTTCCAGCAGGACATCCAGTGCTGGGGAGAGGGACCCATGACGGCCACCGCAGAGTTTGACTTAACAATCTGCATAGATCAGTGTTCTCCAACCTTGGGTCCCCAGATGTGTTTTTGGCCTACAATTCCCAGCATGCCCCAGCCAGCTATGCTGGCTGGGGCCATGCTGGGAGTTGTAGGCCAAAAACACATCTGGGGACCCAAGGTTGGAGAACACTGGCATAGATGTTTCCAGTAAGCTATCCTCAGTTACAACATTCAGGATCCCCTGTGAGAAATTTCACAAGTCTTATTAAAACTCCTTTATGCTTCCATCGAAATTTCTCAGCTATTTCTTCTTCCAAGCAGGGAGCTCCGAATTTGGTGGCAAACTCTCTCCCTGCGTCTGCCATGCTGCATTTCTTTGCAGTATGGAAACGCATCACATAGCTTAGCGTAAATGCACCCTCTGACTTTCTGGTCTTGATGTTAAGCATGAAACCAACAATATTGGAAGGAGCGTGATAATATCCCCAAGCTGCTATCATAGTCAGCCATGGAGGTGGATGATTGGCAGCGGCATTATAACAACCCTAATCCAAGATTTTCTTTTCTTTTCCTGTATCTCAGCAGGAAAGCCCAGTAGTTTCTTTCCAGAAGACAGTTTTATAGACACTGGAGAGATTGACGTTGGCAGGCGAGCGATGCAGAAAATCCCTCCCAGTATCTTTTGGAGATCTCAGGTGTTCATTGACCACCCGGTGCATCTGAAGTTCAACATTTCATTAGGAAAGTCTGCTCTAGTTGGGATCTATGGCAGAAAAGGCCTCCCTCCTTCACACACACAGGTAAGGTGAATGTTATTGTCTATTGGTATCTTCCTCCAAGAACTCAAGCACACAGAAACAGAATTGTCTGGAAGAGCATAGCACAATTTAATATAGCTGAGACCTATAGACTTATAGACCTATAGATCATAGAGTTGAAAGGGGCCTACAAGGCCATCAAGTCCAACCCCCTGCTCAATGCAGGAAACTAAAGGAGGAGGTCTCCCATCCAAGTAACAACCAGGCCTGACCCTGCTTAGCTTTCCACGTATGGTTGGGACCCACGACCCAGTAAGCTACCAGGAAGGGAGATCTATAGTGGGAATCATAAATGAAGAGTAAGATCACTGGTCCATCTTGACTGGTATTGTCTCCTCTGACTCACAGTGACTCTCAAGTCCCCGGAACACAGCTGAAATATACTAAGGAATTTAAAAAAAATGTCACAGAGAACAAGAACAGATTCTAAACATCAATAGGTTTAATTCGGAAGCTGCCTTATACCAGTTCGGACTGTTTGTCCATCTAGTTCAGTATTGTCCCCTCAGACTAGCCATGGCTCTCCAAGGTTTCCAGCAGAAAACAGGTTGTCCTCATCATGTGCTACCATCCTTTTAACTGGAGATGCCAGGGATTGGATTTGGGAACGTCTGCACGCAAAGCATGAGTTCTACCCCTGAGCAATGGCCCCTCCCTTTCCCAGGGTGGACCCAAGCCCTTTCTTCCGTTGATGCCATTCACATGCCATCTTGAAATGACCCAGGCATTTGACAACGTACGATAAGGTTTTTAATGGGTCCCACAAAGCATGTGGGTGGGCTCATATGAGAGGAGGCAGTTGTTTAGGTACCTACCTCATACTTTACTTTCTGTCCTTCAGGCATTTGGAGGTGCCTCAGTTTCTCATTAACCCTCTAGTCTTCTTTTACCAGTAACATATTGCAGGGGATGCTGGGGGATTCATACACAGAGGCCAAGTAGTGCCATACATTCAAAATAGATTTTTTAAAATTTAATTTTTACAAAATTCTACCAAATACTTATAACCTAGTTAAAGATTTCAGTAGCCTTGACCCCAAAATATGGAATGCCATCCTAATTGTGTTTGTTTTGACATGCCCATTCTCACCTGTTTTTGTGTTCTTCCAGTTTGACTTTGTGGAGCTACTCGATGGAAGGCGACTACTTACTCAGGAGGCCCGGAGCCTGGAAGGCCCTCAGCGGCAACACAAGGGCATTGTGCCATTGGCCAGTCACGAGACAGGATTTATTCAGTATTTGGATTCGGGCATGTGGCACCTGGCCTTCTACAATGATGGGAAAGAATCCGAGGTGGTCTCATTTCTCACTACTGCCATTGGTATGGACTTAATTTGGGAGAGTACACCTTTTATTTTACTTATTGATTTATTATATTTATACTCCGCCTTTTTTCCTGCAAGGAACCCAAGGCGGCTCACATACGTAATCCTCATCCTCCACTCCATTTTATCCTCACAACAATCCTGTGAGATAGGTTTGGCTGAGAGTGAGTGACTGGCCCAAAGTCACCCAGTGAGCTTCATGGCTGAGTGGGGACTAGAACCCGGATCTCCCGAATCCCAGTCCAAGACTCCAGCCACTATGCCACGCTGGCTCTATATCTTTGATCATCACTGCCCTATTGCACCTTCTCCTATAGTCTCAGCTCAGCACCCTTGCCTTTGCCCAGCACTCTGCTGTCCAAAGCGTTAGCCTCTCTCGTCACTTTGATCATGGGACAGCCCTCCTTCGATCTCTGCACCGGCTTCGCTTCCTGGCTTCTCCTGATAGGGCCCTGCAGGTGACCTTTGCTCCTTCCAGCTCCACCACCCCAACTGCCCAAAGGTCTCCTGCTCCCACAAATACATCATCATCATCATCATCATCATCATCATCATCATCATCAGTAATGATAATAATATTCATTTATTTATTATATTTATACCCCGCCTTTTTTCCTGCAAGGAACCCAAGGTGGCTCACATAATCCTCCTCCTCCATTTTATCCTCACAACAACCCTGTGAGGTAGGCTAGGCTGAGAGTTCAGTGACTGGCCCAAAGTCACCCAGTGAGTTTCATGGCCGAGCGGGGACTAGAACCCGGATCTCCAGAGTCCCAGTCCAACACTCTCACCACTAGGCCACACTGGCTCTCTTTTAACCTTTATTTAATCTTATTTTATTTATTTATTACATTTATATCCTGCCTTTCCTCCAATGAGCCCAAGGCAGCATTCGTGATCCTCCTCCTCTCCATTTTATCCTCACAACAACCCTGTGAGGTAGGCTAGGCTGAGAGTCAGTGACTGGCCCAAAGTCACCCAGGGAGCTTCATGGCCGAGTGGGGACTAGATCCCGGATCTCCCCAGTCCCGCACTCTAACCACTACACCACACGGGCTCTTAGTCTTTCCAGTCAAGGTTAGTAGTGGGCTATCTCCTTCCGGCTTACGCTATGACAAAGCTGATCAAACAATATTTCTGGCCCAAATGATGCTGTCCAAAGGTTAATATTCACCCAGCCTTGCACATGCCGTAGACACTGGCTTCTAGTGTGGGAGTGGCCATGTGCTATGAATATAAGAAGAGCCCTGTTGGACCAGACCAAAGGCTCCATCTAGTCCAGCATCCTGTTTCCCACAGTGGCCAGCCAGGTCCCTGCAGGAAGTCCACCAGCAACATTTAAAGTTAATAATCCTCCTTCCTGTTGCTCCCCAGCATTCAGTAGCATATATTACCACTGAAGCTGGAGGTTCCATTTAGTTCTCCTGACAGTAGCTGTTGTTAGACCAGGGCTCTCCAACCTTGGGTCCCCAGATGTTGCTAGACCACCATGTTGCCTACCCCTGCTTTTGACTGTTCGAAAGGCTTTGTATATTTCAGCAGTCTTTACAACAGCCCTGTAAACTGAGGCCAGGCCTCATATTGCTGATGTAGGGTGAGGCTGAGACAGAATTACCCGGTTCGCACAGCTCAGCCAATGCCTGGATTGTTTAACACCATGGTCAATTCCTGGGTTGTTTAACCCAAGAACTGGCAGGTGTTGTGCCTCCGTTTGGAAGACATGGGCAGCTGTGCCGGAGTGTGTTTGGGGTGAGGCCAGGCACATGTCATCTGCAGCCTAGCCCAGCTGTGCTGCCTTGCCAATCAGTGCCTGTTTAAAAGACAGGCCCCAACCACACTTCGGACGCTAGAAGCAATTGTCATTGCAACTCGACCGTAGCCAGACACTCCTGCCAGCCCCCGGACCGAGGCTCGTGCTTTCTTGACTTCGGAACATGTCTGACCACGCTTCAGCCTGCTCCTACACTGCTTCATTTTATTTTGGTTTCGGACATATCTCTTGGCTTTCAACCTTGGACTGTGTTAACAATGACAGCTTATCTTGGGACCGGACTGATTTACGACAGTGGGGCTGCATGGGAACGAGTGAGCACACCGCTTACTACTTCCGTTTTCAATTAGCAACCCAGGAACGGGCTGTTGTTTCGTGACATCAGAACCCGGAACATAAACAACCCAGCGTTAACTCACAAGGACTGGGAAGAATGTGTTTGGCCACAGCATGAGGAACTTAATCAAGAGGGCTTTAAAGTGAATCCAACAGGGGAGGGAGACATAAACTCGGGGGTTCCAATGGAAGAAGGCCTCTGTGCCACAACGGAGAGAACAACTCCAGCGGTGCCCAATGATCGTCTACCACAAAATGTAGGGGGAAAGTCAGACTATAAAGCACATAGTCTTCGATGCCTCTATATTAATGCCCAGAGTATAAATGGTCAAGGAGCACCTGATTACTCTGAACGAGTTTAAATCTCCAGGGCCTGACGAGCTGCATCCTAGAGTAATAAAGGAACTGGCAGAAGAACTCTCAGAACCACTGTCTATTATCTTTGAGAAATCATGGAGGACAGGTGAAGTGCCAGATGACTGGAGGAGGGCAAATGTTGTTCCCATCTTCAAAAAGGGCAAGAAGGAGGAACCTGGGAACTATAGGCCAGGCAGTCTGACATCAATCCCTGGGAAATTTTTGGAGCAGATTATAAAGAAGTCAGTCTGCAAGCACCTTGAAAGCAATGCAGTGATTACTACAAGCCAGCATGGATTTGTCAAGAACAAATCCTGCCAGACTAATCTGATCTCATTTTTTGACCGGATAACCTCCCTTGTGGACTGTGGGAATGCTGAGGACATAATATACCTGGACTTCAGCAAAGCTTTCGACAAAGTGCCTCATGATATCCTGATTAGCAAGCTAGCTAAAAGTGGGCTAGATGGAACAACTATCAGGTGGATCCACAGTTGGCTACAGAATCGGACTCAAAGGGTGCTTATCAATGGTTCCTTCTCAAACTGGGGAGAGGTAATGAGCGGGGTACCACAGGGCTCGGTCCTGGGCCCAGTGCTCTTCAACGTTTTTATTAATGATTTGGATCAGGAGGTACAGGGAATGCTTATCAAATTTGCAGATGACACAAAGTTGGGTGGAACAGCTAATACTCTGGAAGACAGAAACAAAATTCAAAGTGACCTCGATAGGCTGGAGCGCTGGGCCGAAAACAACAGAATGAAATTTAATAGGGATAAATGCCAAGTGCTGCGCCTAGGGAGAAGAAACCAAATTCAGAGTTACAGAATGGGGGACACTTGGCTCAACAATACTACAAGTGAGAAGGATCTTGGAATTGTGGTAGATCACAAACTGAATATAAGCCAGCAATGTGATGTGGCTGCAAAGAAGGCAAATGCTATTTTGGGCTGCATTAATAGAAGTATAGCTTCCAAATCGCGGGAAGTGATAATTCCCCTTTACTCAGCACTGGTTAGGCCTCATCTTGAGTACTGTGTCCAGTTCTGGGCACCACACTTTAAGAAGGACGTAGACAAACTGGAGATGGTTCAGAGGAGGGCAACAAGGATGATAAAGGGACTGGAAAAAAGGCCCTATGGGGAGAGACTGAACAAACTGGGTATGTTTAGCCTTCAGAAGAGGAGACTGAGGGGAGATATGATCGCACTCTTCCAGTACTTGAAGGGATGTCACACAGAGGAGGGCCAGGATCTCTTCTCGATCATCCAAGTTTGCAGGACACAGAATAATGGGCTCAAGTTACAGGAACCCAGATTCCACCTAAATATCAGGAAAAATTTCCTGACAGTCACAGCAATAAGACAATGGAACCTACTACCTAGGGAGGTGGTGAGCTCTCCCACTCTGGAGGCATTCAAGGTGCGGCTGGACAGTCATCTGTCAGGGATGCTTTGACCTGGTTTCCTGCATTGAGCAGAGGGTTGGACTCGATGGCCTTGTAGGCCCCTTCCAACTCTACTTTTTTATGATTCTATAATTCTAACCCAACAATTGCCCAGGGTGTTCCTTGATTGTTAATTGAAAACAAAATTGGCCAGCAGTGGCTTGCTCACTTTTGTGCCACCCCCCACCCCCAGCCAATTCCTGGGTTAAACAACCCAGGAATTTACCGTGATGTTGAACTGGGTCAGTGTCTTTTACCTGGATACCCAAGGAATTTGTGGTAGATGGGAGATATGATCCAGGAATTTCTTGGCTCACAGCTGCTACGTTACACAGACTTGCCGCGCAGTCTAGATGGGGTTTTTTGCTCTGCTGAAAGCCGAGAATGACATTATTTCAAGAGTAATTCTTTGGGTCAGTGTTTTTTTTTAATCCTACTAAATATTGGGAGACTCTATATAAAATCACATGGGCTGGCCATACTTACAGCTATTTTATATTTTACTAAATCCAGCCAGCCATGTTTCTTATTTCCCTAATCCATCTTGTTGTAATTCACACACCCGCCCATAAAAATTAACACTTAGCATTCTTTTAACCACAATGATTATTTAATGGTCTAATTTTTTTTTTCCTTGACTGCAAAACGACCGCTCGTCCTGAGCTTGCCATCAATTCCTCTCCCCGAAGAGGCCTTGGCGCTGAGTCTCAGCTGTCTGCAGCAGTTACCTGAGAGCTATTGGCTGTAATTTGTCTTGGCAGGTTAATTAAAAGTTTAGGTCTTATTAAAGCAAAGTCATTATGGCTGCAATATACCATTTATTTATTTATTTGCCTTGAAAGTTTATTTAATTGCAAGCAGCAACGCAACGGGCAATATTCTGCTTTCGAATTGGAATTCTTTGTTGTTGGGAATGCGCACTACGTTATTCTCATACATACACATGTATGTGCTCAAACCCGTTCATCATTAAATAGCGCTGTGAATAATTACACTTTGATTTACCAAGTTGTAACCTGACCCTATGGGAGGAGTACAGTTTTATTTTGCATTCCCCTTGTACCAGATGATTGGAAACGAGACGGGCTTTTACCTCTGCACTGCATCTTTCCCTCCGGATAACTCTCCGAGGTCTTTTCATGCAGTGGTTGCTCTTGAAGAGATCTCCTCTCCCATTTATTTTTCTTTGCTTTTTAAGACAAAGCTTCACATCCGATACCCATGGAACTCCTGTACATAGAGACTTCCCCATTCATTTCGACTGGAAGTGTATTCACAGATGTGTGCACAAAAGCTGTCATCTGTGTTTGCAGGAGCTCTACGGAGGGAATCATAGCTCAGTAGTAGAGCACATGGTTTTGCAGGCAGAAGGTCCCCTGAATTGATCCCTGACATCTTTAGTTAAAAAGGATCAGGTAGCAGGTGACTTGAACAACCTTTGCAAGAAACCCCAGGGAGCCACTGCTACTCAGAGTCGAGTAGACAGTACTGGCATAGATAGACAAAGAGTCGGACATATTGGCTGGGTTCACCCACACTCAAGGGTTGAGTATGGGTTGAGTGTGGGTTGTCATTGAACCATGGGTTGTTGTTGCAACATGAGTTATCGTGTTGTCTCTGAACCCATCTGTGCTAACAATCCATGGCTTGTTAACCACGAACAACCCATGAAGAGAACCCTTGGTTTGTTGCCGGGTTATGAACTGTGGGTTGTTCACTATGGTTTGTTATTTTGGCTGGGTTCAGACAACATGATAACCTATGGTTGAACAACAACCCCACGGTTCAACACTCAATCCTTGAGTGTGGGTTATTGAATTGTCTGAAGCCAGGCATTGTAAGGCAACCTGTTATAATCCAGGACAATCTCTTAAAGTGGAGTTCCACATATATGTTTGATCTTGCTCATCTCCTGGGCCTTCTTCTGTTTTGGCCCATAGAGAATCTCACTGATATAAAGTATAGGAGCCAAGGTAGACATTACTTTAAATCTGTATCTAGCAGCTATGTATTTTTCTTTTCATTTTTACTCTAGAGTAGGCACAGAGGGCCCGAGCCAGATCTTAAAAGCCCCCCTACCCCACATGCTAGGGTCCCAATTCAGATTGGGGTCCCTGCACCTACTCTAGAGGAAACATGGAAACAATGTTTTAAAACAATTTAAAGCAGCTGTAAACAATGAATAAAATACCACAACCCAATAAAACAGCTAAATTAAGAAGCCCATCACATGCTGTCAGATGCCTGGGCAGAGAGGGAAGTCTTAGCCTGGTGCTGAAAAGATTACAGTGTTGGCACCAGGCGGACCTCACTGGGGAGAGAGCCACCAGCAAAAATGCCCTCTCCCTTGTTGCTATTCTCCCAGCCTCCTTTGGAGGTTCATATGAGGGGAATGAGCAGCCAATGGAGCTCATTGGCTCCACGCTCCACCATGTTTCCTCAGCTGGCATCCATTAGTTGTTGTAAACCGCCCAGAGAGCTTCGGCTATTGGGTGGTATAAAAATGTATTAAATAAATAAATAAATTAGGGGATTGTTTTGTTGTGTTTGTTGGACATTTGCTGGCTAATAAGAAACCTCCGCTGTCTCCCACATAATTTTTGGCCAGCTAAAGAAGCCCTCCCCTGTTGGGTTTCAATTGGTGGGCACAAGAGATATGGTCTTCCCTGTAGTAGCATCCTCAGCGTGGAACCCTATGTCAAAGGAGACCCATCAGGCCTGAGCGCTGGCCCTTTTACAGAGACTGGCAAATACCTTATTTCAGTGTTAGGTAACCTTTTAGGGCTGTGGGCACATTTGGCAATTTGAGAAACTGTCCTAGGCACTACCACAAAATGGCTGCCACGGGGGTATGGCAAAGGACAAGGTTCCTGCCCAAAAGGCTGAGTACAAGGCAGAGGTGGGGTGTGAACCCCAAGACACTAAATAATTCCTTTGAACCCACAGTTTTCAGCACCGACAGAAACCTGCTTCACACCAAAATATGTTACTTTAAAAAAAAAAAGTGGGAGGAGTAGAGTACCTTGGCAGAAACCAAGATAGGTGTTCAGGGGCGCATTGGGGCCCACGGGCACCATGTTGCCTGCCCTTGCCTTACTTAGAGAGACCTTCACGGCATGATTTGTTTCTGTTCTTTTATGGGTCTCCTTTCTTTCTGCTGTCTGGTTTTCTGATTCTTGTTTCGTTATTCCCTACCAGTTTTTTCCCCTTGTTTTATTTATGTAAATTGGTGGTGGGAAGAAAGTAGATTGGCACTTAATGGTCAGCCTCTGAGTAATTTGTAGTAGAAGGTTTTTTGACACCCAGTACTTTAACAATAGCAAGTCAAAGTGTAAGTAAACACACACACACACACACACCTCTCTGCCCTGACTGGCCTTGTGCTAATTGCTTATCTCTCAGCCTCAGTGTTTCTCTTTTGTAAAATACAGGTATTAATTGGTTGCCTTCTGGTGTTTGTACAACTCTGCCGACCAGTTCAGGAGTTTTGTGCAAATTATGGCCTAATTTATTTATTTATTTTTATTTATTGTATTTTTAAATCGCCCATCTAGCCAGTAACCGGCCACTCTGGGCAATGATTTGCACAAATTAGTCCGTAATTTGCACAAATTAGGCTGTTTTCTATGTAAACAATGTAGTGCCGGGGACTCGGAAGTCCAGTGAGCACCTCAGCTGGTGCCCGCGCTCGGCTCACGCGACAGGAGTGCTCGGCTCGCGCACCGCAAGTCGAGCATTGGGTGGGTTGCCCATCCCTAAGTCGTGACATTTAATGTGTCATTGCATTGAACATGCAAGGTTTCTAAAAAAAAATGCAAATTGCTGGCAGCGGGTCGGGACTGATAATTATTGGGATCAGAGTAGGCAGAGAGGGTGAATTTAATTCCTTCCTCCTCAGTTTCAGTCCTGAGGAGAATTTTGTCTTCTGAGGGATGCACTCAGTGTCATATCTAGTTTTTTACTTGTATAAACAAGTTATCCAACTTCGGGGTCTATGGGGTGCAGTAGGCAATTGGTTCTGTGCCACCACTTTGCCTATGGCCCTCAGGATTGTGGTCTGTAACAACAAAAGAGGATGTTTGTCTGTCTATCCGTCAGTGCCATATAGCACCAAGACCATGAAACCTACAGCACCTGAAACTTGGCATGCATGCTAAGGGGACCCTTAGGGTGCGCACCTCGGGGCTATTTTGTTTTCAAAATGCATTAATTAATTTTAATGAATTTAAATTTGTCCATGTGGTTGAAGCTTGCAGTAACGTCATCATCAGCTACTAGGGGCAGACTTCCCTAAGTGGCACAGAGCGATGCAGCCTGTACTGTTAGAAGCCAGGGGAGATCAGTAGGCCAAGGGACAGAGTTATACACTTGCCCCCTCTCCCTCCTGTGGGGCAGCCCCGCCTCAGGGGAATGAAGTGGACAGATCCATCAGGGGCCTATAGGGGTTCTTGTTTCGGACCATGCCTGGGATTGCCAGTGCCCCTGGCTTCATTCAGACAGGTTCTCAAACTCTGACTGCTGTGTAAGTTTGCTTGAAGGTTCTGCTGTATAGGCGCTATTCCAACCTGTGAGAAGCTGGTTCTGTTTGCTAGTGCAAAATAAAGCAGAGCCCAGAAGCCTGAAGCTTGACCCCTTCTGCTGTAAGCCACCTTGAGAAACCATGAGGGGCGGGGGCTAAGAGGCAGGGTATATATTTTAGATGGATACAAGAAGTACTGGTGCACTTTAAATCTTCTAAACACTCCTGTCTCGTTTTCTGATTTTTTAATTATTTTTTTTATGCGATAGGAAAAAGGATGTAACAGTGTAACACGCTGTATTTATGAACTAGGGTGTGATGTTCCAGGTCACCAGGCAAATGGGAGACGAGATCTTTGAGGAAGGAGGGAAGTAGATTGATGTGAGCTGGGCAGGGAAATTTGAGTGTGAGAGGCAAACTCAGAGATGTCTAATGTTAACTGTGATCTCGCAGTTTATGCAACAGCCCCTAAGATAGGTTTGTGCCCCCCAAGTGAATGGCTTTTAAAAAAAATAATAAATCAGTTCATCATTGCAAAGAGGAACTGACGATAGACTGTACAGAGCATGCTGGGAGTTGTAGGCCAAAAACATCTGGGGACCCAAGGTTGGAGAACACTGCTGTACACATTTGAGCCTTGTAGGAACTGTCAAAAAAAAGCATGACTCCGATGTCTAAAGCCGTTTTGACACACTGTGTATTTGTGTATGTGTGTGTGTGTGTGTGTGTGTGTGTGTGTCAGCATCCGCCTCTCTAATTCTTAATTTGTTCTGGCTTATGAAGGCACAGTGGCTGAGTCATTATTGATTAAAGAAGGTAAGTGGAGACCCAGGAAGTTGGTGGGGCCACACTTGTGGTCGCCACCCCACCCCACCCCCAAGCAGCAGAAAGAAACCTCGGAATGGGAGCTTCAGGAATGTTCATTATTGACTTTTTTCGGGCGGGGGGGGGGAAATGACAGCTCCGTGGTGGAGCGCATTCTTTGCATGCAGAAGTTCCCAGGTTCAATCCTTGGCATCTTCAGGTTTGTTTGTTTTTAAAGGATCGGGTAGCAAGTGATAGAGAAGACCCTGGGCAGCCACTGCTAGCCAGAGTGGACAGTACTGGGCAAGATGGACAAATACTCTTACCTGGTATAGGGCAGCTTGCCGTGTTCCTTCTCTTTTCTCTGACTCCTGGGTGCTGTGATCAGCTAGGAGCTTATTTTTAAGCTTTTTTATTCTACCCTTCCTCGAAGGAGCTCAGGGCAGCGTCCATCCCTCTGTTTTATCTTATTTCATAGAATTTCATAGATGATAGAGTTGGAAGGAGCCTACAAGGCTATCGAGTCCAACCCCCTGCTCAATGCAGGAAACTAGAGGAGGGGTCTCCCATCCAAGTAACAACCAGGCTTGGCCCTGCTTAGCTTTCCACGCTCAGACAAGCTGAGCCAGCTCATAGCAGTTCTGTGGGGCTGGCCAGGTAGAGACACTGACAAGGGCCCAAGGCCGCACAAGTGGCTTTGTGGCTGAGCAGGCGAGCTCAGGCCCGGGGACCAAATCAAGCCCCCAAGGATTCCCCGGAGGGCCATGCCCCTTTCCATACCCACCCACTGTTTGATGGCTTCCTGGCTTTTCTGCGGTTCCCCCCCCACCACCACCCTATTCTAAAAGGCTCGAAATGCCTCTCCTAAAGCTTACTTACTGGCAGCAAGAGCCTTAAACCACAATATGCTGGTATTTTGGTCCCGCGCCTTTGGCCTTTAGCCCCAACCACCACTGGAATGCGGCCCCCGAGAGCTCCCCAAAAATGAATGCGGCCCTCGGGCTGAAAAGCATTCAACACCCCTCTACTAGACCTTATGGTGAGGGAAGCTAAATGAGCGTGCCGTGCTTTTTCCAACGGTGGCCGCTCCACGACTTTATTGTAATCTGCAGCTTGGTCCTCGGTGTCTTTTAAAGACTTTGCCTTCCGTCGCTGTGTATCTTCTGCACGGTCAACCGGCCAACCACCTTTCCCCTTTTCTCATGACCCTCAAATCAACACCACGCTTCTCCCCAGGCGTCAGACCTCCTCCTCCCCGCTGTGCCTCTTGTGCGGCTTCTCTACAGAGTTCCAAACCACTGACAGGAAAGGTAGCCTGAGGTGCAAGGAGACCTGGTCAGCTGAAAAGCCAAAATAACCTCACTAGTTTCCTTGTAGCTCTGTGAACTTCTTTGAAATCCTCACCTCTGTGCCGCCTTCCATACACCTTGTGCCTCTTCCTTCCTCTCCCGACAGCGTCTCTCATCTCTTTGGTCTGAGGAAGATGCTCTTTTTCTCCCCCTTCCTTTTGTGAAAGTTGTGAAGAATGAAAGAAAGCCCCAGAAAAATTGAACTACCTATTGACAAAGTAACCCGACAGGGGTTGGTAGTAGGGTCTCTGGGAATCTTCGTAAACAGTCTAATGGAGAGATGCAGACAGACACATTGCAGGCTGACAAGGCCGTATTAAGCTACCCAGTCCTCAATCTCACTGCTAAACGGTCCTACTTATTTAGTTTTGCAGGATCAGGCCCAAGCTCATCTAGTTTGGTATATTAATTTCCAACGGTGGCCAGCTAGATAACTGTGGAAGATTATATGGAGGGGGTGGACTTCCCCTCTTCTTTGTTCCCAGCGTTCAGAACTGTGGAGGTTCCATTGAGTGCTCATGATGATTCTCGGTTGATAAACATATCCTCCGGGGGGGATGATGATATTATTATTATTATTATTATTATTATTATATAATAATAATAATAATAATAATAATAATAATAATAATAATAATAATAGGGCAGTATAGATATTATTATTGTTGTTGTTATTGTTAATAATAATAATAATAATAATAATAATAATAATAATAATAATATCTATACTGCCCAATAGCCAAAACTCTCTGGGTAGTTTACAACAATCAATTAAAAAATACAATACAATATAAAAATGTACACAATAAAAACATTATAAAAATTTTTAAACCAAATTTAAAATGACACAAATAGCTAATACAACGTGACCAGTAAAAAAAAAGCTTTTTTAAAAGGGCTTTCTTTTGTCTGTCTTAAGTTTACCACAAGTCTAAACTTACTAACCTAACTCCATTAAAGAAAAGGGGGACAGCAAGAGTTAAAAAAGAAAACAAAAAACAAGAGATTAAATTTAATCAAAATTCACTTTTATTTATTTGTTTGTTTAGTATATTTTTGGACTGCCCCCCCCCCTTCAATGAGTACCTCAGGCTTATTGCAGTGAAAAATTCAGATGAACCTGCCCTCCCAAATGTGGTGCCCACATGGGTGTCGTAGGGGGGCCCATGACACCTCTCTACATGCGCGTGAGGCTCCCTTCTTCATAGATCCATAGATCATAGAGTTGGAAGGGGCCTACGAGGCCATCGAGTCCAACCCCTTCTCAATGCAGGAACCTAGAGGAGGGGTCTCCCATCCAAGTATTAACCAGGCCTGACCCTGCTTAGCTTTCCACGCTCAGACAAGCTGAGCCAGCGTGAGCCACAGGCAAGAATGTGTATTTTTTTAAAACACACACACCAGGCAACTGGGCACAGTGCAAAGCAAAGCACTGACCTCCACCCACCTGCCATTTCCATTTCCCTAGAATGCTCAGTGTGACAATGGAAAAGAGAGTCAGTGTGGCGTAGTGGTGAGAGTGTTGGACTGGGACTCAGGAGATCTGGGTTCGAGTCCCCGCTCAGCCATGAAACTCACTGGGTGACTTTGGGCCAGTCACTGACTCTCAGCCTAACATAAATATAAATAAATAAAAAGGGCCCCCACCATCTGATAAGCGGGGCGTGTGGAGTGCACAGGAGTGCTGGGAGGCGTGTAGAGTGTGGCAGAGTCATGTTGCGGGGAGGGCAGAGGAGAAGGGAGGGATTGTGTGTGCATGTGTGTATCATGGGTTACTGGTGTGTGTGTGTGTGTGTGTATAAAAGAGAGAGAGAGAGAAAGAAAATGTGTGTGAGGCGGGAAGTGAGATAAAGAGTTTTGGGGTGGGTGTTCCTGAAAGACAAAGTGGGTGTGTTTGGGTGTTGATCCTGGGTGAAAGAGACTGGCAGAAGTGGAGGCAGCAAAATCTCAGGCAGCAGGGTGTCTCGCGTTGGACCTGGGTAGGTTGGCTGGCAAGCTTCTTGTCTCTGGGCCTCACCGGTTTGCCATCTGCATATTTTCTTGCGCTAAGCAGAGTCAAATATGTGGCTTGGCGTTTGGCGCTGGGACCCAATCTCTGCCTTGCACTCAGTTTCTTGGGCAAGTCACTTGTCCTTTGTCACTAGTCATGCCCCCGATGGCAGCCATTTTGTAGTGCTACTCGCTACAGTTTTGCAAATTTCCAAATTTAGCTTTCTTATCTCCCCCCTCCTTTTTTTGTTTGTTTGTCTGTCTGTCTTGCTGCTCTCCTACCCATCAATTTCATTGGATGATCTTGAGGCCTCATATTATGGGAGAGGGAGAAAAACTCTTTATACATGCCATGCATGATTTTATACGCCTTTATCAGCTGCCTCTATAAACTGCTGTGAAAAAGGCAAACTCCATGTTAGGCATAATTAGGAAAGGAATTGAAAATAAAACTGCCAAGATCATGCTGCCCTTGTACAAATCTATGGTGCAACTATATGTTAGAATACTGTGTACAGTTCTGGTCACCGCACCTAAAAAAGGACATCGTAGAGTTGGGAAAAGTGCAGAAAGGAGCAACTAAAATGATCAAGCGGCTGGAGCAGCTCCCCTTATGAGTAAAGGTTACAGCAGCTGGGATTGTTTAGCTTAGAAAAAGGACGAGTAAGGGGAGACATAACAGAGGTGTACAAAATCATGCAAGGTGTGGAGAAAGTGGACAGGGAGACATTTACTCATAGTAGAACCCAGTGGGGTCATCACATGAAGCTGATTGGTGGGAGATTCAGGACAGATAAAAGGAAGTACTTCTTCACACAGCGCAGAGTTAAACTATGGAATTCACTTCCACAAGAGGTAGTGATGGGCCACCAATTTGGAGGGCTTTAAAAGGGGATTGGACAAATTCATGGAGGAGAAGGCCATCAATGGCTATTAGTCCTGACTGGCTATATGCTACCTCCAGTATCAGAGGCAGTATGCCTGTGTATTCCAGTTGTTGGGAAACATGGGCGGGAGGGTGCTGTTACACTCATGTCCTGCTTGTGGGATCCTGTGGGCAGCTGGTTGGCCACTGCGTGAGCAGAATGCTGGACTAGATGGACCCTTGGCCTGATCCAGCATGGTTCTTATTTATTTATTTATTTATTTATTTATTTATTTATTTATTATATTTATACCCCGCCTTTTTTCCTGCAAGGAACCCAAGGCGGCTTACATACCTGTGAGGTAGGTTAGGCTGAGAGTCTGTGACTGGCCCAAAGTCACCCAGTGAGTTTCTTATGTTCTTATCCTCTTCCTCCATGCCCCTTTTAGTCATGGTGGATGTCCCTGATACAGGAAAGTCAAAGCTGAGAGCATCTGTATTTGTTGAAAGCTGCCTCTCCTGAAACTTCTTCCCATCTCCTGAGAAGCTTTGGACAACATGCAATGATAATCCTTGCCCAAGCTGTCACAAGCCAGCTAATGATAGCCACTTGGCAAGGGATGAAAGGAGGAAGCTACAAAATAACGTCTTCTCCTTGTAATAAGCCCTTTTCATCCCTTGTCCTTACAAATTACAGCAAGGGAAGACCAAGGTCTCTCTCTGTAATAAATTAACCTCCCTGTAAATGACTTTGGCAGCATTTTTCTAGCACAGATGCTACTCAGCTAAGTGCCTGGTGGATTCACCTCTGCCAGATAACAGTGATTTATTTGGGACAATCTGGTCTTAAGTAGAACAAAGTAGCAGGCCAAGGGAGAGCTGGAGTCAGCACATCTGGGACAGATGTTGGCCAAAAACCTGTTCAGCGATGGCAAGGAACAGCCAAGAGCCCAGCTCCAGGCATCTATGGAAGCTTCTGGCAGCTGTTGCTGTCAAGCTTGAAGAACCGGAAGCCCAAGGAGGGAACATGCACAGGACAAGAATAAATAAATACGTGAATGGCCTTATTATGTCAAGCTAAAAGCTTGTCCAGTGCAGTTGAAGTTTGGTGTAGCATCAGTTCGGAGAGGTCATCCAGATGAGCCGGGTGGCTCTTGGGCCAGAAGCACTGCTTCAGCACTTCTCTTTTCTGAAGTGGTGACACGCAGGATGCTCCTGCCATTACAACCGCTAGTGGTCCTGATAGGGATGTTGGCAAAATCTGCAACAGATTCAAATGAGTTCGGATTTCTATAAATCCGACCTGTGTGGATTCCTCAGCTGGCCGACTTCTTCCAAGTCATGCAGACTTGCAGACAGGTTTTTCACTGTTGGGGAGGATTTTGGGCTAACCAGCATTGGTTAATGTGCATTAGCGCTCATTTGCATTTACCTAATGCGGATTAATGTTTTTGCACAAGTGTGCATTAGCGTTAATGCGAATTAGGACAAGTAAAACAAAATTCTGGTTAAATTCTGTCGATGCGCGGATGACGGAATAAAAGACACCTGACGATCCCTGAAACGCAGACGGAACGGATTTAACAGAATCCCTGCATCCCTCATGGTCAATGAAGCTAAAAAGGACCAGTGTGAGACCAGTGAAGGGGATGCAGTCCACACAGCCAAATACCCACATGGAGCACAGAGGGGTATCTCAGAGGCAGCATCCTTTTATTGGGGGCATTCCCATTTGTGTGCTATAACAATACCCAACAGGTACATGCAGGCCTTGCTCTTGGGGATGGGCTGTAGCTCAGTGTCAGAGCACAAGCTTTGCATGTAGAAGGTCCCTGGTTCGATCCCTGATGTTAAGGGAATGCGCTGTGAGCCCCCCATCTCCCCACTACCACTAGGCCTACCTGAACTGCCTTATCAGCCTGCCTTATCAGCCTCATCATCCACCCTGTCCCATTCTGTGGTTCCTTGAGGCTCGCAGGGGAAGCTGGTAGCAAGATCAAGCCAGGAAGGCAGATCAAGGCAGGAAGAATTTAGGACCTTGGATAACTCTGAGTGGGTCCTGCTGGTTGGTACTCTCTCCTACTAGGACGATAGGATGCTGTCTCAGCGGGGAGCTAAAGCCAACCGAAACCTTATGTAGGCTGACAAGACCTGTAGTGTAGTCAGCTCTTATCTTCCTGGAGGAACTGACTGGATTGTTAAAGGACCTCATAGGAATGCATTATTCTACTTTTATTTATTACATTTCTCTATGGCTTGGTAGCCGAAGAGAAGGGGAAACCTCAGAGGCACACTGGAAACAGGTCATTGCAGTAATCCAACTTGAAGGTTACCAGAGCATAACTACTGAAACCAGGTGATGTGGAACCTTGCTCCAGTCCAGGGGGAACTATAGCCTGCCCTGTGACACCGATTCTGATTCAGAGGGGAAAGCTGTAGAGTCAGGCCCAACCATCGGAAGCCAGGCACCTGAGAATTCAGTTCTGCCAGGCCTCCCACTGGCTGATGAGCTGGGGGGGTGAGATGCAGGACGCTGATATGGCCTGTCTTCCGCAGCTGGGAGACTTGACCTTGATGGAGGCTCCTGCGTTTTGACCAGGGACATCTTGCATAGGAGCAGGGCAGCAGGAGGAGTTATCTGCAAGAGAGGGTGTTTTGGGGGTGTCTCCTTTGGTGTGTTGTCAACTAAAGAGGGTGTGGCAGAGGCATCCAGTGGGGGCAGCAACCGCTTGAGAGCCAGGTTTCCCTGCCAGGATCCAATGCCCAATAGTTATCTTTAGCAGTCACACCCCTGTATTTATGCCAGAGCAACCTGTAGTAGCCTTTGCTGGAAACAACATATTATTAGTAACTTGGAAGCCTTCCTGCTTTCTATGGAACTGTGAACTTAATGGGACTTATTCTGTGTACTGAACCCAGGGAGAGTTGGGCCTTTTGTTGTGATGCTCATGAACTGATTCTTGTCAAGGAACTGTGTTGTAATCTCTCAGCTGTGGATCTTTATTGAGACTGTAGAGACTTATAGCTAGTTACTGGAATTACTGCTGCAAAAGGTTCCATTGAGACTTCTGCCTTGGCTCTAGGACGTCAGGTTCCAACAGGTTATCCCTGTCCAGATAGGGTCATAGCTGAGCCACCAGCCAAAGCTGGTAGAAGGCACTCCGTGCCACTGAGGCAACCTGAGCCTCAAGGGACAGAGATGGCTCCAAGACAAACCCCAAGCTACGAACCTTCTCCTTCAGGGGGAGTCCAACCCCGTCCAGAACAGGATGAACACCCTCCATCCAGTCAGAGGAACCACCCACTAACAGCATCTCAGTCTTGCCTGGATTGAACTTCAGTTTATTAGCCCCCATCAGCCAGGCACTGATCTACCACATCCACAGCCTCACCTGATGAAGATGAAAAGGAAAAGTTGAGCTGTGTGTTATCAGCATACCGATGGCAGCACACTTCAAAACACCAGATGACCCCACTCATTTGTGTAGATGTTAAATAGCATGGGGGACAAAACCGCCCCCTGAGGAACCGCATGCTGGAGAGTCCACGGGGCTGAACAATATTCCCCAAGCACCACCTTCTGGACCCGACCATCCAAGTAAGAGCGGATCCACTGCAATGCAGTGCGCCACTCGAGTACCCTTTTGTGCCTCCCCAGAGAGGCCTACACTCAAGTTAGCCTGGAGACCAAAGTTCTGCTAAGTTAAAAGCGCTGTGATCTTGCAGTTCTTTGAAATCACAGAAAAACATCCCCAACCTCACTCACTCCCCTCACCCCTCCTTCTCCTTCTAAATATTTTGCTGCTTCCTTTCTTCCACCACTGTTGATCTTGGATCCAAGTGGTTAGATAAAGGAGAAGTGGATTGTTGTACCACAAAAGACCCTGAACCATCAAGGCTAGGCTCTGCTCCAAGCAAAGCTGTGGTCTTGAAGGTCTGGCAACCAGGGACTTCTTGGCCAATATGGTCAACCCGGCCCACTTTGCCACAATCTTGTAGATCACCCAGGGAATTAATAGTAGCCTGTGTCTGATCCCGGTTCTCCCAGACTGCTGTTGGAGAAGTCCTCCATATCAAGGCAGGTTGGAATCTTCTCCTCCCAGTGGATCTGCTTCACAGCGCACACGGGGGGCGGGGAGAGTGCCACATGGAATTCTGCTACACCCTTCCTGTGTGGGCTACTCGCCTGCAAAGAGCAGCAGAAAAAAGTGTTCTGGGGAATGGAAGAAGAGCTTGTCTCTTAGCCAGGAAGCCCACGAAGCGAGCACAGCCTCAACATCCAGCAAAGGTAAAGACTATTGCTGGTTTAGGCCTCCACTTTGGAATGATAAATTGCAGCTAAATGGAATAATTGACCAGTGATGTGGGATATTTTTTAAAAAAAACGCACTCTAGAATCACTTGCATCATCATCATCTTGAGTTGGTGCCACAAGCATAAAAAATAAATGGCAGTTAATACACAAAGGGTGCATTTCTTTTTCTGTCTCTTGCATTGCCCAAAATGGGTGGAGTCAAATACGTTCCTCTTTTCCCTTTTCCTTTTTTTAAAAATCTGGCTAACATGCCTACGTTGTTCCCCCAGGTCAGGCTGCCTAAAGATCACTCTCTGTCAGCCACAACTTGTCAGTTCCCTAAGTATTTCAGCTAGGCAACTTTGCTTGATCTAAGAGTTTTTACAAAAGGTTCATTGATGGGTATAATTACTTTCGCTTCAGGGTCAAGAAAAGGTTTACATAATTTTAAACTTAATTCGCATGCATTTTTAGGGGGTTGTTGCTGCTACGTTTCGCCAAAGACCTGAATTCAACCTTCATGACAAGGCCTCCAGTGTTATCCAAAGTTGTTCATAGAGAAACTTGCCCCTGCAAACCAGGAAACTTGAGTCCATATGGTTTGAGTTTCTTGCCCTTTTTAAGACGGAGCACTCTCTGTTAGGTATATAATGCTCTTGGACTGTAGGATAATGTAAGCACAGCCTGTTTTGTTCCTGTTTCACATTATAGAGTTGCTTGGCTCATGTTTCTGTATAAACTATAATGGTGGAGAGTAGAAATTGGCAGTGGGGACTACTGAGCTGTTTGTATGTCTTGGCACCTAGATATAAAACCGTTATGTCCCCCAAACAATGGGGCTTCTTAGAATGTATTTTTCCCAAAGTCCTGCTCTTAACTTGTACCCATAAAAATGACGAGCTTGCGTACAGGAGTGTGCAACTGAACACATCCCTAGGCATGAAGCTGTTAAAAAGCAAACACTTTTTCAACTATTACCAGTGAGAACCTAAGGGAGAATGGATGAAATTACTGTTGGTTGATTACATGCAGGCAGCCACTTACAGTGGTTTTCCTCCAGCTGTAGAGGTATAGGTTGCTGCCATTGCTACCTCCAAAAAGTTGGTCCCACTGCTCTAGAACCTGTGGACCTTTTGAATCAGTAGTCAATGACCTTTCCTAGCCAGCCATATGAAAGACCTGAGGATGTCATGTTCAGTCCACTTTGCTGTACTCTACCATTGCTCAGGATATTTCATATTATTTTTATAGGTATTTTATACCTCCCTTCAATCATATTCCTAGGGCAGTTATAAGACAGATTAAAACAATTACCATGGGATGCCCCATCCAAAGTTATTCTAACTCTCACTGAGTTCAACGGGAGAATCAAGCACAATCTTAGATCTCCCATTGACATCGATGTGCCTTGAAAGTGCTTCAGTAGGACTTGTACTCACTGATGGTTTTGCATAGTTGTGCACATACAATGAAATGATGCCTTTCATTGCAAGAATCAATGCATGTGAAAGTTTGGCTCAACCCTACAACAAATAGAAGGGTGAGATAATATCCATAAACAGTCATCCGAGTACATCCATGCCCAAAAGCTGGGAATTTCCTTCTGGAGGTTTTACCCCTTCAATTCCCACAGCTTGTCATGCTTCACTTTTGCAAGGATCTTTCATGCCTCACTGATAGTAGCTTTGCACTCAAAATTAAAAAGAGAGCCAACTAGGTGTACAATTTCCTTTTGCACATGTAATGCATGTAATGAGCTCCTTTGGATAATGGCCCATAGATAAAATAGAAGCTGTTCCTGGGTTTGTTTTTGTTTTTTTACTGGTCTACAGTGATACATTTAGAATTGCCATCACTGAAGCCCCATATCCAGCGACATTGTAATGGCTGTGGAGCCCAAGGGGTACCCTTGTAGCAGTGGGAACAAATTGTTGACGGTTTGCATCGACAACTTAATAGGAGAAATCTAACATGTTTTCAATTAATGTTATTTAATGAAATTTGCTACATTATTTCAATTACTACCCCACCACCACTGCCGCCAGCCTCCATGGCCACTGCTCTGTGTACTGTAGCTGCATCAGCCGGTGTTAGACACCCGTGCGTGCGTATTTATTCCTTGTTTCTAAAATGGACACACTGGCCTTCACTTATTATTTGCAATGGAATGCAAAAGCCAGCTCTGGCCTTGCCCGCAGCTACGAGAGCAGGGATTGTAATATAGTGAACATAAAGCAGCTTCCTGCTTGCAAGCAAAAGGCTTTGCAACCTGAAACCCCCAAAGGTTGCATAATTGTTGTTTTCTTGTAGTTTGTAGGGATGTGCGTATGTGTGGGAAGCACATTTACACCCACAGATACACATGCACATACACTGTACGTGCACAAAAACCCTTTAGTAGACTTAACTTTGCAGTCCCTGAGGCACACACTGGCAAGAAGAGAGTGCTTCATTTGCTGGAGCAAAATATTGGTTTAAAAATATCCTGTATTAGTGGGGGGCACAGGGAGCGTAGGACCTAGAAATGAAAAAGGGAAGTAATCCCAGCCTTTTTCTTCCTTGCTTGCTTTTTTTGTCCAAAGCAAGTGTGGATAATATACCTATTGGCATAAGAAAATAATACTTACCGGTAAGTTGGCAGTTGCTGGGGAACATGGGCTGGAGGGTGCTGTTGCACTCCTGTCCTGCTTGTGGGTTTCCCGTGGGCAGCTGGTTGCCCACTGTGTGAACAGAATGCTGGACTAGATGGACCCTTGGTCTGATCCAGCAGGGCTCTTCATATGCTTGTAGTCTCGCAACGGCCTGTTTTTGGCAATGGCCAGTGAGCCATCTCTGTAACCTGACAAGTGGTGTGTGTGTGTGTGTGTGTGTGTTGTTGCTTTATTCCCTTTATCCTTAGATATCAGATATTCAGAGTAGCAATGGGTGGATATTTTTGGTTCTTTTCCTTGATTGTTCCACCAGTTCACCTTGCCCATCAGTCCTACTGAACAGCTAAAATTATGCTGGGAGTTGTAGGGCTTTTTTCCGTTTAAACATGCATAGGATTGTGCCCTAAGGAACTGAAATCTGTGGGAAACTGTGCATGCACACTGCTCTATACAAAACACAGAAGTTAAAAATGGAAACATTGAGGATTCTGAATGCATCAGTTTTACTTCAGGAACAAGACTATGGAATTCAGAACTCCAAAATGAAATTTGGGTGAGGAGCATTTTGGAAGCATTGCTCATTCAGAGTTACCGTACTCCACATGGAAGTTGCAGTTAGCTATCATGGTTAAGAGCCGTTGACAGACCTATCCTCCGTGGATTTGTCTAATCCTTTCCTAAAGCTATCTAAGCTCATGGCCGTCACCACATCCTACGATGGCAACGGATTCTATAAATCAATTGTGCATTGTTGAAAGAGTGCTTCCTTTGTTTCTCTGAACCTACCTTCGATCAGTTTCATGGGTTTGTCCACTGCAACTTCCATGTGGAGTATAACTCTGAATGAGCAATGCTTCCAAAATGCTTCCTGAAGTAAAATTGATGCATTCAGAATCCTCAATGTTTCCGTTTTTAACTTCTGTGTTGTATAGAGCAGTGTGCATGCACAGTTTCCCACAGATTTCAGTTCCTTAGGGCACAATCCTATGCATGTTTAAACGGAAAAAAGCCCTACAACTCCCAGCATAATTTTAGCAGTTCAGTAGGACTGATGGGCATGCACTCCCAGACATGCACTCCCTGTGCGCCCCCCCCCCAAAGCTGGCAGAACCCACCCACTTTTCCCGACAGCCATGCTGATAAGCTGGGCTGCAGGGGTGAAAACTGCTGTTCCCTGGTTTCTGATATTACTGTTTTCATGCTCCTAGTAGTGGTGGAGAAACAACTATCTTGATGGTGATCGCTGGGGAGTGGGAGAAGCTTTCACCGCCACTCACACATGCCAGCGATCCCGAGATCTCAGCAGCCAGAGAGGGAAGGTTTAAACCTCTCCATCACTGTGCACTGAGATGTGTGGGAAGGGGAGGAAGAGTGTGTTTGTGTGTGGCTTCCAGCCCTCCAGCTGACCCCACATGTGGTCCTCAGAGCCAAAAAGGTTGTATATTCCTTGTGTGTCCCAAGTTCTAGATTTATGAGAGAGCGTCACAAATATCTCTCCCCCCTCCTCTCACAATATTATAGTTAAGGAAGGATAGGCCTATCAACTGCTAATAACAATGATAGCTATGGAACCTCCACGTTCAGAGGCGGTATACCCTGAATACTAACACGAATGAGCTGTATTCATGCCCTGTAGGCTTCCCAGAGACATCTGGCTACCTGCTGGATGGGGTACATTGACCTTCTGTCTGATCTAGCAGGGTTCTACTTACGTTCCTATGTTCTAAATATTTGTAGGTCAGTCCAGAGTAGGAATGGGGAAAACAGGGATGTTTGATCATGCCGAAATTCTCTGAACGTCGCTTCAAAGCTCAGTTTGGCTTGCTCCTGTTTTCATTTGCAATCTGTTTTTCAGTTTGTTCCAACATGGAAAGTGCACATTTCAAATGGGAAATGTCCACATTTCTGTGTGCATTTTTCGAAAGTGCATACTTTCCCCCCATTGACCAAAGCAGGGATGAGGAACCTCAGGCCCAGGAATCCGGCCATCCTGGGTTTCCCAGAAGGCTACGCCCCATTTCCCAGACCCTTCCCCCTTCCCCCCAACCACCGATCCTTTGGTGGGCTTCCAGCTTTTCAGAAATGGAATTCAGCTCTTGGTCTGAAAGAAGTTCCCCACCCCTGGACCAAAGCATAAAAGTGTGTGTGTGTGTGTGTGTGTGTGTGTGTGTTTTGAAAATGTGCACTTCAAAGTGCACATTTTTCAAAAAGTATGCATTTTTCTAATGTAATTGCATTGGGAATGTGGAAACAGTTCTCGAAAAAAAAAGCTTTCGCATTCGGGGTTGTTGTGAATGGAGTAAGTTTGGATGATTTGCGAACTGAAATGAAATTATAGTACATCACTAGTCCTGAGGTTTTGCATGCTCAGGCTTGACACCCTCTGCTGTTGAACAGTTGGATTAATGTGCACAAGACCTTTGAAGAAGTGTAGCCCAACCAAGGATAGTCTGGAGGAAAGCGCAGACGATAACTAGAAAACTGCAACCAAGGACAGGTTTGGGACAGGCATCAAATCCTCCTTCTACCCCTGCCCACATTTTTACCCATACACTCTAGGAGCTGTATATTAAGGCTGCAAAGACTGGAGCTTCCATTTGATGATTGCATCTACACCAACCAGCTTTCTGACATGTGTGATAAATGACCAACATTAGAAAGTACGTAAAAGGAATAAGACAGAGCAAAGAGTTTTGAGAATGTGTACTCATAATTCTGGAGAAGTGATCATTTGCTGGCCTTTCCTTGCCTTCATCAATCAGAATTACTGTGTTTCGCAACATTATCTGCGGGGAGGGGGGTTTCCATCATTCAGACATTTGTGTAATACACACAGGTGCTGATTTGTTATGGGTGTGAAGAGAGGCAAAAGTAATCAGTGCTGCTGCCTCCAAAGCTATTTATTTCATTTTATTTTTAAACTTTTTAAAAAAAAACCCTGCTTCTTCTGTAATCAATTAGGTAGTTTTTAGTATTTCAGTTGTTAATTTTTTCAGCATCGTTGCACGTTGGTTTGGATACACCAACAGAGAAGTGACTCATAAATTATTTAAACGATAATTAACTAAAACAACAAATCAGCTTATCGTAGTATAATGTATCAACTACCACTCCTTCTAATATTGAACTCAGGTGGTGAGTGCCAAGAGAAATTGAGCCAAAATTGGGCCATTGAGAAACAAGAGAGGGCCATCAGAATGTTCAGGGGTACCCTGAGGTTTGTAGAAGTATAATTTGAAGGAGGAGGAGGAGGGAGCAAAACAGTCCAACGAAGACTGAGCATGTTCAGTAGCCATGGAATGCGGAGTGTCAGATGGAAAAGAAAAACAGATAATGGGGGGGGGGTGGATGTCACCGGTGGCCCAGTGGCTCACACTGGCTCAGCTTGTCTGAGCGTGGAAAGCTAAGCAGGGTCAGGCCTGGTTATTACTTGGATGGGAGACCCCTCCTCTAGTTTCCTGCACTGGGCAGGGGGTTGGACTCGATGGCCTTGTAGGCCCCTTTTCTATGACTCCTATGACTCCTGCTTCAAGCCTTACAGTTTATAGCATGATAGGGCAACCTCCAGCAAACAGGCCTAATCCAGCCCACGCTGGGGCCCAATCCAGCCCACGGAGGGTTGAGCACCCTCTCTGCAGCACTTGCCCCAAGCTCCGTCCCATCCCCAAGCCCTATCCCCTGAGGGCAAGTGGTGCAAAGGGGAATCCCTTTGTCATCTCTAATCAGAGATAGGAGATAAGTCGGGGATTCCCCTGCACCACTTCCTGCACTGCTCATGCTCCAGTCGGGGTGCGAGCGGCGTGGAAAGGAGCAACCTGACTCAGCCAGGGCTTGCAGGAGCCGGTCCCTGCAAGTGCCGGCCGGGCCCCTTTCTCCATGCAGAGCGGCACATGCAGCTCCATGCCTTTCTCTGTACGGAGGGGGGGAAATAGTGGGCGGGGCAGATGATGTCATGGGAGAGGGTGGGGCTTGGGGGTGGGGCCCCGCGCCCTGACATCATCCGACCTGCCGGCTTGGTCTGGGGGAGCAATCCAGCCCTTGGACCAAAAGTGGTTGCCCTCCCTTGGTTTATAGTATCCTGGAGGAGGATCTGGCTGGTGGCTGGCTGCAGGAACCCTGAAGAGGAGCACTACATCATTTGGTTTCCAGTCCCACTTGTACCTATACCAGGGCTCTCCAACCTTGGGTCCCCAGATGTTCCTGGACTACAGCTCCCAGAATCCCTTGCCATTAGCCATGCTGGCTGGGTATGCTGGGAGCTGTAGGCCAGCAACATCTGGGGAGACCAAGGTTGGAGAGCCCTGACCTATACATTATACAACTTAGAACTCTCCTGTTATTCCATAATGAAACGAAGCGTTACTATTTACTGATCTTATTGCCATCCTTATCATATGGTGTTCCTGTCTGAGTCTTCTTCTCCAGAAGGAATGTTCTAGTTCTAGCCAAAAAAAAAAAAAGCCCTCATCCATCCGGCAGCAAACAGCAGCTTCTGTTTAATTCAGCACTTTGCAGCTGGTTGCGAGTGCCTGTGCCAAGCTGATCATTGATTAGCTAAATCGTCTCTCTTTGCAAAGCTGTCTGCGATTTGCTTTTCTCGCCTCTCCTCCTTCTCCAGCTTTTACTTCTTCCTTCTCTTCATCTGCTGTCTTTTTTCCTCTACGCTCCTCTCCAAATGCCTTTCAGGCGCCCTTCCCAGCATTTTCTAGGCTCATCAGCAAGCAGCCGTAGCTCCGTGGTAGAGCACGGGTTTTGCATACAGAAGGTTACTGGTTCAATCCCTGGCATATCCAGTTAAAAAGGCTGTCTGGTAGCAGGTCTGGGAGAGGTCTTTGTCTGAGACTTTGGAGAGCTGTTGCCCATCAGAATATGTATTTATCTATCTGATGGACTTATACCCCGCCTTCACCAGTTTCTCAGGGAAGTCAAAACTGCAGTAAAACAAATTGAAATAGTAAATAGTATTGAACTAGTTGGGCTCATTCTGTATATTTACATTATGTTTTTAACCCTGAGTTTACTCTCATGCTAGTAGCAGTGGCCATTCTACTTCTCCTAGTTTCCCTTGATTTGCCCAAATGTTTCACCTATACCAGATTGTACTTGTAGTGAGCAAAGGAACACAGGGGAATGCTACACAGAATGGAGGAATCCCGTGACACGTTTCAAAATGCGCATTGAAAAAACAACAACGCATTTTTGGAACGCGAGCACAAACTGGGGAACATTTCTCGAAAAAAATTGCTCCTTCCTCACATCCGTGCTCGGGATTTCGAACGGGACACATTTGCATGACTTGCAAACAGAAATGCAATTCTTGTGCAGCCCTACACTTCATATGGTGAGCGTGGGAAGCCATCATCTACTATAGGTGATCTGTTGGTTCGAGCCCATTGTAACTGTTCTCGAGTCGGTTTCCACGGGAAGCCAATGGTACTACGACACGTCGCACCAGCATTTGGTCTGTAGTTTAGTTGCAGAAATGATGTAGCATTTAATCTGTTGTTTGAAACTGGTGCTGGCTCTAATTAGATGCAAGCTACTGCCCCCTCCGCACTCTAAACCACCCCCTCTCTCATTTACCCTGCTAAATGCATAATGTTTGGTTTGTTTGTATGTTTTTCTTGGCATCAGATTTGTTCTTTTCTCAATGCCTGGGGACCAGTGAGGGAGGCACAGAGGCTATGAAATATGTAACTTTTAACATGCAGTTGCATTACCGCAGCCTCTAATAAGGTTTGGTATCGGGCAGACATCGCCTTGGCCTCTAGCCTGAGAGAGAGAGAGCCCTTAGTAATTAAGCCTGATGCTACCCGGTAGATAAATAAGGAAGAAATACTGCAACAGCCGCTGTTCTGCTGGCCGACCCAGCCAGCCAAAGAGTAGATAATTAATCCGAAACGGGGAGGGGGGAAGAAAGATCTACTGGGAGTCTAACCAATTTGTCCATCTCTTTAATATATATAATTGCATTTTGTCCAGAGAAAAAGTAATCCACATTGGTAATTGCAAGACAGAGGCAGTTTTAAAAAGCCCACTGCACTAATATCTGGCCTTGGCAAGCCCTTACTTGCAAACCGAGAAGAGTATTTCAAGACTTTGCTCTCTCCAAGGCCTGCTTTCAGAGAAATGGGAGCTGCTAGGCTAGAGCAACAACCAGGAACCCACAGCTCCCTGGGCAGGTGAGCCACCAGGGCGACACATTGGAGCATCTCTTTGGGCAGCTAAGATTTCCCAAGTACTGGAGTGTCTCCACCCAACTCCGGCTGGCCATTGGCTCTCCCCAGCAGGAAGTTCTAGGAAGGGCTCTGGCTAGAACTTTGCCTGGGCACTAGTAGTCTCCCTGGCCTTTGACTTGCTCTCTGATTCCTGGCTTGCCCCCAGCTCCTGATTCGGCTGCCTGTGGCTCAGCTCTGACAAAGTTGGATTATTCTATTTTTCTCTTTATTTATTCCTTTTTATTACATTTCTATACCGCCCAATATCTGAAGCTCTCTGAGCGGTTCACAAAACAGGAGTGAAAGCCATAAAATACGATCACATAGTAATACAATATGAAAAGCTTTAGAACAGGGCTCTCCAACCTTGGGTCTCCAGATATTGCTGGCCTACAGCTCCCAGCATACCCAACCAGCATGACTAATGGCAAGGGATTCTGGGAGCTGTAGGCCAGCAACATCAACTGGACCTACCCATGTAGCTGGTCATGCGCTGGACTTGGTTTTCATTTCCCGAGAGGGAGGAAATGATCTGGAAATCGGGGGTATTTCCACCACCCCCTTGTCATGGTCAGAAGATCACTTTCTGGTAGGGCTGGATTTCTTGGTGCCACAACCCCTCTGCAGGGGTGAAGGACCTATTAGGATGGTCCGCCTCAGGCGTCTTATGGATCCGGATGGATTCCTGAACACGCTCGGGGAACTGGAGCATGCAAACTGTAGCTCGGTGGATGACTGGAATGCTGCAATCACCAGGGCATTAGACCGAGTGGCACCGAAGCGCCCTCTTACACCTGAACAGAGCTCACATGGCACCTTGGTTTACTCCATCTCTGCGAGCTCTGAAGCGGGAGGTAAGAAGGCTAGAGCGCCGATGGTGTAAATCCCACTCTGAAGACGATCGGACACAGGTCAGAGCTGCATCTTCAGCCTACCAGGTGGTGGTGAAGGCAGCAAAGAAGAATTTCTATGCTGCCTCCATCGCGTCTGCGCAGTGCTGCCCCAGGAGGCTGTTCCAGGTGGTCCAGAGCCTGGTCGGTCCAGTTGCTCTGGATCCGTTGGAACAGCCAAAAGCCTCCTGTGAGGCTTTAGCAAAGCACTTTGCAGATAAAATTGATCGGATTAGGAGTGGGATTCTGTGCGTCGTGGACACAGTGGGTGAACGGGAGGAGGCCAGTGGCAGTCCGGTTTTGTGGAATCGGTTCCAGTTTCTTCCTTCTAGTGAAGTGGACAGGGTGCTTTCTTCTGTTAAGCTGACCACCTGCTTGCTTGATCCTTGCCCGTTCTGGCTTGCTTTGAGCTGCAGGGAAAAACTGGGTGGGGAGATCAGGGCGGTAGTGAATGCCTCCCTCGAGGAGGGAGTGATGCCATCAGCCCTTAAGGAGGCAGTAATAAGACCGCTTCTAAAGAAGCCCTCCTTAGATCCCCAAGATTTGAACAACTTTCGCCCAGTCTCCAATTTGCCATTTCTGGGCAAGGCTGATCGAGCGAGTGGTGGGGGCTCAGTTGAAGGCACATTTGGATGAAATCGATTATTTAGATCCATGCCAGTCGGGCTTCAAGCTTGGACATGGGATGGAAACGGCCTTGGTCACCTTGGTGGATGATATGAGGAGGGCTTTGGATAGGGGCGTAATGCTCTTTTCTAGTCCTCCTTTGATACCATTGACCACGGTATCCTCCTGGACCGCCTGGAGGGGTTGGGCATGGGAGGCACTGTAATGCAGTGGTTCCGGTCCTTCTTCTCCGGAAGGTACCAGAGGGTAGTTCTTGGGGAGGAGGCTTCGGACCCTCGACCGCTCACTTGTGGGGTGCCGCAGGGTTCCATCCTCTCCCCGATGCAATTTAACATCTACCTAAAGCCACTGGGAGCTATCATCAGGAGGTTTGGGGTGCTCTGTCATCAATATGCGGATGACACTGCAGCTCTACCTCTCCTTCAAGTCCTCACCAAGGTTGGCTGTTGAAACCCTGTCCAAGTGCCTGGAGGGGGAGGCAGTGGGTGGCTGGATGTGAATGAGCATGCTGAAACTGAACCCCGACAAGACCGAGGTACTTCTGGTGGGGAACAAGGGAAGGTTAGGGGATGTTGACCTGATTCTGAATGGGGTACATTTGCCCCTGAAAGACCAGGTCCGCAGCTTGGAAGTCATTCTAGACTCCCAGCTGTCCATGGAGGCTTAAGTGTCAGCTGTGAGCCAGGCGGCGCTGTATCAGCTCCATCTGATGCGGCAGTTGCGCCCCTACCTTCCTAATCATCTGCTCCCATCAGTGGTTCATGCCTTGGTCTCCTCTCGCCTAGACTACTGTAATGTGCTCTACGTGGGGTTACTCTGGAAGATGGTTCGGAAGTTGCAGCTGGTACAGAATGCAGCAGCTCGCCTGGTTAAAGGCTGCTGCCAGCGTGATCACATCACTCCAGTGCTCAAAGAATTGCACTGGCTACCAGTTGTTTGCCGAGCCGAATTCAGGGTGTTGGCGTTGACCTTTAAACTGGACCGGAGCCGTACAGGGTTTATATCTCAAGGAGCGCCTCCAGCAACATCAAGTAGGCCGCTCAACAAGATCTGCCACGGACGGCCTTCTCCCTGTCCCATCAGCCAGAGAAACCAGGCTGGTGGGGACTAGGAGGAGGGCCTTTTCTGTGGCAGTCCCCAATTTATGGAACTCTCTCCCCAGTGACCTCCGCCATGCCCCTTCCTTGATTAGCTTCTGCCGGTCATTAAAAACATGGCTTTTCAGGCGGGAATATGGGGTGGGTTAGGATTTTTCAGTTTTGTACTGTTTTTAATTGTGTTTTATACTGTGTATGTGGGTGTGTGTTTCTCCCCCCGCTTGTATTTTATTGGACTGTACATCACTCAGAGTGGTCGGATGTCTGGCCAGATGGGTGATTCATAAATATAATTAATTAATTAATTAATTAATAACATCTGGGGACCCAAGGTTGGAGAGCCCTGCTTTAGAAGTTTAAAACAACCGAATAAAACCACAGTATTTATTGTTAAAGCTGCCCTTGGAGCGCTGTTTTCATGGGTGCCATAAAAATCTCTAAAGCAAAGGCAAATGTACCCTGGATAAGGAGGTGTATGTATTTGCGTGCAAAGGGTGTCTTGGGGATGTTTAAGGGACAAGGCGAAGCAGAAGATCAGCCTCTGGCATTTCTGCTGAAGAAGGCCTGTGGCTCACGCTGGCTCAGCTTGTCTGAGCGTGAAAGCTAAGCAGGGTCAGGCCTGGTTATTACTTAGATGGGAGACCCCCCCTCCTCTAGTTTCCTGCCTTGAGCAGGGGGTTGGACTCGATGGCCTTGTAGGCTCCTTCCAACTCTATGATCTATGAAATCTATGAAGGTTCTTTGGTAGCAAGAGGAGGACCTTGTTGCTGGAGAATAACTGCAAATGAAGATCAGTGATACTGGGATCAATTATATTTGAGCCACCATGAACTCCTTGAAAGAAGGGTGGGATAAAAATGAAATGAAATAAATAAATATAGTAGATGCTGTGAATGATCTGCTTCATAATATTGCCACAAGCAATACCTATTCTAACCTTAACAAATCTGCGCAAGGTTCCACAGCAGTGACCTTGATGGTCCTTTTGTTTCTCTTCCTTCCTTCCTTCCTTCCTTCCTTCCTTCCTTTTTTTACCTTGCATTGATTAGTTCTATGCTCTACCTTGCTTTAGTTCGATGCATCCCCTCATTTCAGTGCCACAGTACACAGGTTGGATCCAGATTTAAGGTGCAATCCTCTGTGAGTTTAGACAGAAAAAAAAAGCCTGCAACTCCCAGCAGGGCTGGCTGGAGCATGCCGGGAGTTGTAGGCCCTTTTTCTGTCTAAACTCGCAGATGATTGTGCCCTTAGTCATTCTTAGAGTAGACCCATTGAAATCAACGGGTCTTAATGTAGTCATGACTAAATTAAGTGCCATTGGTTTGCAATGGGTCTGCTCAAAGTATGACTAAATCTGGATCCATCACCACCAAAAAGGAGACGACCTGCCTGTTCAGAGCAACACAGTATCCCCTCCTTTTATTGGAGATGGAATATCATGCTGCTGGTGCTGCTGGACTGAGCCTAGCACAAATAGCAAGGGATGCACGAGGACTTTTGTTTCTGCTCACAAAACATATGAGCTTGCCCTGTTAGCGAGCTTATCCGCCGAAAATGTCCGCAAATTACCAAACATGCACTCGCGTTTGATTTGCAAAACTTTCCCCATTCAATTTACGCAAATTTCTAAATCAGCCCTGTTTTAATCTATGGGGGAAATTTGCGCAAATTTGGGGATTTTTGTACAACGTGCACATTCGATCAGTGTTTGTTTTGCGCAACTTTCCCTTTCGTTGAAAATAAGCAGCAGTCGCAAACACGAATGTAAATTGGGCATGGGACAAGCGGCGAGCCCATGTTTAGAGAATCTTGGCAAGCTCAAGCATCGCTCGTTTACCCTTCCCTACAAATAGTCTTTACATAAGAGTGCAATGACCAATCTCTTCCCCCCCCCCACACACACACACTTCCAATAATCTAGAAAGACCCACCATGTTCTTAACACCCTCTCCATGTAGGTAGTTCAATGGTTAATTTTCTTGCCAGACAAGAAGTGAGAAATGTTAGAAATGGTTTCACTGCCACGGAGATGTGAATGCAGGCCTTAAAAAGTAAGGAGTTCTTTCCCAGGCACCACCTCTGTTTCTAACCTGTCTCAGTGAAAAATGAATCCAGCTAAGTTAAGGCCGCTCCTGTATAATTACATCCTATTTTAATATGACACACATTACATTTAGTGAGGATCAGAAACAATAGATTCAAAAGAACCCTGCTATTTTGTCATTTTTCCAAGCCCCACACGGACAATGTCTTTATGCAAACATATGCTAAGAAATCATTAAAAAAATTATCTTTATTCTCTCTTCAGGGGAAAATTAACATTTAATAAGCCATATTTTTTCTGCCTGAAAAGAAAATGGTAAACATTAACAGCTTGACCTTGTCATTAAAACAAAACAGAAAGTGTTAGACATAATTTTCTTTTACCTTTTGGCTTTCTGAAGACAAGAAATAGCTGAAGTTTAGAGTCTGGATTTTTCTGGACTTATGCAGCAAAAGCATTACATTATGTGTGAGATAAAATTGCATCTTCCAAGCCACAAAGTAAGAAGCAGGAGATGCATTTTTAGATATTTTGTATTATATATTGTAATGCTCAGCTTTATTGATGCTGTGATTTTAAATACTGTTTCTTGATTGTTTTGATGTTGATTGTCTATTTGATTTTATATTCCTAGCCAACTTCGGTGGCATTAAAATTGGGATTTACTAAAACAAATAAATACACTAGAAAATACGCAGTACACAAGCATCGTAATCCCTTTATTTCTTACTAACACAGACGTTCTGGTTTATATATTGCCGACACTGATTTCCCCATTCATTTTAGTGGAGGGGTTGTTCTGTGCATGCAAATGGGCGCACACAGGGCTCTCCCCTCTCTGAAAGTGAATGGGGAAGTCCATGTGCACAGGAGATCTGTGTGCACGTTATAGGGATGCATTTCATGGAGAATGGCATCCAGATTTCTGCAAGGCTGCTAAGATACGCTGGCTCAGCTTGTCTGAGCGTGGAAAGCTAAGCAGGGTCAAGCCTGGTTATTACTTGGATGGGAGACCCCTCCTCTAGTTTCCTGCATTGAGCAGGGGGTTGGACTCGATAGCCTTGTAGGCTCCTTCCAACTCTATGATCTATGAAATCTAAGAGTGGGATTTTACTTTCTGCCATGAAAATAGGTCACATTTTCAAAATGCTGAGCATCTTAATTTCTGTTGGGGGGGAAATGTTTCTAGCCCTCATGGCAACTAAGATATATCAAAAGTAATGGGGAAGGGAAGAAGCAGACAAAATGGGGACTGCGGTGGGGGCAGAATTTTGGGGTAGGAGCAGAAATTGGTGTGGAACCGCCAATGAGAGCCAGTGTGGCATAGTGGTTAAGAGTGTTTGACTGGGGCTGGGGAGACCCGAGTTCTAGTCCCCGCTTTGCCATGAAATTCAATGGGTGACTTTGGGCCAGTCACTGACTCTCAGCCTAACCTACCTCACAGGGTTATTGTGAGGATAAAATGGAGAGGAGGAGGAGGATCATGCACACTGTCTTCGGCTCCTTGGAGGAAAGGCAGGTTATAAATGTGGCAAATGAATAGAAAATAAATGAGGCAGCTGAGATCAAATTGTGGAGGTAGAGCATGTCGTTGAGTATTGAATAAAGGAGGGCTGGAACTCTCTGTTCACCCCCAAACTGCAGAGCATACCTTAGTACATGATAGCAAAATGTCCCGTGGCACCTCAAGGAATAACAAATTTATGGTATAAGCTGCTATTGGCCAGAAACCACTGTATCAAATGCATTGTCATCTAAGTGGGTTGGTATATATGCCTTAGTACATAGAAGAAAAAAATAAGGAATACAGTCATGCCTTGGATTGAGAGCATAATTCGTTCCGGAAACGTGCTTGTAATCCAAAACACAAAACAAAATTCCCCCCCCAAAAAAAAATTTGTACAGAGATTTTAAATTTAAGCCGTACTACAGTACTTGTATTGCAAGACGTCGCTTGTATATCAAGTAATAAATAAATAAATAAATATTTAAAAATTTGCTTGTCTTGCAAAACGCTCTCAAACCAAGTTACTTGCAATCCAAGGTATTACTGTAAAGGCCAAGCAAAAGCTTATATACCTTAGTACGTAGAGGAAACCTGTGGCTCACGCTGGCTCAGCTTGTCTGAGCGTGGAAAGCTAAGCAGGGTCAGGCCTGGTTATTACTTGGATGGAAGACCCCTCCTCTAGTTTCCTGCATTGAGCAGGGGGTTGGACTCGATGGCCTTGTAGGCTCCTTCCAACTCTATCTATGAAATCTATGAAATAACTGTACATAGAGAAAGTACATAGAGACAAAAAGGCCAAGCACAGGCAGCAAGCACATTATATTTCTGTACAGAACCCCACTGAGTATGAGTTCCAGTCAGGGTAGGCGTGGCCAGCACTGGAGGCGCATTCGCATAGCGAGAGTGACGCCAGTTAACACCTACAGAGGGACAATCACTTTCCATCATAAGAAAACCACTTGCAATTCTTGTTAAGTCTCCGTATTAAGGGATCAACTCAGTGGCTTTGTGCAAAGCCACAGGGGCAAATCAGGCTTAGTATATCTCTCTCTCTCTCCTGTGACTTACTTTTTCCCATTCATAACTAACGTGCCTTGACGTTTCCTTCATCCATTCAGTTTTCTCTGTTTCTTCCTGTTTTAGAATCGGTGGATAACTGTCCCAGCAACTGCTACGGGAATGGTGACTGTGTTTCAGGGACCTGCCATTGTTTCCTTGGCTTCCTGGGTCCTGACTGTGGCCGAGGTAGGATTTAAGTTATCTTTTTTTTGTTACTGTTGCTGTTCTCGGACAGCGACGGTGCATCTCGTCGGGCATGTGTTTCGGGAGGCCCCTGGAGCAGGTGACGGGCTTTTCAGGAAAAGGGTCAAAAGCCACCCCCCGCCAACGCGCTCCATCAAAAAGTCTACACAATTTCAGATTTATCCTAGGAAAGTGTCCAGAAAGAAAGAAAGAAAGAAAGAAAGGTCATGTGGGGTTGCATTCAGGGCCAGCGTCAAGGGTAGGCATGGTTGGGCACATGCCAAGGACCCACACCCCAGCAGGGGCCCACTGACAAGAGTCCCCTGGAGTCGCTCCGCCTCTTCCCCATTGCAACCTGCTTGTTCGTCTGCCTGTCGCTCTGGCTCAGACAGCGGTGGTGATGGGAAGGAGGAGCAGTGGATGCCTCTGCCTACATGCTCCCTGGCTCTCTGCCTGTCAAGCAAGCAAGTGGTAGCCATGATGAGAAAAAGGAGGAGGAGCAAGAGCAGCTGGTGACGGTGGCGGTGGGAAGGTAGACTCACCGAGGGAGGAGCTGCCCATTCAGGGTGTCTTGGCCAAGGGCCCCCCCAAAGCCCAAAGCCAGCGCTGGCTGCGTTATTTACAAGCTGACCGTTCAACCCAATTTGCTCGTGCATCACTTTTGCCACATGGCTGGCAGTCGAGCTAAGCCCACTGGTGTAGTGAATGGGCAAGCTCCCATCAGTGTGATCTCTGGAAATGATTCTCCAGTCACAAGTATTTTTAAATAACTCTCAGGGAAGAAATCATCTGGGTGGCGGTGGTTCGATTATCCCATATTTTTTTATTGCACTACGTTTTCCTTCAAGGCTCGGGACCATCTCTGAATGCCCGGGGCCTTAAACCTTTCCCACCATGGTGTGCTCACTTTGCTCTTTCCGGGCGGGCAGAAATTCTTGTCCAGGACTTCGAATAACAGAAATAGACCTAAGTTAAAAAGCATTTTCTGAGCAGGTGCAAAACCTTGTTCAGTTTTTTACATAGCAAACGGCAGAAGAACTTTTAAGCAGAGCTAGTGTGTAAGCAGCAGCACCATTGGAAGTATGCACGGCATGCTGGGTCGCAGAGGTGCGTTCAGTTAATTCTAGAAACTTGTTTTCATTAATAATCATCATCACCGTTTTCACAATGAATGTTGCCATCATCATCATCATCATCATCATCATCATCATCATCATCATCATCATTATTATTATTATTAGCTGAGTTATTTTAATTGACTAATGAGGCTCTTGTCGTTTTTCCAGGAACATGAGGAACATATACAGCAAGATTGTAGTTGAGCAGATGTGTTGGACTAAAACTGTCATCATTCCCCCCCCCCCATGGCAGTTGTAGTCCAACACATCTGGAGCGCCCCAGATTGGGGAAGGCTGTGAGAGGGCAAAAAACAGTTGACTCTGCGGGCTTGTTAGTTTATTAGTCGCGGTGACTCTACGGGCATAACCCCCACCACGCTTCCCCTTCCCTTTGGTTGCTGCATGTGAGCAAACAATAAGAATAAGGACCCATCGAGAGCACTGTCCCTCTGGGAAGCAAGCAAAGGGGCTTAGAAACGGCTGCATGTTATTGTTTCTCCAGCAACTGCTCTGTCAATAGCCTGGTGGAGCTTAGGCTGACCTTTTGTCCTCAGCCATCTATAAAGTGGTCTCTAAGCAACTTCTTTCTTTGCCTGGAGCCTCTGAGGTTATCCCTGCTTTGTGCGGAGGCTGTCACGGTGCAGTGTAGAAGGGAGGGCACTCCGCACTAATTCAGGCAACCTCTGGCCCTAACATTGTCTTACCTGAGAGAAATCCACCAAAGCCATACCCTAGAAAGGCTGTTTGTCAAAGAGTTCTTTCTTTCTTGCTTCAGCTACGGCCCACCTCTCTCCATAAAGGGGACTCCAGCCTTTACATAAATATTCGGGCATGAAACAAGACAGTGTAAAATGGTTAAAAACACACACGCATACGGTCTTAAAATTCCGGACACCGAAACGGCACCAATATCCGGTTCATAGCATTGTAAAGGCTCTCTGGAAAAGAAGTGTGTGTGTGTGTTGTTGCGGTTTAATAACCTTCTCAAAATTGCCCGACAGTTGAGCCCGCGGAGCTTTCTGCCCACAGAAGTTCCACATCTGAGGAGCCTCAGTGGGCCTCACTCTGTTTTCCCATCCTGATTCAGGCCTGCACAACTTTGGGCTGGTTTGGACAATACCTGGCCGCCCCAGCCTACTGGGTGAAGGGGATGTATAGGCCCATTTGCCAAACTCATAAGAACATAGGAAGCTGCCTTATGCTGAGTTAGACATTTGGTCCATCTAGCTCAGTATTGTTTACAGAGACGGGCAGCGGCTCCCCAGGGTTTCAGACAGGAGTTTTTCCACCCCTGCTTGCAGATGCTGGGATTGAACCTGGGACCTTCCACAAAGCAAAGCAGCTACTGAGTTATCGTCCTTCCCCCACGCTTCTCCTGCCCCCAAATGTCTGCATTATAGCATAGGTACAGAAAACCCTATGCACTCAGGCTTCAGTCCCCCAGACAAGCTCCAGGTTCCTCTGGGAAATTGACTGCAGGATTGAATCCTATGTCAACAGGGAAATTTGAGAGGGACTAGCACACAGACACCAAAATTACTTCCTCTTTAATAAAACGCTTGAGTAAAAATCCCAAATAATTCGTTGAATCCCACAGAATTCAGAACGCTTTTGGACAGGACCAGTGCCAGGTTCGCAGGGGCATGGGGCAAGGTGCCCTTCGGGGGCCAGAGTGCTGGGGATAGGCACCAGCACTGAAAGTAGTAGCAGTGCAGCTCCCGGCCACCTGGTATTCCCCCATCCCAGCGCCAGAATATCTCCGTTGCTTCACAATGTCTCCGCACCCTCCACATTGAGGGCAAGGCCTAGAGCAGTGTTCTCCAACCTTGGGTCCCCAGATGTTGCTGGATTACAGCTCCCAGCATGCAGCTGGGGCATGCAGGGAGTTGTAGGCCAAAAACATCTAGGGACCCACGGTTGGAGAGCACTGGCCTAGAGAGTCATTAAGGGCGATCAAGATGGCTGACATTTTTGAAAAGAGGGTGCTGATGTCAGCTGAGGGGGGCTGTATAAATGCTTTTAGCAGCAGCAGTAGTGATATGAATAAAATAAATGAGTTGTTGCAGAATTCCAGCCCCCTGCACGTGAAGATTTCATGCTTTTATCCTTCATTGCTTCTTAGCATCGTGTCCGGTGTTATGCAGCGGAAACGGCCAGTACATGAAAGGCCGGTGCTTGTGCCACAGTGGATGGAAAGGGGCCGAATGTGACGTTCCGACCAACCAGTGCATTGACATCTCTTGCAATAGTCATGGCACCTGCATCATGGGAACCTGTATCTGCAATCCAGGTTACAAGGGGGAGAGCTGTGAAGAAGGTACGTGCAAGCGTCCTCTGGTTTGTCCTCTTCCCTTTGATTGCTATTGCCCGACTGCAGAGAGTTGAGGCTTCAGTACCACGTGTAACAGTTGGTACTAGAGCAGGCAGAACATTTTTTTTTTAAAAAAGCATTTTTTAAAATAGCTGCTGGTTTTCTATCACTTTTTGTACAATAAGGGGGCGAAAAACCATCCAGTGCCTCTGTTCTTACTAGAAGGTCTTCTCCGTTCACACATCTAAATGTATCCCCCCCCCTCAGTGCGCTATGCTAAGCAATTTACAGATGCCAACATTTATGAAGCGGGCTGGCAGCATGTATAAAAGAATTCCAGCCCCCTGCACATCTGAGGAGCCTCAGTCAGTGGGCCTCAGTCAAGAGGGGCTGCTTTTCCATAAGGAGGCTTTGCCATATCCGGGCCTTGAATTAAACGTCTCTTTGAGATCGAATATCTTTTCACAAAACCTGCCTTACATCACTTTCAGTTCTGTGTTAGGCCTGAAATGGAAATGTCGTAGCATTTCTCCTTGATTTACATTAATTCCCATGTCTTTTAGCTGCTGTGTTTTTCACGTTCCCTTTATGTGTTGCTTGCCGAGCTGAATTCAGGGTGTTGGTTTTGACCTTTAAAACCCTATACGGCTCCAGTCCAGTTTATCTCAAGCAGCATTTCCAGCAACATCAAGTAGGCCGCTCAACAAGATCTGCCACGGACGGCCTTCTCCTTGTCCCATCATCCAGAGCAGCCAGGCTGGTGGGGACTAGGAAGAGGGCCTTCTCTGTGGTGGCCCCCAAGTGATGGAACTCTCTCCCCAGTTACCTCTGCCATGCCCCCTCCATGATGAGCTTCCACCGTGCTTTAAAAACATGGTTTTTCAGGCGGGAATATGGGGTGGGCTAGGATTTTAAAGCTGTATGGTATTTTATATTTTGTTTTATTGTATTTTTTATATATATAGTACATCGACCAGAGTGGCCAGGTCACTGGCCAGATGGGCAATTCGGAAATATAATAAATAAAATAAATAAAAATATGTGCAAGTAGGATGGAACCTTCTGTCGCCACTGTGGGTGGATATGATGGTGTTTTAATGCTGGCACTTCCTTATTGCAAAGGAATGCGTAAGACAGCTCTTGGGGCAATGGTGGCAGATGGCTGAGCTTGTGTCAGCAAATCAGTCAGCTACGGGCAAGGGTGACACATTATAAAAACGCAAGACTGCCACTGAAAATGGGAGCCCCGTGACAAGGACTCCTCTCCTCATCATGTCTACTACATTATTATACCCTGAAGTCATTGCAATGTGTGTGTTCCCTGCCCCAAGAGAGGCACCCAATAATATAGTAGGAAACACACATATTGTAATGACTTCAGGGTAGGGGTGGGTGATCCTCCGGGACCCGACCTGCTCCAGCTCGATGGATGCCACTGCTGCGCCCACCGAGCCGGGCTGAAAGTGGGCCTGTACCACTCGTCAGACTTCCGGGTTTCCGGCAGGCCAATGTTTACATAGTAAATGCTTTAAGATACGTCAAAAGCGGCCGCAATTTGCGCAATTGATGCAAATTGTGGCTGCTTTAAGTGTATCTTAAGGCATTTTCTACATAAACAGCAGCCTGCCGGGAACCTGGAAGTCACTTCCCCGGCTCGACTTGGGAGAACGCAAGTCGAGCCAGGGAAGAGGTAAGCGAGATGGAGTTCGGGGGGGTCAAGCCCAGCCAGTCCGGCAGATTTCCACCCCCCGAACAAAATCCTCGCACATCCCTACTTCAGGGTATGCACACCATAGACAATAGGAGATGGTTACGTTGTACTAGGTGTTGTGGAGGTGAGGGGGACAAAATGGCAGCTTGATAGCAGCAGCTCCGTGTTCCTCATAACATGCAGTTCCACCTTGTCTCTATGGCGTGTTGGCTTTTTCAGACCCAGATCATGAGTGCATTTATTTTGAAGTCCTTTTTCCCACTCATCGGTACCGTGAAGCATACGCCTGCATATGCTGGTTTCCCACGTGATTTGTAGCTCAAAATATTAGGGGGTTGGGTTTTTTTGCATAAACCCTTAACTTTAATCCTTATACGGTCCCAAATTAGCATTCTGCTTCAAGATAAATTTTTAGCATGAAAGTTAGTCGATAATTAAAATAACCTTTCTGAGATGCCCCTTATGGTCATTCGGACAAATATTTTTCAGTACCCCTAGCCCCCTCCCCTCCCCATGTCCTCTACTGTCACAGCTTTCTTTTTCTTTTTAAATTATTTTTAAATGTGGACACCCAGATGCCAATTTTTTGCCAGAAGCAACCTCATCTGATTGTTTCGTAGGAACACAGGAACCTGCTTTATTCCAAGTCAGACAGTGAGCCTGTTCGGATGTAATGGCGGCATCTGGCGGCAAATCATGGGTTCATAAACCCACTTATTGCGGGGATGCTCACCGTGCCCGAGCAAAGCACACAAGCTGCTTCCCGTTTGCTTTAACAACCCTTGAATGTGCCACTCGAGGGTTGTTGTTTCCATGGCATCCAAACAGGCACTTGGGGTTATTCGTGGGCTAAACAACCCCCGGTTCACCCAAGGTCTCAGACAGAGAAGCGCCTTTCCCATCGCCTGCTACCTGATTCTTTTATTTCTTTATTTCTTTATTTAATATTTATTTGATATGGCACATGTGCAAAAGCTTGTACACACAGAATGAGATCTCGAATTAAAGCAGAACTCTCATTCGAGATTGCATGAATGAATTTGTTACTTTCCAAGGAAATCAGGAACTCATTTTGCCCATCACTAATATGATATGATTTTTACTTACTGTTTGAATTTTTTTTCACTGTATGAAACCTTGGAAAGGCTGACAGATTACTGAAATAATAAAATAAATATATGAAATAAATAAACAATACCAGGTGAGACTATTTCTCCATCTAACCCAATACAGTAATACCTTGGCTTGCAAGTAACTTGGTTTGAGAGTGTTTTGCAAGACAAGCAAATTTTCAAATATTTATTTAATTTTTCTTTACTTGATATACAAGCAGCGTCTTGCAATACAAGTACTGTAGTACGGCTTAAATTAAAAATCTCTGTACAAATTTTTTTGGGGGGGATTTTGTTTTGATATAAGAGTGTTCTGGATTACAAGCACGTTTCCGGAACGAATTATGCTCTCAATCCAAGGCATGACTGTATTTAATATATTTTAATTGGAGATGCCAAAGATTGAACCAGGGACCTTCGGATGCAAGCCAGGTGCTCCACCGCTGAGCTACGGCCCCTTACCATGAAAGTGAGAGAGCTCTTAGTTGACTGGCAAGGTATACATTTCCGAATATTTAAATTGTCCAAAAGATTAACTCATTGCTACGCTGAACAGCCATAAACAGATTTTCTTTTTCTTTAGGAAAAATAAGTGTTTAAATAAAAGGCCTCCAAATGAAACTTCTTCTAAGGCATTTTTTTTCTAAAGAGACGCACAATTGTTCATGTAAAATGTCCTTCATTTTGTCTGTCCGGTTTCTATCCCACGCTTCCTCCAATAAGCTCAGGGCTCCCCTCCCCTTTATCCTCCCAACAACCTTGCGAGGTAGGCAGAGAAATAGTGACTGACCTAAGGCTGAGTGGGGATTTGAACTCAGGTCTCCCCAGTTCTACCACTGAGCTATGGTCCCTCCCCCCACACAACTCTTGGTTACCTTGTGATCTCACAGAAACACCTGAAGCTTGCCCTTTTTTTATCTTCTTCAGAGTTATTGATACCCCAGTTAGTTTGGCCCCAATTGAACACATCGTTAAGCTTAATCAATGGATTTAAGTGTGCTTATAGATTTCATAGTTCATAGAGTTGGAAGGAGCCTGCAAGGCTATCGAGTCCAACCCCCTGCTCAATGCAGGAAACTAGAGGAGGGGGTCTCCCATCCAAGTAATAACCAGGCTTGACCCTGCTTAGCTTTCCACTGTTTTCAATATGTATTATTTTATTTTTTTTAAAGTACACTACACCAGACACAATATACACTGCAAACTAGGGAGGTTTGGGAAATTTGTTTCAGTTTGGTTTGACTAGGATTTACCCAGTTTGCACCTTCTGGACCAAACACGGACTCAGATGCAATCTGTGGTCAAAGTTCATTTCCGAGCTTGCAGTGTGATTTGCATTGCAGAAAGGTGTTCGACAGCACGCATACATTTGAAAAATGCACATGAAATATGTGTACGTTGAAAAATCCACAAAAATACACTTTAACCAATGGGAGAAGAACCTGTACATTTCAAAGATGAACACAATTGATACGAACATTTGGAAAAATATTCACCAAAATATGCATGTATTTTCACGCAAAGAGAAAAACACAAAGCTCACTCGAGTAGGAACAAGCTTCAAGATGGAATTCAGAGAACTTTGGTGAGCTCGAGTTTTGCTGATTCTCACATCCGTACAGTGAGCAGCCCAACCACTTTACTGAACAAAAAGGAATTTAAAACTCATAGCAACCGAAGCAAATTCGGTATAAATAAGCAATCTATTCCACATCCATTTCCCCTTCTCGCTAGTGCTACAAAACCTTAATTGCAATATAGAAGCCTTTAATGCGGGCTGAAATTGCTTTCAATCCATCGACCATGTTTCATACTTCCAACATCTACAAATAAGATTTGTAGACGGTTAAGAGATAATATGCTCTTTTCTATATATGGCGGTGCGCACGGTTGCTTGGTACAAAACAGGAAGCTATCATGGTAAAAGAATGTTGTTCTTTTATTGTTAAGGATTTTTTTTTCCGCCCTCCCCCCTACATTCACACAAAGACACTTAAGGTGCAATCCTATGCAAGTTTAGACAGGGGGGAAAAGGCCTACAGCTCCCAGCATGCCCCAGACAGCATGGCTAATGGCAAGGGATTCTGGGAGCTATAGTCCAGCAACATCTGGGGACCCAAGGTTGGAGAGCCCTTCTCTAGATGTTTTACCTCTCCTCACGAGGAGGAGAGCCTCGCTCCTCCCTTCCCTGCCCCCAGGAATTCCCCCCCCCATGGAGGAACCGAACACAGTCTTTCGTGTTCAGTTCCCTACCGGCATGGAAAGAACCGCGCCAGCTACACGGGGGGGGGGGGGTGTTCCGCAGTGCTACAACCTCGGAAGGGATTTCCAAGGTCACAGCGCCTTCCACACCCAATCCTGTGTCCCCTCCTAGACAAGGTCGAAAGGACATAGGATTGCGCCCTTAATGACTTTCAGTCACGTAGCCAAGACATGGCTTTTTAGGCAGGCTTTTCTTAATTAATAGGTTATTTGCTATATTTAGGTAATTACGATACTGATTTTGTTCATCTTGATTGTGCTTCTGTTGTGATTTTCTTGCAGTTTTATGTCGATGTCTTTTGGTCAGCTACTTTGAGAGACTCTTGAGGCTATAAAATAGGATAGTGATCCTTAAATATATAGAAACCCAAAATTCTTTAATTGGACGACAGCCTAAATGAAAAGAGTAGGCAAGAAATAAAGCAGGCATTTTCCTTGGAACTGTTGAGAGGTTTAGAGCTTTCCCCCACTGCTATTCTATATTTGTTTCTTACATGCCAGACAATAATTTATATTCTGCCGAGAGGAAAGGAACAGAAAAATCCTGTGAAATATGTTATATAGGAAACCTGTCGGATTCTTTCCCCTCTTCTAAATCCCTCTAATATCATGTGGATTTCCACTATTTTACAAATATTATTTTTTTCCCTGAAAGGCGGAGCCACCTGGTATGGATTGCTTTGTTTTGCAACCCCAGTGCTTTTCCCACCAAGTTTATAGTATGCTTTCTCTGATTAGTGCCCACCCCCACCCCTGGGTGGCTCAGTGGTGGAGCCCCTGCTTTGCCTGCAGAAGGTCCCAGGTTCAATCCCCGGCATCTCCAGGTAAGGCTGGAAAAACTCCTACCTGAAACCCTGGAGAGCCATTGCTGCCATTCTAGACATTACTGGGCTTGATGGACGAAGGGACTCGGCATAAGACAGCTTCCTATATTCCCCTTTTTGGCTATGGTAAGCGATGCCTATACAGCGTCAGCTAATGATGTAGCCAGTTTTGAATGGTTGGCGTTCCTCTATTAGTCTGCATTTTTAAAAGTCATGATCTAGCCAGAACTCTCCTGTTCGACTCTTTCTAAACGAATGGGAGTCGCACAAGCATTGCCTGTGCGCTCTTGTCTTGTCCCTCTCACATTCATTTCAATGGGGCTTGCGCAGGAGAACTTCCCTCTGGATTGTGCGTGGCGTTCCCATTCATTTCAGTGGAGTTGTTGGCACAGGAGCTTTTCCCAGCGGGTTGTGCCCCCAAATCGTTGCAGGAACCATACTGTAGAAGGAAGCTGAAAACTGGGTTTTGAATGGTGCCATGCACTTGCCTACAGATGAGCAATTACATTTGCTGAGCTGAACGTCCTGAAAAAATGTACAATTCTCTTCTTCTTGTTGCAAGAAAAGAAGAAAGAGAGTGGGGAAAGGAAAGAAGAGGAGAAAAACGCACACACACACACACACACACACACACATTAAAGCATTTACAACAAAGAAAGCAGAGAAACTCTCTAATCCTATCCCAGGCCCCTTGCCACAGTGCCAAGGGTCTAAAGCGATACGGCCAGCGAGGGCAAGATTAAAGTAGCCATTGTGAAAGGGCTCGTTTCAACATGAAAAATGGCCCTGGGATTATGATGAATGGGGTGTCCTGACACACACGCATTCCCCTCCTATCATCCTGTGTTAACGCTGAGGTTGCAGAGCGCACTGCCTTCTGTGATGGAGACCCCCATACAGCTTACCTTCTCTCCCCCCCCCGTAGGCTTTCAGAGGGGATGATTAATTGCCTCGCTGTAGCCCCTTGTCAGTTAGCCGGCAATCTTTGTTCTCCACAGCTGAACCATCTGCTGAGGATGTAAGGTGCAGGCAGCTTGCTCCCAGCTTTCCATTTCATGGCGGCTCCTTCCGAGTAAGAAAAGGGGGCAGGCCTGCCAGGGCCTGTGTTCCAAAATTGGGGCCCTCCCTCCTAACACTTTAGTAGCACCAGAGATCTATAAACTCGGCTTTTCTCGCCTCTCGGAGGATCCTGAGAGAGTGCTCTAGTTAAGAGTTTATGCAACGGTAATATACTCTCGTGCTGTCAGGCGAATGCTGAGCAACCATCTTAAAACCTGGTAAAATGCACATAACGTGGGCTTGACTGATCTAAAGAAAGCCCATTAAGAACACGGTAGTTTCCATATCGGGTCAGACAGGTCCATCTTATAACAGAGGCTTACAAGGAGAGCTTAAGGGCACAATCCTACGCACGTTTAGACAGAAAAAAAGTCCTACAACTCCCAGCATGCCCCAGCCAGTCCTACAACTCCCAGCATGCCCCAGCGTGCATAGGATTGTGTCCTTGCTCTATTATTCGTCTGTCTGTCTGTCTGTCTGTCTGTCTATCACCATTGATGCGCATTGCCCTTTACAATGTACAAGAGGACAGGTCCCTGTCCCGAGGGTCTTACAATCTATAATTCAACACAGGAGAGAGAACAGGGTAAGTGGAGTAGGGAGGTGTGAGGACTCTGATGGTGGGGGTGAAAATCCAATGGATTTTCACAATTCGGCCACCTGGATTCTGGGTCATTAGCCCTGTGCTGGTGCCAACTCACTATTGTGCTAGTTGAGCCAACTCGCAGACTTCCATCTCTAAGACGAGCTGCAGGTTGTGCATTTAAAAAAAAAAAAAAACCACTAAAGAAATTTGCGCAAATCATGCTATTTGCGCTATTTGCACAAATTGGAAGCAGTTCTAGTGTGATTTACACAAATTGCGCTAGATTACGTAGTTTCCATTTCCAGTTTGCACAAATAGCATAAATTCGTGCAAATTGCATAAATTTATACAAATAGCATGATTTGCGCAAATTTCCTTAGCATTTAAAAATATGCACAAACCGTGGCCTGTCTTAGAGATGGAAGTCCACGGAAAAATACCCAACTTGGCCCACTTCTGATCATTGGATCAGAAGCTGGCAGGAAGTTCGTCGAGCTCAGACGAGCCGGACTTCCCAGCAACGGCACATTCCTAAAGTGGGGGGAAGAACAGTCAGCATTTCATTTACAGCTCCTGCTGAGATTTCCCTGTAAATGTTTTCATGTAAATGTACCTTTAGACAGTCCGACAAGCTATATAGGATGCAGGGCCCAGGTGTTAATAATAATGAAGTTGATAGAGTCATGAATATGAAACCAGGCTTATTTTTGCTTATATACATATATTATTTTCCCCTTCCCTTGCAGTGGATTGCATGGACCCCACCTGCTCCGGACGTGGTGTTTGTGTGCGAGGAGAATGCCACTGCTCCGTCGGCTGGGGAGGCACCAACTGTGAGACACCGAGAGCCACCTGTCTGGACCAGTGCTCCAGCCATGGCACCTTCCTGCCTGAAACTGGCCTGTGCAATTGTGATCCTGGCTGGACTGGACACGACTGCTCAATTGGTAATCGTACCTGCGGCTTTTCCTTAGATTACTTCTTACTTGAACGTTCTGTGAGTTCTTGAATGGAAAATTTGTGTACAGTTTTATTGCATGGGCCTGATATGCCTTGGTTCCTTCAGTGCTCTTCTGGCCTGACTTACAGAAAATTAAAGTGCTGCACACTTGATCACTTAGGAAAAATTCTATATGAATTGTAAGCAGTGGTTTCATTGCATAGCAATTGGATCTATACGTATGGGAGACTGCACTGTCCACATAGTATAAATTGTGCTTTGAGCCTACAGAGAAAGACACTCGTTTTTTACGGTACCCCAGTGGTCATCCTTGCCAGACTTTTGTTTTCATGGCTGCCATATACCAGAATCCTTTGGTGCTGGGAGAATCGGGTGATCTTGGAGAGCTAATCCTGTGCGGTTGCTTGTTCTGTGTAGCTCCAAACTCTGCTGCACTCCCTGAGCCAGGGGTCCCCAAACTTTTGGGACCTGTGGGCACATTTGGGAGTTATAGACCTTTTGTTGTTGTTGTTGTTGTTGTTGTTGAAGGGTGCAGGGTGTGGAGAGCTTTGTGGGCGCCGTTGGAGGTCTTTGCGGGCACCGCATTGGGAACCCCTGCCCTCAGCCACTAGGCTTTCCTACTGCACTTCAAGGATCTTTGCCAACCTGTCTAGGGCTGAGCTGACCTCTCTCTCTCTCTCTCTCTCTCTCTCTCTCTCTCTCTCACACACACACACACACACACACACACACACACTGCTGCCCCATTGGCAGGCAAGGAAGTTGGAGGGATGTCAGGTTCCTGGCCGCCCCAAGCCCAGGGGAGGCCTCTCTGGAGGAGGAGGAGGAGGAGGAGGAGGAGGAGGAGGAGGAGGAGGAGGAGGAGGAGGATTGGGATTCTTCAGCAGACCCCACTCCCACAGAAGACATGGGGCAACCCAAGCAGACCCATTGCAGGATGCCTTGCCAGAGGTCCCAAAGAACACCTTCAACCTATCCTGAGTACTGCCAGGATTCCTGACTCTGCTTGCGCTCTCATTCAGGGTTGTGAACAGGGCATGTTTGCACGTTCTGTGAGCGGAAACAAAAGTCTGGTGCATCCCCCCTTCCCCCCTGAGGCCTCCAGGTGAGGCCCCTCTGCTATGCTGGCCAGGGGCTGGCATAGCTAAGCCCCTCCCTATTGGTTTAAATGCGGTGGGGGGGGAGATATTTCATAAGAGCAAGATCTGCTGGGGCTGGACTAAAAAGCTCAATGAAGCCGTGCTCTACTTCTAGTATTCGTTGGCATGAGCCTGGCAGGACTTTCCCACCTCATTCCCCTGCTCCGCCCTACTTAAGGTTGCTTTGCCCATGGATAAATATAAATATATAGATAAATATCTGTCTTACCACAACGAGAAACATTTGCATCTACTGACCTCCAAAATATTTTACTTATTTATTTATTTATTACGTTTATATCCTGCCTTTTTTTCCTGCAAGGAACCCAAGGCGGCTTCCATAATCCTCCTCTTCCTCCTCTCCGTCTTATCCTCACAGCAACCCTGTGAGGTAGGCTAGGCAGAGAGTCAGTGCCTGGCCCAAAGTCACCCAGTGAGCTTCATGGCTGAGTGGGGACTAGAACCCGGGTCTCCCGAGTCCCAGTCCAACACTCTCTAACCACTACGCCATGCCATGGTATCCGGTTACCATGGATACTGGTTGTGGGAGGCCCAGGACGAAGAAGGCTCAGAAACAAGACCGCCCAGTTTACTATAACTATAATATAATATAATATAGTATAATATAATAAAATATAATATACCTAGGTTTCATAGCTAGAATAAAGGGGATTTGCCTATTATTATTATTATTATTATTATTATTATTATTATTATTATTATTATTATTATTATTATTATTATTATTATTATTATTTTCATCTCAGGGTTATATACTGTGTGAGTTTGACGATCTCTGCTGCTCTACTCTCCAAACCATCATTAACCATCCTTTTCATAATGACAATGAGATGCTTCTCTACTTCTGGGACTTTTGTTTTTGAAAGGGAGGCTTCTAGCCCTCATTGTCATACAGAAACCTTTTAAAAGATGAAAGTGTCTGATAATGGCAGCTGCCTTGTGCCAAAATTCCGCCTGTGCTGCAGTGCACATAATATCGTTCCCTATCCCATGTAACCAACCCTGCTCATTTCAGTGGTGCCGCTGTCACCGCGTTTGCCCGAGGAGTACAGTATGTGTTCAGCCTGTAAATCCATCTTTCAGAGTTGAAGCCTAGAAAGACTTGAGAGGTCTGGGTAACAAATGGGTGTTTACAAACCTACCTTAGCAGGGATTTCTTGCCATGAGGCATGAAACAATAATAACTTTAGCATCGGAAACAGCTCTTTGAGGAATGGAGTCTTGGAGGTGTAATTCTGTGCTGCCTGAAAAAGTGACTTGAGGCGAGTTTTACAAATGCAGAAAGGGAAAAGGTTATGTTTTGATATGCGAACCCAAGAGGTAGTTGGTTTATGTGGGATTGAGGTAGTCGTGGGGGCAGAGGGAGGGGTTTAATCGTAGTAACAGAAGAGGACCAGTCCTCAAAGCATAATTTCCATCTTTTTCATTAATAAATTATAGATACAGGTTTTAGGACTCCCCCCCCCCCTACTGTTTAGGAAGTTTTATGCATATCCGTGCCTCTTCATCCACGCTGGAGTCTTCACAGCCAGGGTGGGCAGACTTTAGGCTTTCGGGCTTTCCTTTTTTTTACTCGAAACACCGCTCAGTCCACCACCTGGAACCAAGTGCAAACGCTTAAGATTAAGGATCGGGCGCCTTTGAGTTTAGGCTTAGCCCAGAAATTCGACGAATGTAGTGGGGGAAGAAAAGCCTTTTGTTGTTGCTATAGTTAAACCATTGAGAGTCAGAAACCCTTGTCGATCTAGATTCTACTGCTTTTGACCCAGAAACCTACCGTATTGAAGCTGAATCCAGGCAAGACAAGAGGTGCTTTTGGTCAGTCAAAAGGCAGATCAGGGAATAGGGATTCAACCTGTGCTGGATGGGGTTACACTCACCCTGAAGACTTAGGCTTGCATTTCGGGTGTACTCTTGGACCCGGCCCTGAACCTGGATGCCCAGGTCTTGGGGTGGCCAGGAAAGCATTTGCACAGCTGAGGCTCCTGCGCCAACTGCGCCTGTTCTTAGAGAAGCCTGATCTGGCCACAGTCACACATGCCTTAGTTACATCCCGTTTGAACTACTGTAATGTGCTTTATGTGGGGCTGTCTTCGAAACCTGTTCAGAAACTTCAGCTGGTCCAGAATGCTGTGGCCAGACTGTTGACCGGAGCTGGCTACCGGGAGCACACAACTCCCCTGTTACAGCAGCTTCACTGGCTACCAGTCTGTTTCCGGGCACAATTCAAAGTGCTGGTTATGACCTATAAAGCCCTTAACAGCTTCTCCTATATGAGCCTGCCCAGTTCTTAAGATCTTCTGGAGAGGCCCTTCTTTCATAACCGCTGCCTTCAGAGGCCCATTTGGTGGAAACTTGAGATAGGGCATTTTCGGTGGCCTGCTCCCAGGCTGTGGAACTCACTTCCAAGGGAAGTTAAGTTTGCTCCTTCTCTTGTCCTTCTGCCGGCAGCAAAGACTGCTTTATTCAAGAAGGCCTTTGGCCTGTAAGTGGGTCTGTTGGGTTGGGTGCTGTTTTTATTCTGTAATTGATAAATTTTAACTGTATTTAATGTATTGTTTTATTGTTAAAATTGATTCATTGTACCCATAAGCCACCTTGAGTGCCATTTGTACCCCAAAGTACAAATCAAATAAATAGGTAGGTAGGTAGATAGGCTCTTCCCTGCCTTAAAGTCCCAATTTCATGAGTAGAGAGATGAGGTTGCTGTGAGGCAATTGTAAGGCCATCCAGTGCATTGCATACTCTACACCAGGGATGAACAAAAAATACCCAAGCTCACTAGGCTCTTTTGTGCTTGTGAAATGTGGAAGCCATTTCAGCTTCTGCAATCCAGTCTGCAGTTTTGGCAGAGCAGAATGGGTGCATTCCACTCTCCATGCGGTTCCGCCACCCACTGTGTTTAGACTGTAGACGGGGAATCATGTTTTGGATGCCCTACATTAAAAAAAAAAAAAAAAAACTCCCTACAAATAGAAAACCAGAAGAACAGGAATTGGGCTGAACTGGAACCTTTCTCCCTCATGTGCTAGTTTTCCAGTTGCAGAGAGTTTTTAGATGGTGGGGTTCAGGACATTCGAAAGTGGGATCCCTTCCTCTAGTCTGTGGTACCATTCATTCTTTATGATGCATCTGTAGATCCAGCCATAGTTAATGTGCAGCACATTATGTGCTCAAGCTTGACATTTGCATGTGAACGCTACCAGTCCCAGGGGACTTTTTTTAATATCTGCAAATAGCTGTTTCTCCATGTTGGGGACATCAACGAGTGAATGCCACCAGTCCCATTTAATTGACAGTTGTCATTCATCATGATAGCATTTCGGGCGTTCACAAAATTCATATTGAACAGACATCCACATACACCAAGTCAAACTCTGTGATGCCACTGTGCTTTTTAGCAAATGGGAGAGTCAGATAAATTCACAAAAGAGACCCGGTCTCTTTTAAGGAGCGTTAGCTGTTCAGCAGGCATTCTTTGTCTTTCGGAAGCTTTAATCCGCATCCTATAAAGCTTGGAGATCCAATTAAACATCAAAGAGGAGGGGACATAATCCATCGAGGGATATTTGTTTTACTTTAAGCAAACCTTAATGCTGGGAACAAAACCCCCTGAGATATTTCATTTCATGCAGTGCCACCCGATGGCAAGCGAATGTTTAAATCAGAATTCACAAGACTAAATGTAGGGGAATCTGATAATGGCGTGGGGTCAATGTATCACACGTTCTAAACTCAAACTCACTTTCCAAACTTAGTGTACCTAGCCCCACACACACATATAGAAGTATAGCTTCCAAATCGTGGGAAGAACTAGTTCCCCTCTACTCAGCACTGGTTAGGCCTCATCTTGAGTACTGTGTCCAGTTCTGGGCACCACACTTTAACAAGGATGCAGACAAACTGGAAAGGGTTCAGAGGAGGGCAACAAAGATGATCAGGGGACTGGAAACAAAGCCCTATGAGGAGCCACTGAAGGAACTGGGCATGTTTAGCCTTCAGAAGAGAAGACTGAGGGGAGATATGATAGCACTCCTCAAGTACGTGAAAGGTTGTCACACAGAGGAGGGCCAGGATCTCTTCTCTACCATCCCAGAGTGCAGCACACGGAATCATGGGCTCAAGTTACAGGAAGCCAGATTCCGCCTGGACATCAGGAAAAACTTCCTGACTGTTAGAGCAATACGACAATGGAACCAACTACCTAGGGAGGTGGTGGGCTCTCCCACACTGGAGGCATTCAAGGTGTAGCAGGACATCCATCTGTCAGGGATACTTTAACTTGGATTCCTGCACTGAGCAGAGGGTTGGACTTGATGGCCTTATAGGCCCCTTCCAACTCTACTATTCTATGATTCTATATACACACACTGAACACCAACTATCCACTTGGATCCCTGAATTTAAAATTTCAGAAGCAAGCTGGAAGATACCAAAGGGGAGAAACTGATTTATCATACAGGGATCATCTAGAGATAGGGAATTTATTTTTTTATTGTACCCTGCCTTTCTACCAAGAAAAATGGCACTGTAGGCGACAATTTATTGCCGCTTGGCTGTTGTATACCTGACAATTTGACTTTACATAGAAGCATCTCCCCCCAATTAACACGGCACAAGAGTTGAGAGTTAATATGCTATCCAGGGCAGTTAAAAAAAAACACAAAAAACCCTGCAGCACAGTAGCAATTCTGCACTCTTTAGTTCTGTAAAATCGGAACATAGTGCAGTGGTGGGGTGAGAGCCTTAATCAAGCTTTCCTGAAACCAGAGAATCCAACTTAAGACAGTTTGTAATTATTAAATTTCCTAATAACATTTTGAAGGTCAGTGGAACGATTCATTTTCTTAAGCAGCTCTTGGTAATTTTAACAGATCTTATATCTTACTATTAAATCCACATTTATTAAGGATTTAGCAGGGGTAAGAAGTGGTTGGCTCTCTTTTTGCTTCACTCGCATACAAATGTCTTCCTTTTTCATATCTTACAAAACAACCAGTGCCATGGGTGGGAAACTCTCTTTTGCCAAAGGCATGCTGCAAAGGGGAGACTGTTGATGATCTCTGGTCTCCTGGGAGCCATTTAGACTCGCCCCAGGCAACCAAGCAAGTGGCCATTTGCAAGCCTGCGGTACCTCTGGAGTGAACACTCCCATTTTCAGCAAGGTCTGAGAATGACCCTTGGATGTTCTGGTTTTGTTACGCTGGGAAAAAGAATTTGAGTAACAGACATTTACTGGGATCAAAGATTTGACCTAGAGGCAAATAGCAAGCATCTTAAATCATATGTTGGTTAAGCCAATACCCTCTCCCTCCCACAGAAAATCAGCTTGCCTCAAGCCTGGACCAACTGGTTACTTCATAGAAGCAGCCTGCCCTAAGACAAGAATGACTGTTTTCAACTGGGGTTGTACGAGAGTTTTGTTCCAGTTCACAAATCATCCAAACTTGCCCTGTTCACAATCCGAACATGAACACATAAAAAAAAATTAAAAAAAAATCACACATTCCCAAAAAAATACTTAAAAAAAAAAAAAAAAGTTCGTTTTCACATTTTCATGCTTTAGTCGGGGGACGGGGGGATGTGTACACTTTTGACAAAATCCACACAGAAATACGCACTTTCCTGTTGGAAATGCGCACTTTTCCCATTCAAACAAACTGGAAAACGTGTCGCAAATGAAAACGGGAGTGAGCCAAATAGAGTTTTGAAGTGAAGTTCGGAGAATTTCAGTGAGCTCAAACATCCCCGGTTCATCCATCTCATTTTCAACAGCTGAGAAGGAGTGTTTGCTTTGCAGAAGCAACTTAACCTCAAGCCAAAAGCTTATTATATTTATTTAATGAATTTGAAATGGCGAGTTTATGGAAGGTATGTATGTATGCCATCGTCCTGCTGAGCAGAGTGCAGCGCCGTGCTGCAGACGGCCCATTTTGAACTCCCTAATCAGTTGCTACTAGCAATTGCTACTAGAGCCAGTGTGGCGTAGTGGTGAGAGTGCTGGACTGGGAATCGGGAGATCTGGGTTCAAGTCCCCACTCGGCCACAAAACTCACTGGGTGACTTTGGGCCAGCCACTGACTCTCAGCTTAACCTACCTCACAGGGTTGTTGTGAGGATAAAATGGAGAGGAGGAGGAGGATTATGTAAGCCGCAAAAAGGCGGGGTATAAATAATTTTTTAAAAAAAATATCTCCTCTTTAAAAATCCTCTGCCTATCAATCCTGGCAGCTTACTTTGACCTCTGTATCTGCTACGTAGTGGTGTGCTTTTTTGAATCCTGTACATCCACGGTGCAAACCAGGGGCCAAATCTGGCCCGCTGGCATCATGCCCATTTCCCCAGGCCCATCCACTTTCCACAGTCACCAATGGTTTGCTGGCTTCCTGGCTTTTGTGCAGTTTCTTCCCCAGTCTAAAAAGGTTGAAATGCCTCTCCTAAAGCTTAGTAACTGGCAATAAGAGCTTTACGCTAAAATAAGCTGGTATTTTGGACCCAGCAAACCACTGGAATGCAGCCCCCAAGAGATTCTCTAAAATGGAATGCAGCCTTCGGTCAAAAAGAGGTTCGGTACCACTCACTGCGGTACGTCAACAAATTATCTATACCAGGATCAGAGCTATTTGCTGCTTCATCTCTTCACCTTTCTTTCTAGTGCTGCTCTTATTTAAAAGGGGATTGGACAAATTCCTAGAGGGAAAAGGCTATTAATGGCTACTAATCCTGGTTGTCTATATGCTCCCTCCAGTATCAGAGGCAGTATGCCTATGTACACCAGTTGCTGGGGAACATGGGTGGGAGGATGCTGTTGCACTCGTGTCCTGCTTGTGGGATCCCGTGGGCCACTGTGTGAGCAGAATGCTGGACTAGATGGACCTCCCTTGGTCTGATCCAGCATGGCTTTTCTTGTGTTCTTAATTAAACAGGCTTTTCTCAACGCTTCCTGGCAGGGCTCTTCTTACGCTCTTATGTTCCTATTTGTAGTGATACTCACTATTCCTCATCTCCCGCCACAATGAGATTCATGCTTTTTTGTATGCGCCTCTTCCTATGCTGTGAGGAAAGAGAGCAGACCGCTTTCACTTTTCCATAACATGCCTTTCGGCTGTTCCCTTCTGATGAAAGACCTGTACCCGAGTCCCAAGGTCAAAATTCATCCTGAAGTCTAAGGAGGAAAGCTTAGGCCTTAAAGCTTGCCGCACGAGGCTTTTGAACGGCAAAGCAAACGAATCATGCAAGGCGGGAACAGCAGGAGCTCACAAATGCACCTCAAGATAGCACAGGGGATCGCCTGAGCTATTCTCACAAACAGTAAAAGAGATTAAAGATGAAAGGAAATATTTAACCACCTTTTGGGGGGGGAACAGCTGGCGTGAAAATATTTGTTAATGGGGGAAAGCTTTCCTGCCCGGGGAGAGTGTTTTTAGATCCGCGCTGAACAGCAGCGTCGGCACATAGCAGTTGCCCCAAAGGCTGCTGGTACTGTAATAAGAGTAATAAAAGCTTCTTTCTTCCTCTCCACCCTTCTCCCCATTCAGCGCTGAAACTCAGATGTTACTTAATCTCATTCTTCAATGTCCGCTCCCCCACTCCAACCACCACCACCCACAGATTTTGGAAATCAAGAGCGCACACATGACTCAGAAAACTCCGGGTCGAAAACCGAGGTGACAGCTGGACTTTTGGCACAGAGTGGCAGCGTTGCGATGTGCTCGCCTGCAGTGAAATTGGCTGCAAGATACATAGAGAGCAGGGGTGCAGGGCCTCATGCCTGCAGGCCCAGTCCAGTCCACCTGCGGCCCCAATACAGCTTGCCAGCCAGGGTTCCCCCGCTGGGCACGCCCCCTTCCCCTGGGCTCAGCCCTTTTCCCCCCAACCACCGATCGTTGCGTGGTTTCCTGGCTTTTGCACCTCCCCACACCCCGCGTCCTGCGAGGTTGAAATGCCTCTCCTAAGGCTTAGTTACTAGCAGGAAGAGCTTTAAACTAAAATGTGCCGGTAACTGAGATGCTGTTAGTGGGCGGTTCCTCTGACCGGATGGTGTTCAACCTGTTCTGGATGGGGTTGCACTCCCATTGAAGGAGCAGATCCATAACCTGGGGGTCCTCCTTGAGCCATCTTTGTCACTTGGGGCTCAAGTGGCCTCCGTGGCACGGAGTGCCTTTTACCAGCTCCAGCTGGTGGCCCAGCTACACCCCTATCTGTACAGGGATAGGCCTGGTTTCAGTAATCTACGCTTTGGTAATCTCTAAGCTAGACTACTGCAATGCACTCTACGTGGGGCTGCCCTCAAAGACTGTTAGAAGCTGCAGCTTGTACAGAACACGGCAGCCAGATTAATAACTGGGGCCAGGAGGTCTGAACACATAACACTAGTCTGGCCCACTTGCATTGGCTGCCTATATGCTTCCAAGCCCGATTAAAGGTGCTGGTCTTATAAAGCCCTACACGACTTAGGACCGCAATACTTGATGGAAACGCCTCTCTCAACCACAATGTACCTGGACACTACGCTCAATATCTGGGACCTTCCTCTGACTGCCACCTCCAAGGGAGGCCCAGAGGGTGGCAACAAGGGGGAGGGCCTTCTGTGGGGTAGCCCCCCAACTGTGTAACAAGCTCCCCACTGATGCCCGTCTGGCGCCAACTCTGCTATCCTTTCAGCACCAGTTTAAGACTGCCCTCTGTGCTGAGGCATTTAACAGCTCCAAATAGCACCGGGTGTGTGTGTCATGTCAGCTTTTCAACAGGTCTAGTTGGTATTAACTTGCTCTTAGCTATTGAAGTCGTTTTTAAATTTGGTTATATAAATTTTAGTAGTGAATGTTTTTATAGTTTGTATTTTATATTGTATTTTATAATTGTTGTAAACCGTCCACAGAGCTTCGGCTATTGGGCGGTATAGAAATATAATAAATAATAATTTTGGCCCGCCCCCTTTCCCTTGGGCCCTGCCCTGTTTTGACTTCAGCCCCACCCACCACTGGAATGTGGCCCCCGAGAGCTTCTCTGAGATGGAATTCAGTCCTCGGGCTGAAAGAGGTTCTGCACCCCTGATGTAGAGTATCATCATTGTACAAGATGCTTTATGGTAGCCTTCCCCCACCCAGTTGCCCTCCAGATGTTTTGGACTACAGCTCCCATCAGGCAGAGCCTGCATGGTCAATTGTCAGGGATGATGGGAGTTGTAGTCCAAAACATCTGGAGGGCGCTAGGTTGGGGAAGGCTGCTTTAAAGCATAACATCAACAAAAGAGACAGGTCCCTTCACCAATTAAATTACCACCTGAATTTAGAAGCAAGGGGAGGTGACAAAGAAGCAAAGCAAGGCAAGAATAATAGAATTTAATTAACAGCTCAGTTTTCTTCCAGGATGGAAACCAGGGTGGCACACCAAGGTTTTTCAGATGGCCTCTCACCTGAAGCACTGACCAGACCTGCTTATCTACAGCAAGGTTGCTGTGTGTCATATCATGTGCCTTCAGAACATGCCCTGAGATGAATATCTGCAAATGCAGTTGCAATATACCTAGTTGGGCTTTTTGTCCACAAAAAGAGTGGGTTTTGAGGAAGAATGTGAAAGGAGAGAGAGAAAGGCCTCGTTCTCACTGAGACGGTAAACCTGCTGCAGACTGAACTGCTTTACACTTCAGGGATGCGTGTGTTGTGGGGTGCTTCCATGGCTGAATGCTGCTCCGTAAAAGTCAATTCCCTGAATATAGAAAACTGCCAGACAAATATCAAGCTTCCTACCTGAGAACATATCTCTTATACAGCCACCCACATTTGATAAATAATTACATTTTTAGAAATCATGTGGGGGAGATCTATCTTTCAGGAGTTTCGCCGCTCGGTTTCACCAAGCTGCCGAAAATAATAGGCAGGGTCATCTGAAGAGTTCTCCCCCTAACCACAGCTTCCATCAGCCCCAGCCAGCATAGCCAAGCCAATGGTGTGTGTGGGGGGGTGATGATGCAGTAGTCCAAAAGATCTAGAAAGCCACAAGTTACCCACCCCGCTTTACTTCCTCTTTCTTTTTATTTACATAGGCTTTAATGAGGCTTTTAAAAGTCAGTCTGCAAAGCTCTCCACACACTGCTTAATGGAGAGGGCCCTTAGGTCAGCGGTAGAGCAAATTCTTTGCCGTCCGAAAATCCCAAGGTGAATTGCTGGCATCAGCAATGTAAAAGGAGCTCAGGTTTTCATAGATTTCATAGATCATAGAGTTGGAAGGAGCGTACAAGGCTATCGAGTCCAACCCCCTGCTCAATGCAGGAAACTAGAGGAGGGGTCTCCCATCCAAGTAATAACCAGGCCTGACCCTGCTTAGCTTTCCACACTCAGACAAGCTGAGCCAGCATGAGCCACAGGAACCACTGCCTGGGTTCAGACAACATGATAACCCACACTCAAGAGTTGAGTGTGGGTTGTTGAACTGTGGTTTGTTGTTGAAACGTGGGTTATCGTGATGTGTGAACCCAGCCAGGATAACAAGCCATGGTGAAAAACCCATAGTTCACAAGCCAACAACAAACCATGGGTTCTCTTTATGGGTTGTTTGTGGTTAGCAAGCCATGGCTTGTTAGCTCAGCTGAGTTCAGACAACACGATAACCCACGTTTCAACAACAACTCACAGTTCAATGACAACCCACACTCAACCCATACTCAACACTTGACTGCGGGTTATCGTGTTGTCTGAATCCAGTCACTGTGTAGATAGCAATGGGCTAGAATCAGCATAGGAAGCTGCCATGTACAGAGTCAGCAGCTAGATAGACAAATGGCCTGACTCTGTACAAGGCAGCTTCTTATGCTGATATATCAAAGCCTCCAACTTTTATTTATACCCACTATCATGGAATCTAAATATATGGGAGTCAGTCTCCCATCCAGTTACTGACCAGAACCAGATCTGCCTAACTTCGGCAACATTGCCGTATCATGTGACAGTGGCTTCAGACCGTACCTCGGTTTTAATAGTCTCCTAGAATCATTTTCATTTCAGGACTGATGTATTTGCTTTGCAAAACCAGGGCCATAATATAGAGGACTAATAGTGCCTCGTAAGAGAGACAGCCACCATTTTCGGAAATTGGCTTAGTGTGTTCCTAGTACTTGTAAGGTTGCCTCTGATGAAGGAGCTCTTCATTCCAAAACAGTTTGGGTTCAATCATCATCATCATCATCATCATCATCATCATCATCATCATCTTCCTTTGAGAAGGCATTCTCTTTTTGTAATTGTTCTTCTGCAATTCCCAGCCTCTCCAGGTAGGGCTAGATCTTGCCTGAAACCCTGGAGCACTGCTGCCAGCCAGTGTTGAGAGTACTGGGCTAGATGGACCAGTGGTCTGACTCGATATAAGGCAAGCTTCCTATGTTTCTAAATCCTGGGGTCCCCCCAGTCTTCCCTCTTTGCGTGGATGGTTCCAGATTGGCTACATGAAGATCCACACTTAAAGAATGTGTTTGCTGTTAGTAAATAGGATTGTGGTTACAGCCAGCATGGTGTAGTGGTTAGAGTGTTGGACTGGGACTTGGGAAACCCAGATTCTAGTCCCCATCGGTCATGAAGCTCACTGGGTGACTTTGGACCAGTCACTGAGTCTCAACTTAACTTACCTCACAATGTGAGGATAAAATGGAATGGAGGAGGATCATGTAAGCTGCCTTGGGTTCCTTGCAAGAAGAAAAAAGTGGGATATAAATGTTGTTGTTACTACTACTCAGTGCTTTTTTTCTGGAGAAAAGGGTACCGGAACTCTTGGATTACATTTCCTCGGGAGTAGATGGCGATTAAATTGTAATGCAATTAATAGAAGAAAAGGTGCTGGAACTCAGTTCCGGTGAGTTCCACCAGAAAAAAAGCCCTGCTACTACTATTACTACTACTACTACTACTACTACTACTATTATTATTATTATTATTATTATTATTATTATTATTATTATTATTTTCATTTCTATACCACCCAATAGGCAAAACTCTCTGGGCGGTTCACAATTCACAAAATCCACAAAAACAAATCACAGATAAAATACAACATAAATTTTCAATAGACAAAATGTAAAACAAGTTAAACAGCTAAAAATGCGCACAAAAAAGCATGCACATTTTCATGCAGAGTTGTGTTTTTTTAAAAAATTCACAAACAGATGTGATTCTTTTCCGTGTTCATTTGTTATATGCCAGCTTCCATGTGCTGTACACTGAGAAGTGCTGTAGAAACTATAAATAAACAGTTATGTGTTAGAAGGACTTATAGTATCAGTCTCAGACTCTACGCTGGGCATCAACAAGGACCTTAAGACCAACCATACCACATATATATGGTGGCTCACCAGGTGATGTCAACAAATACACAAAGATTCTTAGAGGTCTCTGGAAAGGGCTGGGCTTTTTGAACCCATTTCAGGTCCAATAAAGATCCTTCCAGAGCCAAGGGGCTCTAAAATCCAATTTCTTGAACTGGTATTTCTGGATTCCTGAAGAAAAAAAAATATCTTTATCTGGTAGACCAAAATACATTATTTGACTTGTAACACCCACCATCTCTTGCAAGAAGTTAAGGTGGTGTACATTGCCTAACCTATTCCCGTGACTGAGTGGGCTGGGCTAGCCCAAGACCACTGAATAAACTTTCTGGCTGAGTGGGAATTTAAACTGAGGTCTCCCCGGTCTCATCCAACACTGTAACCACTGCGTTTAGCTTTCTGGATCTCACGCTATGCAGACTCTAGGTCCGGAATACCTTTCCAGTGGCATTTTGTGTATCCCAGAGAGAAGGCAAGATTTCAGAGCTCCCCAAAACATTCGAGAGAAATAAAACATCCTTTGTGAATGTTAACAACAGTGAGGACAAAAAAGTGAAGTTTCATAAGCCCCAGTTCCTAACCAGAGGGCTAACAAGCTGCAAATAGACTTTGCTGGCGATACTTAACTTTATTTTCAGGCGATTTAGCGGCTCATTGTTTTCACACTTAACCAGTTTTTAATTAAAAACTGACTTTTGTTCCTTTACTTTGGGAGAAGAACCTTCTCCCTTTGGTTCTGCCGGCTCAACAAAAAGCCAGAGGAGCGTGATAGTATTAGAAAGCAAATAGGAGGTTCAATCACCAACGGACTTCACCGATTCATGTCCGTCTCTTCTTTTTGTAATCTGCTTATTAGATTCTTATTGTCAGAAAGGATTAGTGTTATGAGCCGCAGGAATTCCTTTCATTTCCCTGTCAGGCGAGGTAGTGGAGTGTGGCTCCTTTTTTCATAACAATAACGTTCTGGATTTCTCTTTTCACCCTGACCCTCCCCTTTCCCCCCTCTTCGCCCCTCATCTACCCACCCCTGGCCTCCTTCCTTTCTTCTCTTCCACAGAGATTTGTGCCGCGGACTGTGGAGGGCATGGCGTCTGCGTTGGAGGCACCTGCCGCTGCGAAGAGGGGTGGATGGGAGCCGCCTGTGATCAGCGGGCATGTCACCCACGCTGCAATGAGCACGGGACGTGCCGTGACGGCAAGTGCGAATGCAGCCCGGGCTGGAACGGAGAACACTGCACCATTGGTAGGAGGAAAAATTTGAACAGAAAGAACATCCCGTCAAAAAGGGATAACCGATAGGGGGGGTGGAAGGGTAGGGAGGGATGAAAGGAGCATGCTTAATTGACTTGGCGTGACATTACCGTAGCATGCACATCTTTTTTTTATGTTCCTGGATTTTCATGTCCCGGTGTCATACATTTTCATGCGGCAATCCCCCTTCCACACCCCAAAACTCCCAATGTCCTTCCATGTGGCAGTATAAGCACACTTACACTACATTAACACAAAGGCCGGGGCCATGTATAACCTCCATTTGCCCCTCGCAAGTCCAGCATCCTAAGAACATCCAGCTTCTTTTGAATGTAAAGCAAGTTTCTAGCCCTCATGTTTGTAAAGATAGGCTTTGGAATGTGCAGGCGGTGTCCAGTGAAGACATAGCAGCCCAGATGTGGGCGGTCTGAGTGGCATTTCCAGGGGGCAGGGCCTCAGTACGATTCCCCATTATGGGGAGAAGCACAATACATTATGCAAAGCAGGTAAATATTTGCTTTGTTTGCATAATGTACTCAGGCTTGCAAGATGCAAGTTGTGTCAGGGTGCTGAATTGAGGTGGCCGTGCTGGGGTGTTTTTGGTTTTGTTTGGGGGATTTTTGCTTGTTTTAACTTCAGACCTGCATAATTTGTAGAGCTCACTTGGTGCTTCTCTGTTTTTGCCATCCCAGGCACAAACTGGGATTTTATTTTCTCTTAGAACAAGTCAAGAAACAAAATGTCACAGCAAAATGCAACTGACACCTTAACAACAAAAACTGAAACTTCCCTGTGGGTTTTTTGAAAGATGGAATAGGGAGCCGCGAAACTTCTTCAGTGTTGCCATCAGTTTGAAATCAAATGCAGCAAGATATATTGAAACGTTGTCTCTCCCCACCCCCGCAGACAACTGAACAATGTTTAGCACATTAAAAAAAAATTAATTAGATGAGTGGGGGAAATGTCAAATTCTCTTTGAGAATTCATTTTCTTTGCCCGTTTCTCTCCATCAGTGTTTAGCCTTCACCTGTTTGGCCCGAGTCGAGGAACACCAGTTCCACTTGTGTTTCTCTAACCCACCACCCACCCACCACTCTTCATATTCATAAGAAAACACAACAACAAACAGGAAAATTGGGGTTCCACAAATTCCTGCTTGCAGCGATGCCTGGCCATTGCTCCAGAACTTGAATTGCCCACTTTAGCAGCTCAAATAGCCACTTGGTGTGCCATGGAACCAAGCATTTTCTTCCCCAGCATGACTTCGGACCAAACGAAGTTGGTGGTGGCAGCAAGTTCCATCTCCAGGTTTTGGAGGGCCCTTGGGCAAGATACCCTCAATGGGCCCCCTTCCCTCAGCAAGTCTTCCTTCCCACTGCCATCGTCACCAGCTGCTCTTGCTCCTCATCCTCCTTCTAGATGTGTACACGTACCTGGGGGGGGGGGGCCCCCCCGCCCCACCTCATCTCTCCGCGGCAGGCCCCCCCGCTGCTCGATTCTCAGCGGTGTGGAGCAATTCTTAGAGCCGCCCACGCCCGCCGCGACGGTCCCATCGCGGAGAAGCGAGCGGGACCCAGTAAGGCCCGCTCGCCTTGGGGGGCATGAGCGGGGCCGATTTCGGCCCGCTACGCCTGCTCGAGGCGAGCGGTTACATCCCTACGGCCTTCTCATCATTCCTCCCAGTTACTTGCTTGACAGTCAGAGAACCAGTGCGCAAGAAGGCCGTGGCATCTCCCGCTCCTCCTTCTCACCACCACCGTTGTCTGGGCCAGAGCGAGAGAGGCAACTGAACGAGCAGCTTGCAATGGCGGAGAGGAGGAGAAACTGCAGGGTCTCGTGTCTGTTCCCCCACCACCACCACTGCTGAGGTGTGGGCCCTTGACAGGTGCCCAACCATGCCTACTCTTGATGCCGGCCCTGACGGTGGCAGCCATGTTGGTTTGTTTTTGCATCTGCTCCATTCATGTATAAAGTGAAGGGAAGGATGTGTGATTTTTACAACAGTCTACATCAGTGTTCTCCAGCCTTGGGTCCCCAGATGTTTTTGGCCTACAACTCCCAGCATGCCCCAGCCAGCTACGCTGGCTGGAGCATGCTGGGAGTTGTAGGCCAAAAACATCTGGGGACCCAAGACTGGAGAACACTGGTCTACATGGATGAAGAAGGCTGAAACCTACCCCACCTTAAGGCTCTTAAATCCCAGCCCTGCTCACTTCCGGTATTAGTACCAGGCTGAGGCTGAAGGGCTTGGACAACGGAGGACAGAGATGTGAAACGGGAAGGGTTCAGCCCTCTTCACTCTCATGTGCTTCATTAAGATGAGCCACCCCCCCCCCGCACAATTCATACATGAAGAGGGCAGGCACATGGGCAACAAATGTAACTGCTCCCGCAGAAACATGCACACACGCCATCAATGCATCACATGCAAACCCATCGCTTCAAATTCTGGCATTAAAATGGCGCAGTCACCCACGACTTCACCTAAACTTTCTTTCATCTGTTATTTATGCTAATGTCGCCTGCCAAGACCCGTTATAAACTGACACTCCGTAAACTGGCGCCCGGTAACATTCCCTGCACTTGCATTCCTGACTTTCTGTTCCTTCCATCCAGCGGCTTTTGCCCAGCCAGTGAGCAAAACAGTCTCCTTTTAAAGCCACTGAGAAATAAAACGGAATGACGACATGTCTGCTAGGGCCACTGAGACACAAGGAGGATTTTTACAGCTATGCTTAACACTAGTTCTTCCAGATAACGTGACGTCGGTGGTGGCGGTGCCAGTTGGTGACATTTTGCACAACTGCGTCATCTCAAAAAGGGGCCTCTGTGATCGCACAGATTCCACGCAGAGGTGTCGGTTCATCTGTGCCCACAGATGAATCCTTCAGGGGTCACTGAGCATCTGAGCTGAACCAGTGTTTGTGTGTGTGCATTTGCATTAGCCCAAAATGCCCTCCCCCGCTTTCACAGCCTGCTTTGCGGCCTGCAAAAGTGGACAGGCCATTTCAACAGTCCTTTTGCGGGACACGGGCAGGAAATCCGGGTTGGCAGGAGCGCGCACCTTATCTATAGCAAATGCTTGTCCTAGCGGTTGTCAGCCAGGTGGCTGCCATTTGCCCCCATATAACCCCCCTTGGTGTGATGCTGTCAGGACCAGCGTCAAAAGTAGACATGGTCGGGCACATGCCAAGGGTCCGCACCCCATCAGGGGCCCACTGCAAAGAGCCCCCTGGAGTTACTCCTCCTCTTCACCATTGCAGCCTGCTTGTTCACCTGCCTCTCGCTCCGGCCCAGACAACGGTGATGGTGAGAAGGAGGAGCAGGAGATGCCACGGTCTCCTTGCTTCCTGGCTCTCTGCCTGCCCAGCAAATGAGTAGGAGCCATGATGAAAAGGAAGAGGAGGAGCTGGTGACACTGGCGATGCCAGCTGCCATTTTTCCAGGTGCCCCCTCTGTGTGATGCTACATCATGACATCGTGTCACATGGAGGAGGTTTTGGGGGGAAATGATGGAAGTGGTGACAGAGGCAGTGAAAGGTAAGCCCTATTCTGTTGCCTCATTCGCCCAACCCCCAAATTCAAGCCATATGTTGTTGAGTGAGAACTTTCAGCGCAGCTTTAATGTAAGCCGTATCAGAGCTGGAAGGGTTCCAGTGAATCTCTTCCTAATGCCATGACACTCTTCCCATATTTATGCATCCTTAGCAGATGCCTTCCCAGTTTTTTTTTCTTTTCTTTTCTTAAAACCTTCTCCAGGAAATCCCACATCTCCTGAAGGCTGGAGTCAGACATTGGTTTTAAGAGAGTATGACAGAGCTGTCATTGTCTGTGGTCTATGCACTCATTTCTTATTTTCCAGCTGTTGTTGGTGGTCAAACAGGGTTTGCAGGTTTTACAAGCATTGCACAAACATGCAAAACCTATTTAGTCATAACTGGAGTGGGGCGAGTGTGCAGACCAGAGCCAAGGATACCTCCTTTGAAGCCCACCTCCATCTTCAGTAGCTTGTTCCTACGCTGAATTGCTCTAAGGGTGCTTCCAGATCATCCGTTCGTTTCTTTTCTCTTAATCCTCTACAGAGATTATTTCTTATTAATTTATTTTTATTTATGATCAAACGAAGTTTTGTCGTCCCGCAAAAGCATCCCATGATCCATCAGCACTTGTCCCTAATTTAGCACTCTGCTCCCGTTGAGACTTTTTAATTTTATTTTCATGAAAGTTTCTACCACTTTAAAGAGTAACAAACCTTTTCACAGGGGATGTGACGGGAAGTGTTATGCAGTCCTTCAACCTGGCCGTGATTCCACTTCCCCTCCATCATTTTGCGATGCTTTCTTCTCCGTTCCTTTACTGGTGAATTTTTTGCACCGTTTCAGCAGAGTGCCTGTTCTGCTTAGATGGCCTGTTTAATTGTAGTCATCCCCCCCCTGCCCCGCTAATCCATTATAGCAGAAGCTTAAATCGGCCACTTCATAGCCTTGAACCCAGTTACTTTGTGATCCCATCTGTGGGTGTTTCCCCTTCTTGTCCCTCTTCGTACACTTTCTGACATCCTGCGCCTGATTTATTGGTTTGACTGAATGCAATTGTGGACGTTCACACTCCGCTAGACAAAAACGGCTTTTGTTTAAAGGCAGAAATTCTAGGAGGAGGAACAGGGATTTTCTTGGCGCACAGGAACGGGCTGATCCACATTGTGCGGGCTCTCAGGCGGAGGGGTCTTAGTACTCACGACCAGAAGGCATCATGCAGCTATTCCGCCTTTTCTTAGTTACTGTTTTTTTTTTTCTGCAGTAAGGAAAAAAGACGGACAAAGTGGTGAGAAGGGCTATGAGTGAAAGATGAAAATTCCATGAACGAGGAAGGGCAAAGGTGCCTTAAAAGCCTAGTCTGGAAGCAGAGGCGGTGTTAGGGGGCAGCCCACTAGGGCTGGAGCCCCGAATCTTTCATTTGGCGCCCTGAATCTCTGGGAGGCCCTCTGCCCCCCCCCCCACCCTGCTGTCCATGAGCACTTGCTGAAATGAAGAGACAGGGGCCCTGATGATCTCTGCTGCATCTGATCCCCCGGGATGAGCTGGCTTTTTGCCCACATGTGCTTCACCTCCTGCTGCCCCACCCCCTGAAGCTTTCTCTCTGAGGTTTTTTTTCTGAAATCAAATGCCCGCCTCTCCCCTGTCCATACATTCCTTTTTAAAAATAGGGGTGTTCTTAGGAGACAGGGTCCTTTAAAGACACACACAGAGAGACTTTAAAACGTGTGTACATTAGCATATGCACATTTGTGCTTTTTTTTTTTTTTTGCCTGTGGGCCTGAGCCGCAGATCTTTTCGGTACCTAGCTCCACCTCTGTCCGGAAGCATCCCGGGACAGGCTTGAGAGTAGTGTCAGGAGCCTATCAGACTCTACGTAGCATTTGTGTTGCATGTCGTCATTGTCAGTGCGTGAGCCCACTGCAGCTTTCCCTGAAAACCACTTGGGCTTTTTTGAGCATTTCCGTCCAATGACCCAAACACCTCAAGTGTTTTCCTGCTGCAAGGGATCATGGAGCTTGTACTTGGAAAACTACAGGTCCTGCCACAGAAAATTACACTCCAGGGATCATTTCCCACGGAGGAAAAGCCCCACAAGGGCCCCTCTCTTTTGTGCGGTAGTGATTCACCCTCCCTGCTGCCTTCCCTGAGGGTGAAGTGTTCCTTTTCTTCTTAAAAACAAAAAGCAGTTTTACCAAGGTAGAGGGGTTTTTGTGTTGTTTTTCTTAAATTGGGGGAAGTGGCGGGGAGGGACCGGCAGCCGGCAGGAGAAGAGTTGGGCAGGATGCGAGCCCCGTTTCACATTGGGCCCAGCCGAAAGGGAGCAGAGCGTGGCTTCAAACGGAGCGAGACTTTCCAAGTGGGAGGAGCTAGCCTTGTGAGCTGCCCCCGTCTGAAGTCTCGCACCGACATTGACTCATAATAACCACCTGTCCCGTCATCTCGTTCAGCGCTATGGGGGAAGCCGGTGTCCGCCTGGGGTTAGGAGGAAGAACCTTCCTTCTTGTTAACTGCTCTTGCTGCATTCATCCTGCGGTTCATCGGGAGTGTAAAGAGAGCCTCCTTTACATCCCGCCGCCCACCACCACCCAAGTATCCTAGCACAATATCTGTCCGTAGACTCATAGACACCCCAAGACGGATACATTTCCTGAAGAGTAAATGTATAGGCCAGGGCTCTCCAACAACCTTGGGTCCCCAGATGTTGCTGGCCTACAGCTCCCAGAATCCCTTGCCATTAGCCATGCTGGCTGGGTATGCTGGGAGCTGTAGGCCAGCAACATCTGGGGACCCAAGGTTGGAGAGCCCTGGTATAGACCATAATAGATGTGTAACAGACAATAATAAACATGTAGGAGTTCTTACAGACCTATACAAATCCAGTATCTTCAACAACAACAACAACAACAAAAGGGAATCAGTATCAGCACAGATGAAAGGACATTGGCGTGGAATTCCATTGTGCGTAGCAAGCATCTCCCTCTCCCCGATGTGATTTCCCTGCATGACCACCTGCATTGTTGTGGGCAATATTCCCCCATTCGTCTCATCTCCCTGCCTGCTTTAGCCCTGAAAAATGTGCCATGTATCCCTGTAGCTGAAGCTAAATTCCTACCTGTAATTGACATGTGCGCAGGTCACTTTGCCAGGAATGGCTGGCACACGCGCAGAAGCCTCTCCTAATGTTCCCTCCCTGTAGATCACAAGGCAAAGTAAGAGACGCCTCTCTTCAGTCCCATCCTTTCAGGCCACACGGGAGGTACATCTTCAGGCTGTCATGTGAAAAACTCACCGTAGTTTTTTGGCTTGCTCCTTCAAAAGGTTAAGCTGCTAGTCTGCGGGTGGAAGTAGATGTTACGGCATAGACGTGGCTGCCGACAAAAGTAGCAGACGCATACTGGCGCCTACTCCTCCTTTCTCCTCTGGTTGTAGTACAAAACACAATAATGTGAGATCGTCAGGGTTGCCCGCTGTGGCTCCCATGTCCCGTCCCCGCTGCCACCTGCAGGGACAAGGAAACGCTCAACCAGAGTATGTCACGTCAACGCATTTTTCTTATTAATAGACAACAAACACTTGCTTTTCTCTGTCCTGAATCTACTGAAATCGATTGGATAGACAGAAGGAAGTATTCCTAACACACAAAGCATAATTAATTTATCAAATTCACTGTCACAAGATGTGGTGATGGCTACAGCCTTCGATAGCTTTAAAGCAGTCATCCCCAACCTGGTGTCCTCCAGGTGTGTTTATCATTTATTATTATTTATTATTTACATTTATTTATCGCCCATCTGGCCGGCAAACCGGCCACCCTGGACGATGTACATCAGATAAAAACAGGATAACATACATTTAAAACAGGATAAAATTTTAAAATCTTAGCCCACCCCATATTCCCGCCTGAACAGCCAAGTTTTTAGTGAGCGGCAGAAGCTCAGCAGAGAGCCGTTGGACACATCTGGAGAGTGCCGTGTTCGAGAAAGGCTGCTTTAAAAGGACATTAGATGAATTTATGGAGGTCAGGAATATCAGTGGCTGTCCGACATGACAGCTAAATGGAGCTTCCGGGTCCAGACGCAGTATATCTCTGGATACCGGTTATGCAGGGGAGGCTGTTGACTCCTATGTCAGTGGGGCTCCTTATCATTGCAGCTTTTTTTTTTGTTTGAGCTATCCACGGTGCTGTACTGCATCCCCAAAATAGGTTCACCACTATGGAGCACCATGGATAGCTCCAATAAAGCTGATAATAAAAGCTGCAATGGATAAGGAGCCCCACTGATATAGGAGTCACCATCCTCCCCTGCAGATATGTAAAACAAGATGCTGGACTGGAAGGCGGACCATTGGTCTTACCCAGCAGGGCTCTTCTGGTCATTCTGGAGAAACAGGAAGGAGATGTGGGTCTGCTGCTCTGAGCAGTAACCACACTTGTGCCGTCCAGTCCAGCTCTGGCCTGCATTATCTTGATAGTCCATGTTCTCCAATCTCATCATAGCCAAGCTTTCTGGCAAGAGTGCCAAAGCGAAGTACAAGGTATGACTTCGTACGGTGCACTTGCGGCTCCCGGTGCCTTGGGGTGGTTTTTAATCTACTAGTCTGCTGAACCATGGAGTAGGCCCTAGAGAAGCAGGCAGCTGTCCAGGCCTGCTTCTGAGCCATATCCAGGCTCAAAGGCCCAGCCGTATGTTTAGACCTGACAGCCATGCCACACATTGCTTCTTCTTTTTTACCACACTGGGTTGGCTGGCCATGCATTAAGTTGAATGGGATATTATTTCAGGAGGTAGAGTCCAGCATCCATATTCTGGAAGTATTGGCACATCCAGACATAAAGTAGTAAGTAGTAATGTATTTTTATTTATTTATTCCATTTCTATATCGCCCAACAGCCGAAGCTGTTCGGGTGGTTTACAAAAATACAGACCACAATACAAGATAATACAAACAGAATACAAAATCTCTAACATACAAAATTTAAAACATTTCAAATAGCTAAAACAATTACGATAAGATACTGGATCTGATAGAAACAACTGACATAAATGCCCCATCCTATGACATGAAATGCCTGGGAGCAGAGGACAGTCTTAACCTGGCGCTGAAAAGATGACAGTGTTGGTGCCAGGTGGACCTCAGTGGGGAGACCATTCCATAATCGGGGGGGCACCACTGAGAAGGCCCCCTCCCTTGTTGCCACCTTCCGAGCCTCCCTCAGAGGAGGCACTCGGAGGAAGGTCTCCAATGTTGATCGTAGTGTCTGGATAGGTTCAGGTCAGGAGAGGCTGTCCGTCAGGTATCGACGGTCCTGAGCCGTGCATTGATGGAACTTAACTGCAAGTTTGGTTTCGTTTCAACCAAATGACTTAACTGCATTTGGGGGGATCAATAATAATAATAATAATTGAAGAGGAGAATACGGCTGAGACTTTCTGCTGCACAAAATGTTCTTAGGACAGCTCTACAGAAATTCTCCCCTGCCTAGCCTTCCCATTGTTCCTATTGCTGCTGTTGGTCAGAATCACTGGGGTACCGAAGAGCCCAGCTACACAGCCAGATGGTGCAGTGCTTGTTGGACTGTACTACTTCAAGCACTGCAGGCAGGGGAATCACATATTTGAATGCTAAGGGCACAATGCAGAAAAAAAAGGCTTACAACTCCCAGCATGCCCCAGTCAGCATAGCTGGCTGGGGCATGCTGGGAGTTGTAGGCCTTTTTTCTGGCTAAACTTGCATAGGATTGTGCCTTAACTTTTTAAATTATTATCTGAATTTCATTTGATTTGTACCCCACCTTTCTACCAAAACATGGCACTCAAGGCAGCTTTAAAAAAAAAAACAAGCCTCTTGCACCAAGAAAGCTAGCATGTGAGGAAGAAGGTGACACACTAGTCTTCTATATGTGAGGATTTTTTTTATTTTTAAACACAGCCTTTCACCTCCATTCCAAAGTGGAACAGTACAGCAAGAATTACACCATGTGATTCTGGGGATCGTGTGGCTTGGCTCTTAATGTTGCCAAAAGATGGCAGCTTCTCCAGAAATGGTGGTGCTAATCCAGGTAGTTTGGTTGTCTGCAGTAGGCTCTAATCTAGCAAATCTCCCTCCCCCCCCCCCCCGGAGGAGACTCTCTGGGAACTGTAATCAGGCCTTCCTTGTTGAGTGCAATTGAATATTACGAACTACCAGAAAGTTGAGGTTGTCCCATTCTAGAGCCAAAGTTTAGTAATCAATCTCCTCTCTTTCTTGCTTACAAATATGAATCTTGTGCTTTCACTTACCCATTAGACATACTGGAGTCTAGACTCAAAAGAGAAAGAAAAAAAAAGAACCAAAAATTCTTTAAAAGGTCATGACCTTTCTAGTTGGGTGGTCTTCCCAAGCCAATGCAGGAGGGGAAAGAAAAAAGAAATGGAAAATACAAGGAGTCATCTGAGAGCCAGATTGAAAGGAGCGTGGGAATGGTGCCCAAGCCGGAGAAGCGGTGCTCCCCAGTCCTTATCCGACAAAATTATAAATAAGAGAAAAGCACTTGGCAGGAAGAGAGCAAATGAGAGCTTCAAGGGAAAAGCTCCCCACCCCGTGCACCCTCTCCCCCAAAGCATTTTTCCCACTTCTGAAGTTATCAACTGCTCTAAAGAAAAGGAGCTGTTCAGTCTCACCACTGTGAGCCAAAACGTCTGTGCTTTTATATTTTTGCCACTCTCTCTCTCTCTCTATGACCTTAAGCCAGCCAGTTAAACTCTCTTTTCTTCTGCTGAATCCCTTCATATCATCGTTGTACTTGGCCTTTCCCTTGTGCGAGGTTAATTCATAGTGTCAAAGGAGTTGGTCGAAGGTTGTGACACAGGGGCATTGGTTCATCACTGCAGTTAAGAGACAGTAAGAACAAGCTCATGAAAACTTTCCCCTGATACCAAGAGAAGACCCCCTAAGACCTACAGAAGACCCTTTGCTCTGCTATAAATTAGTCTTGTGGCCAATGTCATTTATTTACTTCTGAATTTATATACCGCCTTCCCACCCCATAAGTCAGGAGTGCCCAACCTGTTCAGCCCTGAGGGCCACATTGGGTGTTTGCTAGGGATGTACTGACACTGGGAAGTCTGGCTCGTTTGAACTCAACGAACTTCCTGCCTGCTTCTGATCCAATACAGTAATACCTTGGATTGCAAGTAACTTGGTTTGAGAGCGTTTTGCAAGACAAGCAAATTTTTAAATATTTATTTTAAAAAATTTGACTTGATATACAAGTGACGTCTTGCAATACAAGTACTGTAATATGGCTTAAATTAAAAATCTCTGTACAAATTTTTTGGGGGGAATTTCGTTTTGATATAAGAGTGTTTTGGATTACAAGCACAATTCTGGAACGAATTATGCTCTCAATCCAAGGCATGACTGTAATTGAGGGGGTTTCCGCAGACTTCTGTCTCTAAGACAGGCCGCAGGTTGCGCATTTTTTAAAGACGCTAAGGAAATTTGCGCAAATGGTGCTATTTGCGTAACTTTACACAATTTGCCTAAAGTTACACAATTTGCGTAATGTTACACAAATTGCATCAATCACAGTTTTTTTATGCATTTTGCGCAAATCAGCACCTGAAAAGTACATGGATCTAGCATGATTGTGTAAAAGTGTCCAAATTGTGCAAATCATGCTAGATCCATGTGCTTTTCAGGTGCTGATTTGTGGAAAACATGCAAAATACTGTGATTTACACAATTATTCAGGCAGGAATATGGGGTGGGCTAAGATTTTAAAATTTTATACTGTTTTAATGTATTTTAATGGAGAAAAATGTTTTAATGTATTTTGTTCTGTTTTATTTTCTGTACATCGCCCAGGGTGGCCGGTTTGCCGGCCAGAATAATTTGCGTAAAGTTACACAAATTGTGTAAAGTTACACAAATGGCGCAAACAGTGCCATTTGCACAAATTTCCTGAGCGTTTTTTTAAAATGTGCAAACCGCAGCCTGTCTTAGAGACAGAAGTCCACGCAGGACTGGCGAACTGCAATCCGGGTGGCCGAATCGTGAACATCCATTGGATTTTCACACACACCCCATCGGATTCCTCAGACATCCCTAGTGTCTGCTGGGGTGGCAGGAGCCACACATGAACACACATTCATATACAACTCACACATACCACTCACTGACACACACTTAGACTGCATGCTCCTTGGAGCAGGGATCGACCTCTACTTTAAATTATTCTGCAAAAATGCCATCTACGTTGTTGGCACCATATCAATGAATGATGGGGGGGGAGACAGAAAAGAGAGAAAATGCATTCGTGATGGCTTCGGTGAGAGGTTGCTACAGTCACGAAAAAGCCCGTAGGACCTTAAAATGCCCTGCCCTTTATTCTAACCTCATTTTCCTCGCTGCACCCAAGGTGAATAAATAGAGCTTTTCCCATTCTTTGGCTGGGGGTATTGCTGCTCTCTCCCTGTTCCCACTTTCCTGCTTTCCCGGAATAAAGGCTTGGTCTTCCATTGCTGCTGCTGTTGTCGCTGTTGTCCGTCGCATCATCCATTCCCACCCTGCCCCTTCCACTGTCCATCCTGCCCGCAACTTCCTTTCCTTTGCCTCTGTATTGCCCACACTGTCTCGTACTAAGTTGTACTGCACTTTATTCAACCCTACTTTACATGTCCTGTCTTTTATCTCCCAAGCTCACTATCTGGATAAGGTAGTGAAAGGTATGGTGGTCTTCCTTCCTCTTTCCCCCCCGTTTGTCTTTGTGTTTTGAAGCCAGCTGGAACACTCACACCCCACACACCCCAAAAATGTCGGATTAGGTTGCATCTTTTCTCCATAGTCACAATACTCTTGCCTAAAGTCTGACAAGGCTAGCTTTTCAGGGATTTAGGCCGGGAAAATGTATTTGCGACTTCATCCTTCTGTAAGTGCTGTCATCTTGCACTAACTTCATATCAGTGTTTCCTCTATCCTCTCCATTCCACCTTTCATTCCACCTAGCCAGGTTATTCGAGAGGGGGAAAAATAACTGCAGTCACTGCAGCAATGTTTTAATAATAATAATAATAATAATAATAATAATAATAATATGACCCAAGGCATGAAGACAAGGTGAGTGTGACTGTACAAAGTCTCCTCGTTTCCAAAGAAAAATGAGCGATCTTGACCATAGGCTTTGTTTTTGGATGAAAATGTAGCAGGCTAATTCTTCAGATGACCTCAACCAGTAGATACAGCCTTCAGTATCTGAAAGCTATGCTGTATATCAACCAGAAGATGGGATTTCTGGATGACCTGATACCATTTGGGCTGCATCAAAGTGTGGTCTTTCGTCCTGCTGGTTATACAGATGTGCCAATTGACACTAGCTGGCAGTCCACAAGCACATACCTAGGGAGTGCCCAGGGCCACCACTGAACTCACAGCTGGGAGGAACGCATGAAGAGGCGCCATTTATATGAACCGGCTAAATGTAAGACAAGATTGGAAAAAGCTAACCCCAAAAGCCTTGCATATTTAAGCATATTTCTTGCCATTCCTTTTTCGAGGGGGGAGGAGCAGGTGGTATCCTTTAACTTGAGCTGTGTAACATTCAATCAGTCTGATTAAAACATTGAATTAAAACATTCTGATCAACTTAAATGCTGCGTTCAATTAACTGGGTAACAATCTTTTAATTTTTTTGTCATTTTTATTGTAAGTTATAAAAATTGCAGATGGCAAGTTCCATCGTAGAAGAGGCATTCCCATCCCCCGCCCTACCCCGGGTGAGAGAGAAGGGGAAGGCCCTTCTAAAATGATACCTACTACAACACTTGTGTGCATCATCTAAAAACAAAGTACCGGTATGCTCTTTTTTCCTACCGGTATGCTCTTTTTTCCTGCTTTAGAGCTACTGTTTTTCTTCTGGTATGCATATTTCATTGGCTGAGACCCATATGATTAATTGACTAAGATTTCTTTAACCAGGTCACTGTGCATGTCATGGCCAAGGTTTTTTTCACGACTCTGCCACAAGTGAAGGCCAAAGTATGAGACCGTGTGGCTGTAATGCATTCAGTCGACAGTACATAGAGTATATAGTCACGGGGGTGGCCTGCCGGAGCACGTACATGGTTATAGATGTTGCATTTATTTTCACTTTAAATATGTATTATCCTTTTTTTAACAAGAAAATTCTGCTTATTCCCAAGTAAATGTCTTTAGCATAAGGTCAGCAGAAGCAAGCTCCATTTTATTCCTGTAGTCATGATGGTGCTATGATTTAAGTGAGTTTAAAATGTGAAACTACACATCCTGAAGAGAGTACATGTGTTTTTAACCAGAACTGGCACGCACGTAGGGATGTGCGTGGAGCTCTATTGGGGGGTGGAAGTCTGGCAAACTCGCCGGACTTGACCCCCCGAGCTCTGCTCGACCTACCTTTTCCCCGGCTCGACTCATGTTCTTGTGAGCCAAGCAGGGAAAAGCAACGTCTGGGTTCCGATGCTACGTTGTTTACATAGAAAACGATCTAATTTGCGCAAATTAGGCCATAATTTGTACAAATTAGGCCATTTTCTACATAAACAACATAGCGCCGGGGACCAGGACATCCAGCGAGTGCCTCAGCTGGCACACGCGCTCAGCTTGGCTTGCGTGGTGTGAGCACTCGGCTCACACACGGCAGGTCGCCCATCCCTCACACACAGTTCTTCCCCCCCCCCCTTAACATATTAGGAATGTAGACACACTTGTAAAGCATGGAAAGGCAGTTTGGGCGGGGCAGGGGAGAGAAGAGAAATATTAGTTGTGTGCTTCACAACTGAAGTAATAGAACATGGCTGTGAGGAACACACACACACACACACCAGACCATTAAGTCCTGGGTCTAAAATTATCTAGCTGCACCACTATTTGCGTGCATAGCTAAGCACACTTATTTGAAAGCTAACTGCATCACAAGCAAGAGGACATGGTTAAGAGAAAATATATTTGAATCAGAACATTTATGTGAAATATACCATTGCTGCTCTTTCAGAAATCTAATACATGGGACAAAGTTTGTGTCGTCCCTGTCTCCCCATTAAATGTACATAAGAGCCCAGATGGATCAGACCAAAGGCCCATCTAGTCCAGCATCCTATTTCACACTGTAGGCAACCAGATGTCCCAATTGGTAGCCCACAAGTAGTACATGAGGGCAATAGCCCTCTTCTCCTGTTGTACCCCAACAACTGGTATCCAGAGGCATTCTGGATCCTAGAAGTAGAGATTGTGACAAGTAACTCCATGAATTTGTCTAACAGCGCAATCCTATGACCGACCACTAGACAGCATCTAGACAGCCATAGGATTTTTCAGAGACCCAGCTACAAGGTCGGAAACTCACTCCAACCTCGTAGCCGGGTCTCCCCCTGCCCCCATAGCCAGTGTGGGGAAAAAAATCATGCTGGCTGCTTCTCCAAGGTCACAGACACAACCCCAGAAAAGGGGGGTTGCGTTCCAAGGGGCAGGGAGGGGAGGAGTCGGGCAGCACCACAATACAAGCTATCCTGGCGACGCCTCAGCCTCCTCCTCTCTCTCGCTCTGAAGTGCCATACTTAGATGGCCGAAATCAGCCGTCCAAGTGCTTTGCAGGGTGGGAGGAACACGGAGGCGACCTTAGCCTTCATGCTCCTTCCGCCCCACATAGGTTGCCTATAATCCTTGGAGTTTGGAGGGCTATGGGCAGCCCAATCGGACTGTGCCCTTAATCCCCTTTTAAAGCCATCTAAGTCTGTGGCCATCCCCAGATCTTGTGGCAGCTAGTTCCACATTTTAACGATGGGTTATGTGAAGAAGTACTTCCATTTACTATCTGTCCTGAATCTCCCACCATTCTACTTCATGGGATGACCCCAGGCTCAAAGAGGGAGAAAGACTCCTTATCCCAGTGTTCTCCAACCTTGGGTCCCCAGATGCTTTTGGCCTACAACTCCCAGCATGCCCCAGCCAGCTATGCTGGCTGGGGCATGCTGGGAATTGTAGGCCAAAAACATCTGGGGACCCAAGGTTGGAGAACACTGCCTTATCCACTTTCTTCCTACCATGTATAATTTTATAAACCTGTAACATGTCCCCTCCTGCTCACCGTTTTTCTAAACTCAAAAGCCCCTAACTTAGTAACTTTTCCTTGTAGGGGAGTTGCTTCAGCCCCCTGATCATTTTGGTTGTCCTTTTCCTTCTGCGCTACCCCGGAGCATTATTTTTTCTGGTGCCCCCACTGCTTGTGCCTCTCTCCTTGATGCACATACACCAAAACAAATCTCACCCCGATCCCCATTTGCAAAACATTGGCTTATAACCAAACTTGGGGCTGTTCTCACAAACCAAAGCAGAAAGTCACATTTCAAATAAATCCATCAGAGTTAATGTGAGATTCAGACCTCGATGCTTTTAAGCTAGGTTTTGTTTTCAGTCTTCAAAACCACACACTTTCTACAATGCCTTACCAAAAAGCCATTAAAGTTGCTCCAGAATAGTCCTCCTCTTTGAAGGCCCTCCCGGGTTGAAGCTGCACTTTATTAATTTAATTTATGAAATTATAGCTGTAATGGGGAAATTGACTTTAAAAAAAAAAAAAAAAAAGCTGGAAACCATTGCCTGCCATTTCAAAACGTGTAGCTAATTATATACATAGGCCACAGGCACTCAGTGCTTTCTTGGTATGTCTGACAAGCTGACAATAAATTAGATTGAGTTGGACACACACATCCTTTTGAAATTGTAGTGGTGCAACTATACATAGTTGTGAGGTTTATGGAGGGAGCAGGGGGTTGGTAAAAGCACTCATTCTCCACTAAAAAACATGGAGTGCCACATCATTCCATTACCGTCAATGCCTGTTTTAACCATATTTCAGTGGGAGAGTAAAGTGACTGGATGCAAAACAGAACCAGGCTCCTGGATCTTCCTGGGGTCTCCAACATGGACCCCGTGGGCACCAATGTGCCCACAGGTGCCTTCTTGGTGCCCACCAGGCTTCCTGCCCTTCCTTTTAAAATTTTATTTCTTAAGATTTTGTAATTAATTGTTTTAAAAAAAACTGGATGTTACAAAGCAAAGGGATGCCCTCCAGCGCCTCCTTTATTTGGGTTCAAAAGAGTGGCTTTTTGTTTCAGAGCTCAGAACCCACCTCTGCCTTGAACTTAGGTTCTTGGGGAAGTTACTGTTCTGTTAGTCTCACCAGTTTGCTTTCTAGCAAATGAGTATTTTGTGACCGGCCGTGCCTACCATGGCAGCCACTTTATGGATGGACAAGCCCACGCCCCCATGGCAGCCATTTTATGAGAGCTCTCACAAGACTCTCCCAAAATTCTGAACGTGCCCACTGACCTGGACCCTTAATCAATGCGATGGCTACCTTGTGAATACTAGCCTGAATAGATCCCAATTGAATTCAGTGGGGCTTATACCTGAGTAAACATGCTTAGGATTGTGCTGTTAGTTTATTAAATTGTTAGATTGATACATCACAAATCTTTTGCTTGATTAAAAAGATACCCTCCCTCGATTCTCTTCTCGATCATCCCAGTTTGCAGGACATGGAATAATGGGCTCAAGTGACAGGAACCCAGATTCCACCTAAACATCAGGAAAAATTTCCTGACTGTCAGAGCAATAAGACAATGGAACCAACTACGTAGGGAGGTGGTGAGTTCTCCCACTCTGGAGGCATTCAAGGTGAAGCTGGACAGCCATCTGTCGGGGATGCTTTGACCTGGATTCCTGCATTGAGCAGGGGGTTGGACTCGATGGCCTTGTAGGCCCCTTCCAACTCTACATTTCTATGATTCTATGATTAACCAGGTGGCACAATCCCCAAGTCTTCCTCCACAGCCAATCCAGATAGTCTACACCAGACAGGAAAGTCACAATGCAGTAACCATACCTATCACAAACCCATTTCTCTATGTCCCAAATGATAAAAAAATATCTGACTAGGAGGATTCTAACCCTGCCCGCAGAGCTATATCCTTGATGTGAGAGGATACAGGTACGTCACCTGAGAGGCAGGTCTCTCCTAAGGGATTGCATCCTGCTCCCCAAGTATGATGCTTCCTTCCTCCCTGGCCTTTGTTTTTCACAACAGCTGAGGAGCTTTCATCCCAGGACCGCCTTACAGTGACCCTGAAGGTCTCATCCACATATCAGTCTGCCTTTCTGAGCTTCTACAGCTCAGCCACTTTAATCTCAAGAGAACAAACTGAAAGCCAGAAACTTGATGCACCAAGCACACACCCACAACATCTGCCCAACTAACTGATCTTCTACTGCCTTTCAGCAGTCCACTGCGGTGTGATGAACATTGTCATCCCCAGGGCCAGTGCTACCATTAGGCCAACTAGGCAGCTGCCTAGGGCGCAGGGCTAAAGGGGGCGCCAGAAACGCCTTGGAAAAAAAATACAGCGCTAAAAAACATGGAGTGCCACATCATTCCATTACCGTCAATGCCTGTTTTAACCATATTTCAGTGGGAGAGTTAAAGTGACTGGATGCAAAACAGAACCAGGCTCCTGGATCTTCCTGGGGTCTCCAGCATGGACCCCGTGGGCGCCAATGTGCCCACAGGTGCCTCTCTTGGTGCCCACCAGGCTTCCTGCCCTTCCTTTTAAAATTTTATTTCTTAAGATTTTGTAATTAATTTTTTTAAAAAACTGGTTAAAAAATTTTTTTTTTAAATTTTTTTTTTTACCAACTTGGGGGCGCTAAATATCTGATCTTGCCTAGGGCACCAAACTGCCTTGCACCGGCCCTGGTCATCACGGTGGCTGCAAACTTCCAGATCCAATTTTTGACCTTGCATCCCTGTACAGCCTCTCTTGGACATCCGTAAGGTCAAACATGAGGACTGCAAACAGACGGCCAGAGCGGCCAAACAGATACTAGCCTTATGAAATAGCAAAGCTGCTGTTGCAGGCCACTTAGCCCTTTAAGAAACCCGCAAGAATAGATACTGCATGTAGGCCAAATCTGGATGACTTCAGAACGGCTGCCTGTTAAATGAAATGCCCTTGAATGGCTGTATATTATGGGGTTGGTTTTTTTTTTTTTAAGTCTCTTTTGTTAGATCAAGGAGTGAGAAGCTGCTGCTGTCTCCATTTATAGAGCTAGAGTGGTAGCAATTTTGACAGAGAATAGGTAGGTCACTGGTAGGCGGTGTGAGCAGAACCTCCTGCTAATAATATGGTACATGTTGGTATGGTACATTTCAAGATCACTCCTGGTTCCCGCCTTTCATCTCCATATGGGAGGTGTTAAATCAAAAGGTAACCAAGAAACACCCAGAGGGAAAGGGAGGAGGCAGTGAGAGACAATTAAAATATGTTATCTCAGTGTTCCATCTTCCTTTTCCATATGCCATATATAAACTTGCTTTATCTTCCTTGGATCACCCTTAAAAGGGAGCTGAAATGGGTAGGTTATACTCCTTAAAGTTTGGTGTGGGTTAAAGTGAGCATACTTGCAGTAAACCTACACATTTATGATGGACCATGGAAAAATCAGCACTAGCTGTAAATTCCATCTTGCATAATTCTTAGTTGTGTGGGCAGAATGCTTGATTTGAAAGGAACGTCGCTCAGGTCATTTACGCGGTCTTAATTATTAACATATTTCTGGTTGAAATCGTCAAATCAGCCATCCTGATCTGAGTTGGAAAGATGCATTGGTTTCGTTCTGCTCTAATCCAAACCAGCAAAACAGTCAAAATCTTAAGGGCATATCTACGCCAGAGATTTGGACTAGTTTAGTAGGCATTCTTTCTCTCTCTCCAGAGAACAGCGGGAACTGTAGTTGATTGAGTGGGAACTGTAGATCACAAAGGTCAGACTCTCAGCACCCCCGGTAAACTACAATCCCCAGGGTTCCTCGGGGCAAGCTTCTTGACTACCAAGATTCTGAACGAGATTGCATTGGCTAAGAATCAATTTCCATTGTACGTTTCGGTGAATCTTTACTCAGCCTGGCCACACGGTGGAATGACTGTGTGATAGTAAAGCACACTATGTAGCAGGTCATCGCACTTCATATACATAACCCGAGTAAAGGGCTTCATCATTCACTCTGTTCTACCTGTCAGGAAACAAAGGAAGTGAATTGAAACTAGATAGGGACCTCACTGCATGCCGAAATACAAGCTGAGTGAGTGACGGAGCCATCATGTGGCTGTTTTGCCATACAGTTGGGTTGAAAAAAGAATGCAACCAATTCAAACTTCTTCTTCTGGCCTCATACAGAGGATTGTAGGACATGGTCCTTAGAAACAAGGTGGCAAGTGGAAACAACTTAAGGGTGCGATCCTATGCAGGCCGAGACAAAAAAAAAAAGGCCCTATAACTTGTAGGACTTTTTCCTGTCTAAACCTGCATAGGATTGTCCCTAATTATTATTATTTTCTACGCATACAGCGCTTCCACAGCTGTCCTGTGATTTTTTAAAAAATATTTTAGCAGCAACTCACATTTGTGTTGCTTATTAACACTTCCCAATGTGCGTGATTACGATCACCATATCTGCTCTGCTTTGGCAGTCCAGTGACTCACTCTGCTAAGAACAAAAAGGTGACATTTCTACACATATCACCCCTCTTCCCACATTAGGGATGCATCATTATGTCTGCTTAGGACACGCAGGACCTTCTCTCTGGCTGTTGAGAGCCAGCTTCCTGAGAGCCAGTGTGGTGTCGTGGTTGGAGTGTTGGACTGGGACTCGGGAGATCCAGGTTCTAGTCCCCACTCAGCCATAAAGCTCACTGGGTGTCTTTGGCCCAGGCACTGACTCCCAGCCTAACCTACCACACAGGGTTGTTGTGACGATAAAATGGAGAGGAGGAGGAGGATCATGTAAGCTGCCTTGGGTTCCTTCTAGGAAAAAAGGCAGGATATAAATATGATGATGATGATGATGATGATGATGATGATGATGATGATGATGATGATGATCCTCCTAAAATTATGGATCTCTCTCATAAATGGTTGTGTTCTTCACAATTATATCCACTTACAGTAATACCTTGGATTGCAAGCCATAATTCGTTCCGGAACCGTGCTTGTAATCCAAAACACTCTTATATCAAAGCGAGTCTCTGGCGGGCGTGAGCAGGTCTGATTTCGGCCCGCTACGCCCACTCGAGGAGAGCGGTTACATCCCTACCTTGTATTGCAAGACGTCGCTTGTTTATCAAGTCAAAATTTATTTTAAAATTTTGCTTGTCTTGCAAAACGCTCTCAGACCAAGTTACTTGCAATCCAAGGTATTACTGTATGCCCATCTGAAATTATTTTCTTTCCCACCATATGTGATGAGGAAAGCACAGCAGTGCTTCCCTTCCTCTTTTTCTTTTTTACTAGAAGGAGGGCAAGGAAGGAAATAATATATAACTCCCGCTCTCTCCTATATTCCTTCGGCATCTAACCCTAATCTCTAAATAAAATCTCAATTGGAGATACAACTTCTGTAGAAAGAGCCTTCTGAGGGATATAGGAGGGTTATGACTGGGGCTAATTAAAGAGCTTTAATTGCCCAGATCATTAGCGGCAGATTATTCCAGTTTCCAGTCTTGAAAAATTGCAAGGTAATCAGTTGCTAATCTGAGTAAACAGCCTTGCTAGACTAGACGGGGGAAATGCCATTGTATATATTGAGCAACTGGTTTGTTTCCATCCACCTTCCCAAATGTAACTTTGCTCATTATTTCTTCCTGAATGTCAGGCAAGATGTATGCATGGAAAGGCAATAATGACTTAAGCCTTTCCATTCATTCTTCTTGCCCAGCATTCAGCCACATGAATGAACTTGCTCAAGCCTTGTGATGAAGCCTCCTCCCATCCCATTCCTTCAGTGTGCACCAGAGGAGGAGATCAGAAGTAACCACTTCCAGGTTTAAACTACCGGTAGGTCATCATTATGTCCAGCAAGGGCAAACTGTGGTTTGATTAAAGTATGGTTTATTGAACTGAGCCAAGATCAAACCATGGCTTCTGATCCTGGCTTGTTCCAATAAAGCATAGTTTAAACTAACCACAGTTCAAACGTAATGATGAATTGTGGTTCGCTTAACCCTGGAAGCAGAGACTTGCAATCTCAACTGGTGGATGCTGGAGGATGATAGAGGAGGGAGCATTCAAGCCCAAGGCTTGGGCAAGTTCATTTGCCTAATGCTAAAAGGTGGTTTAGCATTACGCCCAAACCGGTACTTCCTCTCTTAAAACCGATTTCATTGGCCAAATAACATGACCATAATTGCATGGTGAGATGCACCCTGTGCAAGTGTCAAACTTTTTCTCTCTTAAACTTTCTCCTCAAATCCACCACACTGCTGCCCTTTAGTGGTAGTTTATGCAGATGCTTAGGACAACTGTGAACTATAGTGGAAGTGGTTACTTCTGATCTCCTCCTCTGGTGCACACTGAAGGAATGGGATGGGAGGAGGCTTCATCACAAGACTTGAGCAAGTTCATTCATGTGGTTGAATGTTGGGCAAGAAGAATGAATGGAAAGGCTGAAGTCATTATTGCCTTTCCATGCATCTTCCAGTGAACTATAACTGAAGGAAATGTAGCCTCTCCATTGAATGACGTTTCCCATGGTGAAGGGAGATAGTGCATCGTGCATCTGGTGGTGCTGGAGACTCAGCACTAACACTCCTTACTCCTATGCGAAGTAGTGGCTCACGCTGGCTCAGCTTGTCTGAGTGTGGAAAGCTAAGCAGGGTCAGGCCTGGTTATTACTTGGATGGGAGACCCCTCCTCTAGTTTCCTGCATTGAGCAGGGGGTTGGACTCGATAGCCTTGTAGGCTCCTTCCAACTCTATTCTATGAACCTATGAATCTAGCTATGGACACCCACTGAGGTCAACATGAATTGATCTTTTCCTCTAAATTCACACGTTTAATCTTCTAGTCTGATGAAAGGTTCATGTCCAAATCATAGCTAGTCACATTCAGAAAAGGTTTAAAAAAATTTGAGCTGAGGGTCAACTCGGCGGGACTCTTGTTACTAGAATCTCAAGAAGGTCTAGGTAATACATTTAGGGTGCAATCCTGTTCATGTTTAGACAGGAAAAAAAATTCTGTCTAAAGGTGCATAGGATTGCACTCTTCAATGTAAATGGGAGTGGGGAGAGATTTCGAACTGCAGAGAATGGATAGGGGTATATAAACACGGCCTGTCATTTTTATTTATTTATTTATTTATTTATTTATTTATTTTCTATACATACATATGAAAAAGAATCGTTATAGGATATTATATTGATAGCCCCTATTCAAATCTTTTTTTAAAAAAATGATTGAGATTTGCCTGTGGTAAGTGCAGGAGATCTTAATAGTACATAATGCTGGACAAATGAAAACAGAAGGTCACCTTTATTGTCATTGTTTCATGGAAAGGTGATAAAAGATGAGAAATCTGACTATTACAATTATTAATAGCTTTGGTTTACCCTTGTTCTGATAAAAAGGTGTACAGAATTAGGAATCAAGCAGCATATTGGAACAAATCAATAATTAATTTAGTAATGGTGCAATCCTCTGTACAGTAATGCCTTGGATTGCAAGTAACTTGGTTTGAGAGTGTTTTGCAAGACAAGCAAATTTTTAAATATTTATTTATTTATTTATTACTTGATATACAAGCGACGTCTTGCAACACAAGTACTGTAGTACGGCTTAAATTAAAAATCTCTGTACAATTTTTTTGGGAGGGCGGGATTTTGTTTTGATATAAGAGTGCTTTGGATTACAAGCACGTTTCCGGAACGAATTATGCTCTCAATCCAAGGCATGACTGTATATGTTTATGCACCGGAGGCTGGGGGATACAGGGAGTTGTGGGACTTTTTTCTGTCTAAACATGCATAGGATTGCATCCAGAGGGAACGATCCTATGGCCCCGAGAAATGAGATGAGGCGCCATAGGAGAGTTCAGATCCCTATCTCCGAGGTCGGAGACAGTGCTGGGGATTAGAGCCCCGATTCCCCCGGCCCCTCGCAGCCAGCGTGGACAGAACCGCACCAGCGGCTCTCCGAGGTCAGGAAAGCAACCTCAGCGAGGGGTAAAAGGAAGCGGGGGAAGGGAGGAGACTGGAGCAGCCAGGATAAGAGGTAGCCTGAAGCCGCTCCAGCCTCCTTCCCTCCCCCTCCAAAGCTGCCCGTCTAGGTGGGAGAGCGGAAACGAAGGGCGGGAGGGCAGAGAGACGAAGATGGCCTCCACTGCTCCTCCCGCTCTGCATTGGATGCCTCTAAATCTCCAAGTTTGGGGGCTTATTATGGGCATCCCGATAGGATTGCGCCCGAAGACACGTGCTGTGTTTAATACCTTGTTGACATAGATTTCATAGATCATAGAGTTGGAAGGAGCCTACAAGGCCATCGAGTCCAACCCCCTGCTCAATGCAGGAAACTAGAGGAGGGGTCTCCCATCCAAGTAATAACCAGGCCTGACCCTGCTTAGCTTTCCACGCTCAGACAAGCTGAGCCAGCGTGAGCCACAGGCCTGTATTCATCCCAACAGTCAATAAATCAGTCAGTACCCGTTATTGTCATATACTTGCCCTTTTACTTGCCCATATACAGAGCCAGTGTGGCGCAGCGGTGAGAGTGCTGGACGGGGACTCGGGAGATCTGGGTTCTAGTCCGCACTCGGCCATAAGCTCACTCGGTGACTTTGGGCCGGTCACTGACTCTCAGCCTAACCCTACCTCACAGGGTTGCTGCGAGGATAAAAATGGAGAGGAGGAGGAGGAGGATTATGTAAGCCGCCTTGGGTTCCTTGCAGGAAAAAAGGCGGGGTATAAATATAATAAATAAATAATTTTTGTGTTTCCTTGGTATTATCGACTTATTGGAAAGATATGCTTACTAAAGAAGATATAAAACTGTTGATGAAGATGTTGATAAGAGGCAAAACTGAAGGTTCCAGTCACTGAAAACAAAAAAAGATTGTGTGTGCTTATTGTGTGCACTTGGCTAAGAAGAGAGGTTGTGGAAATAGACAAATACGGGGTGGTTTTTTTTTTATGAAGGAGGAAAGGAATTTGAATGTGTGTTTATTAATGGAAATCTATCCACATTTTGGGGGGGGGGGGATAAGAAAAATTGCTGTATAATTGATTCAGGGTATAGTCTTTCTTTACAGGTATAGTTGTAATAATTTGTAAATGGTTCCATAGGGAAATGAGGAAAAGGTTCTTTAAAAAAGAGTCTGGTTGACCAGGATATGTTGCAGTATGGATTGTATATCGAACCATTCACAAGTCTGGTTCAGATGTTTACATGCCCACTGAAAAAGTTAACCTGGGCTGTGGCTTAAGCTGGCTCAGCTTGTCTGAGTGTGGAAAGCTAAGCAGGGTCAGGCCGGGTTATTACTTGGATGGGAGACCCCCTCCTCTAGTTTCCTGCATTGAGCAGGGGGTTGGACTCGATAGCCTTGTAGGCTCCTTCCAACCCTGTGATCTATGAAATCTACCTAAGTGGTTGTGTGAAATGGATTTAGAATGCAATAAGAAGCTTTCCCTTTGAACAAAAGAGCGTGGAAGGACATGCCATCTAGGAATGGGCAGATGAGTGATGTTCAAGCTGGGCAAGGTTCTCCGAACATCAGCTTCCTGCTTATCTCTCCTCAATTTGTGCTCGCATTGCGCAAAACAAACAGCTATCAAAAGTGAAAGTCGCGTAAAAACACCCCAAATTTGCGCAAATTTCCAAAATTACACAAAGTTTCCCGCAAAGACTTAGTTAGTTTTAAAAATTTGCGCATTTCAAGAAAGTCGTGCATTTTTAGAAATGTTTGCATGTTGAGAAACTTGTGCGTTTTGGGAAAGTTGCACATTGTTCAAGTTCACATTTTGCAGATGCAAGCCCAGGAACTTGCAAAACATTTTCGGAGAAAATATGCTCACGTTTGTATCCAGGATTACAAGCGGGGCATTTTTGAGTGATTTGTGACCTGAAATGAAATTCTCAGCCAAGGACACTGCAAATACCTGTTTGTCTAGACCAGTGTTCTCCAACCTTGGGTCCCCAGATGTTTTTGGCCTACGACTCCCAGCATGCCCCAGCCAGCGTAGCTGGCTGGGGCATGCTGGGAGTTGTAGGCCAAAAACATCTGGGGACCCAAGGTTGGAGAACACTGGTCTAGACACAGCAGACAGGTTGCCCCTCTCCGTACTTAGTTTTAATATTGTAATGGCTTCTTGGTGCAATGGGACTTTTATTTTCCTTTTGCCCTTCCAGAGGGATGCCCTGGCTTATGTAACGGCAACGGCAGGTGCACGCTGGATATGAACGGGTGGCACTGTGTCTGCCAGCTGGGCTGGAGAGGAGCAGGCTGCGACACTTCCATGGAGACAGCGTGTGGCGATGGAAAAGACAACGACGGAGGTAGGATGAGGACCAACACGGTTTACTAACCAGCAAATCTGTGTTTGCATGCGCCACCTCAGAGACCAGAGAATCACTGAATGTTCCCAAGCTCCAAACGTAAATCATTCCCCTGCCTTATGTTACTACATTAAACCAATCTGATCTTTTGTCAGCAATTAAGGTCGCTGTCAGATGGAGGGCACTGTGTTTTGAAGGTCCCAGGCTCAATATACAGGCCTGTGGCTCACGCTGGCTCAGCTTGTCTGAGCGTGGAAAGCTAAGCAAGGTCAGGCCTGGTTATTGCTTGGAAGGGAGACCCCTCCTCTAGTTTCCTGCATTGAGCAGGGGGTTGGACTCGATGACCTTGTAGGCCCCTTCCAACTCTATGATCCTATGTGGTTTCCTAATCCTGAGCATCTCCAGTTAAAGCAGGGATATTGAACCTCTTTCAGCCCAAGGGCCAAATTCCATTTCAGATAAACTCTCAGGGCCTGCACTCCAGTGGTGGGCGGAGCCAAAGGGGCAGTACCAAAGATGTCAGCATATTTTAGTTTAAAGCTCTCACTGTCAGTAAGTAAGCCTTAGGAGAGGCACTTCAACCTTTTGGAAGGGGGGAGGACTGCTCAAAAGCCATGAAACCACCAAACCAGTAGTTGGTGGGAAGGGGGTGGGGCCATGGGAAGAGGGCGGGGCCTTGGGAAGAGGGCGGGGGGACAGCAGGCAGGCCGGATTTCATCCCCCAGGCCTTAAGGTTCTACACCCCTCAATTAAAGGATCTCGTCAGATCTGGGAAGGACTTCTGCTTGAGCGCTACTCCCAATCAAAGTAGACAGTACTGGGCTACATGGACCAATTGTCTGTTCAGCATAAGACAGCTTCGTGTGCTCGTATGTTCTTAGGGTAAACAGCTCCGTTGTAAAGCACATACTTTTCATGCAGCACATCACACGTTCAATCCCTGGCATCTACATGTAGCAAGTGCTGGTAAAAAGACCCATGCCTGAGATTTTGGAATTGTTAGATGAGGCAATACTGGGCTAGATGAAACAATGGTATGACTCAGTGTAAGGTAGCCTTCCCCATTGTCATGCTGGCTGGGGATGATGGGGATTGTAGTTTAACACGTCTGGAGGGCTTCAAGTTGGGGAAGGCGGACATAAGCCAACTGTTCACCAAAGAGAGAGTTAAATAAGCTCTTTTCCCTGCAGATCAAAATATCAGCCTAACCTACCTCACAGGGTTGTTGTGAGGATAAAATGGAGAGGAGGAGGAAGAGGATCATGTTAGCCGCCTTGGGTTCCTTGCAAGAAAAAAGGCGGGGTATAAATATAATAAATAAATAAAATAAATATCAGGGCCAAGTGCATCTCCCTCTCTTTAAAACTTTTAGAAAACGGCACCCACCCCTTGGGGTCCCAGATTGGGACCACAACAGGAGGAACTTCATCCCTTTTCCCTCATGCCTTTTTCCCTACAAAAATCCCCACACACACACACAGCCCACCTAAGCATCTGCTATTTGCCCCGATTAGGAAAACATATCGGCATGGCATTCTAAGTGACAACCAACTCTCCTGTGGAGACACACCCTTTTTCTTTTTCTTTTAATACTGATATATTGCGTAATGTCAGGCAAGTTCTTGTAATTGGCTATTAACAGCAGCCTATCTTGTTACAGAGAAAGCTTTGGTAGACTGTTACGGTTTGGATGAGAGGTTGGGAGACATCCCATTGTAAGACAAACAGAAGAATGCGTAATTCGATTCTGTAAACCACAGTACCTCTCTCCCGCCCACCCACCCGCCCGCTTAAGTCAGCAGTAGACTGCAAGCATTGCATGTGCTATCCTATTACAGGGCAGTGCTATTTCAAGAAGCGGGGTGGAAGTAAAACTTAGCCTGAGAGCTTGTGGAGTGTGCGTGTGCGTGTTACTGAATGCTTAAGATAGTTTTGCACATCTGTTGGGGTAAATGGCCCAAATTACTTCTCTTGGAAAAAAGATTTGGAAAAAAGGGGGCCCCAGCAGAAGCAGCACCCCTCCCCTCCCCTCCCCAGTATTAAAAAATACAAGCTGTAAAACAAAGGGCACTTTCTTCTCTCCCATGAAACTAGATACTACCGTCTTCGTTTCTGTTTACAGCAGACTTGAGGCAGCGATACCATTCACCGCACCAGATGTGTCAAATATATGGATTTAGGCTGTAATCCCTGCTTTTGTGAATGGGAACAAAAATGGCCATGTTTAGAATGCGTGAAGGGCGTGGCTTTCTGGATAGGCAACCTGGACCAGAAACAGAATGGAAACTGCCGTTGTTATCTTCAAAGGGCATTGCTCTAAGCTGATGTGGTGCCTGGTCTCCAGACTAATTTGGGACAGAAATGTCTCATGCACCAAATCTGCACTTTTGGTTGAAAACCAAGAGTGCAAGAGGTGTTTCTAAAAGACAGTGCCATAAATTTAAGACTGTAACGCTATGCACTCTTCCTTGGGAGTAAGCCCCATAAACCTCATCATCACCAGGCTCTGGATTGGCCAATTTACAGATTCCCTCGCATGTTAGCTGGCTGGGTGGGTGACTTGGCAAGTCAGGTCGGCCTGCGCATGTTTCCCTAGCTCCATGGGCAGTGTTCACCCGGCCAAGACATTTTTTCTGCCAGAGGCAAAGCACAAAATGCCATCCTCCCACATCACAGGTATAGAAGTTGTCCGAACTGGCAGTTGAACCTTCCTGCACGTGGGCGATGGGACAGAGTACTCCGCTACACGTGAGGTCAGCAGGCTCGCTTAAGGGGTGCAGGACACACAGCGCTCTGTCCTTCAACACAGGCAGACGGCCAGGGGACTCAGGAGGAATGGCCGGAGTGGGGCGGCCACCTCAGCTCCATCGAACCCTCCAGCATCTACTGCCTGAGGTGGCTTCCTCACTCTGCCTAATGGTAAGGCCGGCCCTGTCCATGGGAGCAACTCCTTTCAATTTAATCAATGGAGGAAGCACATACACAATTACTGTGGCCTCTCTGCAGCCACCCGGGGCCCTCTGCTCATTTCTGGCAGCCCCTGTGGTTCAGCTGCGGTTTCTGGAACAAAATGGATGCTTGAGTCAAGGTGTCAGTGGAATGTCAACAAAGCACAACTATGCACACACAAAGAGCCAGCATGTAACTGTGGTCACACATTATAAGCTACTCTTAAGGGCATAATCCTATGCACGCTTGGACAGGAAAAAAAAGTCTGGGGCATCCTGGGAGTTGTAGGACTTTTTTCTGCCTAAACATGCATAGAATCGCTCCCTAATTCCGCCTGGGGTTTGTGTGTTGTTTTCTTTCTCCCTCCCTCCCTCCCTGTGTGTGTGTGTGTGTGTGTGTGTGTTTGCATCTGCATGGCATAAGCAGCTCCTAAATTTTCCTGACCTGAAGGGAGCATAATCCTAACACCCATTAAAAGTCAAGGGGAGCCAGGAGGTGAATCCCAGATCTACGTTCAGAGAGTTTATAGTTTAAGAGCTTTAAAGATGTCAGTGGCAAAGGCCCTTTGTCATACTTACACCTGATCAGGATAAAGAAAAAAAGCGGGGGGGGGGAGGAGGAACTTGGCTACACGAGGACAGAAAGAAATATTAGGTGAAAGACTCGTCCTGCAACATCTGTGCCTCATCCCAGATGCTCTGTTGATGGTTTTCCCTTGAAACACATGCCTGCTGCTGCTAGCAGTCTTGTTTTGGTCCTTGAAGTCTTAATCTGAGGCAGGGAAGCCAAGAAGAGCCTGCAGCATATGTTCCAACTGTCCGTAGTTAACCGAGAGAGTCTCAGTTTTCCGATAATTGTCCCTGGCAAATCATTGGCCTCATTTTGACTCTTGTTTTATCTTTCGGGCAGATTTGGGGTCACACCTCTTTCAAATCCAAGATTGCAAGTCACCGTCCTCCAGGTTCCAACTCCCCCCCCCCCCAGTTGTCTAGGGTGTAAATCTCTACAAGAAGGTTGGAGGAGGGTTAGATGCAATTTGGCTCTAACACGCAGGCATGGAAAGGACACCAAATGCAGTTCCAGAGAGCTGTGCAGTCCCTAAAGTCTTCAGTGAAGGGTGCAGTTCTATGCATGTTTAGACAGAAAAAAGTCCTACAACTCCCAGCATGCCCCAGCCAGCCATGCTGGCTGGGGCACGCTGGGAGTTATAGGACTTTTTTTTCTGTCTAAACATGCATAGGACTGCGTCCGATCTCTGTTTTCCTGAGAGTTTTCTGAGAAAACTTGTGAGAGTTTTCTGAGAAAACTTGTGCATATACTGAGCTGATACCTAATGAAAGCGAGGGGGCTTCACCCATTACTATTCACAAGCAACTTCTGAGGTTGACTCGGCTGAGAGATGCCCGTTTGTCCGAGGCAATTCAGTGAGTGTCATGAAGAGCTGAAAGGGGACCGCTCTGGTTTTAGCCCCAGAGTTGCTGAGAGAGAAAGAGAGAGAGAGAGAGAGAGAGAGATCGCTCCTCTGGCCCTTGAGGGGCCGGGCAAAGATCTGCTACCGATCTGTACTCCTGTTTCTACACCCCTGTTAAATGCCCGTTCATCCTGTTCCTTTCCTTTTCTGTCTGATCCACAGATGGGTTAATGGACTGCATGGATCCAGACTGCTGCCTTCAGCCCCTGTGCCATACGAACACACTCTGCTTGGGCTCTCCGGACCCCTTGGATATCATACAGGAGACGCAGGCGCCAGTATCCCAGCAGAACCTTTACTCATTCTATGATCGGATCAAGTTTCTAGTCGGCAAGGACAGCACACACATAATTCCAGGAGATAATCCTTTCAATGGAGGGTAAGTCCTTTTTTTTCCCCCCTGTTGTTGTTTTGTTTTCGTGTTGTTGTTTTTTGCTTCCTGCAACAAAACCCCAAATATTTTTAGGCCGTGAACTTGCCTGGATGTAGTGGTGGGTGGCCCGCCAAGGACCTGACCCACCTCTGGCTCGGCGGCGGCTGCCGAGCCGCTTGACGGGCTTCCGGGTTCCCAGCGGGCCGCTTTTTATGTAGAAAATGGTGTAAGGTACCGTTAAAAGCGGCCACAATTTGCGCAACTTGTGGAAAGTGTGGCCCTCTTGGGCGTATCTTACAGCATTATCTATGTAAAAAGTGGCCTGCCGGGAACCCAGAAGTCGCTTCCACAGCTGGACTCGGGAGAATCTGAGTCGAGCCGGGGAAGCAGGCAGGGTGACTGGAGCTCGGGGGTGGGGGGTCTAGCCCAGCCGGTTTGCCAGACTTCCACCCCCCAAGTGAGATCCTCACACACCCCTACCTGGATTAGATATGAACCCTGGGTAACAGAAAAGCAAAATGATGTATGACATGGAAGCACCATCCTACCAGAAAGTATGATATTCAGATTTGATGAAAGAATATAATGAGCAGGAATGGTTCTTGGTCTTGCAGGATTAAATGGTATACAACTTGAGAAATGATCACGTATCCACGGTTGTCTCTAGCTAGTTTTTCCCCAAAGCTTGAGATCGCTGGCTGATTTTCATACAAAAGCTAAGTGAACATACTTTGAGCGGCATTTCTGCCTATTTCCAATATTTCTCTCTGTCTGTATTTGGGAATTCTGCAGTCAGACCAAAAGAAATCCTATCTTTCATTTTAGAAAAAGAGGCTAGTCCTTAAGGCTAAGCCACATGTGCAAAGCTTGATAAAAACCCAAGACGGTGGGAAGGCAAGCTGAACAGGATTACCAGGGGACATGGAGCGGGTATCAGTGCACTATATTGTTCTTTGTTCCTCCCCATAATGAACAGTAACAGAATAAATTATGCAAAATAAGCAGAGATATCCTGATTTGCTTATTATACATAGGGTGCAGAAGAACTCACTTTTCTTGGCAGAGCATTTTGAAGATTTTATTTTATTTTTTAAGAAAAAGCACAACCCTGCTTACATAGCAGCATAGCAGCACAACTTTTCACATGTGGAATAGAGGGGAGCATAGAAGATATTTACCGGATCCAAAGGCTCCATGGTACAAAAGGAGCTCCATTCAGTCAGAGAACACCCTCTCCAGATCTCTCCCACGAGCCTAAAATGCCCTGTGTGAATCTGGAGAGCATTTGCCAATTAATTAATTTTTAAAAAAAAAGAAAAAAGAGCCAGCCACTCTGAATAGGGCACTCTGTATAAGCACTGGAATCCTCATTTGTGCAAAGCAACTGCAGGGTTTTGGTAAGGAAATCTCTAGCCTGAAAGAGCACAAGTTAGTTACTCCAAATTCCAAAGTTATCTACATTTGTCCTAACACTGGGTCCCCTGGGATGCTCAAATGCACAGCATTTAACACTGTCAGTTACCCTGGCATAAATCAACAACCATCAAGCTCAACTTTGACTTTTAGGGCATAATCCTATGCAAGTTTAGCCAAAAAAAGGGGGAGGCCTACAACTCCCAGCGTACCCCAGACAGCTCTGCATAGGATTACACCTTTAATGTATTTTCATGCTATCTGAACTAGATAGCAAGGTTGTTAGATCTTGGATGGATGGCATCCGTGAAGAAAGGCCCTGGGCCAAACCAGATGTTACGTTTGTCACGTAATTTGCCCTTGTGTAGTCGATTAAAAGCTGGCACAGGGAGAGGCAAGCCAAATCAGAAACATGAAATGTGGAAGGGGGGCTTTAAATATTTGCCCCACTGCCATCCTGATCAGAATCACTCCACATGATGCACACCGGCTATTTCCTCTTCAAAAATCAACTATGCGAGGGCAAACTTGGCAGACCAAGCTCACATCTAGCTTGGCCCACAGTGACCTGTGGATGAAGCTGGCCTGCACAAACAGCAAAATGAGGTGGGAATGAGGTGGAAGACCGCCCCGTACCACTTCAGACTGCATGTGGTGGATCACCTTTTCTAATCACTTTCCCCTATGTGAAAACCCCCCTTGCAACTAGAAAACTAGCAGAACAGAGCTTTGCTTTGCTTTTTTCCCCTTTTACTTGCAGGGAGATATTTTATTTTATTGTATTGTATACCTATGTGGGAGTGTTCAAAAATGGTATTCTCACCACCATGGCCTGTTATTTGAAATGGTGCAGTCCACCACAATCCTAAGTGGTACAATCCACTCAGGATTCTACCACCTCACCCTATTGCATACACAGACCAGGACTGATCCACAGTAGCCAGCAAAGGGGTGTTACTGAAAACACCCTGGAATTCCTTGAGCCTGTGGGTGGGAGTTATTATCTGATGGAAAGCAACCCTGAAATATGTCTCTGAATCTTGGTGGAGTAAACAAATCCTGACTTCATTTGCCGCCCAAGACCAGCACGAGCCTTGAAATAACAAGCTGTCTCTGGAATTGCGATGTTGGAACTGTCATGCTCCCTACACCCCCAGCTGATTTGGGGGAGAAAAATATTTTTCCCGTAGTATTGCTGCCTGCAGGAAACTTTGTTAAATGTGTATGTGACGTCAGAGCCACACATAACAAGAATATGTTTGGTGTGGGTTGTTTTGTTTTTGTTTTTGACAGATAGGTAGGTTTGTTATACATAAATTTGGCATGTCCATGTTTAATGAGCTTTTTCCTGTGACAACCAAAGATCTGTAAGAATTCTACTGTCTACATTCTGTTCATGTTCTCCCCCGAAGAAGCTGTTCCTACAGTCTATAACAACCCGGTATCTAGGAAACCTACCTACCTCCTGTGCTTAGCATAGTTTCATCTCAGCATGCTATATTCCAGCCTTCTCCAACCTGGTGCCCTCCAGATATGTTGGATTACAACTCCCATACTCCCCAGCCTGAGGGGGCAGCTGTATTCCAGTTCAGTTCTCTGAGTGCCGTTGCTTATATAGCCAAAATGGCAACAGGCACACGCAAGTGGGAAAGTCAGGGTAAACATGAGGTTTGCAAAGGTACCCCCCCCAAAAATCTTTGTAGTGGTGGGGGACCCCTAAGGCAGGGGGACGGACCCAAAACAGTCCTCATAAGGACTGAGAATGCTCAGTCCCCACAGAATGCTCACTGACTGTTAAGAGGGAGGGAAACTGAAAACCAGTTGGGAGCGGAAATGGAATGGTGTGGGTGGGAAGGAGAATGCAGGATGAGACACCTAGATATAAAGCCTCCTACCTGCTCCTGCCTGAGACTAGAGAGCTTTGAAGACTTCCCCAAAGAAACACAAGAATGCAGGGGCCACACTCGACTATACTAAGAGCGATCCCCATTCTCTTAAGTGCTTGTCCTTCTGTAGTCAAAACAGCACCACCCACACAGAAGATGGAGGTATCAGTAGGCTGTGCAGAACCCCAAGGTTTGCAGAAAGGTTTTTTTTAAAACCTTTAGAAACATCCCTAAGGTGGGCGGGGGGGGGGGAACCCAAAAAACAGCACAATGAAGACTGAGCATGCTCAGGGCTGTGGAATGCTGGCCGACCTTTTGGGAGTGGGGGAATGGAATGGAGCATTCCGAATCCTGAGCAATGACTATCCGTACTGCAACAGCTGCTGGTTCCACTTGTGGTAGCTACATATCAAGAACTTCACATCTGTGCAGGAGACTAGCGCTCTGTCCTTAGGACAGACAGAATGTGTGTGGAGGGGGAAGGTCAGTGGAGATCCCTTACTGTAGGGCCAGGGGGGGCGGGTTTGAAAAATGTATCTGCGCGTGACCCTTCGTGCAGACCCTGTCAGTAGAGGCCAAGACACCCACTCTTGGGGGAGTGAGCGCACTGATTTTGTATTGCTTTGCCAATAAATTGGGCACCATCCAGCCAAAGTTAAGTCCATCTAAGCTTCATTCAGTGGGAGAGCTAATCAGTTTGAATCAGTGAAATCAGCTGTCCTGGAGCGTTTATGAGAACAGCCAGGAGGCTGCCGCTGCTGCTGCCAGTCCCAGCGCCCCACTTTGCCCCATGGCTGGGCCAACCGTGGTAGGGAATCAGCTCAGTGTGCAACCACGCTGCCATCACCATGAACCCATCCATTCCATATCAAATCTGGACTCTCCAGCGGATGTGCAAAAGTTTGATCTGGTTATAACAGATTATTTCCGGAGCAGAGTGAGGGTGGACAAGTGTCCTCCCAACATTCCCCAGATCCATGTCCAGCTGTTTATCTGCTGGCTCTCACAGTATCCTATCCACCTGATTTGGACTTTGGAGATCACAAGCACAAAACAGCTTGCCCTAGTCCTACCCTTCAGAAGAGAAGACTAAGAGGAGACATAATAGCGCTCTTCAAGTACCTGAAAGGTTGTCACACAGAGGAGGGCCAGGATCTCTTCTCGACCATCTCAGAGGGCAGGACATGGAATCATGGGCTCAAGTTACAGGAAGCCAGATTCCGGCTGGACATCAGGAAAAACTTCCTGACTGTTAGAGCAATGCAACAATGGAACCAACTACCTAGGGAGGTTGTGGGCTCTCCCACACTGGAGGCATTCAAGATGCAGGTGGACAGCCGTCTGTCAGGGATGCTTTAGCTTGGATTCCTGCATTGAGCAGGGGGTTGGACTCGATGGCCTTATAGGCCCCTTCCAACTCTACTATTCTATTACTCTATCCCTGCACTTAGTTCTTTCTGAAAGTGCCCTTCTCCCTACGTCTTTTTCCGATGTGCCAATGTCAAACGTTTTGCCCTCTGTGGGTGTCCTGTGACCCTTTGCCACTCCAGAGGGCGAGAACGGGACTCTCGGGTGTCGCTCCCCAAAGCCAGTGGCTTAATACCATGGTGTATCTCGTGCCGATCCTTACGGTGACGGACAGCTAAAAATGGCTTAAAGATACAAAGCAAACAGCAGGAGTAAAGTGGCCGGGAAATCAATAAGAGAATGATCAAGTGACACAAGAGCACTTGTTATCTGTTCATCAAGATGATGTGAAGAGACGTCCTTTGCATTCGGAATTCAACTCTGCGGCTTGTTTCCTCATCATAAACGCTCATTTCAGTCTGGGCTCTCATTTTGAGTTTTGTCATTCCCCCCCACCCACCCACCCACCCTTTGCCCATGAATAATGCAGAATGGCTGATATTTTGGCGAAGGCGAGGTCGTTACATTTTATACATTGAAGTGATTCATCAATGTCCTTTTTATATCTCTTTTCTTTCTCGTCATCCTGAGCGTGCACGTTCTCTCTCTCTCTCTCACAACATTGAGGTGGTTTGTGTCAGCTCCACTTGTTTGTTAGAAAGCCAGAGAGTAACTCAGTAATAAATTCACCCAAAAGCGAGTTGTCACAGGTCATTGGTTTACCTGTACTCCGTCAGCTGATTGAGCAACTGCTGTTCCCTTCCAAGGAGAAGTAAGCTGTGTCTAAACCTTGGGGGCATGTGCGACGAGGACACAGTCCCTTCACACTAGGACCAGCCGCATAAACCCTTCTCAGGCTAAGCACCAACACTTAAAAACCTCAGGGGAAGGGTCAAATGAAACCTTTCCCCTACCAATGAGGGAAAAGATTAACACAGGTTATTAAGGATCTATTTTAAATCTATGATACTGTGAGTGCAAAGGTGTGTGTGTAGATTTAACAGTAATGCAGATTAATAACGCCAAGCTGACACGTAGGAATTTGGGTAGCAAACAAAATAAAAATAAGTTTATTTTAATTCTCAAAATCTGAGTTCCAGAAAATAACTTTAAACCTTGCCTACACCAAACACTTTGTAATTAACCTAGGTCCCTATAACTCTAAATACTTTCACTCTTCAGACAAGCACTGACTTCTCTCAAAACTCCTGACAGACAAGACACGAATAACTGTAAGAAGGAAAAGACAAGGACCCAACTCCCAACACTCCCAACACACACAACTCACTCTGACATCACTCAAACACTCCTTATATACTCATCCCCCCACCCTTTCCAAGACATCACAAACCACACCCACTCAGCTCAACATTCTATGCTCACTAAACATACTAATGCAGACATAAACCAGGGCGCTGAATTGTGGGATTATGCCACAGCATATCATGCAGGCATTGAGCCATATATTTAATCCCGCTGCCTCTTTTACACCTGCTGGTGTAGCCACTCCAGGCTCTCCACTAGGTTTTCAGCCAAAGGGTACACAGTTCATCATCAGTCCAGTCCATCCAGATTGCTCCTGGTCGGTTCAGGGCATCCTGCTCGCCCTAATCTTCCTGCCTTTCGGAAATCATTCTGACGGAGGTGGGCACACGATCACACACACACACAAGCTAACATAGCTGCATCTTCCCCGACGGTCGGAAACGCCACCCGCAGATCAAACCTGCCTTGCAGGTGTTCTCTCTGCCTCCAAATCCCCGTGAGTGTTCTCCCCACAATCAAAATGGGGAATGCAGGGATGGGGACTCGGACTCGAGGACTCGACTCGTGAGTCGGACTGAGTCCCCCCTCTGACTCGACTCGGACTCGAGTCCCAATATTTTTAATGGGACTCGAGACTCGACTCGGGACTCGAGACCAAGGACTCGTCAACATCCCTGGGCTGTTGACGAGTCTTCTGGCTGTGCCAGAAGGAGCGCGATCACCGGTGAAGAGCGCATGGAAGCGAGGCGCGCCGCTGCTCGGCCACTATGGACAGCTACCAGGAGCGCAGCTCCAACGATGTGTTGAGATTTATTTTGATTGATGTGTTGTTGTGGGGGGTTTGGATTAGGGTCAGACATTTTGGGTTTGGCTGCCTCTGCCTGCCTGTTTGGGGTTCCCTGCCTCCTCTGCCTGCCTGGTTATTTTGGGTTTGTCTGCCTAGTATGTTCTTGCCAAAATCAGTGGCAGAGTTTTGAAATAAAAAGGCACACTTGTGCCTAGAATTTATTTAAGCCACACATCTGAAGTAGCCTTATTTTGTTGGGGGGAAACCCCATTGATTTTAATAGGGACTTGTGGAGTCAGTTTTGGGAGTGACTCAGGACTCGTGACTCGTGAGTCACCATTTTGGACCAAGGACTCGGACTCGAGACTCGGGTCCAAAGACTCGTGACTCGACTCGTAACTCGAGACCAAGGACTCTTCAACATCCCTGGGGGAATGCCAATCCATTGTGCTTCTCATTGCAAACCACACTACCCCACCCCATGCAATTATGAGACAGAAGGTGGATGGGCTGTAGCTCAGTGGCAAGGCACCTGCTTTGCGTGCGGAAGGTCCCAGGTTCGATCCCCGGCATCTCCAGGTAGGGCTGGCAAAATCCCTGCCTGAAACCCTGAAGAGCTGCTGCCGCCAGTCAGTGTTGACAATACTGGGCTAGACAGACCAAGGGTCTGACTCAGTGTAAGGCAGCTTCCAATGTTCCTATGGCTTTGCAGAGAGAAAAGCACAGCTATGCCTGAGGAAGCAAAGGCAGGGAGGCAGCTCTGGCATTCTTAAAGGCGCAATCCTATGCATGTTAGACAGAAAAAAAAGGCCTACAACTCGCAGCATGCTGGGAGTTGTAGGCCTTTTTTCTGTTTAAACTTGCATAGGATTGCACCCTAAGGCTGATTCACACACACACATACATCACTGGGTGGCTTTCAGTTTATTTATTTGTGATAATCCTGTACCACTTAATATAATAAATTCCCTAAGTGGTTTACATATAAATGTTAAAATCACATTTGAAATGCATTATTAAAAACAATTCCAAATACAGTTGAATGTGGACTGTGCGTCCGAGTTGATGGGATGTGGTTCTTGCTCTGCGGTGGCAGCACCACACCCGTGCAAGTACTTGCGTAATGCCGGAGTCTTTGAACGGTTCGTTCTGTCTTCATTGTTTTAGCTAAAAAGGCCATAACAACAGTCAACCATTTTTTGGCAAAGAAAAAAACGCCCACGCATATTAGCGCTAAACAAAGTGCAGCGGCAACAGAAAGCTCAGGGATAATAAAAACAGCTTTACGTGGGAGGTGAAGCAGGAGTCCCAGCTGTGAACAGTCTTGGATGAAGCACTAGGCCACGTCCACAGGGCGGTCAGAAGAACAGAGGCGCACACAGCAAACAGCCATCTTAGGATTCAGGCGACGACTTCCAGTGCTTTTTGAAACATATCTCGACAGCCACGGTGTCAGTTGGAATGGCGCCATAAAATGGAATCGTATAAAGCTGAGTGCATAAATGTGCCACGTTTTCATTAGCGGCTTAAAGAACATTTTAATGTCTTCCTCTCACTGGACTTGGAGAAAGGGTGACATCTGTTTGTTTTAAGCCAAGAAATACACAAGCCTTTTGCTACGTCTCTTTCATTACTTCCCAAGGAATTTCAGTTTCCCTCCATTACTTTCTGCCTAATTGAATTCCTGAACAACTAGAGATCACGTTTTCCCCCAAAAAAAACCCGAGAAGCCTTCGGAAGGAACCAGGGCAGCTTGTTTCACTTAGCATGTCGTCACTTGAGTCCTCCTGGTCTGATCCCCTTTTCCTGAGTCAGTGGAAGTTCAGGGGTAGCCTTAGCAGCATCGGTTTCCTTTGGAAGAGAGAGAATTCCGGGCTGAAGAATGTGAAAATCTATTCGTGTACACATTCACCATTTGAGATGAAACGGTCGGGAGCCTACATCAAGCAGTGGCAGAATCAGCACAGGAGACCAAGGGTGCTTCAAGATGGCAGACTCCTCGCGCTACCCATCAGAAGGCATTGTGTAGCTATTCCGTCTTTCCCTCCTTAATGGATTTTCTGTGGGAAGGTTACAAGTAGAAGACAACGTCATCTGGAACCCTGCCCACTGGGTAACATGCCATGACTTGCACGATAAGAGAACTTCATCCAGAAGCATCCGAAGACACTGAGGGTGCAATCCTATGGATGTTTAGCCAGAAAAAAGACCTACAACTCCCAGCATGCCCCAGCCAGCTTAGCTGGCTGGGGCATGCTGGGAGTTGTAGGTCTTTTTTCTGGCTAAACATGCATAGGATTGTTCCGTAAAGGTATTCAAGGCTACTCATGCTTCTTCACTTCTTTCTTGTAAGAAATTTCTGAAACCCAATGTATTTTTCTTTTCGCTTCTCCCACATAATCCAGTCTAAATGCCCCTTCACAAGTAATGTTCCGCTGTTGCTTGTTGTTGTTGTTTTAAGTTTGCACCTAAAAACGTCATGTGTAAAGGTGACAAACCCATGTTTGCAAGCTTGTGTAACTTACAGGCGCCCATGTGAAGGAGTCCGATGTGCTGTAGGTCCCTGTCAAGTGTACGTTTGCTTGCAAGCTCAGCTTTGCTGTTGTATAATGTATTAAATATTACTAATAATACTCAGACTGTTCTTTCTGGTCATGAAAAAGTTGGGTTACTTTTTTAAAAAAAACCCACCTCCATAGGGGAAACATTGTTAGTCTTTTGCAGCAAAAACAACAGAAGTGTTTTGTTGCATGTTAAAGACTAATAAATTTACTGTGGCATAATAACATGGCCTGTGCTCCACGAAAGCATATGCCATAATAAATGTATTCATCTTCAATGTGCCACAAGAGTCTTTCTTGTTGTTTTCAAAGTCACTGTTGTTTTAAAATGGAAAACCCCAAGTTTCACCACCATTTTTGCAATCCTTCCTGGCTTAATAGAAAAATTCTGGCCTTTATTTATTTATTTATTTATTTATAGTATTTGTATACCACCCCACATCAAGCAGATTCCGGAGCGGTGAACAATAAAAAGACAAAAGCAGAAAAAAGAAACAAAAACAATACATTGAAAACGAACTAAAATTACATTGGTGGCTGAAGAAGCAGAGAAGGCTTCCTGGAACAAGGAAGCCTTCAGCAGGTGCCGAAAGCAGCACAATGTCGGAGCCTGCCTGACCTCCAGAGGCAGGGAGTTCCACAGAAATGGAGCCACCACACTGAAGGCTTTTCTCCTGGTGAATTCCAATTGGGCCAAAGATCCATGAGGAACCACCGGGAGCATGCCGTCTGATGACCTCAGTGACCGGGCAGGTTGGTATGGGGGAGGCGCTCTCTCAGGTAACCTGATCCCAAGTAGTTTCGGGCTTTGTAGACAAGTACCAGAACCTTAAACCTGACCCGGTAGTGAATAGGTAGCCAGTGCTGTTCCTTCAGCAAAGGAGTTGCATGCTGAGAGGTAGCCCCTGACAGTAGCCGAACTGCTGCATTCTGCACTAGCTCCAGCTTCCGGAGCAGCGTTAAGGGCAGCCCCACATAGAGCGCATTGCAGTAATCCAGTAGTTGTAAAACAGGGCATAGCTGTGATCCCTTTAAGGCATTCCTGCGCAGCAGAAGGGAAAGAGAAAAGCTTCCGCTCACTGTCGGTGTGACTGACAGTCAGCCACTAACTCCTGTCCATTTTTTCCTGTTTCCTGCATTCAGGCTTCCTTAATCACTTGCCATCTCTGGGGGGCCATCAAAACTAAGTCCTGTCTATCCCCCTTGATCTGTTCTTCCTTCAGTCTTCAAGCCCCACTGTCAAGCCATTACTGAGACAACAGGAGTGGGGGTAGCAATCAGGATGTGTGAAAATCTGCAGTAACCTATGAAAGAGTGCTAACACTCACTGTTCTCTCAGGGTGTGTATTGATCAGACTGGAAACCTCTAGGAACAGGGACTGAACGCCTGCATCTTCCTTTTTCTTTATTTTTATTTTTTAGTTTCCTATTCCTGCATGATGGAGGAAATGAGAGGGGGGGGGATGAGAGGTGCAGAAAGCGGTGGAGGGATGGGAAAGGCAAGGAAGGTAAACAAGAGATGAATATAAGCAAAATATTTGGTTAGGTTTCATTTTGCTTGGAGATTAGGGGGCTGTTGGAGCGATGGCAAAACTGGAAATGTCGGTAGACTGCATGGCTGCCGCTGAAAATGACAGCTGTGGGGGGGTTTTTTTAGCTCCTCCCTGCTCCTCTGCTTCTGTCACTGGCTGGAATCACCTAGGAACATAGGAAGCTGCCTGCTACTGAATCAGGTCCATCTAGCCCAGTATTATTGACACTGACCGGCAGCAATGGCCCTCCAGGGTTTCAGGCAGGAGTTTTTCCAGCCCTACCTGGAGATGCCGGGGATCCAACCGGGGACCTTCTGCGTGCAAGGCAGGGGCTCCACCACTGAGCTCTGGCCCCTCCCCACAAGGGTGGTAGGGTCAGGCATTTGCTGCTGCCCCAAGGCTAACAAAGGGCCCACAGCCCAGATAGAACCACTACTCTTGCTGTTTCTAGGGGCCTCCAAGAAGATGTGGGGCAACATGATGAGAGAATTCTCAGTTTCACGCACACCGGCGCAGGTTAAAGGAGGCCAATGAGGGGAACCTGCCCACAGGCCTTCAAAAACATGGTACCAGCACTGTCCATAACATTGATCAAAAGTCACCTTGTCACCTTGTGATGTTCTGTGTTTCTCCCACCCACCTGTCTCACCATCATCAGCCAGTGATGTAGAACAGCCTTCCCCAACCTGGTACACTCCAGATGCGTTGGGTGGAGGATTATGGCTAGCTAGGGGGTTATGGGAGTTGTAGTACAACACATCTGGAGGGCACCAGGTGGGAGAAGACTGATGTAGAACGAGGCAGGGGAAACACACAGCATCGCAACATTATGACAAGTGGGAAATTCTGCTAGATCTTACGGCGGGCGAGGGGAAGCTGGGTGTATGGTTGCTGTTTTTGGGGGCATGTGTGCCGTCACATCCCTTTAGCCCTCAGAAGAATCTTAACTAGAACAAGTGAGGCAGTGTGGTGTAGTGGTCAGAGTGTCTTGCTCAGCCATGAAGCTCACTAGGTGACCTTGGGCCAGTCATGACCTCTCGGCTTTATCTACCTCTCAAGGTTATTATGAGGATGACATTGGGAGGGGGGGGCGGCATGCAGTCTTGAGCTTCCCGGAAGAAAGGTGGGATGTACTGTAATAGATCATAATATCAGATCTTGTTCTACAAAAACTATCTTGTTCTACTACAACCTGTGATATTTTTTTTAATTGAAAGGGTTTCCCCAAAAAATTGTTTACATACTTAGGGCCCAATCCTATGCGTGTTTAGACAGAAAAAAGTCCCACAATTCCCAGCATTCCCCAGCCAGCTATGCTTTTCTGTCTAAACACGCATCGGATTGGGCCCTTAGTTGCTCTGATTTCTTTCTCCATCCCCTCCGTCTTGCACTCTGACAGTCCCTCAGCAATTGGACGCCTGTCAGCGTCCCTATCCGTCAGTGACACTTCACCGAATGCTGGCTCTTGGTCGGATAACCAGTATTTTGGTCCTCATGCTTCGCCCTGACAGTAGCTTTCTGGTGCTCTGTTTCTTGTTGGGGTTTTCTGCTGAGCTTAATTGCTTGTATTGTCTCCCAGCTGCCTGACATATGCCAGATTCTTGTACAAACTTGCTCGCAGTCTACACAGGTGGCACAAGAGCATTTCTGGATGGCTACTTTTTTCCATTTTACCATCCCTTAGTAGCAATTTCCTATAATGTCTTTTAAATTCTTATTTAGCACTTGGGGGCAAAAAAAATAAATAAGCCTAGCTCTTGAAAACCGTTTAGGCCTCATGCGTGTGACCATTTTTAAACTGTAGTTATTTTTTCACTGCCGTTATAATACCCAAAACAGTTGGAATACACCACCGGAGCTAAGTCGTGTCAGTAGTACAATCAAGTACCAGAGTTGTTATGGGCAATAGTTCTAACTACCGGGTGGAATTCACGCCTGAAACTACAGTCGTATTGTACCTGGGCACTACCACAGACCTCTGGCTAAAAGTGGAAACTGCAGGAAAACAGCCAGACTGGGATGGAAGGAAGCCACTGGGATAGCAATATCAATTTATTTAGTTTGAATATTTTCTTCGTGTAGACCTTCAAAGCAGCTTACAGTATTAAAGAAGACAGTTAAAAAAAAGTATAACGGACATAATCAAAGAACTCCCAAGCACAATGCAATGAAGAACCGGTTCAATTATAAAAGTACAAGAGCTGACACCAAAAAAGGCTGTCAATGAAATAAAAAGCTTTAATAACACGGTGGAAAGTCCGTAATGTGGGGGTCACAGGGAGAGAGTTCAACAGCTTAGGCCACAACAGGACAGGTAATACTCATAAGAACATCAGAAGAGCCCTGCTGGATCAGACCAAGGGCCCATCTAGTCCAGCATTCTGTTCACACAGTGGCCAGCCAGCTGCCCACGGGAAACCCACGAGCAGGACATGAGTGCAACAGCACCCTCCCGCCCATGTTCCCCAGCAACTGGTGTGCATAAGTAGACTGCCTCTGGTACTGGAGGTAGCATAGAGCCATCAGGACTAGTAGCCATTGACAGTCTTCTCCATTAATTTGTCAAATCCCCTTTTGCCGTCCAAATTGGCGGCCATCACTACATCTCGTGGAAGTGAATTCTGTAGTTTAACTCTGCGCTGTGTGAAGAAGTCCTTCCTTTGATCTGTCCTGAATCTCCCACCAATCAGCTCCTACTCAGTCTTACAAAGGTTTCTGAGTCTAGCTTGCTCACAAATCCGAGAGCTGGTGCAGCGTAGTGACTAAGAGATGGAGCCATGGATCAGGAATCCCCTGATTCATACCTCTCTTCTGCGATCAGTTTACTAGGTTGTCTTATGTTTATATAAAAACATAAGAACTTAAGAAGAGCCCAGCTGGATCAGACCAAGGGGTCCATCTCATCCAGCATTCTGTTCACACACTGGCCCACCAGCTGCCCATGAGAAACCCACAAGCAAGACATGAATGCAACCGCACCCTTGCAGCCATGTTCCCCAGCAACTGGTGTACATAGGCATACTTCCTCTGATACTGGGAATAATAAGTGGGACCTGCAATAACATTTTGCAGTGTGGAGTCCTCCAAGTTGAGGATACCATTCCCCACTCTCCAGTTGACCAGTTTTCCCGCAACAGTCAGTCAACATTCCATGCCCATTGAGCATGCTCGGGCCTCATTTGGCTAAGGGGGAGGGTTGGGAGAGGAGTTCCCGCTTGAAGGGTCCCCCCCCCTTGTGAAAGGTTGGCCTTTCACAAAGGTTCCATGAACTTTGAAGAAGCCCGAGTGCAAGGTGAAAGGGAGAAACGTGCTAGGCGAAAAGCACGTCAAATGAATCCTTTACAGGACCATCTTCTATCTGGTAACCTGTGTCCTCACTGTGGGAAGCTGTGTGGATCTAGAATTGGCCTCCACAGTCACTTACGGACCCATCGCTAGAGTCTACACAATCTTCTTTAGAATTTCCTCCTTTTATCCCGGAAGACAATCTTACTCGGTCACGAGTGATCGCCTGATGATGATGGCTCTTCTATGTGAGTGGTGCCATTTCGACTACACAAGGACCAGCACTCGGAGAATTCTGAACCCTATTAGCATATATGATGATATGAAATCGTGTTAAGCATAGGGAGAAGGGCGGGTTTCCTAGATAACCTGGTTGTTTGTAACGATGATAGGACCAACTTGCCTTAGAATCATAGAAAAGTAGAGTTGGAAGGGGCCTATAAGGCCTTACGGAAGCCGTCCCCAATGTGGCACCCTCCAGATGTGTCGGGACTGCAACCCCCATAATTCCCAGCCAGCATTGGCCATGCTGGGAGTTGCAGTCCTGAAACATCTGAAGGGCTCCAGATAGGGGTCAGCTGCTTTACACAGTTGTCGTAAGGGCTAAAATATGAGTCCATTCTCTTCTTTTATCCCTTACAACAACTCTGCCAGATTAGTCAGAATTAGAAGCATTTTGTATGTGAACACAATAAACCCCTATATGTAAATACTGCACATTGTTTGTGAGAGGGACCATAAGTCAGTGGTAGAGCACACCTTTTGTATGCCAAAGGCCCCAAGTTCAGTCCCGTGGTGATCTTGGGGAGCAGTGCTGGGAAAGATCCTGCCCTTCCACTGGAGAACCATCACCAGCCAGAGTGGACAACGCTGAGCCAGACGGACCATGGTCCAACTCAATAGAAGGCAGTTCCATATGTTCAATTTATGTTCAGCTTGAGGCCTCTAGTCCTGCTGCTGCCTACACAGACCTTCTTTTTTCTTGTTACTGGCCTCCAGCTTGACTGGAGATGCCCACTGTCACGGTAGCCCTGTTAAGGAAGCAGCACCGCAAATCCAAATTCCACTGGTGCTGTTATACCACCTCTGGTTTTAACTCACGTAACAGGAAGCAACCACAACAAGTGCCTCCAGTTACTACCACTGGTGTACCACTAGTAGTTATTGTGCTGCTGTGGACTCAGTCAAGTTATAATATGCTCGGTTTACTCTTCTAGCAGAATTTGTTTGTATCTCACCCTCCCTCCAAAGATGCTCAGGGTGGCATACGTGACATGGGATTATCAACAACCCTGTGAGGTAGGTTAGGCTGAGAGATAATAGCTCACTGAAGGACAGAACGGTGAGTTTCTGGCTTATCAACATGTGATTTTAAAAATACACAGTCAGTGGGCTGAGCCCATGTCAGCTGGAGCTCCAAATCTTTCATTTGGAGCCCCAAAACTCTGGGAGGCCGTCTGCCCACCATCCTGCTGTCCACGGGCACTTGCTGAAATGAAAGTACAGGGGCACCCGATGATCTCTGTTGCATGTGATCCCCTGGATGAGCTGGCTTTTTGCCCTCATGTGCTTCACCTCCTGCTGCCACCCCCAAATCTTTCAGCCTGAGGCTTTTTTCTGGAATCAAATGCCCTCCTCTCCCCTGTCCATACATCTTTTTTTACAAATAGAAGTTCCCTTGGAAGGCAGGGTCCTTTAAACACCCACACCCACACACTTTAGAGCATATGTAAATTAGTTTTTTTCTTTTATGATTTTTGTCCTGGATCTTTTCAGTACCTAGCACCACACCTGTTTGAGAGGTCAGTGCATAATGGTTAGCATGTCAGAGGGTCGAGGCTGGTGGATCAGGAGATAGGGTCAATAGCAATGAATGTTTTAACCCATCCACCCCCATCTCTGAATACCTGCTTAATTCAACAAAATATCTGATACTGAATCCAAGGCAAAACTACCTGGTGGTCAGGTAAAGTACCTGACGTGCTCCAGGACTCAGTGATGTTTCAAACCAATGTCTCCCCAATTCAGGTCCAACACTCTACGCTGCACAACACTGACCCACAGGATTTGTGGAGATGGGTGAATTAAGAACCACGAAGGGTTTTGCATGTCCTAGACATGGTATAAAAATGATCCACTAAGAATGTAAAGTTTAGGCACTGTGTAACTCAGTTACATGAAAAAGGAATGGTATTGCCAAAGGACTGGGTACCACCACGGGGACTTTTCTTTATTCGCTTGCTACTATGTCTTAAGCACCAAGATAAATTTACGTTCAGGACCAATTGTGCAAGACATATTGTACAATACTGGCTTTGGTAGACAATGAACTCAGTGCTGCTTTTGCTTGATGCAGAACTTTCCATTTCACCCAAGGGAAAACAGAAACATTAACGTAATCTCCAGGTGAATTATGCATTACTTAGTGATATGACAGGCTAAAATTACTGCATGCCTAAATTATCTTCCACTCCTTTGAAATTTAGTAGTGAACCCTTATTCCCAAATATTAAGAAACCCTGAAAGGAGTTGTTGTTGCTTTAAGTGGGGAGGGGGGACCTCAAGGAAGAACTAATCAGAAATAGTGACTCAATAGTTATTTTCAATGGGAAGAGATCTTTCCAGCCTTGCATCAAAACAATTTCCAAAATAACTTTAAAAGGCAGACAAATTCATAGGAGGAAAGGGGTTAATAATTCAGCAGATTGCTGCGTCTTTAACTACAAGGGAAAAAAATAAGTTTTGCTAAATTACCAAATGTAAATTCCATATTGGCAAGGCTAGAGTGATTGAAAGAGATCTCCTCCTATTAACAGGAGATATAATTTTATGTACATTTATCGAGAGACTTTCCTGGGCAGAGCTGAGAGAGTCTTCGCTATACCACTTAGCTTGTTTGCAATGTAATTGCATTTAGACCAAGGTCTTCTGAAGGAAATGGCTGACTAAATTAGCATTAACCACGTTCCTGTGGGGCTCAGTGCATTGTGGGTAGACGGTCTTGCCTCCAGAAAGGACAAATTGACCCGAGAGAGGCCAGCTGCTTACAAGGCATGGTGTTAATTGATTTTCCCAAATGGGGCAAATTTTTATCACTTGGGAAAATGAAATAAAAAACAACAATTCATCAGGCAAGGTGTAGGACTTAATCTCTTCCTCATTTTACTTCTTCCCATCCTTCTTGGCTCCCTTTAGCGAAATGCAAACATGTTTTGGCTGCCCCATCCTCTTTTTAAGACCAGATTTAGGGCAGGTCCGTCCGTACATGCGGGAAAATGCGGTGAATCGAATGAAGTCTACCGGTTCAGACTATGTGTGGGTGGATGCCTCTTTTGAATCCTCCCCACCAGGGGAGGCTGGTGACTCCTGTGTCAGTGGGGCTCCTTATCCATTGCATCTTTTATCCTGAGCTTTATAGGACCTCTGTTCCCAAAATAGGTTCACCACCATGGAGCCATGGATAATGCCTATAAAGCTCAGAATAAAAGCTGCAATGGATAAGGAGCCCCACTCCCCACATGAACAAACAAAACTAGCTAATCACAGGGGAAAGTTCTAGCCTAGGCCAGCCCTGGTAGCTCTTTTTAGACTTCCCTCACTTTCTGATGGGGAGCTCTTTTTAATACCTACGGCCTTCAGGGAGGGGGTTCTTTAGAACTAGGGGAACCACAAAGGCTCTCCGGTACTCGGCTCTCCTGCCACTGGTTAGGGGTTCTAGGCTGAGTTGGCTCTTCACCATTGGGGCACCTAGATTTCCATGTGCAAAACCTGGGGGTGTGGTGGTGGGGGTTCTTAACCTTAGCAGTGTTCTCCAACCTTGGGTCCCCAGATGTTTTTGGCCTACAACTCCCAGCATGCCCCAGCCCCTGGGAGTTGTAGGCCAAAAACATCTGGGGATCCAAGGTTGGAGAACACTGCCTTAATGGATGCTAGTGCAGACGTTCACCATGACAGTCCCCAGAGCCACGCTGCCAAGGAGAGTCCACAAATTCAGGCTGCTGTGTTGATCCATATCAACAAACCAGTTGTAGCAGTTTTTATCTCTACTAGGAGCAGGTCTTTTGTAAAGCCCATCCAACGGTCTTAATTCCCCATTCAGCATTAAGCCATAGCAAAATAGTTTGCATTATAACAGGGAGCAATATAATAATGTTGCTGAGAAAATTCATTTCCCCCACAGCTACTGTCAGTCAGAATTGCAGCTAAGCTCCGCGAGGGTTGGCAGATAAGGCCGGTGTCCCTGCTAAGAAAAAAAATGCCGGCTTCACTACACCGCTGTTCACCAGTAGAAACAGTGCCTTAGGAATGGTGCCTTATCCTTGCCTGGGCCGTGATTGGCCGATTCAAACAGGCATGTTTCCGGTGGCCGTGCACATTGGCATACATCTGGAGCTTTCCCACTTCTTTGCAAAGCAGCGCTATCCACATCTGATTCAGCACTGTAAAATGAGGACAGCTTAAGTGCACGGCCAAGTGAGGACCACCAAGGAAAACTGCTGAGTCATTGTAACGTGGCATCCTCCTGCTTCTGCTTCAGATACTTCACGCAAGCATGTGGAATTCACAGGAGTCATGGTGCTAGGAGAATACTTAAAAGGGGCAGTGGAGCTGAGCTCCTAGGTGACACGCAATCCTCCCCGCTATCCCTGCTTTTGAGGCCTTCAACTCACTCTCCCGCTCGTGTTTTTGCCTGAGACACACACACACACACACACACACTGCAGTGTGTCCAAGGGATACTGGCCAGGTTCTTCCCCGACTGCACAAGCCACAGCTAGCCCCAGAATGGAGGCCAAGTCCAGATTCCACATATCCTGAAGCCCCAAGAAAATACAAATCCTTTGAACCCCATGCAGGAAGCAGTCTGCTGAATACGATTCCAACTCTCCAAAACATAAGGTTCTAGGGAGCGAGCAAGAATGGAGACCTAGTAAAGGAGTCTCTGTTCTATACCAGAAGCCCCGATTTCCCAGCAGACCTACAACCTAGGAAGCTTTCTTGTGACAAATCTATTGGTCCATCTAGCTGTTGGCAACCTGTTGCCTTCCAGATGTTTTGGTCCACAACACCCGTAAGCCCCAGCCAGCATGGCAAATTGTCAGAGATTATGGGAGTTGTACTCTAAAACATCTGGAGGGCATCAAGTTCCCTAACCTGATGTAGCTCATTATTGTACACTCCTTTAGCCCAAACGTGCATTTGAGTACCCACTTCTTAATTTGTTACCATATATCTGTATGGTGGTAGTTCTGCTGTTGCAGCCCAGCTTAGGTCAAGCTGCGAGCCAGTAATAGGTCCTGATTCACCAGCTTGAAGATTAGTAGTCTACACAGACTGGCATTGGCTCTCCAGGGTTTCAGATGGAGGTCTTTCCCAGCCCTGCCTGGAGATGTCAGGAATTGAACCTGGGGGCTTTTGCATGCAAAGCAGGTGCTCTACCAACTGAACTACAGCCCTTCCCAGAAGATGAGTGCCAGCAACCAATCAGACTACAACTGGCCAGTAATGCAGGACATGGAGCTGAGGGAAGTAAAACAAATGGGGCCAGATAGCTCCAGCCAGACACAATGCAGTTAGTCTGTGCTCTTTGAATCAGAAGGCAACCTCTTCACCGTCGGTAGTGATGGCCACCAATTTGGACAGCTTTAAAAGGGGATTGGACAAATTCATGGCGGAGAAGGCTATCAGTGGTACTAGTCCTGATTGGCTATATGCTTCTGTGGAAACCATTTTATGGGACTTGAAACAGCAAGGGATAGTAAAAGATGAGTGAGGAATGTTAAGAATGTAGAAACTCCGCGGTGTTTGTAGATAAGGCACGTTTGTAGGTAGCCAATCTGCTCGACTGCTTTCCTAATAACAAAATGAACCAATCAGTGCTGTCTGACCTTAGAAAAGAAGTGTGCTACATCACACAGGGAGAGAAACTTTCCGTGGAAGTTTCTTACAACACGTTGCAAATAAACTGAGTGTTCTGATAAATTCCACATATATCTATCTTCTATATATATAAAAGAAAGTGGACTGACTGATTGACTCATAAACGCCCAGCTCAAACCGTTTAATCTAGGAATGTGAAATTTTGAAGGAACATTGCTTTTATGACGTAGAGCCCCACTAAGGAAGGATTTTTGGAAATTCCATCCACAAGGGGGTGAAAAAAGGGGGCAAAATCACCCCACAATCATATCTCCTATGGGCAAAACAACAGGGCAGCAGTTATGCAAATCGGCCTCACCTCAGAATTCCTGCAGGAGCCAATAGGAGCAGTTATGCAAATAGCCCATACGACACTTAGAATGTTCGTATGAATTCCTGCAGGGGTCAATAGGGGTGGGTATGCAAATCTCCCCTTGGCCATTTAGAATGTTCTCTGAGGGGGTGAAAAGGGAGGGAAACTTTTTAAATAACTGCCTGACTGAATGACTGCTGTGTGCGGGGCGTCGTCGCATAGGCTCCATCACGTTTTCACGGATCTGCCCCAAACTTGGCACGCATACTCTCCATCACCCAAGGACAAATCTCCGAAAAACCCTCGCTGCGCCTGTATGGCCCAAAATAGATGAGAGCCAATGGCATCACTTGGAAGGTTCGTAGGGGACAATCAGGAGCGGATATGCAGATCTCTCCTGCGTCAAAACAGAATGTTCATATGAACCACAGCCGGGGCGGAGCTGGGATTTCATTGTTGGGTAGTCCTGGGGGGGGGCAAGCTGGGATTATGTTGTTGGGTGGTCCCGAGGGGGAGGGGGCAAGCAGGGATTTCATTGTTGTTGTGTAGTCCCGGGTGGGCAAGCTGGGATTACATTGTTGGGTAGTCCCGGGGGGGGAGAGATTTCATTGTGTGGTCCTGGGTGGGGAGCAGGGATTTCATTGTGTGGTCCCAGCGGGCAGGGCTTTCATTGTTGTGTAGTCCCGGGGGGGGGGGGGCACAGAGATTTGATTGTGTAGTCCCGGGGGGGGGAGCTGGAATTTCATTGTTGTGTAGTCCCGGGGGGGGGAGCTGGAATTTCATTGCGTAGTCCTGGGGGGGAAGCAGGGATTTCATTGTGCAGTCCCGGGGGGGGGGAGCAGGGATTTCATTGTGCAGTCCCAGGGGGGCTGGTAGTCCTGGGGGAGCTAGGATTCCATTATGTAGTCCCAGGGGACCTTTCCTATGGAGTGATTAAAAACAGCAGTCAGCTGACCTTAAGGAATTTCGAACAAATAATGCCTATAGGAAAATGACGACCCATGCAAACTTGGCACGGTCACTCTTCATCACGTGAGCGAAGCCGCGGGCAAAAGCTAGTAGTGGATATATTTTCCACACTTCCTCCAGTATCTGCCTGTGTATGCCAGTTGCTGGGGAACATGGGTAGGAGGGTGCTGTTGCACTCATATCCTGCTCTGTGGGCAGCTGGTTGGCCACTGTGTGAACAGAATGCTGGATTAGGTGGACCCTTGGTCTGATCCGTCACAGCTATTCTTATGATCTTATGTTCTTAATCACCACCTCACCGCTTCTTTTTTCTTTACCTCTGTCCAGCCACCCTTGTGTGATTCGTGGGCAAGTGATGACATCAGACGGGACCCCTCTTGTGGGCGTGAACATCAGTTTTGTCAACAATCCCCTTTTTGGCTACACCATCAGCAGGCAAGACGGCAGGTATGTGAACTCTTTCTGTTTTCGATAGTATGAAGCATGTGTACTTTTTTGGGAGCCGAATCTTGGCTAAGGACATCAAGTTCACTCTACACTGCCTCATAGCTCACATGCCTAAGTACACTCTGTGCAGATTCCTTACCTTATGTTTTAATGTTCTAACCAGAGGTTGCTACTCCTGATAAAGGTGGTTAAAACATGGTAAGAAAAAGATGGACCGTTCCCACCAGATTCAGTGTGGCTCTCCACATTGAGAGCCAGGGTGGCGTAGTGGTGAGAGTGTTGGACTGGGACTCAGGAGACCCGGGTTCTAGTCCCCACTCGGCCATGAAGCTCACTGGGTGACTTTGGGCCAGTCACTGACTCTCAGCCTAACCTACCTCACAGGGTTGTTGTGAGGATAAAATGGAGAGGAGGAGGAGGATTATGTAAGCCACCTTGGGTTCCTTGCAGTAAAGAAGGCAGGATTAGATAGTTAGATATTTTAATTGTTGTCAGAAGGAGAGAAAGGAGAAATCCTCTGTAGCTCTCTGGGAAAGGAGTTTCATAGCCTCAGTGCCACCACCAAAAAGGCCCTGCCTTTAGTCACCAACCACCTCCCTTCTAAGGGCAGGAGGACATGGAGCAAGGCTTCTGATGATGACCACAGCACACAGGCAAGGTCCATATGGGAACAGGTGGTTCCTTAAGAAATGTACAACTAAAAAGGTGAGATCATGAGTACAATTCCTAAATAATGTGATGGTCCCCACAACACAATGAGATATTCTAAGAAAACATGGTGTAAATGTCAGCATTCTCTTGAGCATAACTTGTAGATCAGCACTTACATGTGGAAGATGCACTGACCATTTGCAGAAAAAAATGGATTCAGGGAATAGTAATTATTAATTCATCAAAAAAACATAGGCTCTTGTGCATTTGAACCCACAAAGTTGTAACTATTCCAGATTAAGAAAGGTGCAATTTACAAAAAAAGTTAATTTGTGTGCGGATCAGCTCAGACCACAGCCATGAAAGCAATGATTGACCACCATGCAGCTGAAGTTACATCCCATGCCTTGCAAACAGTAGAGTCTGTTGCCCTTCTCAGAGAAATCCTTTCCTCTCTGTCAGCATAAAAATAAATTTATTATTGATTTATTTAAAATATTTCTTGGCCACCTTTCAAGGCAGGAGCCCTCCCAAGGCAGCGTACAACAATAAAACGCACATACTGAAAACCGATATGGCAATAAAAACCATATAAACAGCAGCAGCAGCAGTTGGCACGGCTTTGCACCGGTCTCTGTGTGCCACAAACGGGGACTCTGCCTCCTGCCTCAGCGCACCATGTCCCCTGGGCGTCACAGCTGTGCTTTGCATCGAAGCATTGATGCAGTAGCAGCAAAAATGCAGTAGCAGCAAAGGCAGCTATTTTCTGATCACTGGGGCCTTGGCAGAATTCCAGCACTGCCAGGGAAATTGTAGTTCACCTGCAGAAGGGCCAGGACCTTCCCACCTGATCCTATAGATTGCTGCCTCAGCAGAGTCATTCATAGGATCGAATTGTAAAAGTGACTCTTTTAAAGCAAAAATTCTTGCTTTGAACCATTGACTAGGTAGGCCAGGGGTGGGGAACTTCGGGAGGTCCAGAGGCCATTTTTGCCCCTGGGACACCCTCCCCAAGCGGGCCACACCCCCTCACAGGTGCCAAAAAGAGCGAGGGAAGACAATGGCACCTGTAGCTGCTACGGAGGCCCCAAAGGGTCAACATCATTAGCTTGCAAACAAGCTAATGTTGACCCTTGTGGGGCTCTGTAGGAGCTGTGGATGCCATTTGTTTGCCCCCCAAATTTAAAAATGGGGAGTCTCCCTGAATTTTGAGGGTGGTGGGGGCTTCAGGGGCCACCTGCGGCCCGTTCTCGCATGTGGCCCACCCCTGAGGCCATATACTACAGAACAGCTTTCACAAAGGCCAGAACTGAACAAAGGGAACGCTTTGCTGCTTTTTGAGTTTTTGAGAGTTTTGCCAGTATCAACTTCAATTCCACTGGTGGGGTTCTCTCTCTCTCTCTCTCTCCCTCTCTCTCTCTCTCTTTTCTTTTTCCTTCGTCACTGCTCGGTCCCATCAAGGTAACTTCAAGGCAAAGGCAGGAGCTGATGAGCGGCCGCATCGCCCACAACAATACAATGTCGCCTCTGTGTTTTTGCAGCTGTTGAGGCTGCCTCTGACATGAGATCGATGCTTCCCCTTTTCTGTCAAGTTTCACAGCTGGTCCAAAAGGAAGCTTATTTTCCTCCGGGCTGGTTCACATGCCTCACCAAAGCTCATTAGACTTCACTTGCTCCTAGCAACTCTGCTCACCAATGAGCAAAGGGGTGGTGTTTCCATAAATAGTTCTTTGAACATATTTTTTTTTCTTGTTTAGTATTTAAAAGAAAAACGCCACAACTCTTTCTGTAGTTCTCCCCCTGCCCTCCGCCAGCCATCTTTTACTGCTCAGCTTTGGCCTAAGGCTGCTTTAAAGGCTTTGCCAAATGCTAACTGTTTTAAAAATGCCCTCATCAAGGCTTAAATGCCATTCGGTTTTCTGGCGAGCAAGAAACAAGGCTTTTATAAGCCAGCAAGTGGGCCCGGGCCTGGGAATGTGATGCCCCTACTTGAATTGCAGAATAAACACCTACTTTTAAAAAAAATAATAGATGTTTTGTTTTCACTTAACGGACAGGGAAAAAATCTATCCAGTCTAGAGTGCATGATAGGGCTGACCACAGGCCTCCTCTTCTAGTTAAAGGTGCAATCCTATGCAAGTTTAGACAGAAAAAAGGCCTACAACTCCCAGCATGCCCCAGCCAGCATAGCTGGCCTGGGCATGCTGGGAGTTGTAGGCCTTTTCTTTCTGTCTGAACTTGCATAGGATTGCACCCTAAATGAGATTTCTGTCTATCGATCCTAGTCCTTTGCTTCTGTCTCTTGGTCACACTCTAGCCAGTTTCTGGGTTCCGTCTCTTGGCTGCACTCTCATGTGACCAAGTAATGGAACCCCCAGTTGAGATGCAAGGGAAGGGGTGAGCCATGTAGATTGACAGCACTTGGCTCACAGTGGCTCCCATTAAGTTCTGCGAGGCAAAGTTAATCTGTAATCTGGGACACAGTTGAGGGGGTGAACCCACCACCTAGTCCAGACACTATGACCAGTGACCCCTAACATACAGCGTCACTCTGTCTCCCTTTCCCTGTCCAGTATACTGACAGGCATTTCATCAGTAAATTAGATTATGTCTAATAATAAATCAATATTACACATTTCCCAGATTATGGGTAATATCCAGTGGTGTCACAGCACTAGCCAAATTTGCCAAATTTTGGCAGCAAATCACCACTTTTCCTCTTTTCCCCCAGCAAGCGCAAATGACACTGCACTAGCATTGGTTTACGCTAATGCAACATCCTTTGCACTAGCGCTGCAACCCCATTGGATACTGCCCATTCTCTTTTTTTTCCCTGTAGATTTTTTTATTTTCTGCAGGTAGTACTTTTTTCTTCTTTGAGCTGTGCCACACAGCCATACGCATGGGTCACCAGCCAAAACAGTGACTTTGGCCAGAAACCCTTCAACAGTAGAGCCATCAAGTGTGGGAAGGTCATATGTGTGTGACCTCTGCCCAGACCACTTTTGGAGAATAATAAATACAGGCAAGAGACATGGTTTTCCCTAAGCACCAGCAAGTGAACAGAAATACTGGCCATTTCTTCCCATAGAATTAAAAGAGGAACAAATCACTTGAATGGCACTTGAGTTTGTTTATTTTTTTATTTGTGGTATTTATATACCGCTAAGCATAATAAAATCCCTAAGCAGTTTACACATAAATATTAAAATCACATTGAAAATATTAATATTAAAATCACATTTAAAATGCAATTTAAAAAACAATTACAATTACAACAACAACAACAATAATAATAATAATAATAATAATAATAATTAATAATAACAACAACAACAACAACAACAACAGCAACAACAACAACATAGAGCAATACAGGAGCAGTAAAACGGAGCTGCATGAATCATGCTGCATGATTAATTTAATTATGAGCCTGGGTGAACAAATACGTTTTCAGGAGGGGTTTGAAAGATCCCACATTTTCTGCCTCCCAAACTGCACAAGGGAGAGTTTTCCAAAGGGTGGGTGCCGCTACTGAGAAGGCCCACCGTTGAGGTATTGCACATTCCGTTAATTTTGGAATGACCAGTAAGGCCTCCTCTGATTATCTTAAAGTTCAGTTGGGTATATATAAGGGAAGGTGATCTCAGTTAAAACAGAGTTAAAATGGAATCCAGTTGACTCTTCTCTTCCTTCCTGTGTGCTGCACGGGGAGGAGAGGTGCTTTTCCTGCCTTCAGGCCTGGGGCTCGGGGTTGATATTTTCCTGCCAAGCCACTGAGGAATTAAGGGTAGGCGCTGGAGTAAAGTTGGGGCTTCTCCTGAGGAGCTAGGGCAGCCTTCCCCTCCTGGCGCCCTTCAGATGTTTTGGACTTCAACTCCCATCAGCCCCAACAACATAGCCAATGGTCAGGAATTCTGGGAATTGTAGTCCAAAATGTTTGGAGGGCACCAGGTTGAGGAAGGCAGAGCTAGGAGGTGAGCGTCGCTCAAGGGTTGAGACCTGAAGACTCAGCAGTTCCCAGCCCTTTCATGCACCCCTTCTTCTGTCTGCCGTGCAGCACATCTGGACTCATGATTGCTGTGGGAAGGAGGAAGGGGATGCAGAAAACGGGAGAAAGGAGCCACAGATACTCAGTCTCTTGCTGGATCTGGGAATTTTTAAAGGGACAGCGTCTATCTCCGGGTAGTGACCTGGCTACCATATTTCCTCAAAGCCTGAGAGGTTTCTCATTATCCTTCGTTTCCAGGCAATCCATGAAGGTGTTTTCTTTACAAAGGCCTAGAGCTGTTGTTGGTTCCCCTTGTGTTGCTTCTTCCTTTCATCACTTTGTATGAGAAGATAAGAAAATCTTTTGAAAGGGAAAGTTTCACCGGGTTATAAAAAAACAGTCATGGGAAACCTTCAGTGGTTCTTAACAGCCCCAGTGGCCGATGTTAATTTGTTCGACCTTTATTTCTCCCTTTAAAAAGCAACCTGTGTTTCCGTCCACAGTTTCGACCTTGTCACTAACGGTGGGATCTCCATCATCTTGCATTTTGAACGGGCGCCCTTCATTACGCAAGACCACACTCTCTGGCTGCCGTGGGATCACTTCTTCGTCATGGAGACCATAGTCATGAGGCATGAAGAGAACGATATACCCAGCTGTGACCTGAGCAACTTTGCCCGACCTAATCCCGTGGTCTCGCCGTCCCCGCTGACGGCGTTTGCCAGCTCCTGCTCGGAGAGAGGCCCCATCGTGCCGGAAATCCAGGTACGCAGTGGAAGCAAAAAGATATTTCCAGATCCAGGACTCCCTGCTTGTCTGGACTGAGCTGTAAGGTAGTGTCTTCAGCTGGAACTGAGTGCAGAGGAAGACTAGAAAGCTCTGGTTGTAGCTGAGGATTCTGCCCCATGGAGATAGCATTTTAAAGGATTTGTCGGCCAAAATACTTGTTATGTGTTGTTTTGTGCTTTGTTTTTTATTGCAAAGTAGCCACTGGTTTCAAGTATAGTAGACAACCAGTGTGTGCGTGCGTGCGTGCGTGCGTGCTTGCGGCAAGGGGAATAACCCTTTCCCTGCCAATCATTCTGTTCAAAATCGCCTCTCTCGGCTGCTTTTCTCCCCAAGGGGAGAAGGATACCTTTTCCTCTACAGACAGAAAAACAGCTGGGGAGAATTTTGAACTGAAAAATGGCTGCAAGGAGAGGGTTAAACACCCCCTCCCCCAAATACCATTCACACACACACACACACACACACACACACAACCCGCAGCTGCTTTCCATTAAAAAAAAACCCAGCAACAACTATCAGGAAGCCCATCACAGAACTACACAGAATATGCAGTTTGGTCTTGATCCATGTTGTTGCCAGAGTACAGGCAACGGTCCAGAGAACTATTCAGAAAGATTCCGGGTTTTTGGGAGGTCAGAGGTGGCACTGGGAAAACAGGTAGAAAGGCAGCAGGAACAGAAGCAATCCAGGCAGAAGGCAACGCTGGATGAGTGGGAGAGACTTGTTGGGAGGCTTCGGGAAACAGCATTGTTTTGTTTTCTAGCAGATGGGCCGTAACTCTTTGGCTAGAGCACATGACGTTCTGCATGGAGAAGGTGCCAGGTTCAATCCCCGACTTCTCCAGGCAGAGTTGGGAAAGACCCTGGCCAGTCAAAGTAGGCAATTCTGAGCTAGATCGACCAATGGTCTTGTCTTGTAAAAGGCAGCTTTCTACTGTTTACTCAGGCAAGGTTTGCATGGCCTTTTTCTCCCCTCCCCATCACCACACACACACACACACATTACTCTACACAAAGGCTTCTCCCCCTCTGGGTCTTTGACTAATTTACATAGACATTTGCATACATTTGATACTTAAAGCTTACAGTTCACATCACCATCAATTGTTTCTGCTCATATCTGATAAACTGACAGGGAAATGCTGGTTAACTACAGTCACCAGCAGAGAAAATCTGCAGTTGTCACTGCTGGAGGGAGGAAAAAAGCCCTTCACTCCCAGAGCTGTGTTATTTACGATTCCATAGTAGGCAAACATGGAAAACAAAAGGGCTCAGATTTATGGCTGGAGGCCTTAAGGCTACGCTGGGGCATGCTGGGAGTTGTAGGCCAAAAACATCTGGGGACCCAAGGTTGGAGAACACTGCCTTAAGCAAAGCAGGCAAGAGGAATCCAGAGAATCTGCACTGTGACCTGGTTTGCACATAACGACGACCTGGAGCGTGGGTTTCATAGAAATTCATGATTTCATAGATAGAGTTGGAAGGAGCCTACAAGACTATCGAGTCCAACCCCCTGCTCAATGCAGGAAACTAGAGGAGGGGTCTCCCACCCAAGTAATAACCAGGCCTGACCCTGCTTAGCTTTCCACGCTCAGACAAGCTGAGCCAGCGTTGAATCGTGGGCTGTCGTTATGTGCGAACCGTAACGAGAGGGACAAGAGCTCTGCTGAGCCCACATATTTTGAAAACCATGTTTTTAAAATCCAAGCTAAAATTCTCAGGTGGCCCAATACTCTCCGTTAACAAAATTCCACCACACTTGCATGGTACAGTTGTAAGATTCTGTGACTGCAGCCATGACAGTTAACAATGGTATAAAACTCATATCAGTTTGTAGTGTACGTAGATATACCTTATGTGTCCGAAGAACTGCCATTTTGGAGTTTTCCCCATATAGTCATTGTTTTATGCCACATCCTTTCCAACGCCTTTCATCGCACTTGCTCTGCATGGTTTTCTCCCATGGTTTGACCTTTCCTCTGAAACAACAGTCAGTCAATAAAGACAGACCACAGTGGAGAGAAGTAATAATTTCCTAACATGGCATTGGACAACATGTGGCAAAAAATGTTCCCTTTGTAGTTATTTTCGCCTGATTCTCTCCCACATTGGCTGGCTGTGAAGAGAGATTGTGTTAAAGGACCACTCCCTTTTCCCCCAACTCTAGGCTTGTAACTGGCTGCAGCAGCTCCAAGCATGCCTGGTAGCTAAGCTTGTAAAATGCACTTTTTAAAAAAAAGTATTCCTGCCTTTTCCCAGTTCTGCTGTCTTTCACCCTCATATGTGCTGAGTTACATCAATTGAAAAGGCTGCATTAGAGAAAGTAAATATTTCGGAGAGCAAGGATATAACACTTAAACTTTCCTGATATGCTGAGCCATGTGGCTTATCAGTTATCCCTTTCAGGAAATATTTTGAGTCTCCAGCAGTAGCTTGCGGTGTGGTGGGGGGGATAGATAAACAAATTAACAATTTGTTCTCTTTTTAAAGTAGGGCTACCGCCCAATGGACAAAATCTTAGTTGATTAAATATGTATTCATTTTACTTGTTGCATTTATACTCCACCTCTCCATAGAAAATGCCCAGGGCAGCTAACAACAATGAAATCCACAATAAATTTAGAGCAGTGTTCTCCAACCTTGGGTCTCCAGATGTTTTTGGCCAGAACTCACAGCATGCCCCAGCCAGCTATGCTGGCTGGGGCATGCTGGGAGTTGTAGCCGTAGGCCAAAAACATCTGGGGACCCAAGGTTGGAGAACACAGATTTAGAGAGAGACAAACAACACAACAAATAAGCAATATAAAGCTGTCTAAAAAACCAGGTGAGAGCGTACAGAAATGCCAACCAGTTAAAGCATCATTAAAATGGAATGCATATGAAAAAACAAAGCAGCAAAAAAAAATCAGATCAGGTCTGTAGACCAAATTCCTGTTTAAATAGAAAGATCTTCTCTCCAGAAGATCTGAGCACCTCTGTTTTAGGCTGCAATCCAACACACGCTTACCGGGAAGGAAGACCCACTTCTGAGTAAACAGCACAATCTTATGTGCAATTTACTCAGAAGCAAGTCCTACTGTGTTCAGAGGCCCTTCTCTCTGTCCTGCCAGCGTCTGTGGTGCGTTTGGCAGGAAGGTGAGAAGAGGCTTTCTCAATGGCTGCACCCAGACTTTGGAACTCCCTGGCAAGCGAGGCTCTTCTAGCCCACTTGTCGATGGCCTCCCACTAGCAGGCAACAACCATCTTTTTATTTAAACAGGAATTTGATTCCACATATTTTTAACTGGTTGCCATTTTGGTATGCTCTTAATAAATTAATTAATTGATTGAACCTTCATCAATGTGCACATGAGAACAAACAATAGTTCTAAAGAAAAAAAACATGCTGTTTTTCATTTTTATGCACAGCAGACCCCATTGTAGAAGAGGCATGCCCTGTTCTCTGTCATACAGGAAAGAGCACCTCTTTTAAGTCAGCATCTGCTGTCTGCAGTTTTTCCTGGATATTCTTGGGTTACTTGTGGTACCCTAATTATTTCACAGCATACCTTCCCCCCCCCACTCCCCACACACACACATAAACTAAGACCCTGTATTGAAGATGTACACTACGGGAGCATCTGTTTGCATTCTAACAAACCAGAAATGTCTGCTGCAGCAATTGCATACATATATTTTCTATAACCAAATTAATAGTTGACAGTGAAATGTCACAGGCGCTTACCTTTAACTCCTTGCTGACACTGGCTTGGTGATGTTATTATACGCTTTAACCTTTGATCACTAAGAGAGCAATGCTATGGCCCAAGGATGGCCCAAGATACTTTGCTGCTGGATTTGAAGGACAAGAAGCCCCCACCCACCCATGCCACATGCAGAAGCCAACTAGACCTGCCTGGCAGTTGAATCTTACTTCAACACTACCGGGGGGGCAGCATCCTTCATCTCACCTGAGGGCAGCAGGTTAGTTTAGGGCAGTGTTTCTCAACCTTGGGTCCCCAGATGTTTTTGGCCTACAACTCCCAGCATGCCCCAGCCAGCTGGCTGGGGCATGCTGGGAGTTGTAGGCCAAAAACATCTGGGGACCCAAGGTTGAGAAACACTGGTTTAGGGACACAGGGCAGGCTGAGCAGCCCGCACAGCTGTTCTCCAACGTCTCACCACCATTACCAGCCCAATAGCATCTGCCGCCTGAGGCAGGTGCTTCACTCTGCCTACTGGTAGGGCCAGCCCTGGTATGGCCCCTTGACAGTGCGTGAGGGGCCTAAGGATGCTACAGTTCTCCTCTGAGGTCCAGGACAGAGCCTCCCTTCTCTGTTGCCATTCAGCGTCTGATGCAGATCTTGCCTACTGAATCACCTCACCAGCCACCTCTGTGTAAGCCATTTAAGAAGTCATAGATTACAGCCACGGCCCTGAATTGTGCCTGGAACACATTGGCCCTGTTTGCACATAACGGTGGCAAAGCATGGGTCAATTAACCCACGATTTTCTGCAGCGTGTGCCTCCACCATTTTGAATATGCAACCTCCAATTGGAGGTTATTCCATGACGTGCAAACCCAGTCACTGTGGATTAATCATGCATTAAAACGCCCACAGTTAACCTGAGAACTAATCGTAGGTTAACTGTGGGTTGTTTAACTCACGATTAACCCATAATGCCTGGGTTTGCACGTCACGGAATAACCTCCTATCGAACCGATTCATATTCAGAATGTTCTATATGAAGCCAGTGCCCCCATGCTGGAGCACCAGGCCTGGGGGTGGGAGACCCCAGTCCAGCAACAGACCACTGCATTTCTGTGCCAGCTCAAACTTCCAGACAGTCTTAGTGGTCAGTCTCATGGATAGGGGCATTGCTTTCAAGGAGTCTTGAAGCCATGAGTGAAAGAGAATTGCTGCTTCCAAATCCTCAGTTTACCAGATCAAAATTCACAGGACACTGTAGAGCTGTTGCATACATTTTGTATATAAAGACATCTGCTATGTCTCATGGCACCATGATGTTCTGGAATAAAGTTTGCACTGCCCTTTACTTGTAAGGGGCATCTGCCAACCTTAGTAGGACAATGAGATCATAAGGGTGATGAGTATGCAAAGCTAAGGTCTCATAATTTAGACCATTGAAAACACATGAGAATGTCCCTTTGCTTCCAGGAACAATTCTTTTAAAAAAAGTACTTTTTATTATCGATGCATTTTATGTGGGTGTATAAAACCAGAATTCTACCCATGTTATTAAAAACAGCAACATAAGAAACTCATAAATTACAGCTCTGCTTATGTTTCTTAGCCTGCTCGGTATGTAATTTAATAACGTCTCTCTTTTTTGGTGGTGGCTGGTTGTTGCTTTTACCCAGGCCTTACAAGAAGAGATTAAAATTTCAGGCAGTAAAATCAAGTTGAGCTACCTGAGCAGCCGTACGTCTGGCTACAAATCAGTCCTCCGGATCAGCTTGACCCATACGACCATACCGTTCAACCTCATGAAAGTCCACCTCATGGTAGCTGTTGAGGGACGCCTCTTCAGGAAGTGGTTCGCTGCAGCCCCGGATCTTTCTTATTACTTCATATGGGACAAGACTGACGTATACAATCAGAAGGTGTACGGGTTATCGGAAGTCTTTGGTAAGATGTTACTAGTATGTCTAGAGGACGGTCTCCACCCCATGAACCTGCCTGTCCACTCAGGTTGGCCGAGGAGGCCCTTTTTTGCATCATCTGAAGCACACTTGTCAGGAACACATGTGAGGGCGTTCCCTGTTACTGTGGCTGTGGGAAGGCCTTGCCCCAGGAGATCTGTCTGGCTCCCACCTTGATGCTTTCCTGTCATTTCCTGAAGACCTTTTTATTCTGGCAGGCCTCTGATCCGGTTGAGGCCTGATTTAATTTTCCATGGCTCTTTTGGGTTTGTGGTTGATTCTTTTAATCTGCTGCTCCTTGTTGTACTTTTATGTTTGTTGCTGTCGTTGGGGGTTCGGTTGACTGTTTTTAAACTTTTCATGTAATCTCCTTTGAGGGTTTATATTGTAATAGGAAGGCAAGATATAAGATGATGATGATGATGATGATGATGATGATGATGATGATGATGATAGCAGATGTCCATAACTAAAGTCCCCCATCAAGTTTGATAGGTGTGGAATGGGGGAGGGATCGAGAATTTGAGTCCTTTCCCCCAACCCAAATCATCACCTCTCACACCCACTCACTAACTGCATATGCTAGCCCCTCACACAATGGCCATAACATAAGCCTCCTCCTGTCACTTCCATGGGCAGAACAAGGAGCATTCCTATGTCTGCTTCTTCCAAACCTGGGCCTACCCTCTATTGCTCCAGACAAACAGCCTCCCCAAGGCCCAAGAAAGGAGGCCAGGAACATTCACTGCTCGCCTGACAGCCCACAGCTTGCCATTCTGAAAGGGCCCACATGACTTGTGCTAAATGTGTGGCTTGAATGGTGAGTCTCTACATTTTGATCTTCGTCCTCCCTGTCCTGCTTCAGTGGACATTTCTGGCCAATAAATGGCATAAAGGAGAAAAACGCAAACTGGAAGACCTTCAGGGTCCCATGTCTAATAAACATGTCCCTGATCCAGCAATATTTAAATAATTAGCACATTTGTTCAACATCTATTACGAGGCTGACCTTTTTTTTAATGCACAGTAGCCTTTAAAGTGGGAGCCTCTGCATGGACGTGAGAGTGTTTTAAATAAGAATTGGTTCTAGCCTGCAGAAATGCCCTTCTGCCCAACCCAGCCACCCAATTATAACTCTCCACTATGTGCTGAGTGTGCACGTCTAAGGTGATTAAGTGATGGGCTTCTTTTCTCTCTTTTTCTCTCCCTCTTGCTCCCCAGTTTCAGTGGGCTATGAATACGAATCATGTCCTGACTTGATCCTGTGGGAGAAGCGGACAGCAGTGCTTCAAGGTTACGAAATCGATGCTTCCAAACTCGGAGGCTGGTCCCTGGACAAGCACCATGCGCTCAACATCCAGAGTGGTATGTCGGCTTTTAGTACCAACCTCCTCCCTCTCCCCAATTGTAATAATATATAAATAGCACGGGTCTGACACAGTTGCACAGTGCGTAGCAGCTTTCTCACCATTAATAATTCAACTCAAAGGGGAGGAGAATACACACACATGCACGTATATTGCTAACAAATTATTTATTGTAACCTACATATTGTGCCAACTTTTTTGTGTGTGCATGCATGAAGCCAGAGAAGAAGAAGAAACAGCCTCTGCACAAATCCATTGCAAGCATTTCTTTTTGACAGAGTTTGTTCTCAGTTAGTGCTGCCATCTTTTTAAAGAAAGCATTTGAATTTCTGTGTGCCCAGAGCAAGGAGGAGGAAATCCAGGAACACACACTGGGTGGGTTCGCACATCACGACAACCCTCCTTGGCAATAAGCCAGGGTGGGTGGGTTGTTCTGCGAACAACCCACTGTGCGCCCGACAGACGACTGGGCTCACCATTGGTTTTTCGTTCCCTCCCTCCCGCTGCTTCTCCCTTGGTCCTCCAAGTGGTATCCCAGGGGACACCACAGCAGGACCAAGTCATCTCAATCGAACTCCGTTTTCGGTTCCCCGTGGTTTTCTTGCACTTTAAACTTCATTCTTTTCGCGATCCCCGTTTTGACAGCCACTGACAGCCCTTCAAAGTTCCCAGGTGGTATCTTGGAGGGGCTGACAGTGGCTAGCAGATTTTTATTTTATTTTTTCGCACACAAAAAAATCTTCACAGCAAGATCCTCCACAGTTTTTTCCCCCACCCTGACAGTCCTCAGGGTGAGGCACATTTTGCACTTCCCCCCCCAAGACTCTAGGTGCTTAGGAAAGTGCAAAAGTGCATCCCCCCCCCACTTTTTCTTGGGAAAAGGATTTTTGACAGCTAGCTGTCAAAACTCTCAGCCCATTTAAAAGGGGTTTTTGACAGGGCAATGGTGTGGGGGTTGACTGGGACATATACTCACAACAGAAGTACACAGGAAACTGTCTTATACCAAGCTGACTTGCTACTTGTCCAGCCAGCCCAGTACAGACTGGCCAGAGCCTTCCAGGGCCTCAGGAAGAAGTCTTTGCCATCACCTGCTACCTGACCCTAGGGATATTCAGTTTGTTAAGTGTCAGAACCTGCCCTGTTCACAACTCTGAGTCGCAAACAGGAGCGCGTTTCTCAGCCAAAGCTCACATGTTCCTGAGCTTGCAATCGCGTTCAGACAATGTGTTTGCTAGAAAAATGCACACTTTAAGAAGGTGCATTTTGGGGGGAAATATGCATTTTCACGCTTTAGTCAGTGGCGGGAAAGTACGCGTTTTGGTGTACACTTACAAAATACATGCACTCAAATGCACACTTTCCCGGTTCTGGAAAAAAAGAAAGAAAAAAGCTCACATACAGGAACAAGGCAATCCAAGCTACATGGTAGAAATCGGAGAAACTCGATGGCGAGCTCAAGCCTCACTGATTCTCCCATCTCCATCTCATCCTTTTAACTGGAGATGTTGGGGAGTGAACCTGGCAACTTCAGTATGCAAAACCTTTGCTCTACAATAGGTGAGTGCGAGCTTGTTTCTCCCATTCCCCAAGGTGAGGCTTGTACTCCCATCTCTTGTTTTAGGGATGTATGAGAATTTCGTTTTTGCTTGTAAAATAGGGGCGTATGCCCCATTCAAAGCTCTGACCGTGGTCATGTGTCCGCCAAAAATATTCGCAATATCGCAAATTGTCAAACACACACTCATGTTCGTCTCATTCCCAATTCGATTTGTGCAGATTTCCTCAGTAGACTGAATCTTCCCCACTTTAGCCTATGGAAGAAATTTGGGGTGATTTGCGCAAATCTCCCATTCGATCACCGCTCTGTTTGCGCAAGTTCCCCATTCGTGCAGAATGAGCAGCAGTCGCAAATGGGAATCAGGCATGAGACGAGCGGTGAGATGATGTTCGGAGAATCCTGGCCATCTCTAACCGCCCATCCCCAAATTTTACCAATCATTCTCTGCAGGGATCAGTCCACGGATATTGTCTGTTTTGCCTTCTTTATCTATTACATATATAACTGTGTAGACTTGCTCTTTTTGTTCTTGATTTGTGCGATGTGGTGTCCTAAGGGGGATACCAATGGGAGCCTGCCCTGGCGATAGAAATAAGTAGTTATGGCACGGTTGTGGTCCAATCCTATGAGATGGTGTGCTGGCAAAATATACCGTCCGCTTGTAATATCATCAGCTGTGAATACTTGTGATGCTGGAAATTATTGGGAGACACCTTGTATGTTATACTAGTGCAATAGCCTGGCTTGTTGTGAATTCTCCAGCAAAAAAAAATCTGCCCTCTCCAGGTACAGGATAGTGGCCACATCCCAAGTCTTTACATGGCTCAGGAATAGGTAGAGAGGTGGAGAGCAGGGACTGGTCTGGAGATGACTCATATATGCCAATTGGAGGGTAGGAGTGAGCTTAGATATTGGCCATAACTCCTTCTAATAAGAAACTAAGCTGGTGAGTGCTGACCAGCCAAACGGGGCTACAGTAATACCTTGGATTGCAAGTAACTTGGTTTGAGAGTGTTTTGCATAGACAAGCAATTTTTAAAATATTTATTTAATTTTTTGACTTGATATACAAGTGACGTCTTGCAATACAAGTACTGCAGTACAGCTTAAATTAAAAATCTCTGTACAAATTTTTTTGGGGGGGGATTATGTTTTGATATAAGAGTTTTTTGGATTACAAGCACGTTTCCGGAACGAATTATGCTCTCAATCCAAGGCATGACTGTACTAAGAAACAAGAGGGAGATATCAGCATGCACTGGAGAATCCTAAGGTCTCCAAAAGTACAAACTATATTTAGGAAAAACACGCGAGGGAGCAACCCAAAGAGGACTGAGCATACACAGTTGCCATAGTGTCTGTTGGGAGGGGAATGGAAAGCCAGGGCATGGGGGAAATGGGATGGGGTATCCTGGAAGAGGGCAGGGCTAGCTTGCGGACTGGCTGGAAGCCCTGAACAGGAGCACCCCACACTGCAACATTTTGTTGCAGGTCCCTCTTATTATAGCTAAAATGGAATCTCTGTATTCAGAGGCAGAATATCTTTGATTAACAGATGCTCGAAACAATATCTCATCATTCCCTTCTTGTGAGTTTCTGGTTGGCTGCTGATACAGACGGTGTTGGACTAGATGGACCTTCCCATCTGATCCAGCAGAGCATCGCTTATGCCAGTGTTCTCCAACCTTGGGTCCCCAGATGTTTTTGGCCTACAACTCCCAGCATGCCCCAGCTGGCTGGGGCATGCTGGGAGTTGTAGGCCAAAAACATCTGGGGACCCAAGGTTGGAGAACACTGGCTTATACTATCTCAAAGGCCTTTGAGATAGGTTGCAGCTGCACCAGTGCCACCCAGAAAAGCCATGGTGCAGATTGCAAGTGCGGTTGTGTCTCCTGCTAACTGATTTCATGCTTTGTGCTGCATCAGAAATTCAGGACTTTGTAATTCGATCACTGCCCCCCCCCAAAAAAAATCACACATTGGCTCTTGCTGACAGAAATGCCCAACAATGTTCTCTTGCTGTGCAGGATCGGAGCGGGGTCTGCTCAGGCGGGCTCATGTGATCCCGCAGAATACCCCACAGAAAATGGTTTGCCCCAACACAGAGGATACTGCTATCTTTAAATCATACAGGATAATGCTGTCGTTAGGGCAGCTCTTGTCGCTGTCGGAGCCGAATGTATGCGGAGTCCTACCTGCAGCGTCCAAATTGCTTACACGGAAGTTAGCCCGACTTTATTTTTCCCTTTTGTGGCTCTCCAGGTATCTTGCATAAAGGAAATGGAGAAAACCAGTTCATCTCTCAGCAGCCACCTGTCATAGGGAGCATCATGGGGAACGGGCGGAGGAGGAGCATCTCCTGCCCAAGTTGCAACGGCCTCGCCGACGGGAACAAGCTCCTGGCTCCCGTTGCCCTGACCTGCGGGTCGGATGGAAGCCTTTACGTCGGAGACTTCAACTACATCCGAAGAATCTTCCCTTCTGGAAACGTCACCAACATCCTGGAGTTAAGGTATGCCAGACTGCCCGGCGAAATCAGTTCTTTCCCAGCCAGCCTTGTGCACCGATGGTTACGTGCCCAAATGGGAAAGTGAGAGCAACATTTTCTCTGTCCCAAGAACAGAAACACTAACGTAAGAAGAACAGATAGGGCAAATTCGGCAGTGGTGCGTGTTAAACAACATGGAACTACCAAAGAGAAGGCTTGGCCTAGCAAGTTAAAGATTGCCTTTGCGCAGTGCGTCTGCTGGGAATGCTGAAGATTAACAGGCAGCCGCAAGGAAAGATCTAACCTTCGAAGGAGAGCAGGCCTAATGACAATATGTAGAGGATATGCCGGGCATTCGAGGGTCATTCATAACTGGAACACTGAGTTAACTGTGATTTATATGTCCGAAGCCGTCTTGAAGTTGCTCTCTTCCTAACTGTCCTACCAACTCCCTGTAGAGCAGGGCCAAAGTGGAAGAAATTGCAAATGCAGGCTCTACAGGAAATTAGCATAATGCAGTGGGTTATATTTGGGGGAGTAATGCAAACATAGCACTACCTGTACCCACATACAAAATGGATATATATCCACTGTTATTCTACAGCTAGAAATCTACATCGGCCATGTGCTTGATTTTTCAACATATTTATATGGTGCCGTCAGTGTACATAATAGTGCATGCAGTGACATAAGCAAAAGAGATGTCCCTGCCCCTAAAGCAGTGTTCTCCAACCTTGGGTCCCCAGATGTTTTTGGCCTACAACTCCCAGCATGCCCCAGCCAGTGTGGCGTAGTGGTTAGAGTGTTGGACTGGGACTCAGGAGATCCAAGTTCTAATCCCCGCTCGGCCATGAAGCTGACTGGGTGACTTTGGGCCAGTCACTGACTCTCAGCCTAACCTACCTCACAGGGCTGTTGTGAGGATAAAATGGAGAGGAGGAGGGATTATGTAAGCCGCCTTGGGTTCCTTGCAGGAAAAAAGGCGGGGTATAAATATAATAGATAAATAAATAAATAAACAACTTGGATTGTTTAGCTTAGAAAAAGGGTGAGTAAGGGGACACATGCTGGAGGTGTACAAAAGTATGCATGGTGTGGAGACAGTGGATAGGGAGACTAGAACCCGGGGTCATCCCATGAAGCTGATTGGTGGGAGATTCAGGACAGATAAAAGGAAGGACTTCTTCACACAGCACAGAGTTAAACTATGGAATTCACTTCCACCAGATGTAGTGACGGCCACCAATCTGGAGGGCTTTAAAAGGGGATTGGACAACTTCATGGAGGAGAAGTCTATCCATGGCTAGTAGTCCTGATGGCTACATGCTCCCTCCAGTATCAGAGACAGTATACCTATGTACTCCAGTTGCTGGGCAACATGGCAGGAAGGTGCTGTTGCACTCAAATCCTACTTGTGGGATCCTGTGGGCAGCTGGTTGGCCACTGTGTGAACAGAATGCTGGACTAGATGGACTGATCCAACAGGGCTCTTCTTATGTTCTTAAACCCAGATTGTTAGACCACATGGGAGACTGCCTCTATCAGAGTTCTTAGGTTATACTCAGATGTGTAGAAAGCTGCCATATAACACATCAGACTATTTGTCCATCTAGCCCAGGGATGGGGAACATGTGGCCTTCCAGATGTTGTTGGACTGCAACTCCCGTGATTCCTCAACATTGGCTTTCCTGGATGGGGCTGATGGGAGTTGCAGACCAACAACATCTGTAGGGCCACACATTCCCCACTCCTGATCTACCCCATAACGGTCTACTCTGATTGGCCACAGTTCTCCTGGATCTCAGATAGAGGTTTTTCTCATCACCTGCTACCTAATCCTCTTAACTGGAGATGGTGGGGATTGAACCTGGGACCTTCTCCATGCAAAGCATGGGCTTTGCCGCTGGGTGATGCTTCCTCCACCCCCCCAAAAAAAGTAGAGCCAGGCCTTTCAGTCATCAGCAGAGCTTCATGGAAAAGATGGCTTTTGAGCTGGGGTTTGAAGGAAGAGATAGAGGCAGCGTTACACAGGTGTTCTGGGAAGGAGTTCCAGGCATAGGGGGCAGGAAGGAAAATTGAGCAAAATCTTTCAGATTAGATTACGTTAGATTAGACTAGACTAGGCTAGACTTTAATTTATATGCCACCTTTTTACAAAGGAAATTGTGTTCAAGGTGGTTTTTATAGGGATGTGCATGGAGCTCGATTGGGGGGTGGAAATCTGGCGAACTCGCTGAGCTGGACCCCCCTGAGCTCTGCTCACCCTACCGTTTCCCCGGCTCAACTCGCATTCTTGCAAGCTGAACCGGGGAAAGCGACTTCCGGGTCCCCGGCGCTACATTGTTTACGTAGAAAACGGCCTAATTTGCACAAATTAGGCCATACAGTCATGCCTTGGATTGAGAGCATAATTCGTTCTGGAAACATGCTTGTAATCCAAAACACTTTTATATCAAAACGAAATCCCCCCAAAAAAATTTGTGCAGAGATTTTTCATTTAAGCCGTACTACAGTACTTGTATTGCAAGACGTCGCTTGTATATCAAGTTAAAAAAAAATTAAATAAATATTTAAAAATTTGCTTGTCTTGCGAAACACTCTCAAACCAAGTTACTTGCAATCCAAGGTATTACTGTAATGTGCACAGATTAGGCCGCTTTCTACGTAAACAACGTAGCGCCGGGGACCCGGAAGTCCAGCGAGTGCCTCAACTGGTGCTCGTGCTCAGCTCGGCTCATGCAGTGGGAGCTCTCAGCTTGTGCGCCGCAAGTCAAGTGCCGGGCAGGTCACCCATCCTTGTTCACAATATCATCAGGCAGGCAATCACTCGTGACCGAGTAAGATTGTCTTCCAGGATAAAAGGAGGAAATTCTAAAGAAGATTGTGTAGACTCTAGCGATGGGTCCGTAAGTGACTGTGGAGGCCAATTCGAGATCCACACAGCTTCCCACAGTGAGGACACAGGTTACCAGATAGAAGATGGTCCTGTAAAGGATTCATTTGACGTGCTTTTCGCTTAGCACGTTTCTCCCTTTCACCTTGCACTCGGGCTTCTTCAAAGTCCATGGAACCTTTGTGAAAGGCCAACCTCCATTTAGATCGTTCATGGGCCAGAGCTTCCCAGTTTTCGATGTTTATATTGCATTTTTTTAGATTAGCCTTATGAACATCTTTAAACCTCTTATATTGACCACCGATATTCCGCTTTCCATCCTTGAGTTGGGAGTAAAGTAACTCAATATACAAGATAAACAAGATAAACAAGAATATACAAGATAAACAAGAATAGCAATAGATGAAAATAATAAAGCATTTCAATAACAATGCTACATTTCAAACATACCCGTATTTTTCCGTCTATAAGACGCCCCCATGTATAAGACGACCCCCCACTGGGCAGTTTCGCAGCCGCACAGTTCTCTCCTCGGCTTACTTCCGTGTATAAGACGAACCTCAATTTTTAGTCTAACAATTTTAGGAAAAAGTATAGTCTTATACATGGAAAAATACTGTAATATCTGCTGGTCCATGACCATAATAAATTGACTGACTGATTGAACATAATATCAACATTTCAATAATATTTCAATAATTCTTTTTTTTTTTTAAATCAAACAAAAATCTCTGCATAGATATTAAAATCTAACTCTCTCTAGATAGATAGATAGATAGATAGATAGATAGATCATGCCCCATAATGGGAGTTGTCAAAACCCAGCAAATCATTTTGGCAACCCACTTCACATCCCCATGATCAGTCTGTCACCTGGGGTAGTGTGTCACACCATGCCCCCTCCACTCACCAGGGGCACTCTCAAAGTATTGACCAATGGAGAGGGTTGGGGCAAGGCAGGTGGAAGTAGCCAGACCTTTGAGGATAGCCAGGCTGTGTCCCCTTATGAGATCAGGAGACCTTCTGGTACCTGAACTTGTAAAGTTGGAGGAGCAAACCTATAAGGCAGGGATAGGACAGAAAGTGTGGAATGGGGGTGAGCCCATGGAAAGCATTACTGAGAGATTTGAAGGTAAGGAAGGACAAGGCATTTGTACTTAACGTTAAAGGGAATGGAAAGCCTCTTTAGGGCTTTGAGGTTGGGCCTTCTGCCATCAAAACCGGGGGGGAAAGTACATGCTACTTGAAAGGACCTCCTGCCAGGCTTCTCATATATGCCCCTATTAGTAGAACAGTGGCAGCACTGAGAAGCTGCCAGGAAGATCTGCCCTTAACTCCTACAGTTGTCTGAAAGACACAAGCATGGGTTCTCCTAAAGTCCCGATTTCTAGAGATGGTGTGAGAGTGTGACTGGGCTTAGCTTCAAACCCAAGCAGTTCAAAAGACCTGAGTCCAAGCTGGATGCAAGTTTTCCTGCCCCTGAACACCCTTTCCCTGAGCACATAAAATCCAAGTGCTCGAGAAAGGAAGTTCCGTAGCCCCAATGCAAGCTAACGGAGCTGCTTTGCTCCATTAGTCGCATGGGAGTGTAAAACAAACCCAAAACGCTGCGGGGGCAAAATCAGGGAGAGAGGCGTAAGCCCCTGGTCCTCAGCAGTGGTCAGGACCCCTTTCCATACCTCACCATTTTGACCCCATGGTGGTTTTCCCCCTCTCCCAAAGGAACGAAGCGCTTCACTACTTCCTATGGAGGTAGGAAAACAGACGTTTGTGCGGAGGAATCGAGAGTGAGGACTAAAAGCTAGCCCCCTGTGGGTTATCCATGCAGGGCTGGCTTTTAGTCTCCACCCTCAATTTAGCCCCCCCCCCCGTGTTTTCCTTCTGTCTCCATAGGAACTAATGGTTCCATTCGTTTTTCTGGGAGAAGGGAAAAGGCGCCTAAGTCCTGACATGAGACCTCAGATTGGCTCAGAACAATGACTTCAATCAATCAATTTTATTAATGCTTCAGCCATGGGCCATTCACATATAAAATACATACAGAATATATAAAACCTTATAAAAGTACTATAACATACAGAAATAATCATATAAGAGCATCCCCATAACAATCAACTGCGATCTCAAGAGCAATGACTTGATTTCTTGCAATTTGCAGGGAACTGGGGGAGAGAAAAACCCAGGTAAATTCTAAGTTAATCCGAAGAAAACTTTTGGAAGCTGGCCCATCTCTGCTGATTTCCTTAAAAGCATCACTTGCCCAGATTGTGTATTGCTATAGATTTCCTAAATTAGATTAGTTAAGATCGGGGGGGGGAGGGGGTCATAGCTCAACGGGAGGCCGCGTGCTTTGCAGGCAGAAGGTCCTGGGTTCAATCCTTGGCCGAGAAGGACCCCCCACCTGAGAGCCACTGTCAGGCAAAGTAGCCAGTCCTAGGGAAGATGGGCCAGTTGTCTCAATCAGCACAAGGATGCCCCCCCCCGCCCCACATCGTATCCTAGATCCTGAAAAAGAGCAGCCTTATTCCTGCCTGCAAAGAAGCTATGAACTCACGCCACTGCGAAAGCGGCTCCAGCCATTGCTACTGCTGCTGCTTTTATGCTTAACTTCCGAGGATCAAGAAACTATAAAAGGCCCACAGGCTGTCTGCCTGGTTGGCCTTGGCGAACAGCCATCCGGGGAAACAGTGGCTTCTGGGGGTATGGATGGTTTTTTATCTGTGCCTTTTTCAAATCGCGTTCCCTTGGAGACGGATGCCATTCAGTACGGCTTCTTTATTGGAGATCGGGGTGTGTGTGTGTGTGTTGTGTTCCAGGAGGGAAATGGCAGCTGTAAACGGGGGTTTCAAAAAGATTGCGGCAAGGGGAAGGTTTTGTAACTCTTGTTCAGGAACGCTGAAAACGGCTTAAACATTGGTTCGGCTCTCTCCCGTGGCCACTTTGTGAGCCTCGCGCAGTAAAACATAAAACAGCGTCGTTGTTGCCTGCGATGCTACAGCTGCTCGATTTGCCTTTCTAGAAACCAGAAAGGAACACACCGACCAGTGGCACAAACTTGTTTTTTTACTAAGACGCTTAATGTGGGCCAGTTCACACCAATGCTCTTCGTGAGGCCAGTCCCTCTCAGCCTGGGGTTCCTTCTTGCGCGGAGCAAACAGGCCGTCTGAATAATTGCCGTGAGCCCAAACTGCGAGGGCACGCATGAGCAGAGGAAACATGATTCTGTCGAGTCAGACCATTGGTTCATCTAGCCGATGATTGTCTACACAATCATCGGCTACACAATTGTCTACACAATCATCGGAATATGGGGTGGGTTAAGATTTTAAAATTTTTATATTGTTTTAATGTATTTTATTGTATTTATGTATTTTATTGTGTGTACATCGCCCAGGGTGGCCGGTTGCCGGCCAGATGGGCGATAAATAAATATTAATAATAAATAAATAAAATAAATACACCCACCTTAACCAACCTGGTGCCTTCCAGAGGTGTTGGCCTGCAACTCCATCATGGCAAGCTGGATCGGAGTCCCAACACATCTGGAGCGTTGAGGGAGGCTGGTGTGGACCACAACGGGCTCGATGAACCAACGCTCTGACTCAGTGGAATGAAGTGTGGGGAAGCCCGGTTGATCTACAGGGATTGGCAGTAGTTCTCCAAGTCCTCGGAGGACCACTAGAGGTGGCATTAGGAGATACATGATAGGATCTTCCCTTGTTGTTGTTTTAAAGTTTAATATCAGGTGGAATTAAGCAGAAAACTTGCCAAGAGCATGATCTTGGGGGGCGGGGGAGGGTTGTTACAACTCCTGCTTTAAATGGGTGGGTTGCCAGACCACAAAGTTATAGGGCCACAATCCGGGGCAGAAAAGGGAGGAGAGGCTTTGCCAGAAATAACTGGGGGGAGTGGAATGTATACCTCAAAGCATCCCAACCTGAGGGGTGGGTGGCAGGAAAGCAGGGCTGGTGCTTTAGGGTGTCACGACCTTACTTAAAGGGGGGCTTTCAAATGCCACAAAGTTTTGGGGGGCGGTCGTAATCTGGATCAGACGGAGAAGCTTCAGCAAAAGAATCATGGTCTGCGTGGGGTGGGGGAATGCCCTCCTCAAAAGTCCTCACTTAGATAGAGGAAGGCTTTCAGATGGCCAGTCACAGATGTGGGGGAGCCTCACACACGCGCACACACACACACACACACACCCTTCAGATTGGGAGAGGCCTTACCCCAAATAGAAAGGGAAAGGGTGGCGGGCAGGGTGAAAGGACTTAGCTACCCCACCCCTCAAAATGGGACTTGTTGAGGGGTGGTCAGTCACACACACACACACACACACACCCATTCACACATACATAGTTGTCAATAGTGGGGCTGAAAGAACCAGGCCGGGTGAGAGGAATGGCACCCACAAAACCAGTGGGGAGCAAAAGCTGGGCTAGAGTTTTGTAAAACCGCCCAGGGAGCCTTTTGCCTGATGGGCGGTGAATAAATATATTAAATAAATAAATAAATAGATTGGCTCCCCCTCCCCACGCTGCCTGTGTGCAGAGGGGCTCTTCAAATCATCCCAGAGGAACTGGAAATAATGGCACAATGTACCCCATAACGTCCGCACTACACCCCATTTTACCTGCATGGGCAACTCTGAATGCAGTGGGGAGATGACTTTTTCAGTGATGGGCAGCAGCATAAAAGGCAGCTCGCTGACAAGTCATCTCCGTTATGAAATGCATCACTCTCAGGCTCGCTAAATCCTTATTTATTATTGCCTTGTACAGTGCGGTTGTTACTGTCAAGTTTTCAGCCTGCTAATAATACTTGGAGCTCTCACCCTCTAACCCTCTCTCTCTCCTCCTTTCTTCCTGTCTTCCTTCTGCGTTCCTGTTCTTCTGTCAGAAATAAAGATTTCAGACATAGGTAAGCCAACAAGCGGAGAATTGTCACTTTCTTTTCCCTGTCTTGGTTGCATGCTCTCTCTCTTTGTTTTCTCACCTGTTGAGCCCATTTGTACATGATTAATGTTTTTGTTTTATTATTTACAAAGAACCTAAAATTAATTAGTGCCATACAAAAGTTAAAGATAACACAGGACCTTGCCACACCCTATCAAACGAAGATGCTTTTAATTAAGGGCATATCCACTGCGCTTCACTGGCCTTTTCAGTTTTGGATCTCTGTGTTGGGTATTATTAAATCTGCTGGTCTATGACTGTAATAACCTAGTTCTAGTTCTAGTTTTGGGTATCAAAATGTTTCATTTGTCCACTACATTTTTGCAGAATTTATTTATTTATTTATTTATTCATTCATTCATTCATTTCCTATACTGCCCAATAGCCGAAGCTCTCTGGGCGGTGTACAACAATCAGTTAAAAAGTACAATAAAGAAGAACTGGATGTCTACCATTAATGAACCTTGATGCTGTGGTTTTGCTTTAAAAAACCCGGAAAGTGCGATTCTTCGCACATCTCTTGTGCCCATTTTGTCCCATGTGGAAATATATATAAAATATATTATATATGAAATATGCATATGCTGGTTTCCAGCATTCTGCCACATTTTACCAATATCCCATCACCCTTCACTTGAATAACAATACTACAAGTGAGAAGGATCTTGGAATTGTGGTAGATCACAAACTGAATGTGAGCCAACAATGCGATGTGGCTGCAAAGAAGGCAAATGCTATTTTGGGCTGCATTAATAGAAGTATAGTTTCCAAATCGCATGATCATTCCCCTTTACTCAGCACTGGTTAGGCCTCATCTTGAGTACTGTGTCCAGTTCTGGGCACCACACTTTAAGAAGGACGTAGACAAACTGGAGAGGGTTCAGAGGAGGGCAACAAGCATGATAAAGGGACTGGAAACAAGGCCCTATGAGGAGAGACTGAAAGAACTGGGCATGTTTAGCCTTCAGAAGAGGAGACTGAAGGGAGATATGATCGCACTCTTCCAGTACTTGAAGGGATGTCACACAGAGGAGGGCCAGGATCTCTTCTCGATCATCCCAGTTTGCAGGACACGGAATAATGGGCTCAAGTTACAGGAACCCAGATTCCACCTAAACATCAGGAAAAATTTCCTGACTGTCAGAGCAATAAGACAATGGAACCAACTACCTAGCGAGGTGGTGGGCTCTCCCACTCTGGAGGCATTCAAGGTGCAGCTGGACAGCCATCTGTCGGGGATGCTTTGACCTGGATTCCTGCATAGAGCAGGGGGTTGGACTCGATGGCCTTGTAGGCCCCTTCTAACTCTACTTTTCTATGATTCTATGATATCCCTATTGCCACAGCAGCAGTGCTGGAGTGCTCAGTAGCTGAAAAACAAAATGGAAAGAAACAGCCATGTAGCAAGCTTTGCAAATAAATTGCCCAAAGTTACTAGCCCACAGATATCATTGGGGCCTTCCTCCAACTGCCACCTCCACGTGAGGCTCGGAGGGCAGCGACAAGGGGGAGGGCCTTTTCTGTGGTAGCCCCCCAACTCTGGAACAAGCTCCCCCCTGAGGCCCACCTGGCGCCAACTCTATTATCTTTTCAGCACCAGGTTAAGACTGCCCTCTACGTTGAGGCTTTTAATAATTAGATGGTTTACAGTAGTAAATTGTTTTTAGCCGTCGTGTTTTATTAACTTGTTCAGAGATATTTTTAAAATTGGTTTAAAATTTTTATATTGTTTTTATTGTTTATATTTTTAACTGTATTTTATTGTTTTTGTTTTTTTTTTAATTGATCGTTGTACACCGCCCAGAGAGCTTCGGCTATTGGACGGTATAGGAAATGAATAAATAAACATAAATAAATGGCCCTGCAGGCTCACATACCCCTAAAACACCTGCTGCTGACCACCTGTGGTGGATGGTAAGTCCCCTCATCGCTACGAACCTTTCAAAACAGTTGGTCCCCTCCTCAAAAGATCTCTGAAGGCCCCAACCAAAATTCACTGCCTGTGTATGGGGTGGTAAATGGGGTAGGGGGTGTCATTTTGCTCAGCCTTAGTGTTGGAGATTGCTAAAAGAGCTGGGAGAGGATATTAAAAGTTATTATCTCTCCCCTCTTGCGTTTGCAAGTACAGCAGAGCTTACCCCAACTACAGCGGAAAAAACGTGGGCGTGCGGAGCTGCTGGTTAGAGCAGCAGTAGCATTTGGCAATTACAGGCTGTCCCTTTGGACAGACTGGAACTTTTACCTGGTTTCCCCCTTTATACTGCCAATAAGATAAACCGTCCTTTGAAGGTTGAAAAGATCTTGCAGATTGGATACAGGCAGGCTTAAGAAAGTATTTACAGCTGTGCAGGAATCATCTGGTAGCTGATGACGTGTGTTCTGAACTTGGGAAAAGTTCAGGACTGCTTCTCCGGCTATATCTTCACACATGGTGCACTTACAAGTTAATGGCTCAGACTGCTTTCCCCGGGGCAGGAAGAGAAGGCACTGGCTACGCCCACATCCTGCACCAGGGGAGGTCTGGGTAATATTCACAGAGTGTCTGCTCTAGGATGCAGAGACTCTGTGGTCTCATCATGCACCCATATATGGCTTGAGGTTTTGACTGCTCACCCCCCAACACTTAAGAACAAACGTTTTCCCAGTTAAGTAAATCTTCCATTTCTGGTCACCTAGAAGCCAGGGCCGGTGCCGGGGGTCAGCATTGCTGGACACCTGCTGAGGCCCACTTGCCAGAAGGGGGACCCACTTCCCATCCCTGCAAGCTGTTGCCTCTGCTGTTCCTCCTCCTGGCTGTTGCTCTCTGTTCGTCTGCCCTCTCCAAGCGATTTCTTATATTTATTAATCGTTAATAATTTCTTATATTTATCAAGCGATGGAGCAGTGATAGGAGTGAGGAGGAGCAGTAATATCTGCATGCCTTAACACACACCCCTGTCAGTCCCTCTCTCTTTCTCTCTGTTGGACCCAGAGGAAGAGGCAAGTGAATAGGCAGTGCCAACAGCAGCAAGGAGGGAGGAGGGTGTCGTGATGGCCACCAGCTTGGACAGCTTTGAAAGGGGACTGGAGAAATTCATGGAGGAGAAGGCTATCAGTGGCTACTAGTCCTGGTTAGCTCTATGCTTCCTCCAGTACCAGAGGCAGTGTGCCTGCGTACACCCATTGCTGGGGAACATGGGCGGGAGGGTGCCGTTGCACTCACGTCCTGCTTGTGGGCTTCCCGTGGGCACTGTGTGAACAGAATGCTGGACTAGATGGACCCTTGGCCTGATCCAGCAGGGCTTCTTCTTATGTTCTTATGAGGAGGGAGGCCTACTCATGGAGTGGGCCCCACTGAGAGCATCTTGCCTTAGGGGTCTTCGGAAACCAGGAACCAGAACTTTGAGAGGCAATTTTCACTCGCCCCAGACAATCAGCCAAGGGGCATCGACCCATGTCAGGATTATTCTCTGCTGCAATAGGTCCACCCCACCCCATCCCATCTGCTCAGCAGGAACAGGGAGTCACACCACGCGCTAGCATGAGGATAGCATGACACACTTAATCCTTGGCATTATTTCCCATCCTCTGGAGCAGTGTTCTCCAACCTTGGGTCCCCAGATGTTTTTGGCCTACAACTCCCATAGCTGGCTGGGGCATGCTGGGAGTTGTAGGCCAAAATCATCTGGGGACCCAAGGTTGGAGAACACTGCTCTGGAGAATTCAGTGCCTAAGAGAGTGCAGGAAGGGATGCCACGGGGATAAAAGGTATTCATTTGGAGGAAGCTCTGGGGTGGGGTGGAGGGAGTTGGAACCCAACAGCAGTGTGGGGAGGAGGTTGTGGGGCAGCCGCATCAGACAACGGTGGTGGTGCCTGGTAGAGGGCTGCACAGCGCCTCATACAGGCCTGGATGTCCACTAGAGTTAAAGGTCAGACCAGTCTTGTGAGTGCAGAATATCTTCAACTTGAAAACGTTGGGCTGCGTCCAGCTGTGCCCTTCTGTTCACGGAAGATCTTTTGATCCAGCAAAGACTAATAGAAGAGGAGGAGAAGCCATTTTCACCGATTCCACCTTTCGCCAGCAGCTATATCATACCTTGATTAAAATCTAGTAGAGTAGTCAGGGATCAGGGTGCCTCAGCAGCAGGATCTGGCCCTCGGGCCACAGGCAGGCTGGCCGTCACCATTCTGAGGTTAAAAAAAAAAAAAAATACTCAGCACTTTTCTAGAAGGCTGGCAAATGTCTGTGAACACCCTCCCCTTCCCCACTGGAAGTGGTTAGAGGGGTCACATTGTCCAATTACACGTGTGTGTGTGTAAATCACCGCCAGGGCCTTGTCCAATTTAAAGAGGAGAAGCTCAGCTAAAAGTACTTTGGAAGTCCGGAGGCAAACAAGGTGCTGGGGAACGTCAGCCTGTGGTTATTAATGCCTCGCCTGCCCACCTCCGGTGATTATGAGTGGCTCGACAACTGACTGACGTTTGGCCTAGCCTTGCTGAAGACAGCAGCTAACGCTGGGGCCTGATCAAAATGGATGGTGGATTCCCACAGGGCAGCTCCCACCCGCCCTGAAAGTGGATGCCACTTGCTCAGGTTGAGTGACGGGCAGGTAAATGAAATAATACCCTGCCAGTTTGCTGTCATTGGGAAGGAATACAGATGGAGCCCCAAACTGCCAAGCTGAGTCACTGAAGGTCAGAGTATTTTATTTAGCAAGCATCAGTGTCATCTTGTGCAGATGGAATCTGTTCAGCCTTTAATAGGGTAAATCACAGGGGATATTCTGGGATAAATCAGAAAGGCCTCCCCCCACCACCACCACCACCCTCCCGTCTGTCCAGGGCCCCCTCCATAAAGGAGGTGTTAATTCGAATGAAGAACTCAACACGCCAGGGTTTTTAGAAATGTTTTAAGGACTTGAAAAGTCAGGGTGTTTAAAAGAAAGGTGAAAGAGGGTAAGTAAAAATACTGTTTCTAAGCAATGCACATGACATGAGCTTCCACTGGGGAGCTGTGTGAAGAGTGTGGGAAACCAGCCAGATGATTCCCAAACTGTATTCCTTGAGAGGGGCTGAAGTGTACTTCGAAATATTAAGCCGCTATGCTGGGCGAACCCAGCACTCTGTCCCTCTCAGTGCGGAGAAGCTCTGCAGCATTGATCCCGCCCCCACTCTCTGTCGGGTATCAAAAGCCACTGAGAGAAATCAAGAGGGTTGCTCTCCCCTGTCTCTCTTCTGACAGCGGTCATCCCACAGGGTGACCGAGGCTGCTTTGGTGCTAAAACCAGACCTAAACCCCGATTGAAATGGGCTCGGAAAATCAGTCTCGCCTAAGGGAGCCAGGATCTGGTTAGCCAGCGTGTGCTTGAGCACCTTGCCCAAGAGGAGGACATTTGCCACTGGCCTATAATGATTACCATCTTCCAGGTTCAGCAATGTGTGTGTGTTTTTCAGGAGTGGTTGCAGTACTGCCTCCTTTAAAGAGGCTGGGACCACTCCCTCTCTTAAAGAGGAGTTGACTACCTCCTGGACCCAGCCAGTTGTCCTCTCCTTGCTACATGTAATCAACCACAAGGGGCAAGGGTTGAGCAAACATGTGGTTAGCCAAACCTTATCAAGCACTTTGACCCCATCCTCAGCTCCCACAAACGGAAATTCATCAAACAATGTAAGACCAGACAGTGCTCTGGACAGCTCCGTGGATTGACCTGAACCAACTCTCAGGGCCATGTCATGACGGATACAAGCAGTTTTGTCCTCAAAATGTCTTGCAAACCTGTCACAGCATGCCACAGAGGTTCCACTACATCACCACTAGGGCCAGATTTTAGAGGGCTTCAACCACATTGAAGAGCTCTGCTGGATTTCTTTGAGAAGACACAATGGTGGTGGAGAAAAATGGCTTCACCATCTCCACCTCAGAGTAGGCTTGATAATGAGCTCATACTAGTGTTCAGTCATATTCAAGTTTTACTCCACTTGCATTCTAGATGCCTCCCAACTTGCTTCATTGTCCTCAGCTCAAGGAGGACTAAGCAGAAGAGGTCGCTCAGCAGAGATCACGTCAACTACCCTGGTCATCTCTTCATTCCACAGATTGACCAGGGCCTCAACAGGAGCACCAGCCATCCCAGTGAGATACTCCCCCAGAGCCTTCTGGAATACATTGGAATCCAGAAGCCTCCAGGGTCAGAGCATCCTAACAAAGGATGCAAAGGGGAGCAGCCACCATCAGTCTAAATCCCAACAAAAAGTGATCTGATCATGTCAAGAGACAGACTTGAAAAATACCTTTGGACTGCTATTCTCCTGCCCAACAGAGAAGGCCAAGTCTAGCATGTGTCCTGTCACATGTGTTGGGCCAATGACATGTTGGCACAGCCCCATGGATGTCAATCCTGAGCTACCTGGATCCGGTGGTCTTAGCATGAACGTTGAGGTCCTCCAGGACAATCATTCTGGGGGTCCTCAACACCAAATCAAAGACCACCTCCATCAGGTTAGGCAGGAGATCTGCTGGGCAGCAGGATGGGTGCTACACCTGCAGAATCCCCAATCTGTCCCTCTCACCCTTAACTTAATTCTCCCCCCAGCTCCCCACCCACCCAGGTTTCAATTATATATACCAGGTCAGCCTTCTCATCCACAATCAAATCATGGACAAAGGATATTTTATTATGAACCGGCATTCAATCACTGCAGGCATTCAACCAGCATTCAATCACCAGCAGGCCTGAAGGCTGACTGATATAAGACACTCTCTCGCTGTTCCTTTTGCCGGCCTGGCTCTCCATGTTACCAACACAGCAGCTAACGCAGAGCAGAGGAATCTGGTGTTTAAAGTCCTACCTGCTCCCCAGATCTCCTAGCTGCCGTGCCTCTTTCTCTTAGCTTCTGCTAGCTTGCTGACTTGGTGGTGCTGTGATACCATCACATTCACACCATGATTCCTGATTGCGAGTGTAAACGTTCGTTAGAAACAAATGACTTATTCTGTCATCTTCCTTTCTGCAGCCACAGCCCTGCTCATAAGTATTACCTGACAACAGACCCCATCAGTGGATCCATCTACCTCTCCGACACCAGCAGCCGCCGCGTCTTTAAAATCAAGTCGACCACTGTGGTGAAGGATGTGGTGAAGAATTCGGAGGCGGTGGCTGGAACAGGAGACCAGTGCCTTCCGTTTGATGACACCCACTGCGGAGACGGAGGGAAAGCAACTGAGGCCACGCTCACAAGTCCCAGAGGTAAGAGGGGCGACCGTTCCTTGGGAGGATTTGGTGGCTTGTGAGTTGCGAAGAGGCGTGCCATGTCGACACAAGAGGCTCAAGTCGTGTATAAAAGCTGGGCTGGCCCAAAGGCTTCGGCCATTGCTGACTCTTGGTTTTTGAGGGCCCTTGGGGAAGACCTCCCTCAGTGAGGGTACCATTGTCACCAGCTGCCATGGCTCCTCGCCTTCTTACTGGTCACTGCTACCACTTGCTTGCTTGCCAGGCAGAGTGTCAGTGAGCAAACAGGCAGTGGCATCTGCTCCTTCTTCTCGCCCCCATTGTTGTCTAGGCCAAAGCAAGGGGCAGCTGAATAAGCAGGTTGCAGTGGTGAAGAGGAGGAATGAGTGCAGGTGACTCTTGTCAGTGGGCCCCTGCTGGGGTGTGGGACCTTGGCAGGGGCCCAACCATGCCTATCTTTGATGCCAGCCCTGCCTCTGGTCTTCAGTTGGTGGGCTTTGGAAGCACAGTAGATGGAATTTTGGCAGATGTGGCTCGTCATGCAGGGATGAGAAAAACTTTGCTGAAACTGCTATTTTCTATATAACTATTTAGTATACAGGAGACCTGTTTAAAGTGGGTGAGGGCAATAGCTCAATGGTTTTAAAAAAAAAAGGTCTTCAAATACATAAGAAGGAATCAGCTGGGCAGGCCATTGAACTGTTAGGTGACAAAGGAGTGAAATGTATGTTATTAGGGAGATTGCAGGGAAGCTGTATAAATTCTTTGCCTCTGTCTTCACTACAGAAGAGGCAAGACAGATAACCGTGCCTGGATCTACCTTTTCAGGGAGGGAATCTGGATCAAATAGAGGTGACAAGAAATGAAGTTCTAGGACCAACAGATTAAAAATTAACAGATCACTTGATCTGGAGAACATTCACCCAAGAACTGTTAAGGAACTCAAATGTGAAATTGTTAACAAACTATGCAACTTATCCCTAAAATCTGCCTCCATATTAGAAGATTGTAAAACAGCCCATGCAGATCTTTAATAAAAGATCCAGGGAACTACTGGCTAGTTAGCTTAATATCTGTTCTGGTGGAAAGCATTAAGGATAAAATTATCTGGCATATTGAAGAATATGTCTTGCTGAAGAAGAATCAGCGTGGCTTCTACAATGTGAAGTCCTGCCTCACCAACCTCTTAGAGTTCTTTGAGGTATTAACTAGCATGTGTTCTGGTGGTGACATTGTGTGTCCCTCAACAAGGGCTCTAGAAGAGTAAACTTAGTAGTTATGGGATAAGAGGATAAATCATCTTATGGATTGGTAACTGTTCAAAGAACTGGAAGTGGAGGCTAGGAATAAATGGGCAGTTCTCACAATGGAGGAGAGTTAGGATTGGGGTCCCCCAAGGATATGTTGTGGGATAATTCTATTCTAAGATTCTTTCCATCAGTAATTTCTATCTTATTCATAAATGTTCTAAAGCTAGGAGTGCACAGTCAGATGGTTGGTTGGTGTTGGATACAGAGTCCTGGATTAGACTGGTCTGATCCAACAAGACAGTTCTTAAATATACAGGAATGTAGATTTAGGCCAAATATTAGGAAAAACAATGGACATTATCCAAGAAAAGGTGGGTGTCTTTAATCCTATTGGATTAAATGTGATCTGAGTGTGCCTTATTTTCTCCAGATTGAACCTTATAGGAGAACTTCACCAATGCCATTAGCTACCTAGAAGGGCTGCAGAATCGCCTTCCCTGGTGTTTTTTGTTGGGGACGCATATATGGTATCGGCAGGATTGTGCACATTATATGCTGTGCACATGCAGTAATTGTTATTGGATGTAGCATTAAGCAGCCCAAGAATTTCAGCTTTCTTCTTTTTAAAAGAAAAAGAAAAGGCTTTGAGGGCTGGCCGGGCTTATTTCTATTACTGGCCTAGAACATATATATATATATATATATATATTATATTAGATAACATACATACATACATAGATATATTTTTAAAGAATCATTAGTCAACCACATCATAATCATGAGGTTATCTTAGAGCTGTGCTGAGATGTGGCTCTAATTGTATAGAATCTTTATGCGATGGGAGATTGGGGTTGTGCCCGCCTACCCAGCCCTACACCTCCCAGAAGACCTCATGTTGAATATCGCAATTGAACAGAGCCCTACATTAACTAGATCCTTGCATGCATGCCGTAGCCTGTCTGTGCTCGCCCTCCATTATGAGAGGCAATGATTACATGAATCGGGGTTAAGCACACTGGGCAAAGGCCCACGTTTTATTTCGTTTTAAAATTTACCCTCCCACCACATGGGTCTTTAGGTGCTGGGAGCACCAGGAAGTTGGGGGCACTGATCTTTCAAACATTCTCGTATCAGCCAGAAGCTTACTTTGCCTTAAGCAGAAGCTAAGATTCCAGGCAACAAGCTGAAGCCAAACGCGCTAAGGAGTCCATGTGAGTGTGCGCTGCACAGACCATGCCGCACACCTCTTCCTTGAGAATCATAGAATCATAGAAAAGTAGAGTTAGAAGGGGCCTACAAGGCCATCGAGTCCAACCCCCTGCTCAATGCAGGAATCCAGGTCAAAGCACCCCTGACAGATGGCTGTCCAGCTGCACCTTGAATGCCTCCAGAGTGGGAGAGCCCACCACCTCGCTAGGTAGTTGATTCCATTGTCTTATTGCTCTGACAGTCAGGAAATTTTTCCTGATGTTTAGGTGGAATCTGGGTTCCTGTAACTTGAGCCCATTATTCCGTGTCCTGCAAACTGGGATGATCGAGAAGAGATCCTGGCCCTCCTCTGTGTGACATCCCTTCAAGTACTGGAAGAGTGCGATCATATCTCCCCTCAGTCTCCTCTTCTGAAGGCTAAACATGCCCAGTTCTTTCAGTCTCTCCTCATAGGGCCTTGTTTCCAGTCCCTTTATCATCCTTGTTGCCCTCCTCTGAACCCTCTCTAGTTTGTCTACATCCTTCTTAAAGTGTGGTGCCCAGAACTGGACGCAGTACTCAAGATGAGACCTAACCAGTGTTGAGTAAAGGGGAATTATCACTTCCCGCGATTTGGAAGCTATACTTCTATTAATGCAGCCCAAAATAGCATTTGCCTTCTTTGCAGCCACATCACATTGCTGGTTCATATTTAGTTTGTGATCTACCACAATTCCAAGATCCTTCTCACTTGTAGTATTGTTGAGCCAAGTGTCCTCCATTCTGTAACTCTGCATTTGGTTTCCTCTCCCTAGGTGCAGCACTTGGCATTTATCCCTATTAAATTTCATTCTGTTTTTTTTGGACCCAGCGCTCCAGCCTATCGAGGTCACTTTGAATTTTGTTTCTGTCTTCCAGAGTATTAGCTGTTCCACCCAACTTTGTGTCATCTGCAAATTTGATAAGCATTCCCTGTACCTCCTCATCCAAGTCATTAATAAAAATGTTGAAGAGCACTGGGCCCAGGACCGAGCCCTGTGGTACCCCGTGTCAAGGTTCCACTACTGCAGGGACCCCTTAACCTGCCTTTGGGAGATCTCTGCCTCTCCTCAAAGCCCCTCCCGTTCCAGGAGATCAAGTCCTTTTACAGCTTCCAATAGCATGGGTGTAGGCTGTAGACGTGGTGAATAAGTCACTCCAAACTCTCAGGGTAAACAACAGCACTTTACTTATAATATTAGGGTCTTTACTTAATAGAGTGGTTATAATTCAAAAGCAAGTATGATAAAATAAAACAAACAAACAAACAATCCAATGTTCTCTAGATTAACTTCAGACTACCTACTGCTAGCTCTCTCTCTCTCTCTCTGCTTCTCTCTGCTTCTGGCTCTCTCTCAGCACTAACTGCTAGCTGACCACACCCCACACACATATATAGCCTTCCCAGGAATGGAAGGTTATAATCATGTGACTTTGAATAGGATATCTAATTCTTAACTTCTATTGGGTAACTTAAAACTCTCAAACTCCCCCTCCCATCCAAGTGTTTGGGCCTTCAGGCTTCAACTACTCGAGGGAAGTGTTTGGGCCTTCAGGCTTCAACAAACTGAAGCCTGAGTAGGCCTCAGTCCTTTACACCCCGCTCGTGACCTCTCCCCAGTTTGAGAAGGAACCATTGATAAGCACTCTTTGAGTCCGATTCTGTAGCCAATTGTGGATCCACCTGATAGTTGTTCCATCTAGCCCACTTTTAGCTAGCTTGCTAATCAGGATATCATGAGGCACTAAAGCTTTGCTGAAGTCCAGATATATTATGTCCACCGCATTCCCACAGTCCACAAGGGAGGTTACCCGATCAAAAAATGAGATCAGATTAGTCTGGCAGGATTTGTTTTTGACAAATCCATGCTGGCTTCTAGTAATCACTGCATTGTTTTCAAGATGCTTGCAGACTGACTTCTTTATAATCTGCTCAAAATTTTCCCAGGGATTGATGTCAGACTGACTGGCCTATAGTTCCCAGGTTCCTCCTTCTTGCCCTTTTTGAAGATGGGAACAACATTTGCCCTCCTCCAGTCATCTGGCACTTCACCTGTCCTCCATGATTTCTCAAAGATAGTAGACAGTGGTTCTGAGAGTTCTTCTTCCAGTTCCTTTATTACTCTAGGATGTAGCTCGTCAGGCCCTGGAGATTTAAACTCGTTCAGAGTAATCAGGTGCTCCTTGACCATTTGCCTATCAATCTCAAGCTGCAATCCTGCCCCTTCAGTCTGCACTTCAGGTTTGCCCGGGGGGTCATAGACCCTCTTTTGGGAGAAGACCGAGCCGAAGTAGGAATTGAACACTTCTGCCTTTTCTTTGTCTTCTGTTATCAATTTGCCATCCTCATTGCGTAGTTGAACCACCATTTCTTTCCTCTGTCTTTTACTGTGCATGTATCTGAAGAAAGCTTTCTTGTTGTTTTTAGCATCCCTCGCTAACCTTAGCTCATTCTCAGCTTTAGCCTTCCTGACACTATTCCTGCAGTTCTGTGCTACCTGCCTGTACTTTTCCCTTGTAGCCTGTCCTTCCTTCCACTTCCTATACGTGTCCTTTTTTGTTTTCAGGTCATCTTTGAGTTTATTGTGAAGCCACATTGGCTTCTTCTGTTGCCCTCTGCCTTTTTTCCTTGTGGGAATTGTTTGCAATTGTGCCTTTAAAATTTCCTTTTTTAAAAAACTCCCACCCATCCTGGGCCCCTTTTCTCATTAGAGTTGCTTGCCATGGGACCTTACTTATCATTGTTCTGAGTTTGTTAAAATTGGCTTTCCTAAAATCCAGGGTACGTGTTTGGCTACACTCAGTTTTTGCTCCCCTTAGTATCAAGAACTCAAGTATAACATGGTCACTTTCCCCCAGAGTTCCCGAAACTGCCACTTTATCCACTAAACTCGTCTCTGTTGGTTAGAATCAGGTCAAGGATAGCCGATCCTCTAGTTCCTTCCTCCACTTTCTGTAGGAGGAAGTTATCAGCAGCACAACTCAGGAATTTCTTGGAGAGGCCATGCTTGGCTGAATAAGTCTCCCAACAGATATCAGGGAAATTGAAGTCACCCATTATTACCACATCATGCCTCCTTGAAATGTTTGCAATTTGCTTTTCAAAAGTTTCATCCTCGTCTTCTCCTTGATTGGGTGGTCGGTAGTAGACTCCAACCGCCATGTTCGTCTTATCCTTTGCCCCCTTTATTTTAACCCAGATGCTCTCAATGGGGCTGCCAAGCTCCTCTTCCTGTATCTCTGTGCAGAGATACGTATCTTTAACATACAGCGCAACTCCACTTGCCTTTCTGTTGCTTCTGTTCCTTTTGAACAAGTTATACCCTTCAATCGCTGTATTCCAGCCATGGGAATCATCCCACCAGGTTTCAGTTATCCCTATCAAGTCGTATCTGTCCTCATGTATCAAGAGTTCAAATTCGTCCTGTTTGTTGCCCATACTCTGGGCATTAGTATAGAGACATCGAAGACTATGTGCTTTATAGTCCGACTTTTCCCCCACATTTTGTGGTAGACTATCATTGGGCACCGCTGGAGCTGTTCTCTCCGTTGTGGCACAGAGGCCTTCTTCCATTGGAACCCCCAAGTTTATGTCTCCCTCCCCTGTTGGATTCAGTTTAAAGCCCTCCTGATTAAGTTCCTCATGCTGTGGCCAAACACATTCTTCCCAGTCCTTGTGAGGTGCAACCCATCCTTTGCCAGAAGTCCATCTTCCAGGAAGTGTAGCCCGTGGTCCCAGAATCCAAATCCCCCACGTCGGCACCACCTTCGTAGCCAGTCATTCACTTGGAGTATTTTTCTGCTCTGTCACTATCCTTAATCCGTGCCCCGGGGAGACAGCACACCTGGTGAGTCCATGGGTCTTCGCGACATACTTTGGCTTCGATCCCCTGCAGGAGGGAGTCTCCCACTACGAGTACTCTTCTCTTTCTCTTGCTGTAGGCCTTGGTTTGATTGCCTCCACTTGACTGACCTTCAGCCTCTTGCTCGCTGTCATGTTGGGTGCCCGATAATCCGTCCTCTGCAGGCTGTCCTCTGCTCTTGTCCTCAAGTACCTGGAATGCGGTTCCATAGCTCCACTGCTTCCGCAGGCGCAGAGTGTCTTGTAGTTCTTCTGCTCCTAACAGTCACCCTTTTCCAGGGAGTTCCCCCTGCATTATTTTCCCTTGCCTCTGCAGTCTCCGACTCCGCCTCATCCTGCCATTGCCCTTCTGGCTCCTGTTCTACACTTTGGTGCTGTAGATCCACCGTTCTATCTAAGAACTCCTCACTTTCTCTTATACTCCTGAGGGTTGACACTTGCTGCTTCAGTTCTCTGACCTTTTCTTCCAACAGCGTGACCAGCTTGCATTTGTTGCACGTGTAGGCCATATTTCTCTCAGGCAGGAAAACAAACATTGCACACACATTGCAGGTCACCACCACTGCAGATTCCTTTCCTTCCATAGTGCTCTGTTCCCTTTATGTTTCTGCCTTTCTAGGAAATTTCTTAGGGACCTCCCCCTTGACCTCCCCTGCCGAACTCCGCTGCCAAACTCCTGTTTGCTCTCCCTGTGCGCTCGCTCTCTGGGAGCCTGCCCGCTTATCACAGCCCCGAAAACAGCTGGAGCCTCTCTGCCTGTGCTCCTGCTCAGCTGGGAGTCAGGAACAGAATGAGCTTCCAGGCCTCTCCCTTCCTTTTAAGCTCTCAGGCCACACCCTTCCCTTGCAGCTCCTGAGAATGGTTCTTCCGGCTCATTTCACCCAGAGCACTGCAAAATTCCAAAGTCTCTAATGAAAGGCTCTCCCACCTTGGGTCCCCAGATGTTGCTGGACTATAGCTTCCAGAATCCCTTGCCATTAGCCATGCTGGCTGGGTATGCTGGGAGCTGTAGGCCAGCAACATCTGGGGACCCAAGGTTGGAGACTCCTGCTCTAATGAATTTCCACCTTCCCAGTAAATTAGAGAGCTTTCACTTTACAATTATCATCTGCTCATCCTGCTCTTCTTCAACAAGCAATCAAAAGGGAGCGGGGAATAGATTCTCCAGCTTGATGCAGGCAGCTGACACTGAAGTGTTCACCCACCATGGATCGCCCTTGCATACATTACGTGGCGACGGAATTGCCCTGAATGCCCCAAATTAAAAGAGATTGCCATATGTGAGAAGAGGAGGGAAGAAAAAAAATAAGCCACAGCAAAAGAAAAATAAAATTAAAATAAAGATGCAGAACAGAATATTCATTACTAGAACCCAATGGGGTTATCCCATGAAGCTGATTGGTGGGAGATTCAGGAGACGTAAAAGGAAGTCTGTCTTCACACAACGCATACTTAAACTATGGAATTCACTTCCACAAGATGTAGTGATGGCCACCCATTTAAAAGTGGATTGGACAACTTCATGGAGGAGAAGGCTATCAATGGCTACTAGTCCTGATTGGCTGTATGCTACTTCCCATATCAGAGGCAGTATGCCTATGTACACTAATTTCATAGATTTCATAGATAGAGTTGGAAGGAGCCTACAAGGCCATCGAGTCCAACCCCCTGCTCAATGGAGGAAACTAGAGGAGGGATCTCCCATCCAAGTAACAACCAGGCTTGACCCTGCTTAACTTTCCACACTCAGACAAGCTGAGCCAGCGTGAGCCACAGGCCTGTATTATGTTTTCGAGCAGCTGGCTGGCCACTGTGTGAACAAAATTCTGGATCAGATGTATCCCTATCCACTTTCTCCACACTCTGCATAATTTTGATGTTCCAGGCTCTCAGTTCAAGGTTTGTCTGTAACTCTATACTGCGCTTTGTAGGGACCATAGCTCAGTTGTAGAGCGCATGCTTTGCATGCAGAAATAATCAGGTGGTAGCAGATGATGTGGCAGACCTCTGCCTGAGACCCTGGGACAGCACTAGCTAGAGACAGCACTAGCTAGGTCAGTGTTCTCCAACCTTGGGTCCCCAGATGTTTTTGGCCTACAACTCCCAGCATGCCCCAGCCAGCTACGCTGGCTGGGGCATGCTGGGAGTTGTAGGCCAAAAACATCTGGGGACCCAAGGTTGGAGAACACTGAGCTAGATGGACAAATAGTCTGATATCAGGCGGTTTCTTAAGTTCGTAAACCACATCCCTGCCCTTCCCATGTCCTTTGTGCATGCCAGACAACTCAGGAGAGGGACTGAGTCGGTGGAAATGACAAATAATGGCTGGCTACCAAGGCCCCCTGGTTATTGGACTGAAGCCCTGCAAAGGAGGTGTGAACTGCTTCCTCATGTCACGTCAGGGGCAGCCACTTGGCTTGGCAGAACTATGTGGGCTCTTGATCTCCAGGACCACCACCCCCCACCCCCAGAAAATGGTACAGGGAGTGCCCACATGCTCCAGCATACGCTCGGTGCTTTTACACATCACTGATGCTGTGTGAGAAGCAAACATGGGGAAGCAGGCCTAGGGATGGGTCTGACCTTTTCCTTCCTGGCTCACGAATTCTTCGAGCTAGGTCGATTTTCTTTCTCTCCCCCCCTCCACAGACCTGACATGCAAACCCAATTGGGATGCGAACAAGATCCTTTGCTCGAGAGAGCTCTCATCCTTTTGTTACAGATCAGACATAATAATGTGGTAATTCTTGTGAGATGCATACCTTTTTTACAGAGGAATTTTTTAATAAACTTAGAGCTTGTGTGGTAAAATATAATTTAATATATGATTTCTGTATTATATAAACACATAACCTGTCTGCTTGAATGTAATCCTATGACTTACATATGCTAAATTCCTGTTCTACAACAACAACAACTTCAGCTCATTTCTTCTGTGTTGTTGTTGTTGTTCTAACTCTGAGTCTGTATGCAAGAAGTTCTATCTCACACAAAGGAATGTAACACTAGGATTGAAATGCTAATTTGAGAGCAACTCTCTCTGGCTCGCTTGTAATGCAAATGAGTCTGGGAGTCGGGAACGACCAGCCAGTAGGCTTGAAAAAATCCTTAATTCAGGGTGAGTGAAACCAAAAAGAGCTGGCTCGAGGCAAAAACCGCCGTCGAGTTTTTTTAGCACATCCCTAAATACGCCACCGGGAGTAAGGTGCAAATTGAAACTTCTTGCGCACATCTAAAGCTGTGGCAGATTCCTCCTTCTAATGCTGCACTTCCTTCCTTGCCAAGCAGTTTGTGGCCCCAGATGTGGCCGGGCAGTTGCCCCATTGCCCCCAGATGTGCAGCTCTATAGTACTGAAATGGAGCTTGCTTATGAAGATGCATGAACTCCCTAGAACTCCCAGAGCATTGCAAGCCACAGCTCTTATCCTGGTGCCCAATTCCTCCAGGATTATGGCCCAACCATGTGTGGTGGCGGCAGACCCATTTGTTTAAATCTAGGTCTACGCCAGGGGTGTTGAACCTCAAGCCCATGCGCCAAACTCCAGAGAGCTCCCCCGGGTTCGCCAGATGACCTACGCCCCTTTCCATGACCACGGACTGTTTGGTGGTTTCCTTGCTTTTGCATGGCGCTTTCTCCCCTTCTAAAAGGTTGAAATTCCTCTCCTAAGGCTTAGTTAACATAAGAGCATAAGAAGAGCCCTGCTGGATCAGACCGAGGGTCCATCTAGTCCAGCATTCTGTTCACGCAGTGGCCAACCAGCTGCCCACGGGAAACCCACAAGTAGGACATGAGTGCAGCAGCACCTTCCCACCCATATTCCCCAGCCACTGGAGTACATACGCAGACCGCCTCTGATACTTGAGGGAGCATGTAGCCAATCAGGACTAGTAGCCATTGATAGGCCTTCTCCTCCATGAATTTGTCCAATCCCCTTTTAAAGCCCTCCAAATTGGTGGTCCATCACTACATCTTGTGGAAGTGAATTCCATAGTTTAACTATGTGCTGCGTGAAGAAGTCCTTCCTTTGATCTGTCCTGAATCTCCCACCAATCAGCCTCATGGGGTGACCCCATTGGGTTCTAGTATGATGAGAAAGGGAGGAAAATGCCTCCCTGTCCGCTTTCTCCACACCCTGCATAATTCTGCATACCTCTGTCCTGTCTCCCCTCACTTGCCCTTTTTCCAAGCTAAACAGTCCCAGCTGCTGGAACCTTTCCTCATAGGGAAGTTGCTCCAGCGGCCCCTGGATCCTTTTAGTTGACCTTTTCTGCACTTTTTCCTGTGCAGAAAAGGCAGTAACAACTTTACGCTAAAATATGCTGTTATTTTGGGCCCCACCCCTTTTGCCTCCAGCCCCACCCACAACTAGAATGCAGCCCCTGAGAGCATCTCCAAAATTGAGTTTGGCCCTCAGGCTGAAAGAGGCTCAACAACACCCTTGGTCCATACCTGTCACATATCAAGCGAGTCTGATTTTTACAGCACAAGAAATGTGCAGGGCACGAGAGCCGAACCCTCCCCACACCTGTAGCTTTTCTCCCCTATAGCCTCAGTGTTTTTCTCCCAACCTATCTCATACCTGGTATCAGAGCTTAGCTGAGGAGAAAGGCACCTGAGGGGACAGGTTGCAGGCAGACAGACTGCAGGCAGGGGAGTGTTTTGCGTGTGTGCAAAACGCATTTTCTGCACCCCTTTTGTTCTAAAAAAAAACCCCCACTCCAATGACCTGACATCTGCTAGGCCTCTGAGCTGTGACTCGGTCATGGATATCTCCCAGGTACTCAGCCTTTAACAAATGATGAGTGATCAGCCTTCTCCTAATTCAGACTTTGACTGGGTTTGCACATAACGCAAAACCATGGTGGGTCGTCATTGTGGATGGTCGCAGAGGGGCTTAGCGTGACACCCCACACCCCAGGACCACTGCCAGGGTCTGGAATCATGAAGACTCACTCCCAAGCCCAGAAGCGCTCTGGCCTTGCTCCTCCTTGTTGTTGACACCTGTTTGCCTGCCCTCTCAGAGTGAGTGGGCAAGCAAGGACAAGAGCAAGAAGTTCTGCTCACCTCTCCAGCTGTGTGGATTGGGCTCAGAGGAAGACAGGACGCAAATGGGCAGAGCAACTGTGGCGAGGAGGAGGGGGAAGAGAGACCACCGAGGGCATCCTGCCAAAGGGCATCCCCAAAGATGGAGGCCAGCCCTGCCCCACCCCTCCCACATTATGTGAGATTGGGGGGTAGACCCCCATGCCTTGAATTAGTAGATTGGGCCATCCTTTCTTTGCTTTCCACATAATGTGAAAAGAGATACAAAACCATCACTTTTATGACAACTGTTGAGGGATCCAGCCTTCTGGACCTCTCGGCCTCATCCTTCCCCTGATTCGCCTGCTCCCCTCATGGATTCAGGCCAAACAGATCTTCAAAATAAGTATGTGTTGTTGTTGTTGCTTTTTCAATCCCCAGGCAGTGATACGACCAAGTTCTTTCTGTGTGGTTATCTCTGATGGGTTTGTTTCCTTTTCGCAGGTATCACAGTGGACAAATTTGGGTTCATTTATTTTGTGGATGGCACCATGATCCGGCGCGTCGACCAGAACGGGATCATCTCGACTGTGCTCGGCTCCAATGACCTGACATCTGCTAGGCCTCTGAGCTGTGACTCGGTCATGGATATCTCCCAGGTACTCAGCCTTTAACAAATGATGAGTGATCAGCCTTCTCCTAATTCAGACTTTGACTGGGTCTGCACATAGCGCAAAACCATGGCGGGTTGTCATTGTGGATGGTCGCAGAGTGGCTTGGCGTGACATCTAAACCAGTGGTTTTGGTGGTTTTCCTGTCGTGATAGTGTTGTGCAAACAAGCCACCCTAAGAACCCAAGTGCAAGAGCCCGGTTTATTTATTTATTTATTTATTTATTTTAAAAATTTAAGGGCTCGGAAAATTATTTCCTTTCTGCGATCTGATGCAGGGCGGGGGAGCTTCCCTCGTCACCGTCAACTGCAGCAGACCAGTTGCAGAAAAGGTGCTGATGTAGGGATGAGGAAATGAGGATTTCTGCCGCAAAGGCCCCTGGGATACATGCCGGCAGCAAGCTGAAGGACTGAGAGGGACTGAGGGAGAAACAAGCCGCAGGAAGCTGCCAAGTGAGCAATCATCTATCAGTAGTAATGCACAAGCCACCCACTCACCCACCGTGGCTTCTTCTCAGGGTGACGTGCAAATGCACCCTTTGTGTCATCTGCCATGCTACCAGGGATGTTGAAGAGTCCTTGGTCTCGAGTCACGAGTCGAGTCACGAGTCTTTGGACTCAAGTCCGAGTCCGAGTCCTTGGTCCAAAATGGTGACTCACGAGTCCCGAGACCCGAGTCACTCCCAAAGCTGACTCCACGAGTCCCTATTAAAATCAATGGGGGTTTTCCCCAACAAAATAAGGCTACTTCAGATGTGTGGCCTAAATAAATTCTAGGCACAAGTGTGCCTTTTTATCTCAAAACTCTGCCACTGATTTTGGCAAGAACAGACCAGGCAGACAAACCCAAAATAACCAGGCAGGCAGAGGAGGCAGGGAACCCCAAAGCAGGCAGGCAGAGGCCTTTGTCTTGGACAATTCAAACTGTGGAACTGGTTAAGAAGAGACCAGGCAGGCAGAGGAGGCAGGGAACCCCAAACAGGCAGGCAGAGGCAGCCAAACCCAAAATGTCTGAAAGGTTGCATTAGGAAAATGATTTTAAAAAATAAACTTGGATTGTTACTGCAACTGGGTCCAGACAGCCCCTGCAGGTGGCATCAAGCAGGGATGTTGACGAGTCCTTGGTCTCGAGTCCCGAGTCGAGTCTCGAGTCCCATTAAAAATATTGGGACTCGAGTCAGAGGAGGGACTCAGTCCGACTCACGAGTCGAGTCCGAGTCCCCATCCCTGCATGCTACATCTTATGGTGAAACTCCCCCAATCTCTATCTGCCAGCCAATTATCTTTTCCTCTTTCAAATACCTTTTCCCTACAAGCGGGGGATTATCCGTCAACATCCTATGACTGAACTTTCCCACAGTAGTTGGAAATGTTTGTGAATGTTCCATGACCTCACTGCAGCTCAATGATCACTTCTTCCACAAAGTTTTTCCTAGAGTACCACAGCTCCACTTATTCCATAGTGCGCTCTACTAATAAATCCTCTTTGATCCCATCCTTATTACAACCTTCAGTAATCCATGACCTTCTCCCTCCTACTCTTTCCCCTGTATGTCCTGCTGGAATCAGCATTCTGTACACTGTTGGAAAAAGGTCCACTGGAACTCCAATTAATGATACCCTCAGACTGCTGTAATGTAGGATTTCGTATCCTCATGAAGAACTCTGGTTCCTTTTCCCTATCTTTTACACTAATAGAACAGTCTCTCCATTCCTAGTTCTCGTTTAGGCTTTCCCCCGCCTTTCTATCACATTTGGCCCCTCCTTCCAATTACTCCTCTTTTTCCTGTGCCCCTCTTCCTCCTCAGTCTATGCTAACTGTAATTCCCTGCTTTTCAGCTGCCTGCCAGTTTTGTCCCCCTTTCTTCAACCCCCTTTGTGGCCTAAGCCCCCTGTCCTTTACTTCCTATCTTCTGATTTTGCATGAGGGTTTTTCTCAACCAAACTGACATGTCACCTTTACAGAAACGACACTACTTTGTCAACATTCTGACACTGAGTTTCCCTCTCAGCAGTTCAAGAGGTTGTTGAACATTCTATGACATCACTGCAGCTAAGCCAGTGACTAGGGGAGAATTGCAGTTGATGCTTTTTAGCCTAACATATATGCCTGATAGTAGGAGTAAGCATATATATCACAGTGCAGCCCAAACTCAAAATGCCTTCACGTTTATTGTTACCTGTTCAGCTCATTTGCTCATCCCCAAGTACTTTTCCTTTCTGTTTGTGCGAGAGTCTCCATAAATTGGACACAGTGTGTTTTTGGGGTCTGGTTCAAATTAATATCTCAGGAACAGTGGTTGAAGTCTGCTCTGCCCAAATTATCAACAGCAGGAAAACGAAGAATCTTGAATTGCATCAGATTGCAAATGGGTCGTGACCGCTTATCATGCTGGGCTTTTTAAAGTCCTGCTGCTCAAGTTTTTTTAAAAAACAACAACAACAACCCTATTTCGACACCTGCATTCCTCAGCGGTACGGTAGGTTACTGATGTTGCCTAGGGTTCAGATTTTGAGGGCACTGCCCATCCTGATAAGCAGTAACACTTTGGGGGCATAAATCTGTCTCAAAATCTGTCAAGGCTTGTATGCCCCAAATTATTATTTGAATGGCTTCAGGAACGGGGCTTTGTTCTGCAAAACTGCAGCTCCTAGCTGGAAAGCGTGAATGCTGTTAGTGAGGCACAATGGAAGGCGATGGGGGTTTTCCTTCTGTCACCGCCCATGTAATTTCCATGCTTCCACCTGGCACCTGTTCCTTTGGTTCTTTCTCCCTCCCACCCCTAATTTGAAAAGATTGCTCCTGCTTCTTTTTGGCAGGTACCCCACTGTCCACCATTAGAGAGAGAGCAGGATGAAAATTACAGGTCTCCTGCCTGGTGGACCAGAGGTAAACTTTGATTGTTAAAAACAGTCTTGGCACATTGTGGCTTCCGTTCTACAAGCAGCAACTTGATATAGACTTAGACCCAGAGTTGTTGTTGTTGTTGTTGTTGTTGTTTAAAAAAAACCGTTTTTGTCACTCTGGGTTTTTTAACGACAGCTTTACAAAGCACCACTGAACTGCAGCTCGCCACTCTGTGCGCTGATCCTTCAAAATGCACAGCCCCAGGACTCTCTGCGTCAGTCTTGCCCCAGGGAAGCAGATGGGGAAGAGGAGGTGGGGAATATAACATAAGAAGAACCCTGCTGGGGGGGGGGACAGAGTAAAAGGTCCAACTTGCCCAGCAGCCTGCATCCAACAGTGGTGGTCAGCCAAAGGGGGTTAGACAAACTCATGTAGGAGAAGCTATCAATGACTACTAGTCCTGATGGCTCTTTGCGACCTCCAGTATCAGAGGCAGTATGCCTATGTATGCCAGTTGTAGGGGAACATGGGCAGGAGGGTGCTGTTGCACTCGTGGCCTGCTTGGGAGCTTCCAACAGGCAGCTGGTTGGCCCCTGGGTGAACAGCATGCAGGACAAGAGGGACCCTTGGTCTGATCCAGCAGGGCTCTACTTATGTTCTCTTTGAAGACTTATCTCAAAAATTCCGATAACAGCTCTGTAAGTTAGGCAGTGTTATCTTAGGCAATGGGATGCTGAGACTCAGTGGTGCCATCAGGGCAGAACTCTGTTCTGCTCAGCAGAATGAGCAGGTGGGTTTGAGACGGGAGAATCATTCCACCTCCATCAGGCTAGCTTGTTTCCCTTATGACTCACCGGACCAAGAGGGAAAACCACGACTGTATGGATAGACCCCCCCACTCAGCAACAGGCTTATAAATCCCAGCTGAATGTTCTGGGCTTCAAGGATTAATTTATGGTTAGTGGTCCCTGAAGCATCTCTTAAGTCAGATAACACAAAGTGGCACCACAAACTGTATTTATTACTCAAACAGTATTAGAGAATAACAAAATTTTGCAATGATGAAACAAGCAAGACACAGCATTACATATAATATAATTATATTATATTATGTTCAGATGCTCCTGTGAAGCCCAAAGCAGGGTATGAAGGCAACAGCCCTCTTCCTTTGGATGCTTCCCCCCAACCCCTCCTGAGCAAATCCTATTTAAAGGTCTACCACCTCTGAACATGGAGGTTTCCTATCTCTGTCATGACTAATAGCCTGTGACAAACCTATTCCTCTATGAATTTGTCCCACCCCGTTTTAAAGCCACCTAACCTAGTGGCCATCACCAAATCAGTGAATTCCATATATTCATTACGTTTCGCGTGAAGAAGTACTCTCTTTTGCCTGGACTGAATCTTTTGCCGATCAGTTTCACCCCGAGGGGAAAGAAACACTGCGGGCATATCAATACTACAAATTTATAGAGGCCTCCATAAGTATAAGAGGAGAGGAGAGGAGATGTTTGTGACTACAACTCCCATCATCCCCAGCCATCATGGCCAATGGATAGAGATGGTGGGGGGTTGGATTCAAAAATACCTGGAGAGACCCATGTTAGGGAAGGCTCAGACGGACACATAGACAGACACAAAGTGGGGCCCAGCAACAAAATATATCACAGAGAGAGAGAAGAAGAAGAGCAGAGCAGAGAGGGAGGAATCATTTCCTGCTTTTATCTTCCCTCTGTCCCCCAAGGGTAGCTGTCCAGGGGTAGCCACGACCTCAGCTGACCCTCTGTTCGAGGTGGGAAGCAGTCCAACTGTCCAGCCTCCGCAATAGTTTTCTTGGGCAGTGTGTGTGTGTGTGTGCGTGCACGCGCATGCGTGAGTTTCCCCCCCTGCCTTTCAGTTCCCAGACCCATCGCAGGGGCGCTTGTTTTTGATGCAGGTCCAAACACAATCATCCATGCTCGTCACTTGAGTTCAGGTTGCCGAGAAGACTGGTCGGTGGGCAGATGGATACATACAACAACAAACACACTTTACGCATGACGGGCAGGGAAGCAACGCTCCAGCTGGGAAAATCTGGGGCAGGGGGGCAGGGGGGCGTGCCAGATTTCTGCAAAGCGAGCTGGCGGTAGGGCACACTGCCCCTCCCCTCCTCCAGCCACACTTTAATCTTCCCCGCTCCTTCTCTCCTCTCCGTTCGCTCAGTGGGAGCCAGCCAGTCATGTGCTCACCACGCAAGCCGACGAGGACAGCGGTGGCACGGTTGCTGCAGAAGCGGAGGAGGAAGGGGAGTTGGGTCATGTTCTCCCTTTCTCCGTCATATTTGCCCGCCCTGCCCACTTCCGTGTATATTATAATAACATCTTATTGGGAAAGCTTTTTTTTAAAAAAAAAACAAACCCAACCAACCGTCAGTCTGTCTGCTGCATCTCAGGGCCCCACGGTCACTCTCGTCTTCCAAATATGAGGGACCTATTTTTCCATTACCCACCTGCCGAAGATGGATGCTGCCAAGAGGTCTCTTTAAAAGCACTTCGACCAGGGAGCTATCTTTTCATCATATAAATCAGCTTAGAGAGGTCTCTTCAGTCAGACCCCCCCTCAGGCAGTGAGGGACCAGAAGCCATAAAATATTTAGCTGCCCTTGTTGACAAGAAATTGGTTTTAAGAGGTGGAGAGGAAAAAGGGCGGGGGGGGGGGCGGGGAATCCCCTTGTCGTTTCCGAATAAACTTACATTCTTGATGCTAACTCGAGGCTGCAAGCGTAGTAGCATTCGCTTGGAAGACCATTGGGAAGGCAGAGATGTATGCATTATTGAAGGGGAAACCGCAGGCTGTCATGTTTTACCACAGGAAGGGTTAAAGAGGGCCAAGAGCCAAAGAAACAAAAACGGGAGACCAGACACAGCTTAGCTTGCTCTGTCTATGGCCTAGTTCTTGCTGAGGTGGGGTCTGGGCGGAAATGCTTTGGAGTGCGGGGGGGGGGGCTCATGCGACTGAACGCTCCCCCAAGCAAAAACACACATGCTAAGGATGTGCGAATCGGCATGACTCAATTCCTGCTTCAGAGCTCATGCGGACTTGCGTCCTTATCTGATGGTGAACTTTCTTTTTTTCATTTTTCTTCGCACAAATTAAAATACATGCGTGATTTCGTACGCATTCTCCCAGATGTTCACACATCAGTTGTGCACATTGCTGAAATGCACGCATCTTCCTTCCATTGATTCAAGTGTGTTTCTGCACATTTTTCAAAAGGACGCATTTTCGTAAGCATTTTTCAAAAGGACGCATTTTTCATGCGGTTTTTGTTTTGTTTGTTTGTTTGTTCTGTAAATCACATCGCAAGCTTGGAAATGTATGGATTTCAACCACAGTTTTCATTTGAGTCCGCGTTTGGGTTCCAGGAGGTGCAAACTAGGTAAATTCTGAAACAAATTTCTCATACATCCTTTACACACACACACACACACACACACACACACACGAAACCCTCCACCTAGATAATGAGATGTCAGGGAGACGCATTCTAACCTAGCTGTCTCCATGACATGCTAATTTCCTCTCTGCAGCCCAATGTGGGGCAGCCCAGCCACATATTTACCACCTCTGAGAGAAGTAGAATAATCGAACAGTAGAGTTGGAAGGGGCCTACAAGGCCATCGAGTCCAACCCCCTGCTCAATGCAGGAATCCAAGTCAAAGCATCCCTGATAGATGGCTGTCCCGCTGCGTCTTGAATGCCTCCAGTATGACCTACAAGTAGACCTGCAACGGAGGCTTATGCTAAGGATGGAGCTCAACCTTGCAGCACTTTCTCTCACCTTGCAGCGACCTTTGCAACTTGTGTCAATTTTTATGCCTTCTTCCTGTTTTTGCTTGGGTCCCTGGGGGCCAATTCCCACCTTCTGTGCTTCAGCTCAGAGCCAGGAGATAGGGAAATGGACCAACTTTGTAGGGGCCCTTGAAAGCATCAATGAAAAGGTTGGATGTGTCCAACTTCACAGGGCAAAAAATTTAAGGGGTCTGTTTTTAAGAGGCTCAGCTCCAATCCAGAGTCCGTTGGGGCATGCTGGGAGTTGTAGGCCAAAAACATCTGGGGGCCCAAGGTTGGAGAACACTGGGTTAGAGTGCCGGACTGGGACTCAGGAGATCCAGGGTCTAGTCCCCACTTGGCCATGAAGTTCACTGGGTGACTTTGAGCCAGTCACTGACTCCCAGGCTAACCTACCTCACAGGGTTGTTGTGAGGATAAAATTCAGAGGAGGATTATGTAAGCCACCTTGGGTTCCTTGCAGGAAAAACGACGGGGTATAAATACGTAGGGTTGTGTTCGAAATCCTGAATGGGCTTTATAGCGACTCGAGTCAGCTCTGCCCGACCTCCCGAGTCTTTTGTCGAGGCTGCCTCCCCCCTCCCGACTCGTCATATCACAAGCCGACCATGAGTTACAGCGCTCTACGCCCTGCGAGCCTTTCTTGCACAATAGGCTTGAGGAGGAGGATGCCTTCTTCTTACGCAAACTCATTTCGCAATTTGGTTACATGCCTGACAGAGCTCCGGCTGGGAGGACAACGATAGGGTTACGCCAACATCTTGCGCATTTTGAATGCGCAAGTAATGGGCGTCGAGCGAGAAAGGGGCTTGCGAGCAAATGCTTGGTCCGGAATTACAATGCTGACGAGACGAGGGAGGAGGGGCAGCTCGATGTGCCTCCGGCGAGCGAGGAAACAGCCGTTCGGCACAACCCTCAAAGAATAAATAAATAAATAAAATAAATAAGAATGCAGTGACTGGATCTCGGGGGCTGCCATCAGGACCTATTGGAAACTTAATATAAAGACTTGGCTCCAAAACATGTTTATTTTATTATAATCGGTTCCATCCATTTTTATACACCCCATGTAGGACCCACAGGTGCTTCTAGATGGAGCTTTTATTGTACAACCACCCTATCTCATTCATGGAATTTTATGGGGTGTCCAGACAGTGATGACATCTTCCATTTGTAACCCTCCTGTGTTTTCCCAGCGCTTCTTCCATCTTTTTCCTTACCACAGAAAATCCTTTAAGGAGTGAAAGACAGGATAGCACTAGGAGCCTTCTGTCTGGAAGCAACCCAAGGCACTGTTGTTGCTAAATAGATGTTAACAATGTATATTAATGGCAGTAATAGAGCCCACCAACTTTTTCTTCTTCTTTCCACTTTATTAGGTCCGTCTAGAGTGGCCTACAGACCTAGCAGTCAACCCAATGGACAATTCTCTGTATGTCCTTGACAATAACGTCGTATTGCAAATCTCAGAAAACCACCAAGTGCGCATCGTGGCAGGAAGGCCAATGCACTGCCAGGTCCCTGGTATTGATCACTTCCTTCTGAGTAAGGTGGCTATTCATGCTACCTTGGAGTCTGCTACGGCCCTGGCCGTCTCTCACAGTGGCGTTCTCTACATAACGGAGACGGATGAGAAGAAGATCAACCGCATCAGGCAGGTCACCACCAATGGGGAAATCTCGCTCGTGGCCGGTGCTCCGAGTGGCTGTGATTGTAAAAACGACGCCAACTGTGATTGTTTTTCTGGAGACGATGGCTACGCAAAGGACGCCAAACTTAATGCTCCTTCATCCCTCGCGGTGTGTGCAGACGGCGAGTTGTATGTGGCCGATCTTGGAAACATCCGAATCCGCTTCATCCGGAAGAACAAGCCCTTCCTCAATACGCAGAACCTATATGAATTATCCTCACCCATCGATCAGGAACTCTACTTGTTCGACACCAGCGGCAAACACCTTTTCACCCAGAGCCTTCCCACGGGAGATTACCTTTACAACTTTACCTACACGGGGGATGGCGACATAACCCTGATCACTGATAACAATGGAAACTTAGTCAACATCCGGAGGGATTCCACGGGGATGCCACTCTGGCTGGTGGTGCCCGATGGCCAGGTCTACTGGCTAACCATTGGCACCAACAGCGCCCTCAAGAGTGTGACAGCGCAGGGGCATGAGGTGGCCATGATGACCTATCATGGTAATTCTGGCCTCCTTGCCACCAAGAGCAATGAAAATGGGTGGACAACATTTTATGAGTGAGTATTTGTGTGGATACCTCTGATCTTATCCCATATTGCGTTAAGAACACAGAAAGAGCCATGCTGGATCATTCCAAAGGTCCATCTAGTCCAGCATCCTGTTTCTTACAGTGGCCAATCAGATGCCTCTGGGGTGCCCACGAGCGGGACATGAGGGCAGTAGCTCTGTTTTTAATCTGTGGTTTCAAATTTTATATTTATTTTATATTGTATTTCATGGTTTTAGCTGTTGTAAACCGCCCAGAGAGCTTCGGCTATTGGGCGGTATAAAAATGTATTAAATAAATAATAGACCTCTCCCATTATTGCCCCCAAGCAACTAGTCATCAATTGCATGCTGTCTTTTCTGAACCTGGAGTTTCCATAATGCCATCAGAGCTAACAGCCATTGGTAGACCTATCCTTCTCCAATAATAATAATAATAATAATAATAATAATAATAATAGCATTGTTTGAATTGTACATTGTCCAGGGTGGCCGGGTGGCCAGCCAGACAGGTGATTCACAAATGTAATAAATAAATAAAAATTTGTCCTCCAATCCCCCTTTTAAAGCCATTTAATCTTGTGGCTATCACCACATCTTGGGGCAGTGGACTCCATAATATAATTATGGAATTAATTGTGTCACCTGGAGCATATAAAGTTTCAGTGTGTGGAATTTTGTGTCACCTGGAGCATAATGGAATTCAGCATGTGGAATTCTCTGTGTGATTTAAGCGCTTGCTAAAGTCAGGCACACAGCACCATCCGAGGCAGCCTTGCTAGGGAAGTTTGATACAAGAGAAAGGGGCAGCAGCAAACCTATGTCAAGCTGGCCCAAACTCCATAAAGAAGCCGGGGTGTGATTCAACATGGCCTCAGGAGGTTTGGGTGGCTGAAACGTGCATGTCAAATCACGCCTCTTGTTTTCAGGACCGGCAGAATTACGGCTTTGTTCTGTAGTTAAGGCAGAGGATCTAACGCAATGTGGAGACTGGTGACTTCTATTTTGGAGGGGCTCCTAATCCACTGCAGGTTTTATTTAGAACTTTATAGGACCAATCCATGGTGGTGAAACTGTTTTCAGCACCATGGATAGTTCCCATAAAGCTCCAAATAAAACCTGCAATGGGTTAGGAGCCCCACTTAAATAGGCGTCACCCGCCTCCCCCACAATTGCAGCCTTTACGATTTGAAGGCATCAATGTGAGTTCCGCTTGTTACGTAACAATATTACAAGTGATTGTTTAGCAGCCGAAGGTTGCTGAAAGGAGAGAACTTGGGGGAATGGAAGGATTTACCCTTCTGAATAGGCATTTATGGAATCATGGCCTCCTTTCCACACCAGTAATGTGACAAATGATGGTGTCGAATGTTCACAAGCAAACAATTAGGTCCCATAAGCACCAAGTACTGCTTTGATTCTGTGCAGTGAACCTTGGCTAAATACGTTTCCGTTTCGGGATGGATGGCCGTGGGTTCCTTTGTCAGCCCAATAATTGTCACCGTGATGGTAAAGGCCGGGGTAGCTTGATCATACGGGAGCGGGTTACATTAGCAGGTGATGAATTCATTGCTCTCACTGGCTGCTGGGAGCTTTCGTGAGCTGTGGTATTTGTCCTTAATTCTGGTGCAAGTCAGAGCATTAAAAGAACATGGGAATATTAGGATGTGATGGAGACCAGCCTACCTCTAAATCCTTTGGCTGTAGAAACCAGGCCTAGTTGGATTAACTCTGAAATGAATTGACTTTGGGGGGGGGGGATTTGTCTCCCTACAAATACTAGGATAGTAGTAGACAGTGACATGAGTGGCATTTTCCGAGTCTACCTTTCCAAACTGAATTATGTGGCAGTTAAGTGCTTTCATGGAGGCAGAAATAAATAAGAGACCCTGAGACTGCCACATCTTCAATTTTACCCAATTTCAAACGTGGTGCTTTTGGGGTTTCATTAATGATGCATTCAGCCAGAGTTGTTCAGCCACTAGTCTTATGAGTGCTCTTGTCCATCAGAGGTGTTGTTTTTTTTTAGCCCGCTGCCTGGCTTCCACCTTCGCCGCATTTTCCCACATATATAAGGACACACAAACAAACATTTCAGATTACAGAAAGAAACTTGGTTAATTTCTATTCTGAAGAATGAAGGTGGGTTGATATAAGTAATTATTACACACACACACACACACACACACAACACAGGATGGCTGCGTTCAGACATCACAATAAACCATGGTTTATCATGATAGGAATGAGCCTAACCTGCCCCTGGTCTCATGTGCTTCCCTGTCCTACTCTGGCATAGCTGTGAGTTCAGATGTTTTTGCTTCTGTTTTATATTAACCGTAGCTTGTCCTGATGTCTGAGCCCAACAAACTGTGATTAATCATAACCATGGTTTGTTTGAAACAAGCCTTGGTTTTATGAAGCTGGCTTGTTTCAACAAACAGTAGTTAAGGTTAACCACAGTTAAGGGTTCAGACTTAATACTAAGCTGTGGTTAATTAAAATCAGAAGCGAAAGCTTCCAAGCTCCTCCTCACGGCCATGCTGGAGGGTTGGGGTGGGGAGAGCACATAAGCCCGGGGAAGAAGTGGCTAGGCTCACTCCCATCACAATAAACCAGTTTTCCATGCTATCTAAGCTCAGCAAAACACGTACTTCAGCTTTTCATGCTTTGAGTTCATAAGCAACAGTATGTGCAAACACTATTCACCTGAGGCAAGCTTGCAACAATTCCTCACAGAACTATAAGAGCTAGAAACTTGCCTTTAAAAAAAGAAAGTGGATATTCTTGTGGCACTGAATTCTATGCCCGATTTCAGTTTATTTGTGCTTCTGTATTACAATCTCAGAATACACATGGGCCGACCCTGCTTATTTCAAGCCAATTTGTCCTTTACCTCATGTGCCTAGATCAGCAGTGTGTCTGTCAGTCTTGTGCAATTTTCCATATACTACCCTTGAATATGGATTCTTCTAGTGATCTGGTCCCATTGGCAAACCTGTTCCCACAGATGCAAAATTGGCTGGTTATCACAAAGTCACACTGGTTTTGAAATAACCCGGGGTTTGAGAAACTCTCCTGCAAAGCAAGGTGGAAAGCCCAAATGCATCTTTAGAAACAGCAGAGCAAAGCAAAAGCACAATAAGGCAGAAACAAAATGTGTGGGGTTTTTTTTTTTAATTTTTTTAAAGCATTCCAGTGTGGCCAAGAGGAATGTCTGCAGAAAACTGCATTCAGAAATTCCTTTTGCCTTCTTGGTAATAGAGAAGACTTTGAGTTTGATCATGAATATTTTACACGTCTTCTGCTGCTAATTAAAAAATAACAGTTAGAAGGAATGTGAATCACCCCAGCTGTACACGCTCCTCCACAACTATTGTACAGATATAGGTGAGGCACCACCCACAGAGCAAACTGCAAAGAGGGCATGAGATGCCACCCGCAGTTGTGGAGCTCAGCTGAAGTCCGGATGGTTGCTCAGATAACACCGGCCATGCCATTTTAAACTGAATTTCTTTCCCACTGCCTTTCTCAAGCCCAGAGCAGGTGGCAGCTATTTAAAATCCAAAATTTTGGCATGTAGGTTCCTGTCCCATCCCATATCTCCTTCTCTCTCTCTCTCTCTCTCTGTTTGCTTCTCACACATCTCCTTCCCTTCCAGATACGACAGCTTTGGCCGCCTCACCAACATCACTTTCCCGACCGGTCAGGTCAGCAGCTTCCGGAGCGACACAGACAGCTCAGTACACGTCCAGGTTGAAACCTCCAGCAAGGATGACGTCACCATAACAACCAACCTTTCGGCATCAGGTGCCTTCTATACTCTCCTGCAAGGTGAGAGTCATGTTGATAAACTGGGCTTAGGGCCTGGGCCTTTTTCTGCTTCTGTCATTGGACTGGAGCGGGTACAGGGTAGAAGTTCCAAGCCATGAGGATGGGTTGGATGAAATGTGTTGCGTGCACCATAGATTGAAAATAACCTCACAACACGATCATGTCAGTCTTTCTTCAGTCTTGGCAAGATGCTGATTTTCTTTCCATAACTTGCTTTTGTTGCAAGTAAGGAAAGTCATTTATTGGATTGTTAAATCTAGCCGATAGGTGAAGATTTAGGCTCCCAGTCATCTGAGAAAGACCGACGGCCACAGCTGCCAGGGCTAGAGCCCAGAATCCACAGGTCTATGTACCGCTGATGCTCATTGTGCCTGAGCCATCAGGCTAAACGTCTGAGCACTTCTTGGACAGTAAAGGGTTACTGGGCTCAGACCGTGTAGGGGTAGAGGAGACATTTCTTTAGTTCGCTTTTAAATGTTCAGAATTAAAATAATGCAGAAATAATGTTCAAAAAAGGATGCATTATATTAGGAAAATTGCCTGCAAAAATAAATGTTTGTACATGCATACAAAAGTGCATGCTTTAGGAGAAATGTCCAGAAAAAAATGCTTTTGAATTTTCATGCCAACTTTTAAAAAATTCTCAGTGTTTGTGACGAACTTAACACTGGGAAAATTCTCGCAGTTTGAGACGGACCAAACCGAAGATTGAACAACTGAGAGAAACCAATTTTTGAACATTTATTTGTTACATTATATCCCACCTTTCCTCCTAAGAAGCACAAGGCGGTGTATGTGATCCTCCTCCTCTCTGTTTTATCCTCACAACAACCCTGTGAGATAGGTTAGGCTGAGAGTCAGTGACTGGCCCAAAGTCACCCAGTGAGCTTCATGGTGAGTGGGGACTAGAACCCAGGTCTTCCCAGTCCAACACAACCACTACACCATGCTGGCTCTCAAGTGACAGATTTGTCCATCCCTACTCAGAAATGAGGCTACAGTCACTCCCAAGCTGGCCTGTGGCTCTCCCTGACCTGGATGGAGTATAAAGGTTTCTGGGTCAGGCCAGGATTCTTCTTGAGTAACAAATAGTATCTAATATCTCGTACTCTATGGTCACATTCAAGACAGCATTTATAAGAACATACAACGCTCTGTTAACATGGCACTAAGCAAGGGCTAAGCCTGCAGTGTTCTCCAATCTTGGGTCCCCAGATGTTTTTGGCCTACAACTCCCAGCATGCTCCAGCCAGCGTAGCTGACTGGGGCATGCTGGAAGTTGTAGGCCAAAACATCTGGGCACCCAAGGTTGGAGAACACTGGGCTAAGGGTTGGTTCTGCAGTAAAACGGAGATTCAGGGCCTTCAGCATGCACTCACGTTGCCTCTCACTGCCCTGCCACTGAAGCCCGAAAGGGTTCCTACTGAAAAAACCCAGGAGTTTATTTATTTATTTTATTTACTATATTTGTATACCACTCCATATCTAAGCAGATTCCGGAGCAGTGAACAATAAAAAGATAAAAACAGGTAAAATAATAAAAACAATGCTTTGAAAATAAGATATCATTAAAACCTTCTCGTTTGGAAACCTTGTACCTGCCGTGAAAGTATATCTGGCCCTTGAGGCATTGAGAAGGAATGCTCTACGGCAGGGCTCTCCAATCTTGAGTCCCCAGATGTTGCTGGCCTACAGCTCCCAGCATACCCAGCCAGCATGGCTAATGGCAAGGGATTCTGGGAGCTGTAGTCCAGCAACATCTGGGGACCCAAGGTTGGAGAGCCCTGCTCTAAGGGCTCAAATTCCTCCACTGTGTGTTACCCCGCCCCACTCCTCCCAGGAAAAATTCAACATGTGGGATGAGGAGGGTAGTGGATATTGGAAGGCTTCCTCAAAGACAGGACTGCTGCTGTTGAGAAAAGACGTTGCGTGCCGCGTGAAGCTTGCCGTATATTTTATTGCTAGGGGGAATGGGGTCTGGGGATTGAACTACAACCTCCATGATCCCTGGCAGAAAGTGACATTGCCCGAGGTGAGTTTATTTTCTCTCCCCCACCCCATTCCCAGGAGACAGAGTGGCAAGTGGCAGAGAGAATCAGGGCTGTGAACAGAACTAGGGCACGGGGACTGTTATATACTAACAAGCTATGAAAAAGCGAGAGGGGAAGGCACTTGTGTGTAACAGAACCAGACGGAGGAGAGAAAGAAGACGTCGTCTCAAGTGCCTACAGGAAACATGTATTATTGCCCAACACATTTCAGAAATGTTTTCCCTTCATCGGGGATTGTAATTAAAATTAAAACGTACATCGTCGTTATTATTTTATGTTACTCCGAAGCATTCAAAAACAAATGTGTATTACTATGTGTATTGCACAAATCACAGCTAGTGCCATTCATTAAAAATGCAATTGCTAGGGTGCTTGTGTTGATCTTACTACACATAAAATAAAATTTATCATGAAAAATTCTGTTACGAATATCTGAATCAGTGTTCTCCAACCTTGCATAGCTGGCTGGGGCATGCTGGGAGTTGTAGGCCAAAAACATCTGGGGACCCAAGGTTGGAGAACACTGATCTAAATCCTGTTCTTACCACTCTTTTATTTCTGTGCAGGCTCTATTAATGCAAAAACTTTGACTTGAATGGAACTTAAACCTATTTGTTATCTTACGTTTGCTTTTGAATGCTTTGGAGTAACATGAAATAATAACAATGCTGTATGTTTTAATTTTAATTCCAGCCCCCGACGAAGGAAGAACATTTCCGAAACGCGTTGGGCAATAATAAATGTTTTCCATAGTCACTTGAGACTCCTCTTTCTCCCTCCCCCGTCGGTTTCCATAACAAGCGATGCCCACCTACATTCTGTTTGCTAGATTTTGAGCAGGGGTGCTCGACTGTGTGAGCGCCCCAGCTGCGAATCCTCTCCGCACTCCTAGCCCGATGTAACATCTGCCCACTTTACAAAGGGGAAAGGGAAAACTCAAGTGTATGTCATTTTCGTGGGTGGGCGCCTGTGTGGGAAAAAAACCCATATGCTCTCTCTTTCCTCTTCTCACCCTCTTCCATTCTACAACTGTGAACTTGCCTGGAGGCCAGATAATCCAATCCCTTCCAGGCGGAGGCGGGTGGTTAATGTAAAACTGAAAATATATTTCCATAACTTCCCCAGAGTCTCAGAGATAAGTCAGGCCATTAATACAAATACATTCGAGTAATGAATTGGCATCTCCTCTGCAGCTATTGGCAAGGGGCGGAGAAGTGGTGAGCGGCACGCATCGGATTATGTAGCAGGAAACAGACATCATCATGGTAATCCCAGCATCAGGAAACCCCCATATCCTGGCACCTTCCGACGTTGACCCGCGCACACGCGCACCTAATTAACAAGCCGGGCCTTTGCCTGGCCAGTTGTTGGTGCCGCAGCTGTTTTCTGCTCGGGGGTTCAGCCTGATTTCCTTGCTAGCACATTCTTCTCCCACCACAGTCCACTACCACCTGTATTACTGCTGTTATCTATTAGGGCAGCAGGAGATGAAGTTAGGGTAGCTTCACGGAAAAACAAACACCCAAATTCGCACCAAGGAAGACCACGTTTGCATTAGTGAAATAGTGGGCGGCTTCACACATCATGCGCACGCACCGCTACTGAAATCCAGCTCCTGACCAAGAGCATTTCAGAGGGCTGGCACCGGCTTTGATCAGTTAAACCCAATGCTCTTCCCAAAAAAAACTCCATTCTCAAACCACCCGGTCATTCAGGACTCCCGGCTCCAAGCCCTTTTCCCTCCTCTAATTCACCCTCTTGCTGAAGGATCCTGACACTGTTACCTAGAACTTTTTCAGAAAGACAGAAAGAAATAGCCTGGGGGAAATGGGGGGGGGGGAATGCTCTAGGAACAGGCTATATGGTTCTTGCCACAGAAGCCCTGTTCTTAGAGTGTCTTAGGAAGCAAGCAGGGGCCTTGGGGGAAAAAGTAAGGGATGAAGGCATGGCCCAGGAGGGCAAGGGTTAGGAGCTAGAGGTGTTCCCTCCTGCCCTTTCCAAGTCATATTGCAGCTTCACGGTTCCCCCTTTTATACACAAGCCAAGCCTGTTCCTAATTGGCCCAACCTGATTTTAGAAACACTGAGACGTCTGGCGAACGCTGCGATGGGAGTTTCGCTCCACCTCAGGAGTCTAATTAAGCAACGGAAACTGCCGTTCGGGGCTCTTCAGGGAATTAATTGACTCTGCTGTGATTTATGCATCCAGAGATGAGGGTCTCTAATAATTGTCTCATGGTCAAGCCTCTCAGTATTCAGATGCTCAGCACAGCAGCATGGGTGCATCATCCCAATTCAGAGACAGCTCCGAGATTGGAGGCAGGGAGTGGGCCATTGGCAAGGTGCTTTCCATCAGAAACCTGTTTAACCTGGAAGAGAAAAGCATATAAAGCAGGAGTGGGCCCTCTAGATGCTTTGGCCTACAACTCCCATCATCCCTCACCATTGCCTATACTGGCTAGGGCTGATGGGAGTTGTAGGCCAAAACATCTGGAGGGCCACCAGTTGCCCACCCCTGATGTAAACCAAGGGTTCTTTGCCCATGACCTTCTTGGCTACTTCATGCCAAGTGAGAACTGGTAGCATCTTTCAGGTGGAGAGCTGCTTCTAGTATCAGCCCTGTTCCAAATGCTTTGTTTTATATAAAAAATAGACAAGCAAGCAAACTCTTAAGTTATGGGCAACATGTTTCTTCTTCTTTTAATCAACATAGTTAAACTGTGGAATTCACTTCCACAAGATATAGCGATGGCTACCAATTTGGACAGCTTTAAAAGGGGATTGGACAAATTCATGGAGGAGAAGGCTATCAATGGCTACTAGTCCTGATTGGCTCTATGCTTCCTCCAGTATCAGAGGCAGTATGCCTATGATGTACTCCAGCTGCTGGGGAACATGGGCGGGAGGGTGCTGTCACACTCATGTCCTGCTTGTGGGTTTCCTGGTTGGCCACTGTGTGAACAGAATGCTGGACTAGATGGACCCTTGGTCTTATCCAGCATGGCTCTTCTTATGTTCTTAATTAAACAGGACAGTGGGCTTTTCCCAACTACTTCCTGGCAATTTAGCCCTTCTAGATTATTGATTTGTATCCCGCCTTCTTTCCATAATGGAGCTCAAGGTGGCATAAATAGGCTTCCCAAGTGGTCTCCCACCCAAACACTGTCCTAGAGCAGGGCTCCCCAACCTTGGGTCCCCAGATATTGCTGGACCACAGCTCCCAGAATCCCTTGCCATTCGCCATGTTGGCAGGGTATGCTGGAAGCTGTAGGCCAGCAACATCTGGGGACCCAAGGTTGGAGAGCCCTGGTCCAGAGCCAGGCCTACTTGGCTTCATCAAGGTTGCCACATTGTCTGCCATCACACCATGCGCTGGGATCATGTGTAAATATCCCAACCTGCCCCCACCGCCAAATAAAACCTAGACGCTCCCAATTTTCAGTGATATGTCAAGTAGATATTCAAAATGCCATGGAGATCATTGTGCCAATGACAGAACAAACAGGTCGCCCTATTTAAAGTTTCATTTTGTGCCAGTGCTGCTGCGCAAGGCTCTGTGCGGAATGAAAAAGGATTCCTGCCTTGTTGAAAAATGAAACAAGTTAGTTCCCAAACAGGTGAAAATGGATGTAACGTTTTAACAGCAGCGAAAGCAATTTGGTAGAAACCTATGTTGTTTCTCAAGCACATGCACGCACACACACACACCTTTTCAGTCGTAGAGCAAAACTGGAAAATAAGAGTTCTACACTTGCTTGTTGTAGTTTCTAGTTGCGCTTGGAAAAGCCCTTCCTCGTTGGATATGGATCGGCACCTACTGGTTAGTGCCATGACATCGCCAACACACCTCCTTCCAGTCCCTGATGTGGGGGGGGGGGGCTTGGTCTTTTTTGTAAAGTGAATGATCAGTATTTGCAGGCATAAATATATATGCATGTCCGTTAAAAAGAACAGAAAAGAGGGCAGGGAGACGGATAACAGTCCTACAGAGAGAAGCACAAAAGTAACTTGAGGGCTGACTTGGTCCACCAATCAAAAATTGGATTTGCTGGGGGCGAATATTTGCAAAGCCAGATTTAGGCTGCAGGAAAGAACCAACAATTATGTGACCACTCAAAAAAGACTCTCTGTGTGTGTGTCTTCACACTAAGAGCAAAAGGAACACAGGACGCTGCCTTATACTAAGTGAGGCCGTTGGTCCATCTAGCTCAGCATTGTCTAAGCCAAGTGTAGGCAATCCGGTGCCCTCTAGATATTTTCGACTACAACTTTCATAATCCCTGAGCATTGCCTATGTTGGCTGGGGCTGATGGGAGTTGTAGTCATAAACATCTAGAGGGCACCAGGTTGCCTACCCCGGACTATACTGACTGGCAGCAATTCTCCAGGGTCCCAGGCAGGGGTCTCGCCCAGCCCTACATGGAATTGTCAGGGATTAAACCTGGGAACTTCTGTGTAGGGGGTTAGGCCCAACACCTCTGCATACATGCCTCAAGAGGACCTGGGAACTGATTCTGAGTCCAACTGGGAGCGGGAGGGGGAAGACGCTGCCAAGGTGTCAAGGGCGCAGAAGCAGGAGATGGGAGAATAACTGTGACAGAGAGGAGGCCGGCCAGCTGGCACCAAAGAGGTCCCCCTGAAACCGTGGGAAAGCAGGCCACTAGCTGAAGAGGAGAAGGAAGTAGGACTTGAAGCTCCAAGGGCTAGGCGCCAGAAGAAAAGGGAGGCGCAGCGCGACATGACCAGGACACTCAAAGAGGCTGGCAGGCAGGGAGGCGACCCAGTGGAAAGACCCGCCTTGAGGGCAGGGTCCACCCTCAAGGCGGTAGTCCACTTGGCTTGGATCGGGAGGGCCGTGGCTATTCCCTCACACGGTTCTCCGTATCAACTCTCTTTCATACCGCTGTAACTTAGGGAACTAATCTTGTCCTGTGTAAAGTCTGCTTGAATCGTTCGTTTAGGTGGACTGCAAGAAGATGTGTTCTGTAGCCTGAAGCAGTGCTGGCTTGCCTGTAACTTTTGCATAACAAAAGCTAATTGATTAAAACTACAAGTTACTGGCTTATCTACGGAGGGGGGGGGCGCAGAGGCAGCAACCAACCTTCTGCATGCAAAGCCGGTGCTGTTACTAAGCTATGGCCAAGGCAGCGTGCACGCAAACGGAGTCGGCCGATCCGTTGCAGTTGGGGGTCAGCACTTCTCTATATCATTAACAGTTGGGCGACAAAGGGATTTCATCAGGTGGCACAATGCCTCACCTCTGCGGCACTTATGATATGGCAAGCCGTAGCTCCCAGAATTCATAGCTCCCAGCATTCCATTTTCTTCCTTCCCGGCAGCTGCTGATCTTGGAGCCACAAATTGCCAGCTAGCTGGCTAAACTTGACGCGCGCGCGCGCGCACGCACACAGACACACACACACAGACACACACACACAAACACACACCGCTCCCTGGTCTGGGCTTCTGACGGCAACATGACTGGCAGAAACAGTCGAAGCTTCTCCTCCTAGCATATAGATCAGTGTTCTCCAACCTTGGGTCCCCAGATGTTTTGGCTACAACAGCCCAGAAGGTCTGGCTGATGAAATATGCAGAAACAGTCGAAGCTTCTCTCCTGCAATAGATCAGTGTTCTCCAACCTTGGGTCCCCAGATGTTTTTGGCTACACAAGCCAGCAGGTGGGGCTTCTATGGCACAGACGGCGAAACAGTCGAGCTTTCGCCGCATAAGTCAGGTTCCACTGGCAGATGTTTTGGCCTCACTCAGGGCCCAGTAGCTGTGTGCGGAGTGAGCCAAAAACATCTGGGGACCCAAGGTTGGAGAACACTGATCTAGATGGAATGAATGATGAGGATGCTTCACCCACTGAATATCTGTCTTGTGCAGCCATGAGCCGTCTCAGAAAAAAATAAAAATAAATGAGACATTTCTAGTCATTTGAAAAACAGCTTGAAAAGCCCCCTATATTCCACAAATCGAAACTAGTAATTGTCAGATACTGGTGTACTACCGTGCTACTGCTGCTGCTAAGATACTGTTCTCCTCTGGCTTGACCCATCTTATTTCTAATTTGCATAAAAATAATGGTAGCCACAGCATTTGGCTCTCTGGATCAGTTGTTGGGTGTCCGTTCCCCCCCCCCTCTCTTTTTACAGACCAAGTGCGAAACAGCTATTACATCGGTGCAGACGGTTCTCTCCGGCTCATGCTGGCTAACGGTATGGAGGTGGCGCTGCAGACTGAACCGCATCTGCTGGCTGGCACGGTGAACCCTACTGTGGGGAAGAGGAACGTCACCCTCCCCATCGACAACGGCCTCAACCTGGTGGAGTGGCGGCAGCGCAAAGAACAGGCCCGGGGCCAGATCACCGTGTTTGGACGCAGGCTGAGGGTGAGCGGGGAAAAAAAGCTGTGCTCGGCCATTATTCACAGGATCTGTTCTCACATTGCTTTTGCCGCCGTTCAGGGTGAGAGCTGGTGTTTTCCCCCGTGAGGGCGAACTCTAGTTTTTCAGTCGGTTTCCCTGCTGTGGCAGATGCCAGCTCTTGCCAGACGAGAGTGAATTGAAATGAAAGAGTTCCCCCGCGCAAAGCTGAAGGGGGACAAGAGCACTTCGTGGAGATATTATTATTTTATTGCATCCAAAAGTAATGTGAGAGTTGGGCCTCAGTCATGCGATGGCCTTCCTGATCGAGAATGTAGAGGCCTGAGGGCCAAACTACCGTATTTTTCCGTCTATAAGACGCCCCCATGTATAAGACGCCCCCCACTGGGCAGTTTCGCAACTGTGCGGTTCTCTCCTTGGCTTACTTCCGTGTATAAGACGACCCTCAATTTTTAGTCTAACAATTTTAGGAAAAAGTATAGTCTTATACATGGAAAAATACTGTATACAGCAAACTGGGAGGTTTCGGATTGCTCTCCTGGCATATGTTTTTTTTAAAGGAACATGCAGGCGCAAGGAGTACTGCAGTAGCAGCATTGGGGCAGAGGGCACTATGACCCTTGCCCTGTGGGCTGCTTTTGGGATCAAAATGCCCCTCCCCCAGCCACGTTATCACTGATCAAACTGGGTTATGGCTGTGATTGTGCCGCAGGCTCTGTCTTTCGCTGATGTTTGTTGTTTTGCGGAACTTCTGCCGCTTTTATTACCGCATCAGTTTTTTTAATACAAATTTTATTATATGCATTGTGTTGTTGCATGCTGCCTTGGGAGGGCTCCTGCTGTCTGCCTGGAAGGCAGCCTATAAATATTTTAAATAAATAAAACATTTTAAATGATGGGCGGAAGGGATGTACACGTACCTCTTGGGGTGCTCGCCGGGTGCTTGGTGAGCACCCCCGCCGCTCGATACCTCTCGCGATGGCAGAGGGGCTCCCGGTGGACTTTCTAGAGCCTGGAAGTGATGCGACGGGTCCCGGGGCTGTGCCAGGAAGTGATGCGACGGGACCCCCGTGCTGCGTTTTTTCACGTAAATACCATAGAAAACCACCTTAAAACAGCTGCGATTTGCTATTTGCAGCCGTTTTAAGGTGGTTTTCTATGGTATTTACGTGAAAAACACAGCGCCGGGGACCCGAAAGTGGCTCCTCTCTGGGGAGATGTGCCGAGCCAGGGAAAAGGTACGTTCCGTGGGGCTCGGGGGGACGAGCAGGGCGAGTTTGCCCTGCTTTCACCCCCCAATCGAGTCATGCGTACATCCCTAGCGGAAATATGGGATGCCCCTCCTAGTCTGCATTTCTCTGATTAAAAAACACACCAAATACTACGATAGGGGTGGGAAACCTCTCCCCTTCAGATGTCGTTGGACTCCAACTCCAATCAGCCAGCCCCAGCCAGCATGGCAAAGGGTCTGGGAATTGTAGCCTAACAGCATCCAGAGGATCAAAGGTTCCCGACCCCTGCACTAGGGGATCCGTCATGGGTCTCCTGGAATCATGTGTCATTTATTTATTTATTTATTTATTATATTTATTATATTTATGAATCACCCATCTGGCCAGACATCTGGCCACTCTGAGCGATGTACAGTCCAATAAAATACAAGGGGGGGGGGGAAACACACACACACCCACACAGTATAAAACACAATTAAAAACAGTACAAAACTTAAAAATCCGAACCCACCCCATATTCCCGCCTGAAAAGCCACATTTTTAATCAAGGCGGAAGCTAATCAAGGAAGGGGCATGGCGGAGGTCACTGGGGAGGGAGTTCCATAAATTGGGGGCTGCCACAGAAAGGACCTCCTCCTAGTCCCCACCAGCCTGGTTTCTCTGGCTGATGGGACAGGGAGAAGGCTGTCCATGGCAGATCTTGTTGAGCAGCCTACTTGATGTTACTGGAGGCGCTCCTTGAGATAAACTGGACCGGAGCCGTACAGGGTTTTAAAGGTCAACACCAACACCTTGAATTCGGCTCGGCAACCAACTGGTAGCCAGTGCAACTCTTTGAGCACTGGAGTGATGTGATCACGCCGGCGGCATGCCTTTAACCAGGCGAGCTGCTGCATTCTGTACCAGCTGCAACTTCCGAACCATCTTCCAGGGTAACCCCACGTAGAGTGCATTACAGTAGTCTAAAGTTTACCTTCCCTGCTGACCAGAATATCAGGACTGATTCACACCCATCCCTTGAGATGTATCAGCATCTTTGGTCATCTACTTGCTCCAGACCAGGAGTCAATTCACACAATCATCATGAATCTAGTTAAGCCAAGAAAACCGTGAAGAGCGGCCACATCTGTGAGCTGGGGAATCCCCTGTATTAGCTCTACTCAGAGCTTCTCTCATGTCATCCATCCTTGGCAGGAGCCCTCCCAAAGCAGCGTAAACATCAATATATTTGACAGTCTTGTAACACAAGTGGGTGAACCGTGATGTCACTAAGTCCTCTCCCCAATCCCTCCCGTTGCTGTTGTTGCCCCACTGGGCCCCCAGTGACCACATCAGAATAGCCCCCTTGCCCTGGAAGCGTGCTACTGAGCACCAGGCCAGGGAAACGCAAGAATTAGGTTTTTAATGAGAATTTTTTAATATTGTTTTAATTATTATATTTTATTGTGTTTTATTGTATTTTAATTGTACATCGCCCAGGGTGGCCGGGTGACCGGCCAGATGGGCGATTGATAAATGTAATAAATAAATAATAAAATAAATTCATGTCCAACGAGAGCAGGGACTTCTCACCTGGGCAGATGATATCAGTAGGACCAGGACAATCCCAGGAGGCCCACAAAAATAGACAGATAGAGGGTGCCCCCCCCATAGGCCATATACCATGCCTCGTTCACTGACTCCATCATTCTCCCAGCCTTCTTGACTCATTTACCCGTGCCTGCCTCCACGTTCAGCACCTTGCAGACTAACACCTTTAAATAGCCCTCCAGCTTGGTAACATTCTGGACCTCTAATTGGACCTATGACTGCCACAGATTGATCGTCTTGCTCTTTGGCGGCGTCAAAAATCAATAACAAGCGGTTCCTCATTGGACCCTCTCTGAATCAAAAATGCTTGCTATAACAGTGCTCTGGACAAAACTGCCCCCTTCGCACAAATGCAGACTTTGTAATCTGTGATGTAAAACCACCTCTCACTTAGCAGCACCAGCCGGCGTCTTCACAGCTGTGGAGCTGTGTGGTTTGTTCACTTTTGTTTATTTAACCTGGGATGTCCAGACAGAGGTTTGTCTTGATATTTTCTTGGAATTCCGGTGGCGAGAGAACAGCCGTGGTTGTTCACACCCAGCGGTGCTACAGAGATTCCTTGCCAACTGTTAAACCACCGCTTGGCTAGCTGGAGCGTTCTAACCTTATCCCGCTAAACCAGGGCTCTCCAACCTTGGGTCCCCAGATGTTTTTGGCCTACAACTCCCAGCATGGGAATTGAAGGACAAAAAACATCTGGGGACCCAAGGTTGGAGAGCCCTGCTCCAAACGTCCTCACAGTGCATAGCCGAGCTTCCCGCATCTCGGCCCATTTTGCAGCAGAAATAACCACAGCGGCCATATTTCTGTAGCCGTGCAGTTGCGGTTAATTACTCTGGAGATGCAAGCTCTTATTACAAGGTGCCAATTTGGCATTTGCATCACCTCAACATCTGTGTTATAAATCTCCCATTTTTCAGGCATTTATAGCTCATAGACAAACACTCCTTCCAGAGCAGGGGCTTCTATGTGTTGCATTTGAGCCTTAGGAGTTAGGATACTCAGGGGCTGCTAAAGGAAATGTATTAGGCAGTAACAGTAAAAAAAATATTTTCATATTCCTGCGTGAAAACACTGCAAGGCTTAGCTGTAACGGAGAGGGAGGATGAGACACACAGGATTGCCTTTTTCAGGGGCAGCTCTTGGTTGCTCTGTCTCAGGTCATGCTACTTCCAACCTTAAATATTCTTAGGGCCAAACTACATGTTATGCTGCCGGATTCATGGGGTATACTGGGAGATTGATTGATTGATTGATTGATTGATTGACTGACTGACTGACTGACTGACTTACTAAATGCAGCCATTGATGGGTTTTAATCAGAACCAGAAAATATTGTGTGTGGGAGGGAGTTAAATTTTTCCCTGCACCATTTCTCCAATGCAAATCTCTCCCTTCCCTTCCATTTGCAGCATGGGTGGGTGGGGAACAGGGATAGTGTAGTCAGTCACTTTTACTTTTTCTCTTGCAGAGAGCATTTAACAGTTTTTGCAAGGATGATGTCAATTAGGAAAATGGTGCAAGAGAAAAGGGTTCAGTTTAAATGCCCTCAGGCCCCGTGCCAGTTTTGCAATCAAATTAGCGTGCGCGCACACACACACCCATGCCTTGGCTGCATTACTTTTTTGGTGTTTTTTTTAGTGGGCAGGCATATATACACATTTGTATTTCAAAATGGTTCTGCTTGAGTAACTGAGCGCCTCATCGGTGCAATCGTAGGCGTGTTTAGGCAGAAAAAAAGTCCTACAATTCCCAGCATTCCCCAGCCAGCCATGCTGGCTGGGCAATGCTGGGAGTTGCATAGCTTTTTCCTGTCTAAACACGCCTACGATTGCGCCCTTGAACTGCTTAGGCTGCAATCCTATATACACTTATCTGGGAATAAGTCCCACTGAACTCAGTCGGCCTTATTTCTTAGTAGACATGTTAGCACCGCACAGTTAATGAATCTGTTCAGGGACTGAGCTGTCTGTCTTCAGATTTGTTTTATCTTCCTTTCTTTTTTTTCTTCCTATGTCTTAGGGTTGTTTGTCCAAAATTTTTCCAGGGAATTTTTCATTTCCCTGAAAAAATTGTATGTTTTGCTTAATAATTCATCCTCTTAAGGCTTTCTGTGTCGTTCTAATCCTCATTCCTCCCCTGCCTCTGCTGCAGGTTCATAACAGGAACTTGCTGTCCCTTGACTTTGACCGTGTGACTAGAACAGAGAAGATCTATGATGACCATCGCAAGTTCACCCTGCGGATCCTGTATGATCAGGCTGGCCGGCCCAGCCTCTGGTCTCCTAGCAGTAGGCTGAACGGGGTGAACGTAACATATTCCCCAGGGGGGCATATTGCTGGGATTCAAAGGGGAACCATGTCAGAAAGGATGGAATATGACCAGTCCGGCAGGATTACATCCAGAATCTTTGCTGATGGCAAATCTTGGAGCTACACGTACTTAGAGAAGGTGAGTGCCACCATGTAAAAAATATCTCCCTGCTTGTAGTATCTCTCAACAGGTGCTTTCTTTGCACATCAGCTTGATTGATACTTTCTCCTATTCCTTATTTTTGCCCCTTTTTTAAAGTTCTAGCTGCTCTTAATTATAATATTCAAGTTGCTTTTCAATCTTAAGGGTGCAATCCTATGTTGAAATCCTTAGAAATTTAGACAGAAAAAGAGTCCTACAACTCCCAGCATTGCCAAGCCAGCATGCTGGGAGTTGTAAGACTTTTTTCTGTCTAAACATAGATAGGATTACACCCCAAGAGATATTAAATAATTGCTTGAGGGGATTCTGGGTGTGGTAGTAGCAACCACCTACCCATATGCCACGTTGGTATCCATAAAGAGAAATGTTTGGATGGATGGATAAATAAATAAACAAATAATCCCACACAAATTACGAAAACACAGATATACGTACTTTGTCTAGAAGTATATCCAAGTATTCTTAATTGTGAGTGGAATAATTCCCCCTTCCCTCAGCATTTTGGACTAGTTAGTGTTCAGCAATGGATTTTCACCAAATTGTACATCTGTTCAGTGAATACAAATCTGGGAGATTTTGAAACTGGATCTATTGCTCAACCAAAATGTTATTGTAGTGGCATAGGGAGGAGGGTATCTAAACCGCTGAATAGAAATCCATAAGACATTGTTCAATTCACCAGCAACTGGCACTTCCCCTGTCCCCGCCCATTACAAAAATTAGGTGCAGGGAGGAATCGCCCAAGGAGGCAAGATTATGACAATAACAACAATGTCCTAAAGCAGTGTTCTCCAACCTTGGGTACCCAGATGTTTTTGGCCTACAACTCCCAGCATGCCCCCAGCCAGGACCCAAGGCTGGAGAACACTGTCCTAAAGAATGTTTATTTATTTATTTATTTATTATATTTATTAATCGCCCACCTGGCCGGTCACCCTGCTGGACAAAGTTCAAATTTCTAATGGCATTAAAATGAAGGGTTGTAACTACCTTTCTCTCCTGGTTACAGTCCATGGTACTGCTTCTTCACAGCCAGCGGCAATACATTTTCGAATTTGATAAGAACGATCGCTTGTCCTCCGTGACCATGCCCAACGTAGCCCGGCAGACCTTGGAAACCATCCGCTCCGTTGGCTATTACAGGAACATCTACAGGCCACCCGAGGGTAATGCCTCCATCATTGAGGATTTCAACGAGGAGCGGCAGCTCCTTCATACCTTTCATTTGGGAACAGGGAGGCGTGTCATCTACAAGTATGGAAAGCTGTCTAAGCTGGCTGAAATGCTTTATGATACAACCAAAATCAGCTTCACCTATGATGAAACGGCAGGCATGTTGAAGACTATCAACCTGCAGAACGAAGGGTTCACCTGCACCATCCGATACCGGCAGATTGGGCCGCTCATTGACCGGCAGATCTTCCGTTTCACTGAAGAAGGCATGGTGAATGCCCGCTTTGACTATAATTACGACAACAGCTTCCGGGTGACCAGCATGCAAGCAGTGATCAACGAGACGCCATTGCCCATTGACCTCTACCGATATGACGACGTGTCAGGCAAAACAGAGCAGTTTGGCAAATTTGGAGTCATCTACTATGATATCAATCAGATCATCACCACAGCGGTCATGACCCACACTAAGCACTTTGATGCCTACGGTAGGATGAAAGAAGTACAGTATGAGATTTTTAGGTCCCTCATGTATTGGATGACTGTGCAGTATGACAACATGGGGAGAGTCGTGAAAAAGGAGTTGAAGGTTGGACCATATGCAAACACTACAAGATATTCGTATGAGTATGATGCTGATGGCCAGTTGCAGACGGTCTCAATCAACGAGAAGCCACTCTGGCGGTATAGTTACGACCTCAATGGGAATCTCCATTTGTTGAGTCCTGGCAACAGTGCCCGCCTCACACCACTGAGGTACGATCTCAGGGACAGGATTACAAGATTAGGGGATGTGCAGTATAAGATGGATGAAGATGGGTTCTTGAGACAAAGGGGGAATGACGTTTTTGAGTACAATTCTGCCGGGCTGCTCATCAAGGCATACAACAAAGCCAGTGGATGGAGTGTGAAGTATCGCTATGATGGACTTGGAAGGAGGGTCTCCAGCAAAACCATCCATGGCCATCATTTGCAGTTCTTTTATGCAGATCTCACCAACCCCACCAAAGTCACCCATCTTTACAACCACTCCAGTTCCGAGATAACTTCTCTCTATTATGACCTTCAGGGCCATCTCTTTGCCATGGAACTTAGCAGTGGAGATGAATTTTACATTGCTTGCGACAACATTGGGACTCCTTTAGCTGTCTTTAGTGGAACAGGGTTAATGATCAAGCAGATCCTGTACACCGCGTATGGGGAGATCTACATGGACACCAACCCAAACTTCCAAATCATCATTGGCTACCATGGAGGCCTGTATGACCCCCTCACCAAACTCATACATATGGGGAAGAGAGACTATGATGTGCTTGCTGGACGGTGGACAAGCCCAGACCATGACATCTGGAAACGTCTAAGCAGCAGCAACATAATGCCTTTCAACCTTTACATGTTCAAGAATAACAACCCTATTAGTAACTCTCAGGATATAAAGTGCTACATGACAGGTAAGATTCATTTTTGGCCAACTGTGCTAATTGCCAGGGATTGAACCTGGGAGCTTTAGCATGCAAAGCATGTGCTTTACTACTGAATTATGGCCCTTACCGAAGGACCAGGAACCATAGCTCAGTGGTAGAGCACATGCTTTACATGCTTAGGGTCCGGGTTCCAATCTCTGACATCTCCAGTTATCAAGGAAGAAGGGATATGAAAGACATCTCCCTGCCTGAAACCTGAAAGCAGAGGTGGTGCTAGGGGGTGGCCCACTAGGGCTGGAGCCCTGAATCTTTTCATTTGGAGCCCCGAATCTCTGGGAGGCCATCTGCCCCGCCACCCTGCTGTCCAGGGGCCCTGTTGCATCCAATCCCCCTGGACGAGCTGGCTTTTGGCCCACATGTGCTTCACCTCCTGCTGCCCCTCCCCTTTAATCTTTCTGCCTGAGGTTTTTCCCCCCCAAAATCAGATGCCCTCCTCTCCCCTGGCCATACATCCCTTCTAACAAATTGGGATGTCCTTAGGAGATGGGATCCTTTAAAGACACACACAGAGAGAGAGAGAGAGAGAGAGAGAGAGAGAGAGAGACTTTAGAGCATATGCAAATTAGCATATGCAAATTTGTGCTTTTTTTTTTTTTTTTTTTGTCCTGTGGGCCTGAGCCCTGGATCTTTTCAGTACCAAGCACCGCCCCTGCCCGAGAGAGCCACTATAAGTCAGAGGAGACACTGTTGGGCTAGATCAGGACTCTCCAACCTTGGGTCCTCAGATGTTTTTGGCCTACAACTCCCAGCATGCCCCAGCCAGCTATGCTGGCTGGGGCATGCTGGGAGTTGTAGGCCAAAAACATCTGGGGACCCCAGGTTGGAGAGCCCTGGGCTAGATGGACAACTGGTCTGATCTGGTATAAAGCAGCTTCCGCTGCCCCAGTCATTTTGCCTCCTTGCTCGGCTGCATCATAAACCTTCCCCCCGCCCCTACTGTAAGCTAAGTAGGAAGCAAAAATGTGCATGAAGGACCCCTCTCCCCTGCCTCACTTTTCCCTACTCCTTCACACACCCCTTTCTGCAGATTAAAGAGTGATTAAAGTCCTTCTAATTTCCTATCAGTCGCGCAGGGGGTATTATTGCATGCATCAGCTGGCAGCCCAGATTCTAAATTGCATCTAAATAAACAGTATTAAGGATCCTTGCTCCAGGAGAGGAGCAGCTGAATCCTTTCTAATCATGACCTTTTTATCAAGCCTTTTAAAAATAACAATGCGATTAAGTGTTAATTCATCCATGAGAATTGCTGTTAAAGGGCTGTTGGAAAACAAGTATCACATGCCTTGAATAATAGGCCAGACCAGAGAGTCTGAAGCCTTTGACCAAACAAATCAAATTTGAGGGTGGGAGCAGGTGTGTTTTGGTTTGGGGAGGGTAACAGAGCAGGCATAGAAGACTGGCAGAATAGTATCAGAAATGAGGTCCAACCAATGGTGCTGGAGGATCCCAGCAAGTCTTGAGGGACTTGAGGAAAGAAAGAAAGGGGTGGTGGGAAGTTGTTCTACGTAGGGCCGCAGTGCAGAACCTCAGGCCCAACTAGAGCAGGAATGCCGCCCCCAAGAGCATCTCCAGAGTGGAATTTGGCCCCTGGGCTGAAAGAGGTTCAGTACCCCCAACATAGCAACATTGTTTGCTTTTAAATTCGGGTTTTTAAATTTTGTATACAGTAATACCTTGGATTACAAGTAACTTGGTTTGAGAGCGTTTTGCAAGACAAGCAAAATTTTTATTTTATTTTATTTTTTTTTAACTTGGTATACAAGCGTCGTCTTGCAATACAAGTACTGTAGTACGGCTTAAATTAAAAATCTCTGTACAAATTTTTTTGGGGGGGATTTCGTTTTGATATAAGAGTGTTTTGGATTACAAGCACCTTTCCAGAACGAGTTATGCTCTCAATCCAAGGCATGACTGTAATGGTTTTATTGTATATTGTATTATGTGTTTTTATGGATTGTTGTGAACCGCCCAGGGAGCTTCGGTTGTTGGGCGATAATGATGATGATGATGATGATGATGATGATGATGATGATGATGATGATAATAATAATAATAATAGAGGGAGTGGTTTGAAAGCAAAATATATGGAGATAGGAGTAGGAGAATGTATAGGGCAGGGCTCTCCAACCTTGGGTCCCCAGATGTTGCTGGCCTACAGCTCCCAGAATCCCTTGCCATTAGCCATGCTGGCTGGGTATGCTGGGAGGGAGCTGTAGGCCAGCAACATCTGGGGACCCAAGGTTGGAGGGCCCTGGTATAGTGGGGCAGCCCGTAGCTCAGTGGTAGACTGCATGCTTTGCATGCCAGGTTCAATCCTTGGTATTGCCACTGTCAGACTTAGAGCTTTTCTACACGAGGCACTTGTTGTGCGCTTGTGATTCCTTACTCAAGGTTGTTTACAGGCTCTTTAGACGACATCGTGATCCTCCAGTTTTCCTTCTGTTTTTTCAGAACGCTCTCCTGGGGTTTTTTGAACGGGGACAATGGGGTATTATATTAGAACAGGGGAAATGGTGCTGTTTCTCCTTGTGTATTTGAGCTATTCAAGTATAGCACAGCTCCACCTGGAGGTTATGTAGTGGAGAAGCAGGAAAGGAAGAGCTCTTTGTGTAGAGCTCGGATCGCAATGCTGCGACGAAACCGAAAGTAGATGCAGCGATTAACAGCCTGGTGTAGAAAAGCCCTTAAGAGTCCCTTTAGGAAGGGTGGGGGGGGGAAGTTAGATGTTCTTAAGGAAAAGTCCTCAGAGCCTCTTCTCGCTCTTTAACTCAGAGTGTGTGTGTGTGTGGGGGGGTGCTTCTCACCTTTCCATCAGGGTTAAGAAGCCCAGCTCATCACAGGACTTTCCTGCAGCAATTTCAGCTAACTTAAAAAACTTAATATAGCCCCTCCCACTTCAACTGCTGCTACAATGCCTCTTTCTCGCCTCTTCCAAAGAACACTGACATTACTCCTTTCTCTCTTTCCAAACTTGGCTCTCCACTGGACCCCTGAATCCAGAATCTTCCCCCACTCCTTTTCCCTCTTTCCATGCACACAAGCAATAGCCACTTATCTCACCAACTTCTTGACAAATCCCCTTAGAAGCTCCCCCTTCCTTGCTGCTTTGTCTAACCTCCCTTAAAGTGGATGGTGCTGCTGCCTGCTGCGACTTCTCCAGTCCCTGTTCTGCTTGCTTCGCTCGGTATTTAATTCCCAATAAAAGGGGCGGAGGCACGCCAGATGCCACAAGCCTCGCACAGCCCTCGGCATGGAGTGGAGGCAGGTGTGCACCACGCCCAAACCTCCGCAGTCACTTAATTTGCAGATGACACAAAGTTGGGTGGAACAGCTAATACTCTGGAAGACAGAAACAAAATTCAAAGCGATCTCGATAGGCTGGAGCACTGGGCCGAAAACAACAGAATGAAATTTAATAGGGATAAATGCCAAGTGCTGCACCTAGGGATGGAAACCAAATGCAGAGTTACAGAATGGGGGACACTTGGCTCAACCGTACAAGTGAGAAGGATCTTGGAATTGTTGTAGATCACAAACTGAGTATGAGCCAGCAATGCGATGTGGCTGCAAAGAAGGCAAATGCTATTTTGGCCTGCATTAATAGAAGTACAGCTTCCAAATCGCAGGAAGTGATAATTCCCCTTTACTCGGCACTGGTTAGGCCTTATCCTAAGTACTGTGTCCAGTTCTGGGCATCACACTTTAAGAAGGATGTAGACAGACTGGAGAGGGTTCAGAGGAGGGCAACAAGGATGATAAGGGACTGGAAACAAGGCCCTATGAGGAGAGACTGAAAGAACTGGGCATGTTTAGCCTTCAGAAGAGGAGACTGGGGGGAGATATGATAGCACTCTTCCAGTACTTGAAGGGTTCTCACAAAGAGGAGGGCCAGGATTTCTTCTCGATCATCCCAGTTTGCAGGACATGGAATAATGGGCTCAAGTTACAGGAACCCAGATTCCACCTAAACATCAGGAAAAAATTCCTGACTGTCAGAGCAATAAGACATGGAACCAGCTACGTAGGGAGGTGGTGGGCTCTCCCACTCTGGAGGCATTCAAGGTGCAGCTGGACAGCCATCTGTCGGGGATGCTTTGACTTGGATTCCTGCATTGAGCAGGGGGTTGGACTCGATGGCCTTATAGGCCCCTTCCAACTCTACTTTTCTATGATTCTATGATCTTGAGTCAAAAAGCTGGGAAAGCCTTCTGCCAGAGACCTTGGAAGGATGCGGCAGGTCAGAGTAGATGGTTCTGGGCCAAATAGACCAATGAGGAGATGGGCTTGAGCGAAATGAGGGGAAGGGGAAACAGAGGATGAGACATTGTCTGGAGCGAAGAAACAGAGAGCTTTAAAAGGAAGAGCCAGAAGCTTGGATTGATCTGAGGGAGGGAGCCAGTGAATGAACTTACAGAGAGGGACAAGATAATCACAGTCGCAAGAGTGAAACGGGGAAGGCTGCCGCACTCCAGATGAGTTTCCCTTTGGCAAGAGCTTTGGCCAGATGAGAAAAGGATCTCATTCAGAAGAAGAATTGACAGGATTTGTGGCCTATTTGTTGTGAGAATAAAAGGAATGAGAGGAATCAAGGACCTCAAAATGGTGGAGTTGGGAGGCGGGGAGCTGAGATTGTACCCGGTGGTACAAAAACAAAGCCTGCGGTCCTAGACACACTTTTTCGGGAGCAGGCTGCACTAAACATGCAAAAGGGCTGTGCTGCAAGTTTTGTGACGGAGCAGCTAAACAAAGGGGGTAACGGAGGCTTTGATTGATTGGGATTTATGCTTAGCGGACCCAGTCGTGGAGCAGGAATACTTTTGTAGTTTTACCTTTTATGGCACAGAGATTTTCTGACTACTTTGTGGGGAAGTGTGTGTGTGTGTGTGGGGGGGGGAACTCTGATAGATTGAGTCGACATTTCTATTACCCCTGTCAGTATTGGTTATGCCCTTTTCTGTGGCCCCCAAATGAATTCATTCTGGCATGTACCAGCCACATTACTGTGGATGGAAGCAAAAATGGACCTTGTGTCATAGGAAGTGTACTTTTCTCTTTAAAATGGATGTTGCTGCTGTTCAGTGGATTAATATTTGGGGCACAGCCCGGCCAAAAGCTAAGCGCTCTGAAGTCCCGTTGATTTCATTGGGAGGATTAATCGCACCTTCCGTTGGGGCTGGATTGTGCTTTCTGACTCTTTTTCTTTGAGCTCCTGGACCTTTAAAAAAAATGTTTCTTTCTGACCTCCTTCCACCCGTACTCCACACACCCCACAGAGAAGGCTGTGTTTACAGATGTTTTCATATACCTTCCAGAATAGCAGCTCACAAAGAATTGATTAATATTTCAAGCAAGTTGCTTTTTCTCCTCTTCACAAGTTCTTTTTGACACTGCTTTGAAAACCATTTGCTGACCTCTCTTCCCCCCTCCCCGCCCCATCCTATACTGATGTGTTCCATGCAGGGGGTTCTTTATTTTGTTCTTCATCATCCATAATATGCATAGCCGACAAACAAACGGGAAAACCCCAACCCTGAGCATCTGAAGGGGTAAAAATTTAATCTCGTAGTGTTTGTAGTGAGAGTATATCTACACTACAAACTTAGATTGGTTTTTACATATACCAGTTTAACTCTCATGGCCTCCCCCAAAGAAGCCTAGTGATTGAAGCTGGTGGTGACTGAAAATTCGGAGATTCTTAGTCCACATTAGAGAACTCCAGTTCCCAGGCTTTCTTTGAGCGAGGGAATGATTGTTACCGTAAATGTGTTTTTAAGCCTCTAGTATAAATATGTCGAGATACTCTTTTCTTTGGGTCAATGGGAGTTACTGAACATGATGCTGATCAATGTGCAGGGCAATGGACGCTGGTGATTGACGTGTAAAGATGGTGTGAAGAATTTTCCCTTGAGGCAGCAAGTTGCACTAGATTATTTTTGTGCTATAGTAGCCAGAGATTTCTACTATGATAGCAAGGTGCTTTTTATTTAAAGCAAATGTTCATACAATAATGAAAAGCAGCATTGCCTTCTATCTCTCGACTTCTCAAAGGCACAGAAGGAATAGTTTCTCTGTCCCCTGAATGCCAGCAAACAGAAAAGAATACTCAACATCTTTCTTCTCCCGGCTCATTAGTGGGTAACGTGGAGTTCTGCTCAAAGGACTGAGAAGATGGCAAGAAGACGCAATTGTCTGTCCTGCTAAAAAGGCACCCAACCCACCACTTCCATTATTTTGTAGAAAGAGGAAGTAGGGTGATAAGTAACTGATCCAAGGCCCTACATTCAGTTTACGGCTAGGTGCATCTTGAGCCCACCCTTTCCCAGATCCAAAGCCAGCTCTTGATCCAGTGGATCACACTGGTTTTGCTGGTTCACTTGCTGGGTGTCTTACCCATAAGGTGTGGCTGGATGGGAATTTGTTTTCCATTGGCCAAAACATGCCATCTGAAATTTGTCCCGGAGCAGTAGAGTGGCCACTATGACCACTTCGGGCAATGTACAGCTTTAAATTTGCATATTCTTATTACATGAATGAACATATGCAAATAGCCAGTGCCCTTTTTTTCCATTTGTGGGACTGTGACATCTTCCGCCTTCCAGATTTCCAGCGCTGAAATACAAGCTGCTTGACTGCCTCTAGGCACCTTCATGCATTAAAACGTAGCTAGCAGATAACCTTTTGGTTTCTCATCTCCCATTCCAGATGTCAACAGCTGGTTGCTCACGTTTGGGTTTCAACTGCACAACGTCATCCCCGGATATCCTAAGCCAGACATGGATACTGTGGAGCCCTCCTACGAACTCATCCACACCCAACTGAAAACCCAGGAATGGGACAACAGCAAGGTAGGGTTGTCTATCCCACTCTCACCCCTGCCGCCATTTGTGGAAATCTACGAGGGGTCCAGACGATGTTGTCTTCCATTCATAACCCTCCTGTGTTTTTCCCCCCATGGCTTCTTCTGTCTTTTTCCATGAAGGAAAAAAGACGGAATGGTTGCACAATGCCGTCTAATGCTTAGTGCTAGGACCCCTCTGTCTGGACGCACTCTCTGCGTGAAAAGCTAAGCAGGGTCAGGCCTGGATGGGAGACCCCTCCTTGGATGGGAGACCCCTCCTCTAGTTTCCTGCGTAGTGGTGAGAGTGTTGGACTGGGACTCAGGAGATCCGGGTTCTAGTCCCCGCTCGGCCATGAAACTCACTGGGTGACTTTGGGCCAGTCACGGACTCTCAGCCTAACCTACCTCACAGGGTTGTTGGGAGGATAAAGTGGAGAGGAGGAGGAGGATTATGTAAGCCACCTTGGGTTCCTTTCAGGAAAAAAAGGTGAGGTATAAATATAATAAATAAAATAATAAATAAATAAATGAGCAGGGGTTTGGACTCGATAGCCTTGTAGGCTCCTTCCAACTCTATGATCTATGAATCTATGAAAAGTCTATCTGCCTGACTTTGAAAAGCATCTGGCATTGACAGTGCTCTTTCCTGGGACATAAAGACTGATGTGGCACGGTCGTGGCAGTGCCCTTCCACCCTTTCACAGCCACAAGGAGCAGCAGTCCATTTACCTTGGATAAAGAGCATCCCAATGCTATTGCGGCAGCATCCACGACGACAATAGCACTGCGGCTCTCTCTCCAACTTGGGAGTATTGCACTGCTTTCCTCCACCCAAAAGGAGCAACACAAATGTTTCTTCCCAGCCCCTCAAGACCAAAACGTAGGGGTGGGCAGGCAGAGCCACCTGGTTCAACTCCACGGAATTTTTGCGAGTAATGGACTGGATTTTTTTTTCCATTCTGCCAAAACTCCAGACCGGATCATGGGAGTTGGGATGGCTTCTGCAATACGCCACGCAGCAAGTATTCCTTGCTGTATCCCAGCCATTCATTCCCAAGATGTGGAGTGTGTCCCGGGACAGAAGGTCTCCAATCCAATGAAGGTTAGGTTTAAAAAAACCAACTCACCTCCCCCTTGCTGGATCAGGGATGTCAGACATAGGATGGAGGGAGGGGTTGGCCTCTTCCCCCCTCACATCTGAAATGTGAGGTATGGGAGTTTTTCTCACTTACCCCTTCACTGGATCAGAGACCTTCTTTCATGTGATATGATATAGTCATGGCAATCAACACACAGGCTGCTACTAATTTCCTGACATAAACCCCTTTCTGCCAAGCAGAATATCTCTGAGTCTGGGACTCAGACTCAAATCTCAGACTTGAATCTTCTGTCTACGGTACTTCTGATTTTCTGCCCTTCCTCTCTATCTTAACAGTTTGCTGCAAGCTTGGGCATTATCAGAGGCCCGCCATCTTCACTCAAATAGCATTTTTCTATTTCTCTTCTTCTCTAGTTCATCTAGGGAGGAAAATATATAATGGAAGATGAAACGGAATGGATAGCAAATTTCAAAGGCAGGATACTCTGTCTCTTTGAACTCTGCATAATCTGTTTGCGTCCCTTCCTTTTATTTCCCCAGCCACAGAGCCCACAAGTTGTTTTTCTTCCCCAGAAGAAAGCACTCTTCCCAAATGCATTACTTTATTATTAAAAGGGTGTATTCAAGGTCGTTAGATCTTAAAATTAAGCAGCTTTTCAAAGGCACATGACTTACTTTGAGATAACGGAGAAGGTTTTTTTTTAATTATGATTACGGTGGTGCTCGTGATAACTGTGGAGAGAACGCCTGATCTGACACAGTACAATCCGATCCACAGTACCACGCAGAAGCTCTTGGTGAAGGGGCTAGGTCTAGGAGCACTCCAGGAGTGTCACAGATTGAGTCTTGGAGAAAATGTGATTGCCTCACGTTGTTAATTTAGGGCCAAACTGGACATGAAATGGAAGATCCATGAATTGGGTCTGATTGGGATTGCGTCTGATCAGTGGAGGGTAGGTTCATCCTTTCCCTCTGCATCATTCATTTCCCTGATTGAGCCGCTGCCCAAAGAAGCCAAGAACCCTGCTGTCTGCTCTGCATGGGAAAATATGCAACACCGTGCAGATATAGCTTTGCCCTCCTATTCATGGATCTCCCCATACCATGTCTAGTTTGGCCCTTAGAAATACTTAAGGTGGCACTGGGCGAGTTGGAAAATACTTCAAATATAGAAGTAAGTGCTGCCATTTAAAAAACAAAATAGTTTGCTAAACAAACGGGAAAAACAATCCAGGTTTTGAAGCTGGTTTGTTTAGCAGCTGAGTAGAGTTTATTGTAAACAACCATTCTTTTCCCCGAACATAACGACAAGCCAGGAATCTGCTAAAGTGAAAATAAGTTCTGGTTTATTCCTCCTTCTGGCCAGGCAGGAGAAGAAGAGGGGAGTGTGCACGCCGTGCTTGAGCCCAGCACTTCGCGTGGGCACATTCTTACTTGTGCACATAATGCTAAATTATAGTTCTGTGTTATGTGTAAACTCAGTCAGTGGCTTATGATGATGTGGACAGAAGGACATCGTCCTATTGGAACAAGTTAAAGCAAATCCAAAATGTACTTATACCTTTATTGAATACATTGTCCGTTCCTCCCAAAGGATAGGAGCTGACTGCTTATAGGTATTTCTCCATCATGCTGAAATATTATTGATATCTTTCGTGCAACATTTTCCAGGGGCGGGTTAGCCATGTTAGTCGGTTGCATCAAAAGCAAGGAAGAATCTTGTGATGCCGCCCTCAACGATGAACGGAATAAGTCCACAAAAGCTTATGCCCAGAAGACGAACAGTGCAATCCTGTGTATGTCTGCTTGGAAATAAGTCCCACTGAGTTCAATGGGACTTCCTTCCAGTTAAGTGTGTATAGGATTGCAGCCTAAATTTGTTAGTCTTTAAGGGTGCAATCCTATGCATGTTTAGACAGAAAAAATTCCTAAAACTCCCAGCATGCCCCAGCCAGCATAGCTGGCTGGGGCATGCTGGGTGTCGTAGGAATTTTTTCTGTCTAAACATGCATAGGATTGTGTGCCCTAAGATGCCACAAGACTCTTCCTTTGAGTTTTTTCATTCAACAACATGCACATATTGCTGACATGAGTTTCTCTCTTTGCTAATCTTTTTCTCTGCCGCTGCTCAGTCGATTTTGGGAGTGCAGTGCGAAGTGCAGAAGCAGCTGAAGGCTTTTGTCACCCTGGAGCGCTTTGAACAGATCTACAGCTCAAGCATCGCCGGATGCCATGAAGTCAAGGAGAACAATAACTTTGCTTCGGGAGGATCCATCGTTGGCAAAGGGGTCAAATTTGCCATGAAAGATGGAAGGGTAGCCACCGACATCATCAGCACAGCTAATGAGGATGGGCGGAGGATTGCAGCCATACTGAACAACGCTCACTACCTGGAGAATTTGCACTTCACTATTGAGGGCATGGACACACACTATTTTGTCAAACAAGGGCCGTCGGACAGCGACTTGTCCATCTTGGGCCTCAGCGGTGGGAGGAGAACCTTGGAAAATGGCGTCAACGTCACCGTCTCCCAAATCAACACAGTGCTCAATGGAAGGACTAGACGTTACACAGACATCCAGCTCCAACACGGAGCACTGTGTCTGAACACCCGCTACGGGACCACCTTGGACGAGGAGAAGACACGTGTGCTGGAGTTGGCCAGGCAACGTGCTGTAGCCCAAGCCTGGGCACGGGAGCAGCAGAGACTGCGGGATGGGGAAGAGGGTACCCGCTCCTGGACAGAAGGGGAGAAGCAGCAATTGCTAAACACAGGGCGGGTTCAGGGCTATGATGGCTACTTTGTGATCTCAGTGGAGCAGTATCCTGAACTCTCAGACAGCGCGAACAACATCCATTTTATGAGACAGAGCGAGATGGGCAGAAGGTGACAGAGAGGGTCGATGCGTTGACTTCTTGCCAAAGACAGCTACTCTTTTGTGGCCGCATACCAGACTGTGTTGTACTCAATCCTTTTTTTAAAAAAAAACAAAGAAAGAAAGAACATAAATGATAACGAACAAAGTTGGGGTGGAGTGATAATACAGTTGCACTGTAACTCATGCAACATCCTTTTATTTTATTTTATTTTTTAAAAATTTGACTTTCTCATCTATTACTATTATCATCATTCCCCCACCCCACCTGCCTGTGGACCAGAAAGTATATTTCGCCGTTGCGTGAGCACAGTGAAATCCTGTGTCCTTTTCGTCTTTCCTTTCCCCTTTGTCCAACATTCCAAAAAAAAAAATGGGGAGTTGTCCATATAAATCCACAGGTTTCTTAATGTGGTGAGAAAAGGGTCTCTGTATTAGGTTCATGCTAGCCCTTCATACGTGGGTTGGAAAAGGGCCGGGGGAAAGGATAAGGAACAGGGGTGAGAAAGTGAGCTCACGACACCCTGCGGTACGCACAGAAAACAAACAAAAAGAAGAAGCTGGGGACTGTCCTGAATCTTCTAAATAACCGTGAGCCCCTAGAGGAGAACTTGCAGGTCAGTTTCACATTTCACACGCTTTCTGGGCAAACCTGCAGCTCGGAAGTGGCCGAACGAGGCAAAATAGCTGCGTCTTATAGACTTGCGAGATTGAGTCTTTCCCTTCCTGAGGTGGAATAATCTTTTTTAATTTTTTTTAAACGAGTCTTTTTTTACTACAATAGGCTATTTTGTTCACCAGTTTGTTTTTTGTTCTTGTGTGAGTGTGTGCGGCAGAGTACGTACCGCCGCAGATCTTGGGTTGTTGTTTTTAGTCTGAAGCCCCGTGACCGCTATGGGGTAGGGGGTGGGGGGGAAGATTCACACTCTACTAGGATAACTTTTCTTGCACATGCTCCTGGATGGAAAGCACCAATGATGTGTATTTGTCAATGGTAAACCCTCCTTAAATATATAGTATTTCTGTACACCATGTCTTTAACAGTCATCTTTTGAGGATGGAAGCTCTTCTCTTAAAAGCACAGGTGGGCAATTTTCCAACCGTAGGCTCACCATTATTGGTGAAATGTCCTCAATTCCTCCTTAGAATTATATACCTGGCGGCCAAACTAGATGTTGGGGTGAGTCTCCATGGTTTTTGTTTTTACTTTAATGCAGCTGCGGGGAAGTGGGGGGGATGCCGAATTTGATTAGAGCTACAGCAGGGGAGAAGAGGCCTTTAGCCCTTTCTCCATAAACCATTTTCCCAATAAGAATCCACTGCTTTGCTCCCTCAAGATAAAAAGATACTGAGACTGTGTATCTTCCCCCTCCCCTTTGTATAAAGAAGCAGCTGGCACGGGGGGGGGGGTGTTTTAGTGAGCAGATGGCCCAAGAAGGCACGCAGCAGCAGCAGCACTGCTGAAATCAAACTCAGAGCCTTCCTCAGCTGCATTGCAGTAAAACAAAGAAACATTGGGAGATACTCTACATCAAGTCTACCAAGTCAAGTCTACTTTGTCCATTATACTGAGCCAAGCCATTGCTCTGTGTTCCCCAGAGCCATCTACTCTGACTTGCAGCAGCACCCCGAGGTCTTGGGGGGGGTGTCTTTCTTTGCGTTCATGTCGTCCTATAATTGGCAATGCCAGGGACTGAACCTAGGGCACCAAGCATGCAGAGTACATTTTCCACTACTGAGCTATAGGAGTGTGTGGATTCACATTTCCAAGTACATTATGGGCTTTTCTGCACGGGGCATTTGTGGTGTGCTCGTGATCCCTCACTCACGGAAGTTTGCGGGGCCTTTTCACGACATCGTCATCCTCCCAGAGCTTCTCCCCGTGTTTTCCAGCCATTTTCGCAGCTTTTTTTGGGGGGGGGGAGCAAGTCTCATCAGCCCTATGCAGCATAGCCACTGGTGATGGGTGATAGGAGGTGCAGGCCAAAACATCTGGACGGCCACAAGTCGGCCACCCCTGATCTAGAGCAACATGGCATCAACTGCTTTGTTCTACCGTGCATGAGAGCTGCCGTGTGAATGCGCTGTAAAAATCAAAAGAGCATCTCGTTCACATGGTCAAGAAAATAAGCAGGTAGCATCATCAGTACAGTGTCCCAGAAGAAGGCAGAGTCCAAGCCTGACTGCCCTGGGCCCGGGCTTCTTAAGGCCAACCAAACGAGGGCTCTGGGATTTTGAAAGGGGGAACTGCTTGCCACGGCCACCCTTCTTGGCCAGCCAGCAGGACTCCTGACACATGGCCCTTCCCTGCCATCTTCTGGAGTGTCAGGACAGGAAGCAATGGAGAAGGAGAGTGTTTTAAAAATAATCATAACCAGCCAGGAAAGCCGCCTGCCGCCCAGATGGATTCCGTCTGTGCAACTAGTCCTTCCCCCTGTAAGAGTGGCCGGTTGTGTGTGTCTCTTTCCTGGGGGCAGCTCAGCTCCACCTCTGCTATTCCCGGTGCTCAGGAGAGAAGCAGAGAAGGAGGCCAGTGCATGGGCGACCTGGTATGCGTGCTGGGTAAGGAGGGAGATAACCAGGCTGTAATGCATCCAGACCACGCTCCCCTCTCTCTGCCAGAGCGTGTTATTTTGGCATTGTGATGAGGGGAGGGGAATATCTCAGCAAGAGAGGTCTCTTGCCTCAGGTCCCTGAAAACCTAGAGCCATCCCATGTAGGGCATCTGAACGACATCATCCCCTGACTTGGACACACCTACATATAGGGTGAACCTTACAGGCCATGAAACATTCATACAACGCTCTCCAAAGAAGCAAGATGCATTTTGTCTGGCAACTCCAATGGACAAGAATTCTGTACTATTTGTGGGTGGGTGTCATGCCACCCATAACCCTCAAACAGCCCATGGGTCCTGGGTGGCTTGTCAAGCACCCCAACAACCCACCCTCGCCAGGTTCGCACATAACAACAAGCTATATGGTGTGCCCCTGCCCCGGCTTGAATATTCAAAATGGCGGCCACCACAGCAACGACACAAGCCCTGCGGGGAAATTCCCCCACAGTGGCTTCTCGTTACGTGTGAACCTACTCAGTGTGTCCTTGGCCACCTCTTTTTGTGGAAAAGGAAGAGAGTATACATACTTCCTAGCATTTCAACTGCAGACAGGAGACATTAGTGGCATCTCATATCACATGTCTTCATTAAATTAGAGGCACATCTATCCATGAGGTCAAATAAGATACTGGCCAGTATCTGGAAAGGAGATGGCCAGGAAACTTTGGCATGTGTCCCTGAACTCCTTAAAGGCAGAGCAGGAAAGAAATGTAGCAGATGCCTTAATTGAAACTGGTGGTTGTTGGGTAATAGGAGGGAAGTGCATTCAGCATCATATGAAGTTGCCAGCATAGGTATGCATCAAATTTGTTCTTTAAAAGGTGCTAAGGAAAGCCATTGTGATCTAGAGTGGTGTCTACTTTCCACACACCAGGAACCTTCTTCACATGGACCTATCTGTCGAGGAATCCCCGTGCCACTGCCACGAACACTGTGTTACACAGGATTCTGGGTCATGTTCCATTCCAAGGCCCAATCTCAGTTCATCCAGGGTTCTGGTCAGACCTGTTGGGTCTCACCGTTGCCCCAAAGGAACTGACTGACCCTAGAGCACACCCAAACACTCTCCCTATGGCATCTCAGGATGGGTCAGTAGTGGTGGGCAAGTTGTCTTTGAGTTGATGCTTCTCTTTGAGGAACCCTCAATATGCTTCTAAGGAACACCAGGGTTCCCCACAATTTGGCTTGAGTAACGCTGCCCTAATGTAACACAACCATTCCAGGTGCTCTGAGGGTTGCTACCACAACAGTGCAATCCTGTACATTTCTACTCAGAAGTGAGCCACATTGAGTCCAATGCAGCTTACTCCCAGGTAAGTGTGTATAGGATTGCAGCTGAAAAATCTGTGCATCAACAAACATTTAGGTGCATTTGATAAATGATCTGATACAAAGGTGGGTAGGTATGCCCTCCAACAACTAGCCCTGTGTATTATAGCATGTTTGATTTGGTATTTCTTGCAGCCACAATTGTCTATTCGTTTTCTACAGAGTGTTATAAATGCCTTGTTTTTAGGACCAAAAGATTTTTCACCATTCCTTTACTAGGTTTTAGTTCCAAGTTAAGAAAACTAATTAAGGTCTCTCTCTCTCTCTCCCTCTCCCTCACAAACACACACATACACAGACACTTACATATCAAGATTTGTACTGAGCAAGAGAAAAAGAGATGTGGCAGAGGATATTTAACTTCTGGAATACTCAGTTTTCTATGACAGCAAAGATTATTGTTTCTGGAAATACTATATTGTTGAATGCATTCCAGCTGAGGATGAATTCAGACAAGCACTTCACAACATCCAATCCATGCTTCTGTCTGTGTGTAATCTTGTATTACACTTTGATGCGCACATGTTGCTGAGCTGTAAGGACATGCCACGAGGAAGTCCTCTCAGCTGTGTTTTCCAATGGTGTCAGTGCCTGCTGAAGTGGACATTTTAGAGAAAGTAGCCACGACAGTGCCGATGTATATCGATATATGTGGAACCTAGGGCGATCAGTGGATGGTCGTCAAAACAGAGGCAACACCAGCACAAGAAGTCAGGGAGCCATCGATGTGCAATTTGTGCATAGGTCAACTGGATAGGCTCAATTAGCTCAAAATGCTCAATTAGCATTACAGGCCTGTGGCTCACGCTGGCTCAGCTTGTCTGAGCATGGAAAGCTAAGCAGGGTCAGGCCTGGTTATTACTTGGATGGGAGACCCCCCCCTCCTCTAGTTTCCTGCACTGAGCAGGGGGATGGACTTGATGGCCTTGTAGGCTCCTCCAGCTCTATGATCTATGAAATCTATGAAAACCTTATTTGTGTTATATCCAACAGAGTGACCTGGTTCACGCGACACGACAGCCCACATGAGTTAAACAACCCATGGCTATCGTGCATGAGTGGGAGACAGCAGGGAGACAGCCTCCTGCATGCACACCACTTCCGCTTTTCATCAGCGACCCACAAGTGGCTCCTTCATATGTTGCCAGGGGAGGCTGGTGGTGACTCCTGTGTCAGTGGGGCTCCTTATCCATTGCGTCCTTTTGTTTCAGCTTTATGGGAGCTCTCCATGGTGCTGAACGCCACCCCCCAAAATAGGTTCACCACTGTGGAGCACCATGGGTAGCTCCTATAAAGCTCAAACAAAAAGATGCAATGGAAAAAGGAGCCCCACTGACACAGGAGTCACCGCCAGCCTGCACTGTGCTGAGTGTGTCATCCAAACCTGGACCGCTGGCTTGTTTAGGGGCTGAACAACCCAGCAGTTAACCATGGTTTGTTGTTGGGTTGACCGCTGGGTTATTTAGTCCCTAAACAACCCAGTAGTCCAGGTTCGGGCGACATGCTCGGCAACCTACGAAGGGGCCGCTCGTGGCTTGATTAAAAGCTGGGGTGGCAGGCATGTGGGAGGCAGCACACGCCCATTGTCTCCCGCTCATGTGCAACAGCCGCCGTGTCATGTAAACCGGCCCATTCTCTCTGTGGTTTTGGAGGGCATAATCTTGTGTATGTAACTCAAGATTTCTAGCATGAGAGTTGAGAGAGAAGGGTGGAAACAGAGGATGGTGAGATCGAAAGGGGAATTAAATGGAAAAAGGAGATCTAGCAGGGAATGGGAGTATAGTGCAGTTATTATAACACAGCCAAGATGTTTGAGATCTACAGAAGATACAGAATTTCATTACAAAACCCATTCCCCTATATCTAGGGCATGCCTTCCCTGATCTGGTTCTGTATGCAGTGATGGAGCAATTCTGCTGATCTCCTCACCACTGTGACTTCTTCTGCCACCCATAGATGACGCTGGCCGTAGGTTGCAATCCAGGGAAAGTTGTAACACAGGGTGCTTCCAGAAGAACGGTGCCTAACGCTAACACTCAAAAGGCTATTCCATCTTTTCTTCTTTAATGGGGTCCCCCCCCCCGATACGCAAAAAGACGGAAGAAGTGGTGGGAAAATGTGGGAGGGCTACAAATGGATGGCAATGTTGTTTAGACACCCTGTAAAATTCTGTAAAAGGAACTGTGACTGCACAATAAAAGCCTCGTCCGGACCAATAAAAGCCTTGTCCGGACGCATGCGAAGTCTCATCGAAATCCATGAAAGCAAAAGTGCAGGGTCCAGTACACAAAGCGTGTTCATTTCAGTGGGTCTGAGTTACAACAAACTTTTCCAGATAACACCCTAGTGTGAAAAGTTGGGAGGGCAGCCACACCTAGGATGCACAGGTCTTCATGCGCCACGGACTAGCATGTACGGAGATGAAAAGGAGCTTTACAGTACAAGCCTATTCTACTCAGCAGTAAGTCCCACTGAGTTCAATGGCACTTACTCCAAGGTAAGAGCATATAAGTTGCATCTTTAAGGTGCAATCCTCTGCAAGTTTAGACAGAAAAAAGGCCTACCACTCCCAGCATGCTTGGAGTGGTAGGCCTTTATTTCTGTCCAAACTTGCATAGGATTGCACCATTTGTGTGCTAAGATCACCTTTGTGTTTACCTTCTGCCAAATACCATCCTAGACCTGTGCTCTAAATATTCCTCACTTAGAAGTAAATGTGATGGGTATGGTTCTATTTTGAATGGCATAAGAATTGATCCAGGACTTCTCTGGGAACTCCACAATGTCATTTTTTCTCTCCCGATGCAGTGAAACGTTTCTGCTAATGACACAATGCTACAGACCATCAGTCTGCCTCTGATGTAACTGATACTTGCAAAGGAGCCCCCAAAACCTGAGTGAACAAAGGGGGGAAAGGGGGGAGGAGATCTTGGACCTCCCCATACTTTTCCAGCAAGGAATGGATTAAGGTTAAGACACTTGTTGTGGAAGTAACCAAACACTTCCCCCCCCCCCATGGCAAACAAAGAAAAATATGCTTTATATAACAGGACAACTTCTGAATACAGCTACCAGTTTGAGAAGGAGGACTTTCTATCAAAGCCACACTTGTAATCCCAGCACTGGAGATTTTGTTCTCATTACTGTGTGTAATTTCCTGACATCTGGAACTAATTTTTTTTTTTGGGGGGGGGAGAATTTCTCTCTCTCTCTCTCTCTCTCTCTCTCTCTCGACACTTTGTGTTTCTAACACTGTATCCTTGACTGTGTAAATAAGGCGAGCCTGTAAATACGTGCAGATGTAGATACCTTCTAGAAAACAAAAATCAGAACAAAAAAAATAATATCTCAGAACAGAAGTGACCATGTGTAGCCTTCGGTGACAAATAAAAAAGAATATTTTGTGTTTAAAAAGAGTGGAGAAGTTTTTGATGGCTTGGAATAAACTGCAATCCGTTAAGTTTGCCTCTAGATTCAGGTGCAGGATTTAAAACAGGACCTGAAGGACTGCCTGCCCAACAGAGGCCCCGCTCAACCCTTCCTCTGAGCAGACTGATTTACATAAATGGTACACACAGAGACACACACACACACAAATAAACAGGCTACTGGTTGGTTTGTTTTTTACAAAGGGCTAGTAAAAAAAAATACTATTTGCTATATACCAAGATCAAAATCAAACACATATGTCCCTGTGACAAAAAAAAAAAAAAAAAAAAACCATGGGGAACCCTGTAAAAAAAAAAAAACCCCTTTTAAGTGGAACCGGAGTTTTGACAGCTAGCTGTCAAATCTCTGTGCTCCAGTAAAAGGATGTGTGCTGCACTTTTCCATCTTCCTGAGCACCTAGAGTCTCGGGAATGGGTCCTATCAGGGGAGCACAAAAAACCCTGAGGATCCCAGTACCAAGGGGGGGATAAATCCCTCCATCCCCTTTTCGCAAGCAAAGATCACTCACATCTTTGCTTTGAACTGACAGCCCGCCTTTTGACAGCTGTCAAGGCAAAGCAAAGTGTGTGTCTGTGTGTGTGTGGGAACCCAAACCTATTGGGGGCCTGTCTGGGCCAATGTCCATGGTTGGTACCTGCTGCATTTTGACAGCAAGTACCCCCTAGGACATTACCCAGGCTAGGCTTCCCATTTCCGCACCCACAGAAATGCACACAACCACACTTCGGTAATAGCGCAATTCTGGCTAAAACAATTTTTTTTTAAAAAAGAAAGTAAACTATGCACACGTTTGGGACACAATTTTTTTAAAAAACAGATGGCGAACCACTGACAGCCCCTCCAATGCAATGGAAATTGCAAAAAGCGAGCTTGGGGGGGGGGCAGGGGGAAAGGGGGGGGAAGCCACATTGAGCCAAAACCGCTCCTGATTGTGGGGGGACAGACAGCAAGCCAATGACGGTCGCCCCACCATGCCCTTCTGCATTGGTGGGGCAGCTGGCACTGGCTGCAGCTCAGGCGAGCTTGGCAAAAGCGGCAAGGGATTTTTTGCCTCTCTTGCCGAGTGGCTTGCTCATCATTGCCCACAACCCACACTGGGGACGGTTGTCTGGGTTTGGACAACACGTGCCAACCAACCATTGGTGAAACAAACCCTACCAGGAGTTCTCAGGATGGCTTGTTGCCGGGGGGGGGGGAAGCAAGCCACCCTGAGGAAAGCGGTCTGCGTTCGGACAACACAACATCCCACCATGGCTCGCAGCCCATGGCGGGTTGTTGTGTTGTGTGAACCAGGTCATAGTTAACCTATTTCTATATGAACGGTTAAGAGTTGGAGTACTAAAAAAATGCAAGCAATTTCTATTGATGTGCATAGGATCTCACCTGTTCCTTGGTTGGGCCTAGAATCCCTAAAATTGCTAATACACTTCTAAAGCTATCTGGATGCAGGACACAAAATGTCAACAAGCAAATTCTGGGACAGGGTTCCATGGACTTTGAAGAAGCCCGAGTGCAAGGTGAAAGGGAGAAACGTGCTAAGCGAAAAGCACGTCAAATGAATCCTTTACAGGACCATCTTCTATCTGGTAACCTGTGTCCTCACTGTGGGAAGCTGTGTGGATCTAGAATTGGCCTCCACAGTCACTTACGGACCCATCGCTAGAGTCTACACAATCTTCTTTAGAATCTCCTCCTTTTATCCCGGAAGACAATCTTACTCGGTCACGAGTGATCGCCTGATGATGATGCTGCCCAAACCAACAGCCTCAAGTATCCAGACTGATGTACACATCCTAGGGAGTGCACCCCACCCTATTGACTACAACTTGCAGGATGGGGAACTTCACAGCAGAATGCTGCTTCATCCATAGATGTTGAGGGGGGATACTAGCGCTGGGCCGCCATTTTAAGTGTCAGCCTTGCGTTTAAGTGACACATTTCATTCCAGTCTAAGAAGCTGCTGATGACGGTAAATAAGAGATCCTCCTGTTCGGCACTGCACTGCAAGAGGGGAAAAGGTGGGATATAAATATAATGAATAAAATAAATAAATACACGGGGTTGACCGGCCTACATGAGTACAAATCTACAGCTAGTTACTACAGACAAGGGATTAACAACCTAATTCAGAGCAACAAAGTGGTGTTTCTCTTGCTATTGTTAAACAACTAAGAGTGAGAAATGTTTACAAATCTCCTAAAAACCATCCAGTGATCTATCCGTCAGTAGATCCCAATCTACCTTGCCCATCCCAATACAGACCAGCTATAAGGTCCTCAATAGATGGTCTGCAGGTTCCTCTAGCCCCACCAAACCTTTTCACTACCATTTTCTCACACTTATCTGCTATCCTGATTGCTACCTGTTCTCTAAGCCTGGCCTCCAAGTTTATTTATTTCTTCTATCCCATATGTTCCTCTGTGCACACTTTAAAAAGCAGCTACCCCATAAACAGAGACAATGGAGGATTCATGGTCGGAGTCTAAGGCCCATGAAGTTAATTCCCATCTACACAAGACCTCTTACTCAGTCGCATGCAAAGATTACTCACAGGGCTTGCAAAGCTTTTGTAAATCACACCCCAATCTTTTAATTGCTTGTGGATTATAATCAGTAGCCATAAAAGACTTTCTCTAGGGCAGTGTTCTCCAACCTTGGGTCCCCAGATGTTTTTGGCCTACAACTCCCAGCATGCCCCAGCTGGCTGGGGCATGCTGGGAGTTGTAGGCCAAAAACATCTGGGGACCCAAGGTTGGAGAACTCTGCTCCAGGGTTTTCAATGAGGTTCTCCTCCCTTGCCTCTCTGGTTTATGCAGAGCCTATCTTGTCCCATCAGGGAAATAGCTTTATTTTATAGATTGCCCATAACCAGAGAGACATGTGTAGTGGTTAGATTGTCGGACTAGGACAGGGAGACCCAGGTTCAAAACCTCACTCAGCTACGAAGCTCACTGGGTCACCTTCAGCTAATCAATGTCTCACTCAGCCTAACCTCCTTCACAGGGTTTTTGTGAGGATAAAAACTCTGAGGAGAACCAGATATGCCTCCTTGGAGGAAGGGATAAATATTAAATAAATAAATAGCCAAACTTTGTGAACCATTGACAGCTCCAGTAATTGTGAAGACTGATTTACAGTCTGTGTACTGAAGTGAAAGGATTCGCAGCTAGATGGCTTTTCCTCACAAACTTCACACACTTAAAATAGTCTTGTGAAGTAACCCACACACATACATGCTCACCATGCAGTAATATAGGGAGACATTTTTCTTCCTTTCTCATAATACTAGGGCCCAGTGGGGTCATCCCATGAAGCTGATTGGTGGGAGATTCAGGAGAGATAAAAGGCAGGACTGCTTCACAAAGCACAGAGTTAAACTATGGAATTCACTTCTACAAGATGTAGTGATGGCCACCACTTCGGATGGCTGTAAAAGGGGATTGGACAAATTCATGGAGGAGAAGGCTAGCCATGGCTACTAGTCCTGATTGGCTATATGCTCCCTCCAGCATCAGAGGTGGTATGCCTATGTACTTCAGTTGTTGGGGAACATGGGCGGGAAGGTGCTGTTGCACTCATGTCCTGCCTGTAGGATTCCCATTGGGGAAGCTGGTTGGCTACTGTGTGAACAGAATGCTGGACTAGATGGACCCTTGGTCTGATCCAGCATGGCTCTTCTTATGTTCTTAAGATCACACATTTCAGACAACCATTTCATCACAACAAAGGGAGGAATAGCCACCTCATGGTGACTCTCCACTTCATGAAATGATTGTGCAGGCAGCTTCTGAGGAGAGTGTGTGACTCACCCAGCCATGTTCCACACCATTTTAGCAGGCCTCCCTCTCACTTTGAGGCCCACTGATGTACAATGGATGGATGGATGGATGGATGGATGGATGGATGGATGGATAACTAACTAACCAACCAAAACTTGGTCTCCTCTCCAAGTTGTTACACAATTGCATTATATGTGCATGTTGTTCGGTTCTCCTGTCTTAGTACAAGAGGCGCTTAAAACAAAATGTCTCAGCAGCAGCTGGCGCCAAGGCCTCTTGTATTTATGCCTCTAACCATAAGAAATGAGAATGCTGGCCTGACACTACATCACCATCTTTAATCTAAAGGACGGTCTTGCCATAGCCTCCAGGACGCTTTACATAACCAACTCTAATCATTCCCAATGAGTGGGAACTTATAAGCCCCAAAGAGCTAAAAGCAACTCTTGAATGTGACAGGTTTTGACCAAACAACCTCTTTAATGGGAAATTCTACTCCCCCCCTTTTTTTTCAACAAATTAATCTTCTACCAGGTTACTTTGCCAGCTCCAGCAGGGCAGGAGAAAGCAAAATGCTCTAAGGATTGTTGGGGGCGGGGGAGAGAAATAAATGTGTGATTTGCAAAAGGCATTTCCTTCACAACTGAGCCAGCAAAGAATGAAAGTGAGGTGGTGGTGGTGTTTTTTTTAGAAATGGCACAGTGCTCTTCATAGAATCATAGAATAGTAGAGTTGGAAGGGGCCTACAAGGTCATCGAGTCCAACCCCCTGCTCAATGCAGGAACCCAAGTCAAAACATCCCTGGCAGATGGCTGTCCGGCTGCATCTTGAATGCATCCAGTGTTGTAGAGCCCACGTCCTCCCTAGGTCGTTGGTTCCATTGTCGTATTGCTATAACAGTCAGGAATTTTTTCCTGACGTCCAGGTGGAATCTGGCTTCCTGTCGCTTGAGCCCATGATTCCGTGTCCTGCACTCTGGGATGGTCGAGAAGAGATCCTCCTGGCCCTCCTCTGTGTGACAACCTTTCACGTACTTGAAGAGCGCTATCATATCTCCCCTCAGTCTTCTCTTCTGAAAGCTAAACATGCCCAGTTCTTTCAGTCTCTCCTCACAGGGCTTTGTTTCCAGTCCCCTGATCATCTTTGTTTTAAAAGGGAGCCTCCCAATGGTTTGATCATTTCACCTCAGTCACTAATTCCCTGGGGATGCTTTAGATCAGCTGTCTCAAAAAGTCTCCCACTCTCAACCCATCCCTGCCAATCTGTAATTATACTGGCCTCAGGGGCAGCTGGTGTTTAAAAATGATTTGAAGGGCGGGGTGCCAAGAGAGTATAATTTTGGTCCTTACTGCCGCATTCAGTTTTAAAACTGATTTGAACCAGCGGGGCCTGATCCCGACACTACTCCTACACCACACTGGCTCCTTTCATTCCACCCAGTCCCTGGCATGCCTATTTTCAACATTGCAAGATTTTTTTTAAAAATGTATTTGTTTACAGATCAGTTCGTTCAAAGAACAGTCTGAAGTGGTACAGACCCAGAAAAAGGGGGGGGGGAGACAGAAAACCTCCCCTAGGGATGGACAGATCTGTCAATCCTTGGTCTTGCTGAAATTGTTAGCTTTTGAGGTCAGGCTTGTTCCACCCCTTTTCTGCATGGGCTTGAGGGTGTGTGTGTGTTTTTAAATCGGTACAGAAACTCACATGCTTTTTTCCCCAATGCGCACATCAGCGTACGTGCTTTTTGTGCGCATTTTGAAAGGCATGCATCTTTGGACACATTTATTTATTTAATTTTATACCGCCCAATAGCCGAAGCTCTCTGGGCGGTTTACAACAATTAACAAGACAGTCCCTGCCCGCAGGCTTACAGTCTAAAAAGACACGTCACACAAGGAAAAAGGAATGGGGAGGGAAGAAGGGGAGATATTAATTAATACTCCTGGCAGGGCTGGTGGAATGGCCCTGCGCTCCCTCTCTTCTCCCTCTGCACAGCCTGCTGGAATGGCTGTTGCTGGTGGCAGTTGAGGGAGGAGGAGCCTTCAGGAGGGTGCGCATGATGCGCCCATTAACTAAAGTGTGTTTGCGTACATTTTGGAAATGCGCTCATTTTTCTTTTTGCATTTTTCAGACGTGCATGTTGTCAAACACATTTCATTTTGCTCTGCGGAAACCACAGCAGGCTCAAGAATGTATCGATTTCCGATCGCAAATTGCGTTCGGGTCCAGGAGGCGCAAATTGGGTAAAACTGTTTAAAAAAAAAAAAAAAAACTTGATAAGAGTGAATTCCTCACACATCCTTACCTTCCCCATGATTTTGCTGAGCATGGAGCTCAAATTCAAAGTGTTGAAAATGCTACTACAGAATTACAAAAGGGTGCTTCTGCTGCCCTGAAAGGCGGTCTAGAAATATTATAAAACAACGATGCTCTATCTGTGGCTTCAGATGAGGCCTGAAGGGTCCAAAGCAGCAAGTGATCGGCTATCTGAGTCTGGCAACCATTTTACATTATATAAGCATGCAACAACATATTGGTAGTTCTTTCCTGCCATATTGGAACATATTTGTATTTCTTTCCTGCCAATAAATCAGAATCATTTAGTAAGAGGGAAAATACATCAAGTATTCATGGGGGTCTGTTAACAGCAAGGCCTGTGCACATAGCGATGTTAAAAGAGTGTATTACTTTGAGAGAAAGAGGGGGAGGGGAATTGAGAATAGCTTCCCTTAGAAAATAATACCAGAGGAAACCCTGTGGGATTTGGTTGGATACAGAGTTATGAAGCATATGCACCAGCTGCGGTTCGTTTGATGCAATAGACTCAGCCTTAAATAAAAGGCGGAAAGGCAAACGAGGACCACAGAGCCCAAACTGTAACAGGGATTTAGAATTATGTTATCTTCTGTTCTGCAATATGGCAGGAACGTCATGAATTTCGCGATAGCAGGGATTGGAGAGACGGGGGATTAGGGAACGGTCCAGATAGGGAACTCTTCTCCTCTGATTTGCTATTCTCAGATTTTCCTTTGCTTCTGATGATACAAGAATTAGTTTTGCTGCATCTTGCGGACCAGCTATGGCATGGCACCACAGAGATAAAATGTCCACCAGGGATGCTAAATTACGTTTTCTGTCAGACTAAAAGAGCTCAGGTAGCAGGGCTGGAAAACCTTTGTGTGCTGTAAGAAACTACCCAAAACCGTACCTGTTTCTTGCTGTCTTCTTCCTAATTAGGGGAGGTAGCTACCTTCATTGCTCCTTCAGAGAAAGACATGTACACATGAACTGGAGCACACTGTATAATCTTAAAAGCCACAGATGGTTGGGCTCACTTCTCCTTTTAAGATATTATACCGTCTCATGCCAAAAAATTATTATTTGCACTGCAGCCTTTCATCACTGGAGTATGCCACCTTCTGGGTGAAGTTCTGGTCCTTTTCAGACTTGTGCCTTATGTTCTTTGCCTCTGTATCTTTCCATGAGGCTCGGGGATTCTGTGATGTAGTGTTAGCAACCCAAAGTAGGTTGCCTCCTAGAGCAGGTACCCTTAGAACAAGCCAGAAAACCTTGGCAGGGACATGGTCTTTGTGCATCAGCTGAAGGACCAACTGGGAAAGCCAACAGTGTTTCACATTTGATTGGTGAGAAGGGCCAGCTGTAACACAATGCAAAGTGAAGCCACGGCCTGGGACAGGATTTGGGGTCCTGTTAACAGAGTAGGACATTTTCATTGTGTTGTTGGAGCAGCACAACAATTGGAGACAGTCTAGTGCATGGGTGGGGGTCTTCAGAGGGTGGGGGGGCACATTGGCCCCACTAGAACCCCCTGGGGGCCATCCCCCTGTCATAGGAAGTGACTGTGGCACTGGAATCCCAGCAGCGCAAGCCTTGTTTCTCAGTGCAATCACCGCAACACAGCAGTGAAGATCTTTGGTAGTGTGGCAGACGGGGGAGGGGCACACAAAAGGCCTCCGTGGGCCACGTGTTGCCCATCCCTGCCATAGTGCTTAACTAGAAAGTTTTTATTGTCACAAACTACCTAGAAAGCCAAGTGAAACTTAAGACTGGTGCAGTGCAACAGCCAAACACTTATCTCAGCTTGTCTTTTGGGGGCCTAGTTCGCTCCTCAGTTCTTGTACTGGATGTCAATTTAGTCATACTTAGAATAGACCCGTTGAAATCAATGGGACTTACGTTAGTCCCATTGCACAGTTACATGATGAGAGGATGCTTGGCTCAATAATACTACAAGCGAGAAGGACCTTGGAAGATCACAAGCTGAATACGAGCCACTGTCAGCAATGTGATGTGGCTGCAAAAAAAGGCAAATGCTATTTTGGACTGCATTAATAGAAGTATAGCTTCCACATCACATGAAGTGCTAGTTCCCCGTCTACTCATTTTGAGTACTGCATCCAGTTCTGGGCACCACACCTTAAGAAGGATGCAGACAAACTGGAAAAGGTTCAGAGGAGGGCAACAAAGATGATCAGGGGACTGGAAACAAAGCCCTCTGAGGAGAGACTGAAGGAACTGGGCATGTTTAGCCTTCAGAAGAGGAGACTGAGGGGAGATATAATAGCTCTCTTCAAGTACTTGAAAGATTGTCACACAGAGGAGGGCCAGGATCTCTTCTCAACCATTCCAGAGTGCAGGACACAGAATCATGGGCTCAAGTTCCAGGAAGACAGTTTCCGCCTGGACATCAGGGAAAACTTCCTGACTGTTAGAGCAATACGACAATAGAACCAACTACCTAGGGAGGTGGTGGGCTCTCCCACTCTGGAGGCATTCAAGGTGCAGCTGGACAGCCATCTGTCAGGGATGCTTTGACTTGGATTCCTGCATCGAGCAGGGGTTGGACTCGATGGCCTTATAGGCCCCTTCCAACTCTACTATTCTATGATTCTAGTCATGAGTATGACTAATTCTGGATCCAACCCATTGTGATGAAAGCAGAAACTGCCTATTAGCTTGAAAGCGGTGTATACAGTAATACCTTGGATTGCGAGTAACTTGGTTTGAGAGCGTTTTGCAAGACAAGCAAATTTTTAAATATTTATTTAATTTATTTTTTACTTGATAGACAAGCGACGTCTTGCAATACAAGTACTGTAGTACGGCTTTACATTGAAAATCTCTGTACAAATTTTTTTGGGGGGGGGGATTTAGTTTTGATATAAGAGTGTTTTGGATTACAAGCACATTTCCGGAACGAATTATGCTCTCAATCCAAGGCCTGACTGTATATTAGTGAATCACGGCGCTGCAGAACAGCTGTAAACCTGCTTCAACTCGGAACTCAGCAGTGGTGGTATGAAGCATTTGGCCAGAAAGCAAAACCGAAGCTAAAATAAGCAGTAAGAGACAACACTTATTTCATTCAGGGCCTCCTAACTTCTTCAAGTGTGTGTGTGGGGGGGGAAAGGTGTCAGATCCTCACAGTTATGACATCACAACTCCCACCACCACCACCACCACCCACATTAGTAGGGGAGTGAATGGTATCCCCGGCTGAAGAATCCTCCAGCCTATTGCAGTGCTACATGAGTACTGCAGAGGGGCCAGGATTCAATCCGCTTCTGCCCGGAAGAGTCATTCTCAGCTCTGAAGCAGGTTCAGGGACTGCCTGTTTGCCCCTTCTCTCGTCGACTGACTCTGCACCCCACGGAAGGGCCTTAGGTTTGCCACAAATCCCAACAACCGTGAGAGTCAGGGGCCCTTTAAACCCGAGCTGCTCGTGCAACAGGAAACTGGAGTCTGTCTTAAGCTTTGCCTTTATAGATCGTTTTGTTATCCAAAGTGGGGAAGGGCCTGGCAGAATGGTGGGAAGCGCCATCACCTGGCGTGGTTTTCCGAATGTTTGCTCCACCTTCTTCCCTGGTAGCTTGGCCTGCAGTCTGCTGAAGAGGGAAGCTTCTGCTGAGGGCTAAAGGGCTCTTGCCCAGGCGCCAGTGGCCAGCGGCCTGAAGGGAGCTTCTGTTGGACCTGGACTGACAATGGGGGAAAGAGAACCAGACGGTCGGCCTGAGAGAGAAAGACCCATTTCCATGGACACATCACTACCTAAAGGCGCAACCCTATGCATGTTTAGACAGGAAAAAAAGGCCTACAACTCCCAGCATGCCCCAGCCAGCTATGCTGGCTGGGGCATGCTGGGAGTTGTAGGCCAAAAAACATCTGGGGACCCAAGGTTGGAGAACACTGGCCTAGGCTATCCCTATCCAGGGATAGGCGTAGTTGGTGCACCAGTTGAAGCAGGTAAAGGGTGTTCCGAGCCAGTGAGGTCACCTGGGCCTCTAGTGACAAAGATGGATCCAGGAGCACTCCCAGACTACTTGCCTGTTCCTTCAGAGGGAGTGCAACCCCATCCAGAACAGGCGGACAATCCAGTTCCCGGACTTGGGAAGCAGCCAACCAACCAACCACCCATCGGTTCTCTGTCTTGTCAGGACTCAGGCTTCGGGAGAGTGAAAAGGCAGGGACACAGGTCACCATGGTCACAGTCTTCCACACTATGATGAGATGAGATGCGCTGAATTTCTATTTAAATTATTATAATTGTTTCTCAATTTGCATCTGTACGTATAAATTAGCATGTGCATAGGTGTCCTCTTTTGCCCTCTTTTTTGGTGATGCATTTCCTCTGTTTGAGCAATTCGCAAGTGGCCACCCTTACTGTTTGCTGGTGCTGGTGCCTCCGTCGGTGGGATAACCCTAGGGTTTTCAGCCCGTAGAAGCAAAGGGGGCATCTCTGCGATTGCCTTTGGGGCTTTCCCTGACTGTTGGCTGCCAGTCCTCCGGCAGGAAGACGATGGCGGACTCCCCCAACATTAATTCCCGGTGTCTTTATTATTTTATTATTACCTGGAGCTCTGGTTGTTGATGTGTTTTTTTTAGCAGAAAGGCAATTTGCAACATGAATAAATAACACTTCAGCGATACGTTTCTTCCCTCAGTGTTTTTTTATTGGTTTTTGTTTTTTCCTATTCAAAATAATTCAAAATACTGCAGGTTAAAAGTGGGCATACAGGATGTTTTTTTTTTTTAATTTTACTAGGAAAGGGAACAGTTAAATCTCACCCCGAATCCCGTAAATCTGATTATTGACCTAGCCTGAGAAACGCTATAATTACCCTTGAGGGATAAGGCAGGGAGAGAGACGGCAAATTCCAAGCTATTAGCATTAGGCGAAGTAAAGGAAATACGGGCTAATTTTCGCTGCCAGAGTCGGTCTGGGGCCCGTGATCTAATTGTAGTGTTTGGAAATTATGAAAGCGCCTGAAATTACTTCTAACAAACCTCCGCACGCTGGGAAAACAGGAGAGGGTAACGTGAACTTTTGGTGCCTGCTTCAGTTTGAAGGGGCGGCCGACATATGGCACGAGTTACCTGAGAGATCTAAGCACAGTATTTCTTTTTTAAAAAAAAATAAATAAAAATCATCATCATCATAAAAAGAGCATGAATGGGTTCAAGACAGAACAGGTGAGAAAACCCTGACAGCTAACCTATACTGGGACTCCAACGCCCTCTTACACCCTGGGGACGCGCTGTATGGTCTTACGTAAATGTTTTACTCTGCTCTCAATAACCTTTCAAAGAAGTCTCTGAGCCGTCCTGCCAACTCTGATTTTCAGCATGATTTGCAATGGTGTTCCCCACATGTGCATGTAACTAAAGCAAAGTTCTTGCCAGTGGAAAAAGGGCTTTTCTTCCTAGCCGAAAGCCAAAGAAAAGCAGCTGTGATAGAAGACAGAGCGGTGTTTCTACAGATGGACTCCATTTAAAGGGACCTCTCCTATCGAGTGAATCTCTTTTGAATCCAGAATATCAGGAATCCCCCTAGAACAGCCTTCTCCAAGCTGGTGCCCTCCAGATGTGTCGGACTACAATTCCCATCACCCTCGGCCAGCATGGACAAGCTGACTCTGGATTATGGGAGTTGTAGTCCAACACATCTGGTGGATGCCACCAGGTCTGAGTGTGGAAAGCTAAGCAGGGTCAAGCCTGGTTATTATACTTGGATGGGAGACCCCTTCTCTAGTTTCCTGCATTGAGCAGGGGGTTGGACTCGATAGCCTTGTAGGCTCCTTCCAACTCTATGATCTATGAAACCTATGAAAGATACAATACAATATGATCCAGGGGTCACAAAAGATATAACAACTGACATCTGGGGCTGCTTCCAGATGGGGAACATAAGAACATCAGAAGAGCCCTGCTGGATCAGAGCATGGGTCCACCTAGTCCAGCATTCTGTTCACACAGTGGCCAACCAGCTGCCCACGAGATCCTACAAGCAGGACACGAGTGCAACAGCACCCTCCTGCCCATGTTCCCCAGCAACTGGTATACATAGGCATACTGCCTCTGATACTGGAGGACTCCTAACACTACTAAACAGCTGCAATGTGCAGCCGTTCCGTCTTTTTCTCTTTAGCGAATTTTCTATGGTAAGAGAAAAAAATAGAAGACGCAGTGGGAAAACACAAGAGGATTATGAGTGGAAGACAACGTGGTCTAGATGCCCCATAAAATTCTATGAGGGTTAACACCCACTTCTGGGGGCACCAAAAGAGTCGGATGGCACTTCAAAGACAGTGTCAATTCTATGTAAACCGTAAGGTAAACACAGTGACCGTTTAGAGCACCAGTTATTGGTGATGACACAAACACTTTTGCTTTGCGATGTTAATTAACACTTGTAGTGGAACAAGAAACCATAGTCTAGTTTCAAGCCTAACAAGTAGAATCAAATTTCCTGATGAGTTCTAATTCAACAATTTCATACGAAAGTCTCCCCTTGAAATTCCTTTTTAGCAAATGTCTTCCTCTTTTTCTCCCTCTCTTGTGATAGTAGAACATGAGGGCATCCAATGAGGCTAAGTGGTAGGAGATTCAGGACAGATAAAAGGAAGTGCTTCTTCACACAGCCCATAGTGAAATTACGGAATTTGCTACCCCAAGATGTAGTGATGGCCACTAATTTAAAAGGGAATTAGACAAATTCATGTAGGATAGAAGGCTATCAGTGGCTACTAGTCCTATATGTTACCTCCAGCATCAGAGGCAGCGTGCCAGTAGCTGGGGAACATGGGCGGGAGCGTGCTGTTATGCTCATGTCTTGCTTGTGGGCTTTCCAGGGGCATCTGGTTGGCCACTTTGGCCTGATCCAGCATGGCTCTTCTTATGCTCTAATGACAACTTTCAGATCAGTAGTAGAGCATCCATGGAGACCGAAAGCTTCTCCCACTGGTTTCCGAATGTTGCCAGTCAGATTTATGGCCATTTATTCCTTTTCTTAGAGATGGGCCTGTTGTCCTATGTAGAAAGAAGGAGGGCATCACTGGCAGGTGAAAGAGATAACAGTCTTGGTGGCCAGTGGCTATACCAAGCCCCTCTGAACAGAGAAGGCAGGGGGGCACATATCACTTCAGCACTGCTTGCTACCATCTGTCCTAGAATCAGGACCAAAATCCTACCCGAGCAGGATAAACATCTGCCAGCCAGTTGAAGATCTTTTGTCCAAGGTTTACAACTCTAGATGCAACCCTGAGATGCAAAAATCATAACAACTCAAACTATACACACATCCCTGCACTCAGAATAAGTTTTGAAGCAGGGGTGTCGAACCACAGCTCTGCCAGCAAAATGCGTCCCACTTGGGTTCTCAATCCGGCCCTCCGAGGTTTGCCAGATGACCATACCCTTTAAAGCCAGTATGCTCAGGAGCCAATTTCTGTATTGGGATGCTGAATCCTTAAAGAATATAGACAGCCTTGTCTGTAACCATGTAAGAGAATAAATAAGGTTGGGTGTGGACAAGCAGTGAACATCTAAGGTGGCCTCTTTACCATGCTGAAATGATAACATGATTTAATGTCATTTTTAGGTTCGTTTCAGCTCAAATCCCACGATGCTGAGGTCCTTTTGGGACTTAGCCTCACTCAGGACTGAACTTAGTGAGTGGGTTCAGACAACACGATAACCCACATGCAAGGGCTGAGTATGGATTGAGTGTGGGCTGTCGCTGAACCATGGATTGTTGTTGAAACTTGGGTTATCATGTTGTCTGAACCCCGCTGAGATAAGAAACCATGCTGAACAACCCACAGTTCACAACAAAACATGGGTTCTCTTCATGGGTTGTTCATGGTTAACAAGCCATGGCTTGTTAGTGCAGCTGGGTTCAGACAGCATGATAACCCATGGTTCAACGACAACCCATGGTTCAACGACAACCCACACTCAACCCAGACTCAACCCTTGAGTGTGGGTTATTGTGTTGTCTGAACCCAGTCCAAGATCATAACCAAGACGGACAATACACCTCTTTGTACATTCCCAAGTCCCATTAAGATGGAAGCCTGCTCAGTTTTGCCATCTGTGCTTATTTTTAAAGGAGCAGATGACAAAAAGGCACCAGCGAAAGCTGACATTTACATAATTAAGAATTCTACCCCTCTCCCTTCCTTCCCGTTACAAAATATTCCCAACAGGGATACCAGTTTTTCAGCCAGAACATAAAAACCAGACAACTCCAAAATGGCTAGAACTTGCTAGTTTATATTTTAACAAAAAATAATATAAAATAAAATGCTGCATTTGTCAAGTTGAGCGTACTGGAAGAGCTGCTGCAGCATGACCGTAATCTGCCGAAACTTTACTATTAATCACTCTTTAATGAGAGTAAATTGAATTTCCAGGCACACATTAATAATGGATGTATGAATTAACTCTTAGGAACCAACTCATGATGGCTTCATGGTATGGTGATCGTTATAGACTAGCTAAACATTGGATGCCGTCTCTTGAATATGCCAAGGAATGCACAAGAAATGGAACTGGAGCCTGTCGGTTAGTCACAATATTAACAACAACCACTGTGTGAAGGTCTTCAGTGTATAGTGACAAAGTTACATATAATTATCCCCATTTTACAGCTGAAGAAAGTGGAGGACAGAGCAGGAAGAGGACTTCCTTTAAGCTGTGGGAAGGTCCAGAACCAGAGTCTTGCTCTACACAAGCATTAGATTGGTGCCCTTTCCAGAAAGCCAGGGCAGTGTGGCTAAGACTGTAAGATAAAGAAGGGAGAGACCTAGGTTCAAATCCCCATAAAGCTCATTGGGTGACCTTTGGCCAGTCACCATCTCTCAGTGTAACCTACTTCACAGAATAAAGATTGGTGACCTCTCTACATGAGGTTTTTAACCCAGCACTTCTGCTCCCGGATTCTTTGTGGGATTAAGATCGGCTCCTTTACACGTGTGTGTGTGTCCCCCGGCAGGTTTTCTTTCTCTGCCTTTCTATATGTTTCATTACACAGCCACAAGGTGGCGCTGTGGTACAAAAGAATTGCAAAAAAATATACCAGTTTCTCCTAGCATGATTTTCAGATAATACCAGACTTTCCTGGATCTAAAAAAAAAAAAAAAAAAGCCGAGGGAATGGTTGCAAAGCACGGGAGAGGCCAGGGAGGATGACGACGTCGTGTATAAGCACCCGCGAACTACCGTGAGTAAGGAATCACGAGTGCATAATAAAGGCCTTGCGTAGAGAAGCCCCTAGGTTCAAATCCCCACTCAGCCATAAAAGCTCAAGGAGCGACCATTGGCCAGTCACAAGCTCTCAGCCTAACCTACTTCACAGGGTTGTTAGGAGGATAAAGTGCGCGTGTTGAACCCAGAACCTTCTGCATGCAAAGCATGTGCTGGGTCACAGAACTGTGGCCTTTCCCATAGTCCAATGTTCTCCAACCTTGGGTCCCCAGATGTTTTTGGCCTACAACTCCCAGCATGCCCCAGCCAGTGTAGCTGGGGCAGGCTGGGAGTTGTAGGCCAAAAACATCTGGGGACCCAAGGTTGGAGAACACTGCCATAGTCTCTCCTTCAGGCCCTAATATATCTGAACAAGCGGCAAAGTTTTACATTACCACTGTAGTAACGGCAAAGCACGGATCTTTCAGTGTCTGGAGGAGGTTTGGGGACAGATGAGGGCAAACAAACTGAAACTTAATATAGACACAACAGAGGTACTGCAGGTAGGGAAATCAATCAATCTGGATGGAGGCATACATCTGGACTTAGATGTGGTCGCACTGTTTGTGCCACCACAGCTAAGTGCACAGTTTGTGAGTGCTCCTGGACTCAGGAAGCTAAGGTGGCAGCAATGGCCAGAAGTACTTTTTTACAAGCTTCTTATACTTATTATTATTAATTTCATTTCTATACCGCCTGATAGCCGAAGAGTTAAGCACTCTCTGTGTGGTTAACAACAATTCGTGCAATACAATAAAAGACAAAATACAAATACAATAAAACCAGCATAGAATTTCAACACAAAATTTAAAACAGAATTTAAAACAATCTGAACAACTGAAGGCACAATCCTATAACATGTTTAGACAGAGAGAGAAAAAGGCCTACAACTCCCAGCTGGGGGTAGTAGGCCTTTTTTCTGTCTAAACTTGCATAGGATTGTACCCTAAAACAAGTTTAATACAACTAGACTTGTTAAGAAATAAAAACAGCTGACAGAAGCTCCCCATATGCCATGTAAAGCCATTAAATGCCATTAAATGCCTCAGCATAGAGGGCAGTCCTAACCTGGAGCCAAAAAGATAGCAGAGTTGGCACCAGGTGGGCCTCAGTGGGGAGATCATTCCACAACCGGGGGGGCCGCCACTGAGAAGGCCCTTTCCCTTGTTGCCACCCTCCAAGCCTCCCTCCGAGGTGGCACTCGGGGGAAGGTCTCAGATATTGAGCGTAGTGCCCAGGCAGAACTTAGCCTGGTATGACAGCTGTGACCCTGTCTGGAGAGGGCTGTTCTTGCCTCTGTTATTCACGCTATGGTGACATCCAGGCTAGACTCCTGTAATGCAGTGCGTGTGGGGCTGCCTTTAGAGATGGTTCCGAACCTTCCCCGGATGCAAAATGCAACTCATGTGACAACACTTAGTGCACCGGCTTGCCAGTACATTTCCAAGCCAAATTTAAACTACTCGTTTTAATCTTTAAAGACTTAAATGGATTGGGCACATGTTACTTGAAGGGCTGCCCCCCCCCACCCATACGAGCTTCCCCACACCCTGAGGTCATCGGCAGAGACCCTTCTCACTTGCCCGCACAATTCCTAACTCCTGGTCCCAATCGAATAGTTGTCCAAAGTGATACAGACTTGAGACTGACGTGTCTTCCTCTCTTTAGCCAGAGTGTCTCCATCACCAAACTAGAAATACATTTAATTACGTAGCAGCGCCCCCTGCGGTTGGGAGGATGAAACAATGATTATCCTTTCTCCTCAGGCCCCTAGAATTAAACCCCTTATCTTTCTCAGACAAGCCTGGTTCAGATCTTAAGTGAACATGTTTGGTATTTGTGCTTCGTGGCAAAACTTTCTGCTTCCAATTTTAAGACCGGTAACAGTGTGGCTTGGCGCATGAAGTAATCTACCCCGGGAAATTCTCATCTCAAAGTATTTTGTACTTCAGGAAAAATCAAAATCTGCTGTATTTTGTCTTGTTTTTATAAACTTGTGGAAATTGAAAGGAAATATTTGAAGCGGTAAGAGGTGGCTAAGCACAAGATCTTTCAAAATGTCCAGCCAATGCAACGACTGCAGGCTTTATAAAGGAAAATTATAAAGAGAACTTAATGAACACATTATGTTTCTGAGGCACTCTCTTCTGCAAAGAGAGATGGCTGGGAAAATATCCTCTTTCAAATAGGGGGGGGGGGGGAATTGGTTTAGAAAGCTCAAAACAAACCCTTTCGGGGATAAAACGGGCCTTTCGGAATAGTTGGGCAGGCCCAAGCACCTGCTCTTTTCTTGTGCTGTGCTGCCATCTGTTGGACACTTTCACACATTGCTTTTCTAACTTACAGGATGCCATTTGCATGAAAAAGCCACACACGTTTTTGTACCCCCACACCTCTTATTTAAGAGGGTTATGCTCAACCATGCTTTTCGCAGTGCTTTGTGTACAGAAGTACATGCTAGGCTTGTCGCCTCTTTTTAATGGCCCCAGTCATGCACTGCCAACAGTAGGCCCAGACATGCACGGAATTAGTCCTTGAAGGGTTTTCCTGACACACAGACAAAACTATGGGGAAAGCCAGCTAAATTCCTGGATGTTTATTTATTTATTTATTTATTTATTATATTTATTAATCGCCCATCTGGCCGGTTACCCGCCCACCCTGGGCGATGTACAATTAAAACAATACAATAAAACAATACAATAAAATATGATAATTAAAACAGTATAAAAATTCTTTTAAAATCCTAACCCACCCCATATTCCCGCCTGAACAACCATGTTTTTAATGCGCGGCGGAAGCTCATCATGGAGGGGGCATGGCGAAGGTCACTAGGGAGGGAGTTCCATAACGTGGGGGCCGCCACAGAGAAGGCCCTCTTCCTAGTCCCCACCAGCCTGGCTGCTCTGGCTGATGGGATAAGGAGAAGGCCGTCCGTGGCAGGTCTTGTTGAGCGGCCTACTTGATGTTGCTGGAGGCGCTCCTTGAGATAAACTGGGCTGGAGCCGTGTAGGGTTTTAAAGGTCAAAACCAACACCTTGAATTCAGCTTGGCAAGCAACTGGTAGCCAGTGCAACTCCTTAAGCACTGGCGTGATGTGATCACGCCGGCGGCTGCCCTTAATCAGGCGAGCCGCCGCGTTCTGTACCAGCTGAAGCTTCCGAACCGTCTTCCAGGGTAACCCCACGTAGAGCGCATTACAGTAGTCTAGGCGAGAGGAGACCAAGGCATGAACCACTGATGGGAGCAGATAATTATGAAGGTAGGGGCGCAACTGCCGTATCAGATTGAGTTGATACAGCGCTGCCCGGCTCACAGCTGACACCTGAGCCTCCATGGACAGCTGGGAGTCTAGAATGACCCCCAAGCTGCGGACCTAGTCCTTCAGGGGGAGATGTACCCCATTCAGCACCAGGTCAACATCCCCTAACCTCCCCTTGTCCCCCACCAGAAGTACCTCGGTCTTGTCAGGGTTCAGTTTCAACATGTTCCTTCCCATCTAGCAAGCCACTGACTCCAGGCATTTGGACAGGGTCTCAACGGCCAACCTTGGTGAGGACTTAAAAGAGAGGTAGAGCTGTGTGTCATCCGCATATTGATGACACTGCACCCCAAACCTCCTGATGATAGCCCCCAGCGGCTTTAGGTAGATGTTTGATAGCATCGGGGAGAGGATAGAACCCTGAGGCACCCCACAAGTGAGCAGCCGAGGGTCCAAAACCTCCTCTCCAAGAACTACCCTCTGGTACCTTCCAGAGAAGAAGGACCGGAACCACTGCAATACAGTGCCTCCGATACCCAACCCCTCCAGGCGGTCCAGGGGGATACCGTGGTCCACGGTATCAAAAGCCGCTGAGAGATTGAGGAGGACTAGAAAGGAGCATTCGCCCCTATCCAAGGCCCTCCTCATATCATCCACCAAGGCGACCAAGGCCGTTTCCGTCCCATGTCCAGGCCTGAAGCCCGACTGGCACGGATCTAAATAATTGGCTTCATCCAAGTGTGCCTTCAACTGAGCCCCCACCACTCGCTCAATCACCTTGCCCAGAAATGGCAAATTGGAGACTGGGCGAAAGTTGTTCAGGTCCTGGGAATCCAAGGAGGGCTTATTTAAAAGTGGTCTTACTGCAGCCTCCTTGAGGGCAGATGGCATCACTCCCTCCTCGAGGGAGGCATTCACCACCGCCTTGATCCCCTCACCCAGTCTCTCCCTGCAGCTCATAATGAGCCAGGACGGGCAAGGATCAAGCAAGCAGGTGGTCGGCCTCACAGATGAAAGCACCTTGTCCACTTCATCAGAAGGAAGAGGCTGGAACCGATCCCACAAGACCGGTCTACCATTGGCCTCCTCCCGCTCACTTCCTGTATCCACGACGTGCAAAATCCCACTCCTAATCCGATCAATTTTATCTGCAAAGTGCTTCGCTAAAGCCTCACAGGAGGCTTTGGATTGTTCCATCGGATCCGGAGCAACTGGACCGACCAGACTCCGGACCACTTGGAACAGCCTCCTGGGGCAGCACTGCGCAGACGCGATGGAGGCAGCATAGAAATTCTTTTTTGCTGCCTCCACCGCCACCCGGTAGGCTGAAGATGCAGCTCTAATCTGTGTTCGATCGTCTTCAGAGCGGGATCTTCGCCATCGGCGCTCTAGCCTTCTCACCTCTTGTTTCAGAGCTCGCAGCGAAGGATTGAACCATGGCGCCATGTGAGCTCTGTTTAGGTGAAGAGGGCGCTTTGGGGCAACTCGGTCTAATGCCCTGGTGATTGCAGCATTCCAGTCATCCACCAGGGTCTCGACCGAGCTACCGTTTGTGTGCTCCAATTCCCCAAGTGCATTCAGGAATCCATCCGGATCCATAAGACGCCTGGGGTGGACCATCCTAATAGGTCCCTCACCCCTGCAGAGGGGTTGTGGCATCGAGAAATCCAACCCCACCAGATAGTGATCTGACCATGACAAGGGGGTGGTGGATATACCCCCGATTTCCAGATCATTGCCCCCCTCTCCGGAAACAAAACCCAAGTCTAGTGCCTGACCGGCTACATGGGTTGGTCCAGTTAATACAGGGTGCAGCTCCCAGGAAGCCATGGTCTCCATGAAGTCCCGAGGTGCCCCCATGAGGGCAGCCCCCGAATGCATGTTGAAGTCCCCCAGCACCAATAGCCTGGGGGACCGCACACGCACATCAGAGACCACCTCCAGCACCTCAGCCAGGGAGTCTGTCGTGCAGCGGGGTGGACGGTACACGAGCAGAATCCCCAGACTGCCCTTGGGACCCAACCTCCAGTACATGCACTCAATAAACTTGGTCTCCCGGAGAGGGAGTCTGGTAAGGACCAAGGACTCCCGGTAGATAACAGCCACTCCCCCTCCCCGTCCCCCAACCCTTGGCTGCTGGGCATACGAGAAACCGGCCGGACACAAGGCCGCCAGAGTTGGAGCAGCGGCCTCGTCCAGCCAGGTTTCCGTAATACATGCCAGGTCCGCACCCTCATCCAGGATCAAGTCATGGATTACAGATATTTTTTGGGTAACGGACCTGGCATTACACAGCAGCAAACGCAAGGGTGGGGAAGGAGCCACACACACCCCAGTTATCCCTTGGCTCTGGGCAGGCCTGGAACAGGGGATAGATATTAAGCATCGATCCCCTGTTCCCCCTAATCGGCGTGGCCTGCCCCTAGCACTCTGCCAGCGTCTGCCGCTCAACAATGGTATGTTTTGCCCCCCCGGAACTCCCCCCATCATCTCCCTGAGATGGGCACATGCCCCCCCTGCTTCCGCCGATCAGGCAGGAGACCCACCCCTAATTTTAACCCCTAAAACCCAAACCCAGCTCAGACAGGGGGGTAGGCCCTCGCCCTCGTGCCACCCCCCAAGTGGCTCCCCCAAAGGGGCGACCCCCTTTGGCGTCATCCCCTTCTGAGACGTCGCCGCCGGGGAGTCGCCACCCTGCAGGCCGGCAGATGAAGGTTGGGGCTCTGCTGGAGCAGCTGGCCCCACTCCCCAATCAGTCGAGGGGCTGCTGCAGAGGCAGGGCCCCAGTCCAGCACGGAACCACCAGGGAGGGGGAAAAAGCTGGCTGCAGGTGGGTCACCAGCTTACCCCCCTCCCTAAAAGTAGGCTCCTTCCAACTCTATGATCTATGAATCTATGAAATCTTCCACCCTGCCCTAGTTGCTGTGTGGCATAATCTGAGACTTGGTCAATTACAGAAATTAGGGGAGGTGTGGAAGACAGTACCAGGGAGGGAGCAGGAAGGAGAAGTCGCAGCTGCCTTGTCGCCTGCTGCTTATGGAGATTTAGAGCTTTTCTACACGAGGCTGTTAATCCGCTGTATCTACTTTTGTTGCAGAACTGAGATCACTACATGAGGGGCGTTTCCTTTCCTGCTTTTCCACTACATACCCTCTAGGTGGCACTGTGGTATAGTGGAATAGCACAAATAGACACCGCTCTTCCTTTCGCAATAAAATGCCGCAGTTTCCCCGCTCTAAAAAACAAAACAAAACCTCACGGAAAGCGCTGGTTAGACACAGAAGCGAAACTAGAGGGTCACTTCATCATCTAAAGAACCCGTAAACAACCGTGAGTAGGGAATGATGAGCGCACAAGAAATGCCTTGTGTAGAAAAGCCCTTTAAAGGTATATGTACGTTCTTTGCCTTTGAATCTAGCAATCTTACTAGTCTCACTTTGTTGTGTGTGGCTCGTGACCCCAGCTGGGGATGCTCACCCCTCGTTGCCTCAACAGGATATTATTATTATTATTATTATTATTATTATTATTATTATTTGCATCCCGCCTTTCTCCCAACACTGGGACCCAAGGCAGCTTACAGCCTTTAAAACTCATACAATTAAAACAAAAATAGAAAAATACAAAAGTTAAAAATAGAATTAAATTGTCAATAATATTAAAATTATATATATATATATATATATATAGCGTTAAAAACAGTACAATATACATAAGAGTAAAAACAGCATTCCATCACATCACAGGCTAGTCCAGTGCTTCTCAATTATTTTCTGTCATGCCCCCCCTAGGAAGAAGAAAACATTTCGCGCCCCCCGCACGACTGTAAATAGTATCATTTGTCTATAAAATTGTTATAAGTACACCTCTGCATAACACTGTATCCTTATTAACGTATAAGAGAATAAAAAAAGAAAGAAATGTGGATCAATTTACAACAAAGAATAGCTTTATTAACTGTAGCAGAAAAGATTTAAAGGAGCACAGGATTTAAAGGAACACAATATTAAAAAAAACTTTTAACTGAGGTCAAACGAGCCCCCCTTTACGGAGCCTCGCGCCCCCCCCCTGGGGGGGCCGCCCCACTATTTGAGAAGCACTGGGCTAGTCCCAAATGCCTTCCGAAACAGGAAGGTCTTTGCCTGTCTCTGGAAGCTTACCAGGGAGGGCCCCACTCTCAGAAATGGATCTGAATCACACCACACTCATCCACACGGATGCCCAATCAGCTATGTATGGGTCCCCCTTGCTAGTTCAGGTCATGGGTGTTTATATGCCTGTTTGCTCCTGCAGTTCATAGACCAATTTAAAATTGGCAGAGGCCTACAGATCACAAAACGTTCCATAGCCACTGTCTTAAATTACAGTGGCATGTTTGCCTCTTTTGGTGAGATGGAGGAATTGTAATATTAATTTGAAACAAACCCTTTAGGGTGCAATCCTATTTATTTATTTGTGTAGGTATTTACTAAATTTCTATAGCCACCGCATAACACAGGTTCTCTGGGTGGCTCACAAATATAAGAATTAAAACTAACAACTAAAACACAGATTTAAAACAAGAGGACCTGACCACACAAGTATTTATAAGGCCTTGGTTAACAAAAGGGTCTTCACCAGATGCTGAAAAGAAAGGTGGTGCCAGGTGAATCTCTCTAGGTCAGTGCTTCTCAAATAGTGGGGCGGGCCCCCCAGGGGGGGCGCGAGGCTCCGTAAAGGGGGGCTCATTTGACCTCAGTTAAAAGTTTTTTTTAATATTGTGTTCCTTTAAATCCTGTGCTCCTTTAAATCTTTTCTGCTACAGTTAATAAAGCTATTCTTTGTTGTAAATTGATCCACATTTCTTTCTTTTTTTATTCTCTTATACATTAATAAGGATACAGTGTTATGCAGAGGTGTACTTATAACAATTTTATAGACAAATGATACTATTTACAGTCGCGCGGGGGGCGCGAAATGTTTTCTTCTTCCTAGGGGGGGGCATGACAGAAAATAATTGAGAAGCACTGCTCTAGGTAGACTGTTCCATAACCGGGGTGCCACTACCAAAAAGTCCTTCTCCCTGGGCATGCTGGGAGTTGTAGGCCTTTTTTTGGGACTAAACTTGCATAGGATTGCACCCTTAGACACTTACCAAGGAGTTGGAAGGACAATCACCCATCCATCATAATTTTCTCTCATCTATCCGCAGATGGAAGACAACTCTTGCCCTACATTTGCTGATGGAAGGTTGATTTCTTCCTCAGCTCAAGCACCACGGTCTCTCCTCCTTTTCTCGCTACTTCCCCCTCACTTTTCCACCCTCCCTCCATCCATCCATCCACTCTCCGGTGGTACCCTGCTGCCGATCAATAGCACCACTGCCTCCTTCGCTTTCTGGAATACGTAAAGCACCCTGTGGATATTTTGTACATAACAGACCCGTTAGCAGAATGGCACTTGTAATAGCCGGCAGAAAGCATCTGACGTGTAGCTGCCGTGCTCTTACAGTAATTCAATCCTAAATATAACACTCCGTGATTACCGGTGTCATTAGCTGCACAATATAGACAAGGCCATACAATGAGTACCTTTCAGGAACCGTACGCGGGGCTGAATGCCGGCAATCTAATCCGCTCGGTTGGACCCTCAGGTTAATCAATAAAGGGTAAAATCAAAGGTCATTCTCAGTGCTCATTTTTGTTGGTTTTCTCTTCCCCAGGGAAAGGAGTAAGGACCAAGTGGCATTACCGTTCCACTCTTCCAAGGTTATAGACACACAAAGCCAGCTTTGGGGCTTACGGGGGTCTTCCAGAGCCACAAGAGCCTGGGCCTGTTTACCTATCGTTGTGGGTGGAGGTGGTGTGGCAGAGAAAGGTGTCCTAGCAGCAGCGGGGAGTGTTACAAGTAGATATAATCAGAGCATCTGGTTATGACTATGGCTCACAAGGAAGGCAGACAACAGGCCCCAGCAGCAGTTTGGATAAGCCCGGGTTTGTGAGAAGTGAGCAGGGATGTTGAAGAGTCCTTGGTTTCGAGTCAAGAGTCGAGTCACGAGTCTTTGGACCCGAGTCTCGAGTCCGAGTCCAAGTCCTAGGTCCAAAATGGTGACTCATGAGTCACGAGTCACAAGTCACTCCCAAAGCTGACTCCACGAGTCCCTATTAAAATCAATGGGGTTTTTTCCCCCAACAAAATAAGGCTATTTCAGATGTGTGGCTTAAATAAATTCTAGGCACAAGTGTGCCTTTTTATTTTAAAACTCTGCAACTGATTTTGGCAAGAACAGACCAGGCAGAAAAACCCAAAATAACCAGACAGGCAGAGGAGGCAGGGAACCCCAAAACAGGCAGGCAGAGGCAGCCAAACCCAAAATGTCTGAAAGGTTACATTTTAGGGAAATGATTTTAAAAAATAAACTTGCTGTACTTCCTAAAACCTATCCATGTTGCATCTGAGGAACACGATTTTGGAACACGAGTCATTGGTCTCAAGTCCCGAGTCGAGTCTCGAGTCCCATTAAAAATATTGGGACTCGAGTCTGACTCGAGTCAGAGGGGGGACTCAGTCCGACTCACGAGTCGAGTCCTCGAGTCCGAGTCCCCATCCCTGGAAGTGAGCAGCCTAAGCCACTTGCTGGACTGGCAGGATGAGAGAGAAGATGCAGATGAAGGCTTGAATGGAGAGTGATTGAAGTCCTGATGCAGAGAGAAGGCATGAATGGGCAGCGGCTGAAGCCTTGCAATGACCAGATTAACGCGCCATGGCCTAAAGCAGAGAGTCCCCAGATGTTGCTGGACTACAGCTCCCAGAATCCCTTGCCATTAGCCATGCTGGCTGGGTATGCTGGGAGCTGTAGGCCAGCAACATCTGGGGACCCAAGGTTGGAGAGCCCTGGCCTAAAGGGGACAGGAGAGAAACTCCTGACAAGAAATTGAAACAGCCCTGGGGGGAAAGGATGGCCTCCCTCCAACCCAGGGCGGGATTCCATCAGAGTCATAAACTAGTCAGGTGAGGGGAACCCCACAAAAGTTTTCCCCCTCAGAAGCCCCAGCCTCACACAACGGAAGGTGGCGGGCACTCAACAGGGTGATGACAAACATCAGGGAAGCAGAGACGGCCCGTTCCGCTCTCACGTAGCAAGCAACTCAGAGAAAGGGTGGAAGAACTCAGGCTTAGCAAATAGAGGTCAGCAAGCAGGGCCGCACGCACCTCTTGCTCCCCTCTGCCACGCAGGACCCCTTCAACATGGGACCAACAAAAAGACAGGTAGCGATGGATTCTTTCTTTTCCTTGCTGTCCATAGACTGCACGGCACAGGGACCTTTTCTCTCAGAATTATAGAGCAGTGTTCTCCAACCTTGGGTCCCCAGATGTTTTTGGCCTACAACTCCCAGCATGCCCCAGCCAGCTACGCTGGCTGGGGCATGCTGGGAGTTGTAGGCCAAAAACATCTGGGGACCCAAGGTTGGAGAACACTGTTATAGAGTATGATTGGAGACGCAGTAGGTATGTTTTGCTGCCTGAATGTATTTACCATCAGGAACTAAGGCACTGTACCTGCTCTATATTTCTTCTTGAATAAACAGCATTTCCTTCTAAGTGTGTTGCGTCTCAGTTCAATGTTAGTATGTATGTCAAGCCTGGGTTTAGTGCTAAAGGGCGAAGTGCGCACACCACCCAACTGTGCGCACCTTTACCCCGGCCAAAGATTCCAAACCTTTTTGCAATAGGGTGGGGGTTCGCTTCTCTTCTTTAAGGGAATCTAATCCCCAGCTTATCTGTCGTAGCAGTAGCTTTGGGCTCGGGGTCTGCTGCAGGTTCGATATAGGCCCGTGGGCACAAATGTGCCTGTTAGGCTGGCCGCTTGTGCATTCCCAGAAAAGGGTATCAGCATCGCCAAAACAGAGGACCAAAGAGGACAGTGATTTGCATAACATACCATAAAATTGGCACACGTTTATTTATTATATTATATTTATACCCTGCCTTTTTCTCTGCAAGGAACCCAAGGCAGCTTACATAAGCCTCCTGCTTCCTCTCCATGTTATCCTCACAACAACCCCGTGAGGTCGGTTAGGCTGAGAGTCAGGGACTGGCCCAAAGTCACCCAGCGAGCTTCCTGGCTGAGTAGGGACTAGGACCCTGACTCTCCCAGTGGTGGGCTCTCCCAGTCTGGAGGCATTCAAGGTGCGGCTGGACAGACATCTGTCAGAGATGCTTTGACCTGGATTCCTGCATTGAGCAGGGGGTTGGACTCGATGGCCTTGTAGGCCCCTTCCAACTCTACTTTTCTATGATTCTATGATTCTATGACCCGGATCTCCCGAGTCCCAGTCCAACGCTCTAACCACTATGCCACACTGGCTCTCAATTTCATTATGCGTATAGATGAACATTTAGAAATGTCCCCTAGTTTTTAAATAGAAATGCAGTACATGTCACCACGACCAGGTGATCTGCTCCTCCGTCTGCTGTCTGTGATGGGCAACTTCGAAGCCCCTGCTGCTGCTTTCCCTTCTCAGCATTCTTTATCTTTAAACCAGCGTGGGACAAGCCTTCCAAATTGAGGATGCCTGCCTTCCAACCGAGGAGCGTCCTCCGTAAAGCAGGACACAGGGCCACGCATAATGCCTGTAGGCCCCACCGTCGGCGCTCACGCTGGCTCAGCTTGTCTGGGCGTGGAAAGCTAAGCAGGGTCAGGCCTGGTTGTCACTTGGATGGGAGACCCCCTCCTCTAGTTTCCTGCACTGAGCAGGGGGTTGGACTCGATGGCCTTGTAGGCTCCTTCCAACTCTATGATCTATGAATCTATTGTGGCTCATTTCCTGCTCCTCTGTCTTCACCACCACCCCAACCAGGGGTCCCTTTTACATTCTCTCTCTCTTGGCCGGCCCTACCATCAGAGAATGTGAGGCAACTGCTTCAGGCAGCAGATGCTGGTGGTCAGCAGAAGCAATCCCTGGGGCTGTTCCTTCCTCCCAAGCCCCCTGACCTTTTCCATCCTTCTGAGCCCATGCCCCAGCAGCAGCGGGGCTGGCTTGGACTGGTGGTTGACCATCTTGCCTTGTTGCCTTCTCCCCCCAAAAAATCGCAGACAGCACCACTTATTTCCTCTGGAGCAGAAGAAAGAAAGAAAGGAAGGAAGGAAGGAAGGAAGGAAGAAAGAAAGAAAGAAAGAAAGACCAGAAGTGGACAGGGAAATGGCATGATTTCCTACAAAAAGAATAGATAAATTGGTGGAGAACAATACATCTTCCAGGGAAGCACAAACAAATCCAGTTTTTGAAAAGTTATTGGGCTAATCTTCCTTTTGGTGGGGTTGGGAAAAAAATCCACTATGAAAACAAAGTTGTATTATCAGATGACCAGATATGGTATTAATAATGAAGCCCTACACAGGATGGGATTAGTAGCAAATTGCAAACAAGTTCTTGCTAAGTAGCTTATGATTCAACCTGCTCCGCTGCTAAATACCCACACCCCACATCCAATATACACAAAATGGTTGATTTTGATTAGCGAGTCAATTCATATCTATATGCATTTTAAACATCTGCTCCACTACCAAATGTGCACCCCAAGCTTACATCTTTTGACATTCAAAAGTCAACTTTCTACTTTTCTGAATCTGGGTTAATATTGTTACACCCTTGCATCCCCAGTCCTCTGACAGGTGAGAACTCCGGCACTCAAGGCCATCCCAAGACATTTTGCTGCCTGGAGCGAAGGACAAAATGCCCCCTGCTCCATTCCATGTACCAGACTGACCAGACTGGCAGTTGAATCTTTTTTTTTTTTGCCACTGCAAATTTCGGCTGTGCGATGGAGGGGACGGGGACCCTGTCAAGGTTCCACCTGTACCAGGACACCTTGATCAGCTCCTTAAATATATTTTGCCTCTTTAAGAGCCCCTCCTGTATCAGGATGCCAATTCTCTGCTTTTTACCTTCTCTTCCCAGTAACATGAGATTAGGCCTTAGGCGTGGGGCAAAAGACACTCCAAAACACTTGATGTTAACAATAACTGTTTACTTTAGTAAATATTGGTAGATTCACAACAACTTAAGGTAATTACACAAATAGAGCTGTATACAGTAATACCTTGGATTGCAAATACCTTGGTTTGAGAGCGTTTTGCAAGACAAGCAAATTTTTAAATATATATATATATATATATATATATATATTTACTTGATATACAAGCAACGTCTTGTAATACAAGTGCTGTAGTATGGCTTAAATTAAAAAATCTCTGTACAAATTTTTTTGGGGGGGATTTCGTTTTGATATACAAGTGTTTTGGATTACAAACACGTTTCCGGAACGAATTATGCTCTCAATCCAAGGCATGACTGTACACATTTTATTAGATCACTCCGCTTGAGCATTTGTGGAGAAATGATACCTGGCACAAAAATATACAACTTTATACCATATATTGTGACTGCCGTGTATTGAGTTGTGTCAACGGAGCATCGATAACTACAGTCATGCCTTGGATTGAGAGCATAATTCGTTCTGGAAACATGCTTGTAATCCAAAACGCTGTGTGAACAGAATGCTGGACTAGGTGGACCCTTGGCCTGATCCAGCAGGGCTCTTCTGATGTTCTTATGAGGATCAGAGATGGGGGTAACAGTCAGGTCTGGTGTTTTGCAAGAATGCATGCTGTTTGCTTCCACGTACACTCTGCACGTGTATTAAGAAATAAAGCAAATATTACAAGAATTCCATAAGACTCCAATCCTCTTTCACCCAAGACGTCAGTGCAGCTCCAGGTTTTGGGGGGTCTTGGACAAGGCACCCTCAATGGGCCCACTCCCTCAGCGAGTCTACCTTCTCACCACCATTGTAACAACATGAAAGAGCTGCTGGATTTGGCCTGGATGGGGTGTGCTTCCTGAAGAGCCAGAAAGTAGTCGAGGGCAACATGCACTGCTTCCGGACTAAGGGGAGGGAGGCTACTGCCTGAGAGAGTTTTGTGGGAAAGGCTTTGTTTACATAAAACTTACGGTAGGTTTGTTTGGAAGGCAGTCTTTGAGTCTGTGGGGTGCAGTCCACCAACTTTGAAACCATTCCCACCAGCTGCTCCTCATCTTCTCCCTCATCATTGCTCCCATGTGCTTGCTTGACAGGCAGAGAGAGAGAGAGGGCGTGTTCGCACGACACGGGAACCGCGGGGGAGCAGAAGTCCCCTGTGGTTCCCGTGCTGCGCGAACGCCGACTGGCGGTGCCCCTGCGGGACAGCCACGCGCGGGACACACGCAAAGTGACCATGGGTGGCAGGGATGGGGACTCGGACTCGGGGACTCGGACTCGTGAGTCGGACTGAGTCCCCCCTCTGACTCAACTTGGACTCGAGTCCCAATATTTTTAAAGGGACTCGAGACTCGACTCGGGACTCAAGACCAAGGACTCTTCAACATCCCTGGGCTGTGCCAGAAGGAGTGGAGAGGAGCGTGATTGCCGGCGAAGAGCACATGGAAGTGAGGTGCGCCGCTGCTCGGCCACTATGGACGTCTACCAGGAGTGCAGCCCCAACAGTGTGTCAAGATTTATTTTGATTGGTGTGTTGCGTACTTGGGAGAGGCAGAAGAAGGACCTGAGATTACTCTGTGTGGCTGCTCTGAGTGTGTTTCTGGTTCCAGCAAGTTCATCACCAGTGGAGCAGGTGTTCAGTGAGGGTGGAATTGTGATGAGACCTCACCGTTCCAGAATGGGGGCCAAACATTTAGAAAAAATCATGTTCCTCAAATGCAACATGGATAAGTTTTAGGAAGTACAGCAAGTTTATTTTTTAAAATCATTTCCCTAAAATGCAACCTTTCAGACATTTTGGGGTTTGGCTGCCTCTGCCTGCCTGTCTGGGGTTCCCAGCCTCCTCTGCCTGCCTGGTCTCTTCTTGACCAGTTCAACAGTTGAATTGTCCAAGACAAAGGCCTCTGCTTGCCTGCTTTGGGGCTCCCTGCCTCCTCTGCCTGCCTGGTTATTTTGGGTTTTTCTGCCTGGTCTGTTCTTGCCTAAATCAGTTGCAGAGTTTTGAAATCTGAAGTAGCCTTATTTTGTTGGGGAAAGACCCCATTGATTTTAATAGGGACTCGTGGAGTCAGCTTTGGGAGTGACTCGTGACTCGTCGTGAGTCACCATTTTGGACCAAGGACTCGGACTCGAGACTCGGGTCCAAAGACTCGTGACTCGACTCGTGACTCGAGACCAAGGACTCTTCAACATCCCTGATGGGCGGTAGAGGGGTAAGCCCCTACCGTGTGTGTGGCCACCCTGCTGTGCAAACAGCTGCGGCCGCTCCAGCCTGTAGGGGCAAACGGCCCCTCTGGGCAACCTGAGTCCCCGCCCCTAGCACCGGGAGGCCTGCACTGCGGTGCGGGGACTGCCGGCTCCACCAGGGTCCGCCCACACGCGCGGGGCGCAGGTCGTCTGCGGCGCCCCGCCAGACCCCGCGGACGGCCCCGTGGTGCCTCCCCCCCCTCACAGCCTGGGTCGTGCAAACCGGCCCAGAGCCAGTGAGCAAGAAGGCCACGGCATCTCCTGCTCCTCCTTCTCACCACCGCCGTTGTCTGGGCCAGAGCGAGAGGCAGGTGAACAAGCAGGTTGCAGTGGTGAAGAGGAGGAGCATGTCCAGGGGGCTCTTTTCAGTAGGCCCCTGCTGGGGTGCGGGCCCTTGGCATGTGCCCAACCATGCCTACTTTTGACACCGTCCTACAGAGAGTGTCTCAGCACTGGGGAAGTGGGGTGCGTACCACAATTTGATGTCAACCATCTCTCTTTCATTCAAAATGTTGTTTTTTTCATGATTTACACACTCCTGTTTCCCCTGCTGTTATAGACATATGTTTGCTTTGCCAGCGATGTAAATACGCATTCTGAGGCGAGGAGAAAAACAACTGCATAGGTCTCCCCAGTTCTAACGCAATGTAGGTAGATTTAGATGGCTTGGAGAGCAAGGAACAGGATGCTGAAGTATACACTATACTACAAATGAAATTTAATAGGGATAAATGCCAGGTGCTACACCTAGGGAAAGGAAACCAAATGCAGAGTTACAGAATGGGGGACACTTGGCTCGACAATACTACAAGTGAGAAGGATCTTGGAATTGTGGTAGATCACAAACTGAATATGAGCCAGCAATGCCATGAGGCTGCAAAGAAGGCAAATGCTATTTTGGGCTGCATTAATATAGAAGTATAGCTTCCAAATCGCGTGAAGTGATCATTCCCCTTTACTCAGCACTGGTTAGGCCTCATAGAATCATAGAATCATAGAAAAGTAGAGTTGGAAGGGGCCTACAAGGCCATCGAGTCCAACCCCCTGCTCAATGCAGGAATCCAGGTCAAAGCATATCTGACAGATGTCTGTCCAGCTGCACCTTGAATGCCTCCAGACTGGGAGAGCCCACCACCTCCCTAGGTAGTTGATTCCATTGTCTTATTGCTCTGACAGTCAGGAAATTTTTCCTGATGTTTAGGTGGAATCTGGGTTCCTGTAATTTGAGCCCATTATTCCGTGTCCTGCAAACTGGGATGAACGAGAAGAGATCTTTGCCCTCCTCTGTGTGACATCCCTTCAAATACTGGAAGAGTGCGATCATATCTCCCCTCAGTCTCCTCTTCTGAAGGCTAAACATGCCCAGTTCTTTCAGTCTCTCCTCATAGGGCCTTGTTTCCAGTCCCTTTATCATCCTTGTTGCCCTCCTCTGAACCCTCTCCAGTTTGTCTATGTCCTTCTTAAAGTGAGGTGCCCAGAACTGGACGCAGTACTCAAGATGAGGCCTAACCAGTGCCGAGTAAAGGGGAATTATCACTTCCCGCGATTTGGAAGCTATACTTCTATTAATACAGCCCAAAATAGCATTTGCCTTCTTTGCAGCCACATCGCATTGCTGGCTCATATTCAGTTTGTGATCTACCACAATTCCAAGATCCTTCTCACTTGTAGTATTGTTGAGCCAAGTGTCCCCCATTCTGTAACTCTGCATTTGGTTTCCTCTCCCTAGGTGCAGCACTTGGCATTTATCCCTATTAAATTTCATTCTGTTGTTTTCGGCCCAGCGCTCCAGCCTATCGAGGGTCACTTTGAATTTTGTTTCTGTCTTCCAGAGTATTAGCTGTTCCACCCAACTTTGTGTCATCTGCAAATTTGATAAGCATTCCCTGTACCTCCTCATCCAAGTCATTAATAAAAATGTTGAAGAGCACCGGGCCCAGGACCGAGCCCTGTGGTACCCCGCTCGTTACCTCTCCCCAGTTTGAGAAGGAACCATTGATAAGCACTCTTTGAGTCCGATTCTGTAGCCAATTGTGGATCCACCTGATAGTTGTTCCATCTAGCCCACTCTTAGCTAGCTTACTAATCAGGATATCATGAGGCACTTTGTCGAAAGCTTGCTGAAGTCCAGATATATAATGTCCACAGCATTCCCACAGTCCACAAGGGAGGTTACCCGATCAAAAAAATGAGATCAGATTAGTCTGACAGGATTTGTTCTTGACAAATCCATGCTGGCTTCTAGTAATCACTGCATTGTTTTCAAGGTGCTTGCAGACTGACTTCTTTATAATCTGCTCAAAAATCTTCCCAGGGATTGATGTCAGACTGACTGGCCTATAGTTCCCAGGTTCCTCCTTCTTGCCCTTTTTGAAGATGGGAACAACATTTGCCCTCCTCCAGTCGTCTGGCACTTCACCTGTCCTCCATGATTTCTCAAAGATAATAGACAGTGGTTCTGAGAGTTCTTCTGCCAGTTCCTTTATTACTCTAGGATGCAGCTCATCAGGCCCTGGAGATTTAAACTCGTTCAGAGTAATCAGGTGCTCCTTGACCATTTGCCTATCAATCTCAAGCTGCAATTCTGCCCCTTCAGTCTGCACTTCAGGTTTGCCAGGGGGGTCATAGACCCTCTTTTGGGAGAAGACCGAGCCGAAGTAGGAATTGAACACATCTGCCTTTTCTTTGTCTCTGTTATCATTGCCATCCTCTCGCGAGTTTGAACCCCACCAGTTCTTTTTGTCTTTATTGGCAATAAGAATTTGTTGCTTTATCTCGCTAACTAGCTATCCAGCTTTAGCCTCCGACCTATCGCAGTTCTGTGCTACTGCTGTCTCTCCCTGAGCTGTTCTTCCACTTCCTATACTGTCCTTTTTGTTTTCAGGTCACTTGATTTATTGGACGCACATGGCTTCCTCATCCTGGGGGAATGTGCAAGTGTGCCTTTATTCCTCTTAAAACTCCCCCCCGGGCTCTGGTCCAGTTCTGGGCACCACACTTTAAGAAGGATGTAGACAACTGGAGAAGGTTCAGAGGAGGGCAACAAAGATGATAAAGGGACTGGAAACAAAGCCCTGTGAGGAGAGATTGAAAGAACTGGGCATGTTTAGCCTTCAGAAGAGGAGACTGAGGGGAGATATGATCGCACTCTTCCAGTACCTGAAGGGATGTCACACAGAGGAGGGTCAGGATCTCTTCTCGATCATCCCAGTTTGCAGGGCACGGAATAATGGGCTCAAGTGACAGGAACCCAGATTCCACCTAAACATCAGGAAAAATTTCCTGACTGTCAGAGCAATAAGACAATGGAACCAACTACCCAGGGAGGTGGTGGGCTCTCCCAATCTGGAGGCATTCAAGGTGCGGCTGGACAGCCATCTGTCAGGGATGCTATGACTTGGGTTCCTGTGTTGAGCAGGGGGCGGGTTGGACTCGATGGCCTTATAAGCCCCATCCAACTCTACTATTCTATGATTCTATGAAATGCAGCTCCCCCGTGTAATACTTTAGCGCACGACACGATGCATATTTTCGTGTGTAAGCTCCTCAGGGCTCCTGTTTTCTTGTACTCTGTAAAAAACCCATGCACACTGATGGCGCTATAAAAATAAGAAGCGTGCACTGAGGCAGCTCATGCATGCACGCCGACAGCAAAAATAGCAGTGCTGGTGGGTTTCTCTCTTCCCCCCCCCCCCAGTTTTGCATCCCCCAATTCAGGATAAAATTCCGTCCGATTGGCAACTCATAATGGGTGGCTCGCCACCTAGCGCCCTCGCTCAACAGAGATTAGGGGGTGAGGGCTCCCCTTCCATATCAGAGACAGAGAGAGACATCTAGTTCTGCTTCAATTATGATACATCTGATCTTTTAAAAATCAGAAATAGAAATAGACGACTGGGTACATTCTGTTATATTTCCTTACTTTGGGAAACCAACCAAAAGACTATGTCACCATGTTCCTATTTAGGCCAGCCTAGTGCACACCGCGTGCTTTTAATCTCTGAACCCATTTTGTTTTATAAAAGCTTCCCTGCTAGCAAGGAAAGCTTAAAATGGACACATTTTGCTCTTTCGTCCTCTCTTTTCCAGGAAGGCAATTATTGTGTATCTCCCCACCTTTTAATTTCCACACCACACACACACACACCGCCTTGTTAGTAGAGCACCACATGACTGCTCCAATAACAAAAGATTTCTTCCTAATAAGGAATCCAGGGTTCAGTCCTCACTGGCCTTCTGCATTTTAGGGAGCTTGGTGAAAAATAAAAGAGTGCCCCCTCTGGCACTTTTGCACCATGGGCTGTTTTTGCAGCTATGGAAAAGCCGTAATTCGCAAAGTTTCGCCTCTAGCGTTTCTGCAGCTCTCGAATGCACCAGTCAGATCAAAAAAAGTAGTAATCACATCCCAGCTGGATTCCACATTGATGGATTCACACATTTAGACAGGTGAGAGTGCCTCACCACAGTCAGCCGTCTTTCACTTTGACCCAGGCTTATATTATTATTGCAAAGTTTCCGAATTGCACAAATGGAATCGGGAATGCGGGTTGGTTTCAAACGGGCTGGCCACCCTTCTCTTTCACCTTGTGCGGCGTTCTACCTGGATCTTCCCGTCTGCATTCTCAGCGCACCAATTTGGTTGCGTGAACCAGACATCAGTGCAGCCCAGCAATGAACTAAAATGAGTACAGCAGAAAAATTCAAAGTCACTGACTTGCTAGTGATTGAGTGTCCACAGAGCATATGATGACGGAAGATTCAGAGATGACAGTCTCAAAACTGAAGTAGCCGCAGGATCATGTCCAGTCAGCACAACTAGGTATGTGAAGGCTTGGGGGGGGGGAACTGAGGGGGACTCCCCAATATGGGGGGGACCATTTCCTCCCCATTTCCTCCCCAAAATCCCTGGGGAAAAACTAAAAACAAACAAACGACTGGACTTTCCCCCATTTTTTTCCTGGTTTTTTCCTCCCAGGGCTTCACAACTCTAAGCCCAACAATAATTTGGGTGGCCAGTTGCCTGGCCAGATGGGCAATAATAATAATAATAATAATAATAATAATAATAATAGAGCTTAGAGAACGAGAATTTTGTATAGTGCATCACTCAGCACCCTCCCGCCCATGTTCCCCAGAGAGAGAGAGAGAGAGAGGCCTTGCACCACCAAGATGCCTTCCAGGGTTTTGCAGGACCCTTGGGCAAGACACCCTCCATGACCTCCCCCCTCCCTCAGTGAGCTGCTATTCATAGATTCATATAGATCTGATAGAGTTGGAAGGGGCCTACACCGAGTCCAACCCCCTGCTCAATGCAGGAAACTAGTGGAGGGGTCTCCCATCCAAGTGATAACCAGGCCTGGCCCTGCTTAGCTTTCCATGCCCAGACAAGCTGAGCCAGCGTGAGATGTATTCCTCCTCCTCCTCACTACAACAGCAGCAACAACCAGCTTGACGCCTGGCAAATTATGAAGTTTGTCTATTCACCATATCAATGTGGTGAATTGTTGCTGTTATTATTATTATTACTACTACTACTACTACTATGTTATTATTATTATTATTAGTAGTAGTAGTAGTAGTAGTAGTAATTATTATTATTACTACTACTATGGACCCATCGCTAGAGTCTACACAATTTTCTTTAGAATTTTCCTCCTTTTAAAATCTCCTTTTTGTAAATTTTCTTTTTTTTTTATCCTGGAAGACAATCTTACTCGGTCACGAGTGATCGCCTGACTGACTGACTACTACTACTACTACTTTGTAGTAGTTTTATTATATTGTTTTAATTGTACATCGCCCAGGGTGGTCGGATGGCCGGCCAGATGGGCGATTAATAAATATAAGAAATAAATACTACTACTACTACTACTACTACTTGAGGCTGCAATCCTATACTTACTTACCTGAGAGTAAGTCCCATTGAACTCAATGGACTTACTTCTGAGTAGACATGCATAGAATAGTACTGAAGGAATAGTGCCGAATGAATTTTCGTCATTATAAGGTTTTCATGTACTATGGACAGAACTCCTGAAATAAGAGCAAGCTGTTAAAACTGAACAAGTGGGAACCGGTATGGCGTAGTGGTGGAGAGTGTTGGACTGGGACTCTGGAGATCCGGGTTCTATTCCCCGCTCAGCCATGAAACTCACTGGGTGACTTTGGGCCAGTCACTGACTCTCAGCCTCACCTACCTCACAGGGTTGTTATGAGGATGAAACGGAGAAGAGGAGGATTATGTAAGCTATCTTGGGTTCCTTACAGGAAAAAAGGTGGGATGTAACTAAAGAAATAAAACCCTGACTTAGTTGAGACAACCACATTTTGCATTTAAAAGTTTTTATTTTCCTTGCAGGGGAAAAAAGGCAGGATATAAATATAATAAATAAATAAATATATTTATTTTATTTTATTTGGGACGCTCTGTGCGGCTAAAGAAAAGCAACCTGGCAGAAGGTAGTTGCACCAAAACTTTTATTTTTAAAAATGCATGCAATGAAGAGAAGACTCTTATGACGACAGTTGGTCGAAGCAGAGGGGCTGCCCTCTCCCTTCTGCTGCCGACAACTGATGCGGTCCAGCGGCTGCTGCGAGGACGTCAGAGCAGCGCAGCCCATTCCTGAGGAGGGCCCGCCGCATTTTTTTTTTATCATAAATTGCCCGACTTCTGCCTATCAGCCAAGAAAGAAAGCCGCTGTTGGATCCTGAACTACAAGTCCCATAAGGCATTGCGCCTGGGAGCGGGGGGGGGACGACGCTTCCGCATAGAATCCCCTTTCCCGATTGGCTCAGCTTTGGCAGTCTAAAATCTCCATTGGCTGCGAGGAGGCACGTGCTGGGGGGGGAAAAAAGAGGAAAGGGGACGGGTCATAAGTTGCTGCGCGGTTTGGCTGTTCGCTGCAGGAGCAGCAGATGCAGTTTTCTGGCTTGGGTGAGTTGAAGAGACGGATTTGCAGCAAGTGAATAAAAGGAGCCCCGGGGTAAGTTTGGGGGCAGAAAACCTGGGGGCGGGGGGGGCAGAAAACCTGGGGGCGGGGGGGGCAGAAAACCTGGGGGCGGGGGGGGGCAGAAAACCTTGTCCCGTCTTTGCAGGACAAGGGGTGGAATTCAGGTCTGGGCCAGGGCAGGGCAGGGCCGGGCCAAGGAGGGGTTTTGGAAGCTGGAGCGACTTGAGAAAAGTGTCTTGGAGGAAGGGGGCTTAGGAAGAAGGGAGGGGGTTGCTGCAGAGTAATTTGGGATCTGCCAGGGGTTTAGGGACATAGGAAGCTGCCTTATGCTGACCCTGGGTCCATGACCCTGAGCCAGTGTGGCCTAGTGGTGAGAGTGTCGGACTGGGACTCGGGAGATCCGGGTTCTAGTCCCCCGCTCGGCCATGAAACTCACTGGTTGACTTTGGGCCAGTCACTGCCTCGCAGCCTCACCTACCTCACAGGGTTGTTGTGTGAGGATAAGATGGAGAGGAGGAGGATTATGTAAGCCGCCTTGGGTTCCTTGCAGGAAAAAAGGCGGGGTATAAATATAATAAATAAATAAATGGCTCACCAGGGTTTCAGGCAGGGTCCCCGTCCCCCCCCCCGAGCCCTACCTGGAGAAGCCGGGGATCGAACCTGGGACCTGCTTCTGCATGCCGAGCAGGTGCTCTTTATCACGCTGAGCTGGGGCCACTCCCAAACCCATTTAGAGGGCTTCACCTTGGGGGTGAGGCAAAAATGGCGGCTAGGAAGGGCAGGGGAGAGGTTGCTGCACCTGTGACTGAAGATGGAGGAGGATGCACATAGACCGCAGGGGGGCTGGTCCAGTTGCCTGAGCCATGTGGAAGCCGGCCCTTGATTCCTGGGGGCGTTCTTTGCGATATATCCCAGCTCTGGAGTCCTTTTCCAGAGGGGGAAGCCACGCTAGTCTGCTGCAGCAGCAAAAACAGCAAGGAGTCTTCTGGCACCTTAAAAGACTGAGTAACAAGCTTCTTCTGGCGTCAGCTTTTGTGGACATTTGCATTTGGCGAAGTGGGCGGGGTCCGTGAAAGCTGGTGCCGGGATAAGGCTGTCAGGTTTGGCATGCCTTTAAAGCAGAGTTCTCCAACCTTGGGTCCCCAGATGTTTTTGGCCTACAACTCCCAGCATGCCCCAGCCAGCTACGCTGGCTGGGGCTTGCTGGGAGTTGTAGGCCAACACTCCTTTAAAGAAAAGGGCTGTGTTAGTGTGCCTTATGGAATTCACTGCCACAGGATGCGGTCTGCCCACCGGCTTAGATGGCTTTCAAAGGGGATTAAGCTAATTCACTGTGGGATACATGAGGCCGGTTTTTAGAACAGCCCCTGCCTTGGGTCTGAACCGAACCGGCGGGACTGCCATGATGTTCTTAATAGGCAGCATTTGAGGTTAAGCCCATCAGAGTGTTTGCTCACATCATTTTATATCAGACCTTTTAGTTCTTGCTGCTTGTGTTTGTTTCTATTTTTATTTTTTATTTATTTATTGCTCTTTTTCCTGCAAGGAACCCAAGGCGGCTTACATAATCCTCCTGCTCCTCTCCATTTTGTCCTCACAACAACCCTGTGAGGTAGGTCAGGCTGAGCGTCAGTGACCGGTCCAAAGTCACCGAGTGAGTTTCATGGCCGAGTGGGGACTAGAACCCGCATCTCCCGAGTCCCAGTCCAACGCTCTCACCACTTTGCCCCACTGGCTCTCAATTGCTTTAGCATTTTATGATTCCCCAGGTGAAGAAGCTGTTTCTCTCCCTCCTAACACACTGGGCTTGTGCCTCTGGGGTCTTTACCTTTGTCCCTTCTTTGCAGGACATGTGGCTGCAATAAGGCCCTGACAGAGGATGTTCGGCGCACGGTTTGTTTGCCTGGCCCTTCGCCGCTGTTCCTCTGCGCCATGTCCTACGCATGCTGCGACGCCCAAGCTGCTACGGGTTCGGGAAGCGTTGGATATCCGGGACCCAACCGGGCAAGATATTAAAGTCCAGGTGGGTGGTCCAAGCAGGGAGGGAAAGGCTCTTGGGAAAACTTGTATGTGGAAGAGTTGGCGCCAGTGATGGCGCCGCATCTCAAAATATATATTGTGCAGTTGCAAAAAGGGCAAGCAGTATCAGGAGGCAGTATTCCAGCATCAGAGGCGGTCTGCCTATGTACACCAGTTGCTGGGGAACATGGGCGGGAGGGTGCTGTTGCACTCCTGTCCTGCTTGTGGGTTTCCTGTAGGCAGCTGGTTGGCCACTGTGTGAACAGAACGCTGGGCTAGATGGACCCTTGGTCTGATGCAGCCTCAGGGCTCTTATGATCAACTTCCCTATGAGGAAAGGTTACAACATCTGAGGCTGTTTAGCTTAGAAAAAGGGTGAATAAGGGATCTGATAGAGGTGTATACAATTATGCATGGTGTGTGGAGGCAGTGGATCAGGAGATGTTTTTCTCGCTCTCTCATCATGCCAGAACCCGGGGTTGTCCGGTGAAGTTGAATGGTGGGAGATTCAGGACAGATAAATGGAAGTGCTTTTTCACACAGCGCAGAGTTAAACTATGGAAATTGCTGCCACGAGATGTGGCTTTCAAAGGGGATTGGACAAATTCATGGAGGAGAAGGATGCTGGACTAGATGGACCCTTGGTCTGATCCAGCATGGCTCTTCTCGGGTTCTTAAGTGCTTCTGTCATTGAAATCTGTGTCAAAACTATTGTTTCCCTCTCGTGATCTCCTCGGATGTCTTCTATTGTTTAACTTCTGTGGGGTTGTTTCTTGGTCTCTCACCTCAGTAGTTGGGCTGAGGCAAAGTTCAGTTCAACTATTTCTCTTTCCTTCTCTTCCTGCTTCCAGGGTTGGGTCCGTTCCATCCGGTCCCAGAAAGACATCTTGTTCGTACATGTCAACGACGGCTCCTCATTGGAAAGCCTCCAGGTGGTTGCTGACCCAAGACTAGAACCCAGGTTGGCAGAGCGGACTGAAAGGAGGCCTGAGGCCTACACAAGTGGCTGAATTTATTTATGTTGTAGCCCGCCTTTTTTCCTGCAAGGAACCCAAGGCGGCTTACATAATCCTCTTCCTCCTCTCCATTTTATCCTCACAACAACCCTGTGAGGTAGGTTAGGCTGAGAGTCAGTGACTGGCCCAAAGTCACCCAGTGAGTTTCATGGCCGAACGGGGACTAGAACCCGGATCTCCCGAGTCCCGGTCCAACATTCTCACCAGTACACCACACTGGTTCTCAACAGAATTGTGGCAGAGTGGGGCTGTACCACTTTGGGCTGCGCCACTTTCATCTGCAGGTGGATGTGCCATTTTCAAACACTCTCTCTCTCCTGCAAGTTAAAACAAAAAAACACCTTCCTCTGTAAGGAAGTTGTACTTGTAGCCCATCTCTCTCCCTGCGGTGCTGGCTTCTTAGATGCAGGGAATTTTTGACCTGGGGGAACATTCAGATATCATCATCATCATCACCTTTTATTTGTATGCCGCTTTTCCACAAAAATTGTGCCCAAAGTGGCTCGCAACATGACAAATAAATAACAGTAGATATAATTTACAAAACTTCAAAGAACACTGAATATAACGTTCAAAAAATAATTTACAAAACATCAAAGAACACTGAATATAATATTCAAAAAATAATTTACAAAATATCAAAGAACAGTAAATAAAATTTAAAGTGAAGTGGTCGCCTCATGTCGCTGATTTCAGGTGTCCTGCAAAGGCAGCAAATTGCTAATTATTTACTATTGTTGTACTTTTGCTGCCAGGAGGTGGGGGCAGGCCTGCACTTGTGAGACTTTCTGACTCAGGTGCTGACGTAACTTGCTTGGGGTACCGTTTCCTGTTCTGCCTCAGGCGGTGAAATGTCTTGGGCTGGCTGTGGCACAGATGACCATCAAGACAGTTTGAACTTCTGGACTTGAACTGAAAGTTGCTGTCGGCCGTGATTCTCTTTGCAGGTCCAATAGCATTGCTCTGTCCCTGGCGTCTCTGGTGAAAAACCAAAGTGTGCGCATGTGTGCGTATGTGTTTGGCAAGTAAGAGTGGCAGAAAGTTCAATTGAATACCAGACGTGTCAATAAAGATTACAGTGAGGCTGGGCCCTGTCATAGACAATCTCCTGCTTTGATGTGACACTTCAGTATCTTAGGGCACAATCCAATGCTTGTTTAGACAGCAAAAAGGCCTACAACTCTCAGCATGCCCCAACCAGCCACACTGGGAATTGTAGGCCTTTTTTTTGCTGTCTAAACATCTATAGCAGTGTTCTCCAACCTTGGGTCCCCAGATGTTTTTGGCCTACAACTCCTGGCTGGGGCATGCTGGGAGTTGTAGGCCAAAAACATCTGGGGACCCAAGGTTGGAGAACACTGATCTATAGGATTGCGCCTTTAATGGGCAAGCTCCATTCAGGAGTGGAGGAATGCATAGCCCTCCAGGTGTTGTTGGACTACAAATCCCATTGTCCCTCACCATTGGCTATGCTGGCTAGGGCTGATGGGGGCTTGTAGTCCAACCACATCTGGCAGGCCACACGTTTCCCCCATCTTTGCTGTAGTGTGTCGATCTTCTTCATCGGATTTTCTTTCCACGTACAGAACATCCCTTCTTCGGAACAACTTTTTCCTCTGCAGTTATGTTAGTTATTGGAACAGGTGTGTGCTGATTTGGGGAGGGGTGAGCACTGAAAGCACAGACTAGTTCAGCCTTCCCCAACCTCGTACCCTATAGATGTGTTGGACGCCGGCTCTGCTCGCTGGGGGGGATTATGGAAGTTGTAGTCCAACACATCTGGAGCGCGCAAGGCTGGGGAAGTCGGCACTGGGCACGCACAAAATGACTTGTTCAGCCCTCAGGCGGCAGTAAAATGTAATAAATGCTTGCTGGATTCCTATCCTAGGGAGATGACTTTCGGAAGTTCTGTGGAAGTGCAAGGAAAGCTGATCCAAAGCCCTCACAAAAAGCAGAATGCCGAGCTGGCTGCAGAAAACATCCGTGTGGTGGGACCGTGCGACGTTTTGGTGAGCGCGACCTTTTTGCTTCCCTGCAGCCCTGCGCCTGCTTTAGCGACGTAAACCCTTTTGTCGGAAACTCGGGCTGTAATCTTACACCTGTTATTCCCGCGAGCAAAGCACTTTGAACTCGGTGGGGCTTGCTTTTGAGTAAACATGTACTTGTGTTCTCTTCCGCCCCCCCCCCCACGCTTTTCCCCGTCCAGGCGTTCCCTCTGAAGTACAAGACCCGTCACCCTCTAGAGTACCTCAGGCAGTTCCCTCACTTCCGATGCAGAAGCAATTCGTTGGGCGCCCTACTGAGGATACGCAGTGAGGCCACTGCAGCGATTCACTCCTTCTTTCAGGTATCCCAGTATTTATGGAATTTGCTTCCTCAAGATGTGGGGATGGCCACCAATTTGGATGGCTTCCAAAGGGGATTACCGTATTTTTTGCGCCATAAGACGCACCGGACCATAAGACGCACTTACCGTATGGTACCAAAAAAAAATCTTTTTTTTTTAAATCAGCTGTTCCGTGGGGAATCAGCTGAGAGGCGGGGATTCCCTGCCCTGCCCAGGAGTCCTCCGCTCTTCCGGACCAGCAGAGGAAAGTTTAAAATAATAATAATAATAATAATAATTATTATTTATTATTATTATTATTATTATTATTATTATTATTTCATGGAGGGCAAGGCGATCAGTGGCTGCCAGTCACGGTGGTCATATATTGCCTCCAGGGATCAGAGTACCAGTCGCGGGGGAACATGGGTGGTGGTGGTGGTGCAATTACATTCATGTCTTTTTGTGGGCTTCCCATTGGGGCATTTGGTTGGCCTCCGTGGGAACAGGATGCTGGATCCAACGCGGCTGCTCTTAACGTTCTTATTTCTGCAACTGGCATTGTGTCAAAGACCTCAAAGATACGGAGAAAATTGTACCGTGTAATTGTGAAAGAGTCAGGGTGTCCTGCCTGTTTTCAGTGATTTTTTTTCGTTAGCCACCGTGATCCAGCGTGTTGTGAGCCCAGAAAGTCACTCCTGTGATCTGAAGAAAAAAATAGACCTCTTCTTAGCCTTATCCTGGGCTTGTAGCCTCTCCTGTGCATATTTTTTAATGTTGTTCTATAGAACAAAACATTCTGGAAGTTGGGTCTTGTGGATTTTATACAGTCAGGCGTGAAGCTTAGACAAGGGAACACAAACTGGCATTCGGTCTGGAGGACACAACGTCACTCCACTGGACTGAATTGGACCTTGGCGAGTTATTCAAGGCCACGACCGTCCTCGTGATCGAAATTGGGATCCGTTTTGCGCCGGTCTAATCTAATTAACTCCGCATAACGAGCCAGGAACTTCTGCATGCGGAAGAAGGGAGGCTGTAGTAGCTCAGGATGGTAGAGCAGCTGCTTGGCATGCGGAAGGTCCCAGGTTCGATCCCCGGCCTGTCCAGGTAGGGCTTGGAAAGAATCCTGCCTGAAACCCTGGGGAACTGCTGCTGCCAGTCAGTGTCAACAATACTGTGCTAGATGGACCAAGGGGCTGACTCGGTATAGGGAAGCTTCCTAGGTTTCTAAGATGCACCCCCCCCCCCCAGGAATTGGGCTTAGCAAGGCTGAGCTATGGAGCTGGGAACGTAGCAGCTCAGTCTGGGAAGCGGAGCGAGAGGCCGCTCAGCAAGCTCATGAGCTGCGCTCTTCCCTGGGTTCGGTACACGTTCCGCACGGACAGCAAATTGGGAGGCGCCGTAGCTCAGTGCGATAGAGCACACGCTTAGCATGCAGAAGGTCCCAGGTTCGATCCCGGGTCGGGCTGGGAAAGAATCCTGCTTGAAACCCTGGAGAGCGACTGAATGCTGAGTTAGATGGACTGATGGTCCGACCCGGTATGAGGCGGCTTCCTGGGTTCTGATGGCGCAGTGAGTGACAGCAGAGCCCCGTGTGTGCGAGATGGGAGATTAAAAATCCTGTTCGTGTGTAGAGGCCCATTTATCCACACACAGAAATCCAGATCTTTCTCCCCCTCTCTCTGCGCAGCGTGCAGCGTTTCGGTTGCAATCAGCCAGCCAGCTTTCCAGCCTGTAATCTGACTCCAGCAGCCAGCTCCCCCGTTTGCAGATTGCAAGGAAAAAACTCTGTAACTCCACAGGTCTCTTCTACCTGTTTATTTACTTAGCAAAGTAATATTCTACAGAGTATACATTTCTTAGTTACAGTCCATGTGCAGAGTACAATGCATAGCAAGCATTTATTCCAGTGGAGCAAGTTGAGCTTTACCCCACCTCAGCAAAGATGCTACATTGTTGCATAAGTCCAGCAAGCAATAGTCAGAAGAAAAGAGTGAAGAGAGAGAACAGTCCTGCTCCTCTCTAAAATGGCTCCAGACAGACAACAAGTTAACACGTCATCAGAACATACAAACCATGTGACCAGCTCATATTGTTCTCACACTTTAGTAACCCCTGCGAAAACACGAGATTCTAGAGAGACATAATAAACCTGTTTACCCGCCATTCTGTCCCTTCCATGTGTAAACAATGTGCTCCAGCTTGTGAATGTGATACATATCACAACAGGTTCCAGAGCAGGAGTTCTGCTGCCGCGTTATGAGTCTCCACTTACTTAACCCCCCGACTTAAGGCTGTTTACAAACCTCACTATGTAGGGTTGTTGTTTTTCTTTGTTCACCATGGCCAGCTTTTTCCTCTCTTCCTTGGGTTTTTGTTTTGCTTCTACAGCCAGAAGAATTGCTCTGAAAAACTCAAAGGCTTACACACCCCTTTTGGAACACTATGTTTTGATTGATTGATTGATTGATTATATTTATACCCCGCCTTTTTTCCTGCAAGGAACCCAAGGCAGCTCACATAATCCTCCTCCTCCTCCTCTCCATTTTATCTTCACAACAACCCTGTGAGTTAGGTTAGGCTGAGAGCCAGTGCCTGGCCCAAAGTCACCCAGTGAGTTTCATGGCCGAGCGGGGACTAGAACCCGGATCTCCCGAGTCCCAGTCCAACACTCTCACCACTATGCCACACTGGCTCTTGGGTGCAGTCCTGTTCTGATGATCATAACCCCTCGAACTCGGAGGCTTACGATCATCCTATGACGGGCGGGGGGAGCGGCGGAGGCGATCTTCACCTCCCCGTCCTCGCGCCCTGCATTTTCGCTAGAAGGGCTTTTTTGCCCCTCTAGCGACAGCATTTCAAAACGGAAAGAAAGGAGGCTGGAAAGGCATCAGGATAATTAATCTCCTGGCCTCTTCAGTCTCCTCCCCTACCCGCCCACCAAAACTCCCCCTCTCCAAAGTTGTTTCTCCAACCTCTGAGAGCAGCCGGTGCGGTCCTTTCCATGCGTGGTGTGTGTGTGTGTTGTGTGTCGAGGTCCGATTCCCAGCTCTGAGGTTGGAGCGCTGTCTTTGACCTCGGATCTGGGAATCCGAAATACCATATGGCCCCTCAGACGCACTCCCTTAGTTGGGCAGAGCCTTTATTATGACCGACAGTGGCCTGCCCATGACCTGGTGCCCTCCACATCTGTTTGACTGCAATTCCCATCATTCCCAGCCAGCGTGGCCAATGACCATGCTGGCTAGAGTCTGATGGGGTGGGGTGGGGTTGAAGGGCACCAGATTGGGGAAAACTGCTTTATAGTTACGATTTTTAATAAACATTTTGTCAAGAATATTCAGTCTCTCTGACCACTAGGCGGCAATATTTGCACACCGATAACTCCATCTTGATCAGTGTTCTCTAACCTTGGGTCCCCAGATGTTTTTGGCCTACTGGGGCATGCTGGGAGTTGTAGGCCAAAAACATCTGGGGACCCAAGGTTGGAGAACACTGATCTTGATGAAGAAACTGACTGGCATTTTAGTCCTGCCTTTTCTCCATGTTGCTCAGGAGAGCATCTATTGTTTTCCTCTGCCACAGTTTATCTTCAAACAGCCCTGTGGGGTAGGTTGGACTGAGACAGAGTGGCTGGCTCAAGATCACCTAGTATGCTTCATGGTTGAGTGGGGATTTGAACCTGAGTCTCTTGGACCTTCGTCCAAGTGCTCCTACCCGCTACACCATCCTGGTCCTCAGAGCATGAGGTGGGGTGAAAATTAGCACCAAACTAGGTGGAACTGCAGCAGGATCCAGTTTTCTGGATCTGTTGCAAACACTTAAAAAGAATCGTAGCGTTGGAAGGTACCTTAGAAGTAGGGATGCATGGGTTTTGTTAAATGCGTTCCATCTGTGTTCCGCGGATTGTCAAGTGTCTTTTGGTCCATCGTCTGCTCATTGCCGGAACTGGATTTTTCTCGGTTTCCATAACTTCTGTTCATGTTGCAAAGTGTGAATGTGTGCAAATGTGCGCAAATGCGTAAATCGCCCCAAAATGCGCATTTTCATGCTTTAGCCTATGGAGGGAAATGCTGCATTTTTGCTCTGTGTTCTTTTATTATTATTATTTTGTACGACTAAATTTGCATACAATTCCAGAAAGTAAATTAAGCTGGTGTGCAAGTTCAAACAACTCGGGAAAAGCTGGTCCTGTTGTGGAATCTGCAGGTTGGATTAATAGAAATCTGAACTCTTTTGAATCCACTGTAGATGTCTCTTGACATCTCCACTCGGAGGTCATAGATTTATAGAGTTGGAAGGAGCCTACAAGGCTATCGAGTCCAACCCCCTGCTCAATGCAGGAAACTAGAGGAAGGGTCTCCCATCCAAGTAATAACCAGGCCTGACCCTGCTTAGCTTTCCACGCTCAGACAAGCTGAGCCAGCGTGAGCCACAGGCCTGTGGTCTCCTAGTTTAACTCCATCCCGCCCTTGCTCAATGCAGGAATCTTGCAGCTCTACTTTTCCTGACAGATGACTGTTCAGCCTACTGAGGCAGTCAGTTCCACTGCCAAACAGCGCTGCTTCCCGTTAAGAATTTTCTCTGAGGGGGGAAAAACACCTCCAATACTCTCATGCAAATGTCAAACTGACACATTACTGTGTGCAAATTTGTCTGTTTGAGGTTCACACCCTCTGGTCAGCTTGCAGGACAGGCAATGCGGGAGGGGGGGGAGTAGAAATGAGAAGGGTTTGCCCAGAAAGGATTGGGAAATAAAAGTGCAGTGGGCTGCTAATTCTGCGAAGATTGTATTTATAAAAGGCTTAACGGAGAGATGTAAAGATCTCGAAGCCTGTGTATTTTTGCATATGGGAATCTTTGTTGTTGTTGCTGACTGAACACTCAGTCATCCATCAGTGAGTCAGTCACCAGTGAGTCAAGTCACAACTTTTTCTCCCCTTTTCTTTTGTTTCAGGACAACGGATATGTGCACATTCATACGCCAATAATTACTTCCAATGACTGCGAAGGCGCTGGGGAAGTCTTTCATGTGGAGGTAAACGCCGTGATCATTATGCGATAACGAAGGGAGCAATCCTATGTGAGTTTAGACAGAAGAAAAGGCCTATAACTCCCAGCATGCCCCAGCCAGCATGAAATGAAATGATATTCCTTTATTTGCATCGGCCACGGGCCCTAGCATTTGAAATAAAATTATACGAAGATAATAATAATAAAAAGTTATACTTTACTAAAATTACCTTAGTGACATTCTTAAATTTGCATTGGATAAAAATGCCAAGATTAGTACACATAGTCCTTCACACATAAATAGAATAAATAAAAAACAGATAAACTTCTGCTCAGTCAAAAACCTGTGAGAAATTGGGACTCTGATAAAATGATAGATCTTATTTTAATGGTGCCGGCTAAAATTTTTGCAGTTTTTGCTGTGACCTGTTTATTTTGATCTGCGAGAAGAAAAGACACGGAAGCAATAACTGACCACCCTGGAATAGATAAAAATAGTGGAGTAATCACCTCTTTCCTTAGATCTTTATAAAAAGTACAAAATAATAATACATGAGCTACTGTTTCAATACTGCCACCTCCGCGTGGGCATAAGCGGCTCTCCAGTGGAATTCTTTTGAATCGGCCCTCAAGTACAGCTGATGGCGGTATATTCCATCTTGCATAAGTGAAAGCTCGTCTGTACTTTAAAACTGTTAAATTTTGCAAATAAGATGCCAGTGTGTCGAAAAGCCTAGAAGGAAAATAGTCATACCATGGACAGAATTTTCTTATAGTGGCCAAATTCTTCTGTCGTTCAATATCATGTAAGCGCTGTCTAATTAAGTCTTTTGCTTTGGTGAATCCCAACATTAATAGATGCTGTGAGTGATGATAAACCAGAGGAATGAAGCTTTGAGATAGTGCTGTTCATCCAAGCACTCTCATGGGAGTCCTCCTGCAAGACCAAGGGGAGTAAACCAGTAGGAGTGAAGTTCAACCGAAGCCAATAATTAAAGTGTCCTGCCCCAGGCCTGTAGATTAATAGAGGGAAGATTAGCCTCCAAAGGCAAGTAGTGGCTGGGGCATGCTGGGAGTTGTAGGCCTTTTTTTCTGTCTAAGCTTGCATAGGATTGCGCCTTTGGTCTGTGGCATATGCCCTGGTTCTGTGTTTCTCTCAAAATACGTTATCGTTACGTACTCAAGTGCAGGCTACCGGTCTGCTTCAAATATTCAGATTCCAAACACCATCAGATGCCATCTTAGAGTAAGATTAAATTCTTCACTCTAGATATAGGTCATACAGAGTTTTCCATTTTGAGAAATCGCTCACTCAGACAAGATCTGTCTTTTGTTTATGTTTTTTTTTACTATTAAACCATCAGCATAGATACTAAATACAAGGCTTATGCACGCATGGATTCGAACACATGATACATTCAACGTCATCTTAAGTCAAGGCTTCTAAGCAGAGTAATAACCGTTGTTGGTTTCAAATTGACTTAGCTGATTTACAGACCACACGTGGGTAGGACAGTTCCCCATGTTGTGTTTTCAAAATCTCCTTTATATACATTTTGGAGGCTATTAAACATGTATAGTTTTTACTTCATATATTTCTGTCCCGTTAAGCTTATGGGACATAACTATTCATAAATATTCAAATATTTATTCATAAGGGTACATTTCTATTTGAAATCAACTTATGTCTAAATAGTATAATTTCTTATTAAGCTAACTGGCTACAATAACATTCCAGAAATCCATGACTCCATGCTGTTTTGGCTCTGTATGATGGCCAAGAAGCTTGGCTCTGTATGACATAAGCCATTCTGCTTCAAGTGTCAGGCCTGGCTTTTAGACTTTTCCAAGCCAGAATGAAACCTTCCTTTCTTGGTCAAAACAGCAGAACATTGGAGTGTCTTATCAACAGTGTGGAAAGGCAGGCTAGACATTTGGAAGAATCAACAAATAAATATAGAACAGCCACTGATAGACCCATCTTCTTCCTCGAATTAGTCGGATCCTCTTTTCAAGCCCATCTAAGCTATTGGCCATTGCAATATCCCTGTTGTGAACTTTATAAATGAAATCTGTGTTTTGTGTGTGCAGAAATTATTTTCATCTGTCCTGAATTACTGCTGATCAGTTTCATACATGGATCCATTTAACCCTCCTGTCTAGATTACTGCAATGCCTTATATGTGGGGCTGCCTTTGAAGACTGTCCAGAAACCTCTATTAGTACAAAATATGGCAGCAAGAGAACTGACTGGAAACAACTGTTACAATCATATTATGCCAGTATTGTACCTTCTTCGCTAGCTCCTGATTCGATTCCATGCTCGGTTCAAAGTGTTGGCCTTACCGAATAAATCCCTTCATGGCTTAGGGCAGTGCTTCTCAATTATTTTCTGTCATGCCCCCCCTAGGAAGAAGAAAACATTTCGCGCCCCCCGCGTGACTGTAAATAGTATCATTTGTCTATAAAATTGTTATAAGTACACCTCTGCATAACACTGTATCCTTATTAACGTATAAGAGAATAAAAAAAGAAAGAAATGTGGATCAATTTACAACAAAGAATAGCTTTATTAACTGTAGCAGAAAAGATTTAAAGGAGCACAGGATTTAAAGGAACACAATATTAAAAAAAACTTTTAACTGAGGTCAAACGAGCCCCCCTTTACGGAGCCTCGCGCCCCCCCGGGGGGCCCGCCCCACTATTTGAGAAGCACTGGCTTAGGGCCAGAGTATCTGAAAGGCCACATCTTCCCATATATCCCTACCTGTGCTCTGAGATCATCATCACAGGCTCTGCTCCAAGTGGCCCTGCGTTTTAAAAAAAAATTAACTTGAATTTCGCCAAAATGAACAAAATTGGGTAACGGGGACAAACCATATAAAAGGGGGGGAAATACAGTTTTCTTACAGAAAATGAAATAAATCACTTAGAAATAAATCACTTAGAATAGGTGTGTAAGAACTGTATGTCCATAAGCATGTGATAATACAGCTATCAATGGAAACAGCTATGCAAAAGCTTCAGAAAAAGCAGACCGAATAGCCATATATTTATCCATTCTCAGGTGGCATCTAAATACCACCCATTCGAATGTTGAAAGCGTTGTTAGGCCCTTAATCCATTGTGTTTTAGGAGGCAGGTGTTTATCTTTCCAGTGTTGTAATATCAGTCTTTTAGCTGTCAAGAGGGCACAGAAAATCTACCTACGTTGTCCTTGAGATAAGTTCCATACAGCAGGTAAATAATTTAAAAGAACATGTGCCTCAGTAAACATTAAAGAGCCTTCTAATAATGAGTTTATCCGTACTATAACCTCCACCCAAAAATGAGCAATCACTGAGCATTGCCAAGACATGTGGGTAAGCGAAGCATTGACAGTGTTACGCCTCCAACAGTTGGGTTGACAAACCCTTATTAAAAAGATGTTGTGGCGTCTAACAAAACAAAAGTTTTTGCTGAGTAAGATGTCACCTAAGATCCACAGACGCAAAAACTGTTCCATTGATTAGGCAAAATAGGGCAATCTGCATTTTGAGATTAGGTGGTTGGTTACTCTTCAGTGGTTGCCCCCTGATTGTGGAATGCCTTCTCCAGAGAGGCCTGCCTGATGCCTATTTTGTAAATTATTTCATGTCGGGCGACAACCTTTTTATTCTCTCAGGCCTTTTAACTTGCTGCGCACTGCACTGCCCATATTTATTTGACAGTTGTGTTTTTAGAACTGTTTTATCTCTATGGATATATAATTTTTAATCTTTTTAGTATTTTTATATTTTACTCTCTATCCGCTACATTGTGTTTGTTGCTGATCTTAGATTTTATTGTATTTAATTGTACTATTTTACTGTTTTCTTTTGTATTTATGTACATCATGAGAGCGTCGCCTATAGGGCAACTCACAAGATAGAAGGAAGGAATAAACAAGCGGATTGAACCTGAGTTCCGGCATTATGGGAGAGGGAGAAACACTTACGGGAGAGGTGCACAGAATCGGGCATGATGTGGAGAAAGTGGACAGGGAGACATTTTTCTCCCTGTTTCATAACACTAGAACCCAGTGGGGTCATCCCATGAAGCTGATTGGTGGGAGATTCAGGACAGATAAAAGGAAGTCCTTCACACAGCGCATAATTAAGCTATGGGATTCACTTCCACAAGATGTAGTGATGGCCACCAATTTGGAGGGCTTTAAAGGGGGATTGGACAACATGGAGGAGAAGGCTATCAATGGCTACTAGTCCTGATGGCTAGATGCTCCCTCCAGAATCAGAGGCAGTATGCCTGTGTACTCCAGTTGCTGGGGAACATGGGTACGAAGGTACTGTTGCAGTCGATGTCCTGCTTGTGGGATCCCGTGGGCAGCTGGTTGGCCACTGTGTGAACAGAATGCTGGAACAGACGGGCCCTTGGCCTGGTTCCACACCATGCATAACTTTATAAATCTTTTTCACATCCGCCGCCACCACTTTTGTCTTCTCCCCCCCCCCCCCAATTAAAAAACAGCCTTTCCTTTCTGCTCCCAAGCGGTTTATACTGGCTAGGATCCAGAGAGCCATCTCCCTGCTTCCGTTTGCCCAAGAGGTCTCTGGAAGGCTGCCTCCTTATTTTTAATAGCAGTGTTTTGTTTCCACTGCCCCCTAATATAACGTGACGTACCAGTTTTGAAACCTAGGAGAGCTGCTGAGATCATTTGAACAGCAGACGCCCAGTGCCGTATCGCAATGAACTCCGCCTCCTTCACCATCCCACTGGGCGCACACAAATCTTTGGGCTTCTCTAAAGTAGTCCTTTGTCACTTGGCCATTTCCGGGGGGGGGGGGGTAGGAAACGGGGCTCGCTGCTGCTGCTGCTGCTGGATCTGTTGCCAGACCTTTCCTCCACTTTGTCCAGGTGGGATCCCCGTGGTGGTGTTCCAGCCAGGGTTCCCGCAGTAAATAAAAGTGTTCAGTAGCAAATGCAGTATCCGTTTGCCCTAAAGCCAACTGACTCCCGGGAGCTTAAAAGGAGAGAGAGCAACCAGGGCTGAAATCAAAGGCAAGTCCTTGTTATAAGTGCTTAAACGGAAGAACGAAACAGGAATTCAGTCCATTTGCCCCCTCATAACCGAAATTGTGCTCCAAAGTCTTTCCGAAGCCTTTTAACTCTCTGTGTATTGTGACGCTTTCACGCCAAGAAGCAAAGGTGGATAGCTGCCACTGGCAGACTTGAGGGGGCTCTGGGCAAGATGCTCTCTAGGTGCCCCCCATGCACTCACCACCCTGGCTGGTTTGCCGACAACTTTCTCTTCCCTCCCCCACGCTCCTCACCGCCACTAATCTTGCTCGTCCCTGTCCGTCCCCGTCCCCCCCCCCAGAAAGCTTTTGAGGCTCTCTTCCTCTACTTCACTGCCCGTTCTCCAGCCTCAAAAAAAGTGTTGGACTGAGAGTCGAGTGCACTGTGCAGGCTGTGTGCTGGAATCGGGATTGCCTGGGAGTATAGCACAGCAGCCCACCCTACAAGGCAGCAGGCACAACTGTGTCTGTCCTGAGCAGCTCAGGGGGGGTCAAAAAAATCACCCAAAAAAAAAATAATGTGGGCTCCGGAGGATCATTCTCCCAAATGCCCTTCCTTAGAGCTGTGACCGTGTGCATGGGTGCGTGGAGAGAAATGCATGTGCAACAGGAGGAGCTGTATGGAGACGTCGGGAAGTGGTTGCAATGTTTTGTACATGGTGGGGGGGGGGGATGCTGGGCGACAGGAGGCAGTTCTGGGCCCTCAAATAGAGGGTCTCTTGTGGGAGGGAGGGAGGTCGTTGCCCTCTCTGCCCGAAAGGCTGAGCCGCCGCTGATTTTTTTTCCAAGGGTTGTCGAGCACACTGGGTGGTGAAGTTCCAGGATGCCCTGCAATCTCTAAACCAGTGTTTCTCCAACCTTGGGTCCCCAGAGGTTTTTGGCCTACAACTCCCAGCATGCCCCAGCCAGCATAGCTGGCTGGGGCATGCTGGGAGTTGTAGGCCAAAAACCTCTGGGGACCCAAGGTTGGAGAAACACTGCTCTAAACAGTTTTGGGGGGGGGAGGAAGGTGGAGAAAGAGATTCATCTGTTGGCCTTCCTCCCTGGTCTCTTCATCCTGCCTTTCTCTTCCCCACAACCCCCAATTACCAGGCCATGACAGGAGCAGGCGGTGGTGGTGGTGGCCCGTTGACCCCCCCCAAAAGGCAGTGCCAGCAGTCACTGCAGCAGCATCTGCTTGTGTGTTTAAACGGGACAGGTGCATTGTCGAGCAAAGTTCCATTTGTGTCTGCCCGTTTCCTACCCTGACCCATCAGTCGGCATTTAAAAAAAAAAAAAAAAGCTACATTGGAACAAAGGCTTGCTCGAGTTTTTGTGTGAAGGCTCAGTGTACACACACATTTCATTTATTATGACCAACCAAAATTCCACAAGACTGTGCAAGCTTTTGAGTTCTCCAGAGCTACCTTCTGTGCCCCCCGCTCTGGAGAATGCACAGATCTTTGTGACTGGCTGTGTCTTGCCTCTGTGTGGGTTATTTTCTGCATCTCCTCCTTATCTGCGCTAAACCTCTCTTGTGGCAAGAAGGGGGGGATGCGGGGAAGAGTCCCCTTGACTTTTTTCCTCTAGTCTCAGAAGACTGAAGGGGCATAGTTGAAAGGAAGGTTGTTCCTTTCTGCAAACGGGTAGGGTAACAGGACAAACCTCCTTTTCTCCCATTTGGAGCCACTTCACACATGGCGTTGGGGATATTGTCTTCTCCCTTTTGAGGCGAGGTGTTGAAAGGAGCAAAGGATCCTTTAGTATTCCGACTTTTCTTTTGTTTACTTCACTTTCTTTGAAGAAAGCATTGAGATGCTTGAAATCTCCACCAGCGGCTATTGCAGCAACGAAAGAAAAGGGGAAGAAAAAAATCCCCTTCTAGAAGGGGAGCTGTTGGAAGACGTTCCTCCCGGGTTTTGTTTTTCCCCGTTATGACAGCTGCTGCATTTTCTCGCTTGCCAGATGTTTTCATCCTGCTGCCATGCCTTTATTCCTTGCCAAGCTGACTTTTAGCGAGGACCATAAATAGGTTCCGTGCTATGTGAACCGCACCTGTGGATTTTCAAAGAGCTTTTTCTCTGTTGTCAGGGATCTTCGAAAGGATCCCCAAGCTGTATGTTTAAAGTCTGAGTTGAAATGCTGTTTGGGAGCTTAGTGTGAAAGCTGTTCCAAAGGAAATTCAGGGAGGTGACGAGAGAACAATGTGTGCCACAGTAGTAGTTTTCCTTCTAGCTGCTCCTGTGTGTTGTGTAACTTCCCGGTCTTCTAGTTAAGAAGAATAAATTCCCCCTGGATCATAGCCTCCACTATGGCCTATGCAGAACTCGCACCTGTATAAGAACTGTGTGGTCAACGTGTGTACACGGCTGAAAACCTCCATTACTGCAGCTTGTGAACAAACGATTGGATATGAAACTAAGAAACATCAGGATTGGTTTGATGAAAATGATAATGAGATTAAATATATAATTGACCAAAAAAGGAAAGCCTTCCAAATATGGCAAAATAATATTAACTGTGCTGCCAAGAAAAAAATCTACGCTAGCGCAAAGGCTGAGGTCCAAAGAAGAACAAGAGAACTTAAGAACGCTTGGTGAAAAAAGAAAGCCGATGAAATTCAACAACTTGCAGAATCTCATGATGCACGGGGCTTTTTTAAGGCCACAAGGCCATTTATGGACCAAAAACCTATGGTACAAACCCTTTACAATCAAAAGATGGCACCAAACTCTTAAAAGACAAAGAGTCTATTGCACTGCGTTGGAAAGAGCATTATTATGATCTTTTAAATCGTAAATCTAAGGTGGATAATGAGATTTTTTCGCAAATCCCGCAAAAACAAATTAGAGAGGAACTTGCAATACTCCCCACTTTGGATGAAGTTATAAAAGCCATTAATCAAATGAAGAATAATAAAGCTAGTGGACCAGATGGGATTCCTGCTGAACTCTTTAAAGAAGCCCCCCCCCCCCGAACTTGTACAACATCTTCATAAATTCATCGAAAATATCTGGATAAGAGAAGAGATCCCAGAAGACTTCAGGGATGCCATAATTATCACCCTCTTTAAGAAGGGTGATAGAACAGACTGTGGAAACTATCGGGGCATTTCTCTCTTAGCTACCGCAGGTAAAATATTTGCTAGGATTCTCGCAAACCGTCTTCTATCTATTTCAGAAGAGATCCTCCCTGAAACTCAATATGGTTTCCGCCCCTCTAGAGGGACAGTAGACATGATTTTTACTGCACGTCAGCTCCAAGAAAAATGCCGGGAGCAAAATCAGCCCCTTTATATGGCATTTATCGATTTGGCTAAGGCCTTTGATACTGTAGACCGTACAGCTCTCTGGACTATCCTTATGAAAATTGGATGCCCCAATACATTTGTGAATATCTTGCGACTTCTCCATGACAACATGACGGCAACGGTTTTGGACAACAACGGCTCTCATGGTGCTCCATTTAAAGTGGGATCAGGTGTTAAACAGGGATGTGTTATCGCCCCAACATTATTTGCTATTTTCATCGCCATGATTTTACATCTTGTCGAGGGGAAACTTCCCACTGGTGTGGGAATTATATACTGAACAGATGGAAAGCTTTTAAATCTCAGCAGGCTGAAAGCAAAAAGTAAGATAATTACAACCTCCATTGTGGATCTTCAGTATGCTGATGATAATGTGGTCTCCGCACATTCAGAGGATGATCTCCAAACTATCCTAAATGCTTTTGCAGAAGCATACGAAAAACTTGGTCTCTCACTTAACATCAAAAAACCAAAGTGCTTCATCAGCAAGTGCAAGCTAACCCTTTGGTGATGCCATCTATCCAGCTTGGTGGGACAATACTGGAAAATGTCGATCATTTTCTCTATCTTGGCAGCTATCTTTCTGTTACAGCTAACATCGACAGTGAAATCCAGCATCGTTTGAGCTCCGCAAGTGCCGCGTTTTCTCGAATGAAACATAGAGTGCTCGAGGATCGGGATATTTGTAAGAAGACCAAAACACTGGTTTATGAAGCCATTGTATTACCAACTTTATTGTATGCCTGCGAAACACGGACTATCTATAAACGTCACTTCCACCTCCTTGAAAGATTTCATCAACATTGCCCTCGGAAAATCCTGCGAATTACTTGGGAAGATAGGTGAACAAATGTCAGTGTACTGGAAGAAGCAAAGACTACTAGCGTTGAAAAAATGATCCTTCAACGCCAACTTCAGTGGACCGGTCATGTTGTTCGAATTCCTGACTGCCATCTCCCAAAGCAGTTACTTTATTCCCAACTCAACGATGGAAAGCGGAATATCGGTGGTCAATATAAGAGGTTTAAAAATGTTCTTAAGGCTAATCTAAAAAAATGCAATATAAACATCGAAAACTGGGAAGCTCTGGTCCATGAACAATCTAACTGGAGGTTGGCCTTTCACAAAGGCTCTATGGACTTTGAAGAAGCCCGAGTGCAAGGTGAAAGGGAGAAACGTGCTAGGCGAAAAGCACGTCAAACGAATCCTTTACAGGACCATCTTCCATCTGGTAACCTGTGTCCTCACTGTGGGAAGCTGTGTGGATCTAGAATTGGCCTCCAGAGTCACTTACGGACCCATCGCTAGAGTCTACACAATCTTCTTTAGAATTTCCTCCTTTTATCCTGGAAGACAATCTTACTCGGTCACAAGTGATCGCCTGATGATAACACGGCTGTGCCTGACGATGATCTTCTTCTTCTTCCGCCTTCTTCTTCCATCGTCAGGCACGGCTGTGCCTGACGATGATCTTCTTCCGCCTGTAAGGAACCCAAAGCAGCTTACTTAATTCTCCTCCTCCTCTCCATTTTATCCTCACAACAACCCTGTGTGGTAGGTGAGCCTGAGAGTCAGTGACTGGCCCAAAATCACCCAGTGAGCTCTATGGCTGATTGGGTATTTGAACCCAGTTCTCCCCCCCGCCCCCCCAGTCAGCCAGTGTGAGAGCCGGTGTGGCGTCATGGTCAGAGTGTCAGACTGGGACTCGGGAGATCCGAGTTCTAGTCCCCGCTCGGCCATGCAGCTCACTGGGTGACTTTGGGTCAGCCGCTGGCTCTCCACCTAACCTACCTTGCAGGGTTGGTGTGAGGATAAAATGGAGAGGTGGAGAAAGGAGGATTATGTAAGCTGCCTTGGACTCCTTGCAGGAAAAAAAAGGCAGGGTATAAATATAATAAATAAATAACAGTTGATCGTAGTCCACTGCTCCAATCCCGATTTCCCCAACTGGTGTCTTCTGGATGTGATGGGACCGCAGCTCCCAGCATCCCCAGCAAGCACGGCCGATGGCAAGTTCTGCATGGGCTCCAGAGGAGATAAAAGTGCTAGAAGTGGCTGGCTAATATGGGTCAGCGCAGCTGCTTGCATTGTTGTCGTGGCTATGGGGGAGTGTCATGGTGAGCATCTCCACTTCAAAATTTCCCCACTACACGATGACCGATGCATCTTTCCAGGGGCAGATGTACTCGAGACCTCTTCAGAAATTGCAAGGAAGGGCAAAATGTGTCCGTTACATATGTCTGTGAATGTCTGACAATACAGTAATACCTTGGATTGCAAGTAACTCGGTTTGAGAGCGTTTTGCAAGACAAGCAGATTTTTAAATATTTATTTAATATCTTTTTAAACTTGATATACAAGCGACATCTTGCAAGACAAGTACTGTAGTACAGCTTAAATTAAAAATCTCTGTACAATTTTTTGGGGGGTGGATTTCGTTTTGATATAAGAGTGTTTTGGATTACAAGCACGTTTCCGGAACGAATTATGCTCTCAATCCAAGGCATGACTGTAATTAATAGCAACCGCACACTAGATCCCTTTGCAGAGCTACACTTGAGGACACCCAAGAAGGTGCAAGGTTGTTTGTGGGAAGGGTTTGAATAATCCCAGAATCCTAGATGTGTCATCAATAACAGGCTTGCTATTGTTTCTGTTATTATTCAGCCTGCTAATGAAGAGAGAGAACCCGGAGAAAATCCCAATTTCTTCAACGTTCCTGCATTTCTGACCGTCTCTGGACAACTCCACCTGGAAGTGATGGCTGGGTATGGATTATATCGGTTTATTTCGCAGTTGGGAGTTTGAGGATGATTCGTGTGCGTTGGGCCCCATAGTGGCTGTGGGGCTGACTGAAGTAATGGAAATATGCAGAGGGGGCACAGCCTGCAGGTGGGGCTGGAAGCAGAATCATATTGGGAGAGATGAGCGGGATCCAAGCCGCCCAGTTCACAGAGTGTGGCATAGGCAGGTGAAAGGCCAGCAGGGAAAGCGTGAGTCAGGCTGACGAAGCCAGAGAAGTACGGTAATACCTTGGATTGCAAGTAACTTGGTTTGAGAGTGTTTTGCAAGACAAGCAAATTTTTAAATATTTATTTATTTATTTATTTATTTGATAATACAAGCGACGTCTTGCAATACAAGTACTGTAGTACGGCTTAAATTAAAAATCTCTACAAATTTTTTTTGGGGGGGGATTTCGTTTTGATGTAAGAGTGTTTTGGATTACAAGCATGTTTCCGGAACGAATTATGCTCTCAATCCAAGGCATGACTGTAGGGATAGAGCAAGACCTAGGCCAGCCTTCCCCCAACCTGGTGCCTGCCGGATGTGTTGGACTACAGCTCCCAGCATTCCTGACTATTGCGGAAGGCTGGTCTGGAGCTTGGCAGATGAGCTCCATGACGACTAGATGGTGATCGTTGTTCGTTTGTCTGTTCGCAGCACTTTCCCTTCTACGTTTTTCCCCAACCTGGTGCCCTCCAGATGTTTTGGACGACAACTCCCAGCATTCCTGACCACTGGCTAAGCTGGCTGGGGCTGATGGGAGTTGAAGTCCAAAACATCTGGAGGGCAGGACGTGGTGCCCTTTGGGGGTCCCTGGCCTGCACCACCCTGGCCACTCCCCACTTTCTCCCCTCCCCAGATTTGCACCCCTAAATCCATGCCCGGTGACGCCAGTGGGTGGGACCTTCTGGTGCCCCGATCTGTGCCGACAGGGCCAGCTGATGCGGTTTCTGCCTTTTGTTGTACTGGGCCAGACACTGTGGACTCCCAGCAAAATAATTTCCTCCAGGCGCTTCCTTCCAGGAGCTGCCATAGCTGACATGAAATGTTTTTAGCAGACACGTGGGGACTGATTTGCGTTGTCCTAGACAAGACGTGACCGTGACTTTGGACTACTTCCATCTTTATAGCAAACAAGAACGACTTTCAACTGTGTAAAATCCTGGTCAAGCCCTGAGTGGAGCTTATTTATTTATTTATTTATTTATGACATTTATACCCCACCTTTTTTTCCTGCAAGGAACCCAAGGCGGCTTACCTAATCCTCCTGCTCCTCTCCATGTTATCCTCACAACAACCCTGTGAGGTAGGGTTAGGCTGAGAGTCAGTGACTGGCCCAAAGTCACCCAGGGAGCTTCATGGCCGAGCGGGGACTAGAACCCGGATCTCCCAAGTCCCCGTCTGACACTCTTAACCACTACGCCACACTGGGTTGAAGCAGTAGCAAGAAATCTCTTCCTCTGTAGAACTCAGCACTGTATTATCTTTCCTTTCTAGCCCGATAAAGAGTTCTGTATAGCCTGCAAGCTTACGATAGACTCTGTACTAATTGAAGTTGGCTCTATAAATGTATCATCTTAACTTTTCCTGTATTTCCCATTGGCCGTCACAATACTATGACATACCGTGTCAGTGTTTTGGCAAATCAAACAGGAACGATGTGTTAAAAGGCTACCCCACTCTATTAAATTGGACCTTTATTTCTCAGAGAAGTACCGGTATGTAATATCACATAGAAATAAATTGGAAAAATGCAGAGTCCCTTCTTCAAAACCATCCCATCTTTTTTACTGCCTAGCTTGATGTATTGTTCTGGAGAACTCAAAAGCTTGCACTATCTTTTGTGGCATAAAGGCATTGCCCAACTGTGGCCTTTGGATATTTTTCAAAACAGTTATTCTTGTGATGTCATTGAGTTGTGTTTTGCTTTTCATTTTTCCGCTTCTATCGGCCTATAAAATAAACAAGCTGCGTACAGGACGTAATGTTACTGCTTTACGCTCTGTTCCTCAATAATATGTTCCTTTTTATTGGGGGGAAAAATCTGACATTTTAAGTGGATCAAATGCAGACTAAATTTAGATGAGCTATATTTATCCTGGAAGAGAAATTCTTCTCCTTGAGAGCCAAAATGGCATTCCAAACCTACAGCCTTCAAAGGGCCTGGCCAACCAGATGTGAAATGGACTACAGGGGAGCAAGGTGAGTTGCTTCCCACAATACTTCCTTTAAAAAAAAAAAAAAGAATTGACTCAGATCTTAAGATACATGTTTTTGAGTGGACTTCAGTAACTATTTTGTATAACCATATTAAGTAATTAGATTGTTAAAGCCCCTTGACAAACAATAAATTAATGTGAGGAGGCAGTTATTGCATGATAGCTTAATTCTTTCCTTTTTAATTTTTCTAAAAAAGATATATAAGTGTACAAATGCACAAAACATCACACATGTTACAAAAAAAGACACAAATACAAAATAAAGCACAGTTTGTGGAAGGGGGGTTCCTTTGAAGACAGTTATCGCACGATAGCTTAATTCATGGGGGTTTATGTCACTCCATCTCCCTAGAACAGTGTTCTCCAACCTTGGGCCCCCAGATGTTTTTGGCCTACAACTCCCAGCATGCCCCAGCCAGCGTAGCTGGCTGGGGCATGCTGGGAGTTGTAGGCCAAACACATCTGGGGACCCAAGGTTGGAGAACACTGCCCTAGAACCATGGGCGTGGGCAACTTGTCGGCCAAAAAACATCTGGAGGGCCACAGCTCCCATCATGCCTCACTATTGGCTTTGCTGGCTAGGGCTGATGGGAGTTATAGGCCAAAAGATTTGGATGGGGGGCACAAATTGCCCTCCCCTGCCCTAGAGAGTACGCAGTAGTATGTGTCTGCTTAGGACCGCCCCTGCTGTGAAAACGGCAAACTCCACGTTAGGCATAATTAGGAAAGGGAATTGAAAATAAAACTGCCAAGATCATCCTGCCCTGATACAAATCTATGGTGCGACCACCACTCTTAGGATACTGTGTACAGTTCTGGTCACCACACCTAAAAAAGGACATTGTAGAGTTGGAAAAAGGGCAAAAAAGGGCAACTGAAATGATCCAGGGGCTGCAGCAACTCCCCTAGGAGGAAAGGTTACAGCAGCTGGGATTGTATAGCTTAGAAAAAAGGCGAGTAAGGGGAGACATGATAGAGGTGTACAGAATTATGCGTGGTGTGGAGAAAGTGGACAAGGAGACATTTTTCTCCCTCTCTCATAATACTAGAACTGAAAGGGGTCATCCCATGAAGCCGATCGGTGGGAGATTCAGGACAGATCAAAGGAAGCCCTTCTTCACACAGCGCAGAGTTTAAACTATGGAATTCACTTCCGCAAGATGTAGGGATGGCCACAAATTTGGAGGGCTTTAAAAGGGGATTGGAAAAATTCATGGAGGAGGAGAAGGCTATCCATGGCTACTAGTCCTGATGACTCTATGCTATCTCCAGGATCAGAGGCAGTATGCCTGTGTACTCCAGTTGTTGGGGAACATGGGCGGGAAGGTGCTGCTGCGCTCATGTCCTGCTCGTGGGATCCCGTGGGCAGCTGGCTGGCCACTGTGTGAACAGAATGCTGGACTAGATGGACCCTTGGTCTGATCCAGCAGGGCTCTTCTTATGTTCTTAAGAGGTTCTTGAGTTTCAGCTGAAGGAAACGAGTTGAATGTGTCTGCAGAGGTGCAGCCATTTTGCTACAAGGCGTATCCGTAAACTACCTTGCCTCTTGTTCATTAACTGCCTAAGCGAAAGGCCTGAGTGAACAAACATTTCTAAGAAATCCCTCAATGTTTTGGAGGAAAGCCAGTTCTTCCCTCTTCTACCTTTCAGCCTGACCTTCCTAATGGGAGACAATGGATCTCACTGGGCTGGTTCCTCACACAGAAGCTAATCACAGTTAAGGGTGCAAATCGAATGCATGTTTAGACAGAAAAAAGGCCCACAGCTAGCATTCCCTAGCCAGCCTACAACTCCCAGCATCCGTGCTCGGGGAAAGGGGGCGGGGTCATATGGGGAATGTTGGAGGTCTGAATTTGTCCCCTGTGCCTGAGCTTCTGCATCCTTGCCTTAGCTTAGCAGATGTGGGAAGAGTTTGTTTGCCTGGTCAAGGCAATTCCCTGAGGGAAGGAATTTACTGGTCTAGATGACTCTGTAATTATATGCTCTGCAAAGACATGGAAACATTTTTAAGGAGCCTAGCACAGGGGCCAAAAATCACATGCCCCATCACCAATTTGCACCATGTTTTTATATGAATTTTCAACAGGCTTGCTATCTTCAAGCCCCACCCAAAAGGGGATGTTATGTGCAAACAGCTTGCAACTTACTTTAAGCAGAACAAAGATAAAAAGATGGAAGAACCCCAAAGTGCTGCAAAAGATTACCGGTACCCTCACTTATGCTCCAAGTGCGAACTGGTTTAACAACTGTCGTAATTTCAGTGGTGCAGTTAGTTAGTGCATGGTAATTAGTAAAAAGCAAGTAGCCCAAGAAGTGCAATTAAAGATCTAAAATGAAAGTGTGGAATGGGTTGATAAATATAAATACATTGGAATCTGGCTAAATGAGCAGTGGGATCATAACAATGCAATAAAAGTTAGAATAGAGATGGCCCAGAGTAGCTTTTTTTAAGATGAAAAATGTAGTATGTAATAAAAACTTAAAATTAGCCCTGAGAATGTGCATTGTATGGTGTTACGTATTCCCAGTTCCACTGTGTGGCATGTAATCGTGGACTCTTAACACAGGCTACCATAAAAATCATAGAAGCATTTGAAATGTGGACTTATCACAGGATGTTACAAATTGCTTGGACCGAGAGGGTGATCAACGAAGAAGTATTAAAGAGAATGTATGAAGACCAAGAAATCATAAAACACGGAAATTTAGAATGTGTTGGTCATGTAATGAGAAATTAAAAATACAGTAATACCTTGGTTTGAGAGTAACTTGGTTTGAGAGCATTTTGCAAGACGAGCAAATTTTTAAATATTTATTTATTTATTTTTGACTTGATATACAAGCGACGTCTTGCAATACAAGTACTGTAGTACGGCTTAAATTAAAAATCTCTGTACAAATTTTTTTGGGGGGGATTTCGTTTTGATATAAGAGTATTTTGGATTACAAGCATGTTTCCGGAACGAATTATGCTCTCAATCCAAGGCATGACTGTATAGACTGTTGCAGCTGATTATACAAGGGAAAATAAATGAGAAAAGTATAGGAAGAAGAAGAAGGTCTTGGCTGAAAAACCTTAGAGAATGGGTTGGGGGCAATACAATATCATGGTTTAGAGGGGCCACATCTAAATACAGTCTAGCCATGATGATGTCCACCCTCCAGTAGGAGAGCAACATCAAGAAGAGGTAGTTGGGTAATTTTAGACACTGGGCATAATGGTCTTTATAGGGACCCCACTCCTTGGATAGTGGTATGTTTTACTTCACCTAGGGTGCAGTCCTATGCAAGTTTAGACAGAAAAAAGGCCTACAACTCCCAGCATGCCCCAGATAGTATAAGTCATCCTGTGCTCCTTAATATTATTCTTCCTTTCTTTCACATCATTTATATACCACTCCCACATCAACACAGATACCGGAGTGGTGAACAATAAAAGACAAAAAAGATTAAAATAATAAAACACAATATTAAAAACAGAATATCAATAAAAACAGTGGCTGGTCAACCAAGGAAGGCTTCCTGAAATGAAGATATTTTCAAGAGGCGCCGAAAACAGCACACTGACTGGGTTCAGACAACATGGTAGCCCACGCTCAAGGGTTGAGTGTGGGTTGTTGTTGAAATGTGGGTTATTGTGTTGTCTGAACCTAGCCGTGATAAACCATGGTGAACAACCCAGCAACAAACCATGGGTTCTCTTCATGGATTGTGTGTGGTTAACAAGCCATGGCTTGTTAGCGCAGCTGGGTTCAGACAACACGAAAACCCACGTTTCAACAACAACCCACACTCAATCCTTGAGTGTGGGTTATCATGTTGTCTGAACCCATTCAACGTTGGTGCCTGCCTGACCTCCAGAGGCAGGGAGTTCCACAAAAATGGATCTGCCACAGGCTTGGCTGCTATTAACCACTCAAATAAGTTAATGTCTAGTTTGGTCCTCAACATCCCATCTTAGCAATTTACAGTTAACGGCAGAGAGGTACATTTTCTAGGGCTTCTTGGCTGGCAACCGTGACAGTGAAGCAGTTTTGAAACTGGTTTTAATGTGCAGTGTAGACATGTCCGTGGGTGTGTTTAATGTGGAATGAACTTGTATTGGCAACAGCTGCCCTGGGGCCGGGAAGGCAACATAGATGAGCTGCTCAGTACAGAGTGAAGGAAGTGAGGGCTTCGTGTATAGACTCAGCAAAAGCTTGAGGCTTCCTCGGCACTATGCCACTTCAGAATGCACACGTGTGAGCGTCCAAAAACTCCTTGCCCACAGAAAGCTAGCATTTGGGGGAAAGAGATTCCCGCCTTGCCTTCTCCCCGACACGCTCATGTTCTCTGTGTGTGGCATTTTGGAGATGGCGTCCCATCCATATGTGCAAATCTCCACGTGTGCTGAGTGGTGTGGTTGCAGGGAGACTGTACCATATGTTTGTTCTCAGCTTGCAGCTCGGGCTCAGCAAGCATCAGTGACGGGGAAACAAGGAAGGATATATAGGGAAGAGTTGGGCGACAGGGATACCCAGTAGTCCTGGCCAGTGCTCTATGTGAACCAAGGCCAGATTTACACATGCAGCATTTACACATGAGGTACTAGAAAACCAAACTGGGTAGAGTAGGCACTGTACTACCTATTCCTGCATTGGCGGGGTCTCCTTGTACATTTAAAAAAACAAACTAGCACATTATGATGTTCTATAGTCCATGCTGTGCTGGTTTTCTACTTGCAGGAAGTTGTTCCCCCCCCCCCTCTTTTGCAGCAGATCATATAAAAATATGGGGGGGGGGCGACCCAAAACCCTTCCCCGTCTGCAGTTTGAAGTGGTATGGTCCATTCTCCCAGCTCAGGTCACTAACTCCAGTGTTCTCCTCCATGCATCGGACCCAGATCAAAATCCACCCTAGAATATGCCGCAAAACCCTTTGCGGTGCGTTGGGGTTCCTCGGCAGACAGATCGATGTGGAATGGCTCGCTACGTGTAGATAGTTTGACTGGCTTAATAAGATAGATGCTGCCTTGTAATTAAGATCAGGGCCATTCTGCTTTGTTCTCTCATGGAAAATTCCAGTTTGCTCAGGACATGGGGAAGATGGCTTGAATCAGTGCCTTAAAGTAAGTGTGTGTGTGTGTTTTGGATGTTTTTGCTTAAGCAAGACTGGAGAGGTTACCGCTGTGATCTTGATGTGTATGTTTTTGGGCCCTGAAAACCCTCTGTATGCAAGATGCTGCTGCCTGAATACCAAACACACACACACACACTCCTGAAAAAATACACACGCGCGCACACACACACACCTCACACACAATTCTTCCCTAAATTTTCTTATCTGTAAAATACAGATATGCAGATCTTTTCAGGGGTAATTACTGCTTGGAAAGCATTTTCGGTTCCAGGGCTGGGAGCTAAGCCTTTAACAATGCCATGTGGATTATTGGAGAGTTACCCAAGTCTGTACCAGCCTAGCCTGGCAAGCGGGTTGGTTGGGCACAAGATTTACTGGGTGTTTTGTTTGTTGTTGTTTTTTTGGCACTTCTGCTCTTTATTGTTTCTCCTCCAAGGTGGCTTGGCACCTGGAGAAAGCCTGGGTCAGAACTGAGGCATGATTTACCTGCTCTTATTTTGCTTGGGTGCCAACCAAGAGAACTGCATTGTCAGAAACTGAAATTGGCTCCTTGTACTGTGTCCCAACGCACGCGCTCCCCCCCCCCCCATTTGCCATTTCTCAGCATGCCATTAGTATAAGCTGTGTGTGTGTGTTAAATTAACAACTGAATGAATTCAGCATGCGTTGTTAGGCTTTGGAGGGGATTTATTTGGGTGTGTTTTTTGTTCCTTTTAAAATTAGTGGATTGATGGCATGAATTTCAATCAAATAATTCCAGGTGCAACCCACACACACCATCTCCAATTAAAAGGATGAGGTAGCGGATGATGGGGAAAGATGTCTCTGCCCAAGAGAGCCACTGCCAGTCAGAATAAAGAATACATGTGCTAGATGCAGAGGTTGTCTGATGTACTTCCTCCGACTCAGCTGTGAAAGGAGTTGTTGTTGTTTTTCAAATGTATTCCAAGGATCCTGTGGGGTGTATTGGTCGATGTCACAGGATCTGGCCAATAGGCATCCGCCGCAGCCTAAATGTCTTCTGCGTATGGTTTCTTCTTCCCCCCCGCCCCCCCCTCTCATGCTCTAGGGCATTCGCCAAGGTATTCACTTTTGGTCCAACGTTCCGTGCGGACAATTCTCAAAGTCGCAAGCACTTGGCGGAGTTTTATATGGTGGAGGCGGAGCTGTCATTTACTGAAAGCCTTCAGGATATCATGCAGGTAAGCCACAGGCGGGCAGGCTTCGGGCGGGCAGGATCTAAGAAACCCCAAGATCCACTGACTGGAGACTGGTGTAAAGCACACACACACACTTGGAATTAGAGACTTCTGAGCCTGGTCATTGGTTTCAACTATCGGAACGGAACTCACGGTTCTTCTATACCAGGAATGGGGAGCCTGAGAGACAAATCCAGCCCTCCTGGGGTCTGGATCTGCCCCCCCCGGGTTCCCCAAATGGACACGCCCCCTTTCTCCTGACCACCAATCATCTGATGCTTTCCCCAGCTTTTGTACAGCCTCCACCCCTTCCTCCTGAAGCTTGCCTTAGGAGTTACGGGCAGGAAGAGCTTTTAAGCTACCATATGCTGGTATTTTGGGGTATTTTGACCCCGCCCCCTTTGGCCTTTGGCCCTGCCCACCTGCTAGAATATGGCCCCCGAGAACTTCTCCGAAACGGAATCCGGCCCTCGGGCTGAAAGAGGTTCATCCCCACCCTGTTCGAAATAATAAACCCGCACCTGGTTACCCCATACTTCAGCTGGCTGGGGCATGCTGGGAGTTGTAGGCCAAACACATCTGGGGGCCCAAGGTTGGAGAACACTGCGCATACATACTTCTTTCATTTCAGTATTATCATATAGGGCTGGGGAGTCACTTTGTTTCTGTTGCTGTTAAAACAATTGGCAGTCGGAAATTCTTACGGATCTTTCAGAAATCACCCATAGATCTACCGGGACATCCCAGTTTACCGGAAGCCCGCCCTTGTGGTAAGCAACCACTTTGGAAGAGAATGGCAAATGGGGCTGGTTTTCAGGTTTTGACAGATTTCAACCATTTGGTATTTTATGCGTGTGTTTGGAAAGTTGTTGCCTCTTGTAGCCTGATGGGAACGACTAGAAATTTGAATGAAGGATCAGATCTTTTGCTTCCATTTTACACGCCTAACCTGTAAATGGCTGAATATCTAGGTTACTATCAAGTGTTTTTTATGTTGCTAGGTGTTTTATTACACTTCTCTCATCAAAGGGGAAGTGAGTGCCCAGTGTGGGCTATTTTTTATTTTATTTTGTTATTACATTTATATCCTGCCTTTTTTTTTCCTCCCTTGCAAGGAGCCCAAGGCAGCTTACATGGTCCTCCTCCTCTCTATTTTACTCTCACAACAACCCTGTGAGGTAGGTGAGGCTGAGAGTCAGTGACTGGCCCAAAGTCACCCAGTGAGCTTCATGGCCGAATGGAATGGGGACTAGAACCCAGATCTCCAGAGTCCCAGGCCAATACCCTAACCACTATGCCACACTGGCTCTCCACTGCCCTGGTTTCTCATGACTAAACAAGCGTATTGAACTCCCAAGCCCATCTTGTGTGAACGTGATCTCTGTGTGTGTTTCAAGTCACTGCCAATTTGGTTGAGAAGTAAGTGCAGTTTTGATGCTATTTTTATCTGGGCTCCCCAGTGATCTTAAGGAAACAGGAACTCTGCTTCTTCAAAAATAAGAACTTCACAAGGACAAAAGTTGCAAGGGGAGGCAAAAAATGTAGATTGAGGGGAAGTTTTCTGCAGACGTCAGAGAGAATTGTTAGATCAGTGTTCTCCAACCTTGGGTCCCCAGATGTTTTTGGCCTACAACTCCCAGCATGCCCCAGCCAGGGGTCTCCCCTGGGATTGAACCTGGAACCTACGCTGGCTGGGGCATGCTGGGAGTTGTAGGCCAAAAACATCTGGGGACCCAAGGTTGGAGAACACTGTGTTAGATGATGGAAGAGTCCCTTAGCTCCGTGGTAAAGCACTTGCTTTGCATGCAGGAGGAGGTCCCAGGTTCAATCCCAGGTATCTCCAGTGGGAAGGATCAGCAGGTGATATGAAAGACCCTCTCTCTGTGTGAGTCCCTTGGGAGTTTGCTGCCAGTCAGGGTAGACTGTGCCAGGACAGATGGACAAACCGCCTGACCTGGTCTTCGACAGCTTCCTGTGTTCCAGTGGTGCCTGCTGGCGATGCGTATCTTTCACAGACTCATGTGTGACCTTAGCGTTCTGCAACCCACAAGCTGAGGGAATTGTTTTTGTTGGTTTTGCATGATATTTTTTTTGTAATTCAAATAAAGTTTTTTTTTTAAAGGCAATAAAAGAAGAAGATACAATATTCTTGTATCAATATGCATAATATGCACAACGTGCATAATAATACAACATGATCACTAGCAGAGTGATCCTGTGACCCCTTGACAGCGTCTAGGGAGCCATAGGATTCTTCGGATTCTCAGATCTGGGGCGCGAAGCGGGGCTGGGCGCGAGCCACGGCTGGAAGAGGCGCCTGCTCGGGCGCGGCGGCGACTCTGGACGCAAGCCGGGCCCTTCCTGTGGAGGCCTGGTTATTACTCGGATGGGGGAGACCCCTCTCTAGTTTCCCGCATTGAGCAGGGGGTTGGACTCGATAGTCTTGTAGGCTCCTTCCAACTCTACGATCTATGAAATCTATGACCCGCACTCGGATCCTTCTCCTCCTTCGCAGCTGGCGCAGAAAGAACCACGTCGGCTGCTTCTCCGAGGTTGGAAAAGCAACCTCGGAGAAGGGGTAAAGGGGGCATTCTGCGTGGAGGGGAGGAGGCCAGGGCCGCCGGGATAATGAGCTATCCTGGTGGCGCTGCAACTTCCTTCCCTCCCCATCCAAAGTGCTGCAGCTAGACAGCTGAGACCTAGCTCACTTGCGGAGCGGGGGAGCGGAGATTGCCTCCGCCGCTTCCCCCACTCTACATAGGATGCTCGTAAGCTTCTGCATTAGGAGGCTTACAAACATCAGGGGCACAACCTATAGGATTGCGCCCTAAAGAAACAAAAGAAATTCACCAATTATAATCCTTAGTCTATCAGCAATATGTTGTAGTAGAACATCTACAGTAAAACAGCCTAAATTAGAGCTTATTCGCTAATGGAAAAAAAATGAAAATTCAAGTTATACAGCATATATAAGCGGGGACGGTGTTAGTCAGAAAAAAATGTAGGCAACTATACTTGGTTGGAATCTGAACGAAAGTTTGAAGGGCTTCCACATAGGAAATAAATGGAAGCCTTTGCACCCGAATATATTTCTTAAAGTTAGGATTCCTTCCTTGCTGCGCTTCCTGAATAAGTTTATACATAGTCATAATCTCCCAGATTTTACCAACTCACTGATGTTTAGTTAGTTGGTGTGGAGACTTCCAGTTACACGCTACACGTGACTTTGCAGCTGTATACAAACATTGAAAGGGAATCTTTGAATTTGAGGTATGTTGCATCACAACTGGTTTTTTTTGTTTTGGTTTTTTGGCCTAGTTAGCTAACCCACACAAATACAGACACACACGCAAAACACCTACACACAGCGATCAAGAACAGCAATGTTTATTTAAACAATGATACAATGAACAAGATATCTGCAAAGGTCAGGGGAACAGAACCAAATACAAGCATGAATGAGCAGAAACAAATGCAACGAAAAGTGCTTGGCTGCAAGTTCAGAGGAGGGAGTCGTAATCCTAATAAGAAAAGCAAAAGGAAGGGGAATGAAATCAGGTGCGGGGTAGGCTTATGGAGAGTCAGAGGGCTGTCGGGAGGTAGGAAACAGGAAATAGAAGAAAGAAGGCAGTGGCGGAGGGGGCACTGATCTCTCCCCCCCTCTCTCTCACTCCCGCTCCGTCTCTGAATAAGATAGGATTGTAGTGGTGAGAACCTCCCAATTTGTGGGGAATATCTCCCGGAAAACAGAGGCAGAAAATAGGATATACCTTTCCACTGGGCATGCAGATTCCTGAAGCTGGCTGGAAGGGCGTTAGCTGGTTGTGGGCCTTGCAGTGCCTTAGCAAAATGCCCTTAGCTTGGCCACGGGAGAGGTGAACCACCTGAACTTAGGGCCAGTAACTCGTAACTGTCCCGCTACTTATTCCCACCGTGAGACGCAGGCTCATACAGTCAGTACTGGGACAACACTGGGTTAGGTGGACGAACGTGTGACTCGGTGACCTGGTTCGCACGACACCACAACCCCGTCATGGTTGGGTCATCGTGTCATCTGAACCCAGGCCGCTTCTGGCAGGGTGGCTTATTTTTTGGCAACAAACCCACGGCTGGTTCTAAGGGTGGTTTTGACCTGCGACTGGGTTGTCCTGGCATCTGAACCCAGGAGAGCAATTTCATTGTGGGTTGCTGGGATTGGCTAGCGAGCTGCTTGGCAAGCAGGGCAAACCCCTCCTGCCACTCTTGGCGATCTCGCCCTTGCCGCCACCAGTGACAGCCCCTCCACCAATGCCCAGGTGGCACTTGGAGCAACTGTCAGTGGTTCACACACACACACACACACACACACACACACGAAAATTGCGCAAATCTGCTGCTGCTGCTATTATTATTATTATTATTATTATTATTATTATTATTTACACAGTAACCGCAGCACTAAGTACTCCGGAAAGGAGCCACGAAAGGTGGGGGGAGTTAATCTCTCCCCTTTCTGGGGCAGCTAGAGACTCGGGGAAGTGTTGAAAACATGGAGGGAACTGAGAAGTGTCAGTTCAACACTTAAAATTGAGAGGATTACATTGCCAAGTGAGAGATCTTGTCCCTTTTGTTGCACCAATTTTTGTCACTTCCCCCACCTTTTTTCGGTGCTTTTCAATTGACCGCTCAGCAACTGTGTGCAAATTAGACTGTGCTCTCTCCTTGTCAATTTCCATGTATCTTACCTACTCCACTTCCCAGCTCCCTTTGACAGTTGAAACATACAAAGAAATTGACCAGGCAAGACCACATACCGGACAGCAGTAAGAGCGCACTTGCAAAAGACTGTCTCCCCCCCGGCCCCCCCGCGCCCCCCAAAAATATGAACACAATTGCGCAAATTTCTGGGGCTGAATTAAAAAAAAACAAAAACAACCCCAATTGTGGATTTTTGAGGTGTCGAAAAATATATTTTTTTAAAGCGGTAAAAGGAAAGGTAGCGATTGGAGCGGGGCTGGGGAAACAAGATGGGTTCTCTCGCAAAGGATGCAGGGATAACGGCTGGAGGACCAAGGGAGGGAACAAGCCACGATGAACCCGATCATCCGTTGGGTGCATTGTGGGTTGTTCCGTAGCTTATTTGCAGGGTGGCTTAGCACGTCGAGCAAACACGCCCTGTATGAGCACCCTCCTATGTTCCTAAGGGAGCATGTGTATGAGCCGGATCCTGCAGTCGCACTGAGGGTCTGGCTCTCGTAGGGATACATGCAAAGGCACGAAGGCAACAGCGTTGGGCTGGGTGGGTCAAACAAAGGATTCATGATTGAATTTGCGCAGGCCAATGTACGCATTATGATGCCATGTGCTTCCAGTGGAAGTGCTGGTGGAACAGGGCACCTGAACTAGAGTGTTTTCATTGGCTAAAGCATTATCTGTCACTCTCAAATTCAGGGGTGGGCAGCGTGTGTCCCACGGGCTATATGCCCCCCAAAATTGTAAAAGAAAATTAATTAATTAATTAATTATGGCATCCGAAGTGGCCATCTTGAAGCCACTGGGGTTGAGGGCATTTGAACACTGCAATTCGCTAGTCTTTTAGGGTTTTTTAAAAGTTGCTTGAAACAGCTCTAGCAAAAAGAAATGGAAACACTCCATCGTGATCACCAACTGTATTGTTTGTGTCCTGCAGAAGCTTCGCTATATAGCAGAAAGTTTCCCCTTTCGAGGAAACGAAAATGTCGCATTGGTTTCCGGCCTGCTTATTTCACCACATCTTTGCCATGAGCTAACCAATAATTTCCCACAATGTGCAACGGAAACAGCTTTCTCTTGCCTGGGAAAAAAGTGGGTGGCATGACATGAAGATTTTTGTTTCTCTTTCCAGGCTGCAAGTGAGCTGCAGCTTAACTAAGCCCAGAAAAGACATACCGGTATTTCCTTTATGTCCTTCCCTGTATAGCCTAAAATACCACCCAAGGATAGCATCTGAGTCCCCTTCTACACCCAGGCAATCAGTACTTTTAGGCTGACGCACTGAAAGAGTTTATTTCACAGAGCGTGACTTTGGAGGGCAGAATATACATCCAGAGCCACCAAACAATTCTGTGCAGGAACTTCATCACCTCTCCACCTATATGGCTACTGGCATCTCCTCTGGTGTCAGGCAGGGGGCTAGGGATTACACCCCTACTTTTTTACCCACTGCTCCTGTTTTTATTTTTATGCATTTCACACCACAATATAAACCTCAGGAGGAAAAGTCTCTGCCTGGAGGAGCTTGCAATATACATTCGCTCCAGGGAGGCACTGGAAGGCGGGAAGGAAGATACGAAAATAGCTGGAGGTGCCTTAAAAGCCAAGTCTGACCGTTGCTCCATCTAGACCAGCACTGTCGGTCTGTCTAGCAGCGGCCCTCCAAAGCCTCCAGCAGAGGTCTTTTCTTCTCACCTGCTACCTCATCCTTTTGACTGGAAATAACGGGGATTGAACTTCGGGCCTTCAGCATGGAAAGCAGGTTCTCTACTGGTGAGCCATGTCGGTGTCACCTTTTCAGGTTGTCTTATTTCCGGGCCTTGTAAGCTGGTGCGGTGGCACAGCTAGAAACCCAAGCTACGAACTGGGAAGTTGCATGGCTCGTATTTTGTCGTTGTCATGAATGCCCTACGTGGCCTTAGGCAAGCCGTTCTTTCTCAGCCTAAATATAATTAAATAATAATAATAATAATTATTATTATTATTATTATAATTATCATCACCACCACCACCATCATCATCATCATCATCATCTATTTATCGCCCATCTGGCCGGCAAACCGGCCACCCTGGGCGATGTACACAAGATAAAAACAGGATAACATACATTTAAAACAGTATTAAATTTTAAAATCTTAGCCCACCCCATATTCCCGCCTGAACAGCCAAGTTTTTAGTGAGCGGTGGAAGCTCAGCAGAGAGGGGGCATGGCGGAGGTCACTCGGGAGAGAGGGGCCGCCACAGAAAAGGCCCTCTTCCTAGTCCCCACCAGTCTAGTTGCTCAGGCTGAAGTGACAAGGAGAAGGCCGTCTGTGACAGATCTTGTTGAGCAGCCCACTTGGTGTTGCTGGAGACGCTCCTTGAGATAGACTGGACCGGAGCCGTATAGGGTCTTAAAGGTCAAAACCAACACCTTGAATTTGGCTTGGCCAGCAACTGGTAGCCAGTGCAGCTCCTTGAGCACTGGCGTGATGTGGTCCCGCCGGCGGCTGCCTTTAACCAGGCGAGCCGCCGCGCTCTGTACCAGTTGTAGCTTCCGAACCGTCTTCAAGAGTAACCCCACGTAGAGCGCATTACAGTAGTCTAGGCGAGAGACCAAGGCATGAACCACTGATGGGAGCAGGTGATTAGGAAGGTAGGGGCGCAGCTGCCGTATCAGATGGAGTTGATACAGCGCCGCCCGGCTCACAGCTGCCACCTAAGCCTCCATGGACAGCTGGGAGTCTAGAATGACCCCCAAGCTGCGGACCTGGTCCTTCAGGGGTAGATGTACCCCATTCAGCAGCACCAGGTCAACATCCCCTAACCTTCCCTTGTCCCCGAGTACCTCAGTCTTGTCGGGGTTATAATTAATCAATAGTCTGCCTAAAATGGCTGTTTGTTTGCTTTTTAAAGATTGATGCCTTTCCACTCAATCACGCTTTCAGGGTGTTGTATGGATTGCAACAAGATATTGAGAGCCAGCGTGGCGTAGTGGTTAGAGTGTTGGACTGGGACTCGGGAGATCCGGGTTCTAGTTCCCATGCAGCCGTGAAGCTCACTGGGTGACTCTGGGCCAGTCACTGGCTCTCAGCCTAACCTTCCAGTATCAGAGGCCTATGTACACCAGTTGCTGGGGAACATGGATGGGAAGGTGCTGTTGCACTCATGTCCCGCTTGTGGGATCCCATGGGCAGCTGGTTGGCTGCTGTGTGAACAGAATGCTGGACTAGGTGGACCCTTGGTCTGATCCAGTTGGGCTCTTCTTATGTTCCTACGTTCTTACCTCACAGGGTTGTTGTTAGGATAAATGGAGAGGAGGAGGACCACGTAAGCCGCCTTGGGTACCTTGCAGGGAAAAAGGCGGATATAAATATGATAATATAAATAAATAATGCAGCCTTCTCCTACCTTCTGCCCTCCAGATGTTTTTGGACTACAACCCCCAGGATTCCTGATCACTGGCCATGTGGGCTGGGACTGGTGTAGTTAAAGTCCAAGCATCCGGAGGGTACCAGATTGGGGAAGGGGTGGGCAACCTGTCACCCTCCAGATGTTTTGTCCTACAGTGCCCATCAGTCCTAGCCAGCATAGCCGATGGAGAAGGGTGATGGGAGTTGCGCGCCAAGGCATTTGGACTATTCAAAGAGCCACATATACATGACCAGTGCTTCTGTTTATTAGAAGCCATCTTCAGTCCAAGGTGGGGAATAAATCTGATAAGAATGACAGCCTTGCCTGCGTCAGTACTCTGTACTCCTGTGACCCTCTCTTTTTCCCCACCATCTTTGCTCAGGTCATGGAGGATCTTTTCAAGAACGTGACGGACCAAGTGCTCTCCAAATGCCCTCGTGATGTTGAGCTTTTTCATAAACATGTAGCCCCTGGACAAGAGGTAAAACAAACCTCTACTACCTTTCTTTAGAGCAGTGTTCTCCAACCTTGGGTCCCCAGATGTTTTTGGCCTACAACTCCCAGCATGCCTACATGTTTTTGGCCTACAACTCCCAGCAAGTTCAACCGAAGCCAATACTGTAATTAAGTGTCCTGCACCAGGCCTGAAAATTAATAGAGGGAAGATTAGCCTCCAAACACAAGCAGTGGCTGGGGCATGCTGGGAGTTGTAGGCCTTTTTTTCTGTCTAAGCTTGCATAGGATTGCGCCTTTAGTCTATGGCATATGCCCTGGTTCTGTGTTTCTCTCAAAATATGTTACCAGTATGTACTCAACTGCAGGCTACTGGTCTGCTTCAAATATTCAGATTCCAAACACAATCAGATGCCAATCTTAGAGTAAGACTAAATTCTTCACTCTAGATAAGTGTTCTCCAACCTTGGGTCCTCAGATGTTTTTGGCCTACACCTCCCAGCATGCCCCAGCCAGCATAGCTGGCTGGGGCATGCTGGGAGCTGTAGGCCAAAAACATCTGGGGACCCAAGGTTGGAGAACACTGCTTTATAGCCTACCTGCCTTTTAAATGCAATAAGGCAGCTTCCCCCAACCTGGCACCCTCCAGATGTGTTGGACTACAACTCCCAGGATCCCCCAGCCTGCATGGCTGGCTGGGGGATTCTGGGACTTGTAGTCCAACACACCTGGAGGGGGCGCCAGTTTGGGGGAAGCTGCCGGAAAGGGTGTGATCAGTAAAAGCCAGTTCTTCAACAAGGAATAAGTTCCTGGGGTGGGGGGTATGCAAATGAAGGGGTGTGGCTGTGCAAATGAAGGGGTGTGGCTATGCACACAATCCGGCTTGATTCTCGTCGGCTGGGATCACCAGGGCCAGGGAGTCGGTTGACCCCTTTACTTTTCTCCCTTAAGGGAATGGTTACTTGCTCTTCAACCCCGACATCAGGTGGCACGCCCCCAGGTGGCACGCCCCTAGCATCAGGGATCTGGCAGGGGTGGGGCGCAATACGTCTCTGTGTGAAGTGCCACCCACACAACACGTAATTCGTGTATGTAATTCGCTGCCACAAGACGTGGTTCTGGATCGCTTTAAAGCAGGGCTCTCCAACCTTGGGTCCCCAGACGTTGCTGGCCTGCAGCTCCCAGCATACCCAGCCAGCATGGTTAATGGCAAGGGATTCTGGGAGCTGTAGTCCAGCAACATCTGGGGACCCAAGGCTGGAGAGCCCTGCTTTAAAGCATGCTGGGCTGGGGGGGACGAGACAGATTCATGGAGGGGAGGATAGATCTATCCATCGCTTGCAGTCATGATAGCCAAATGAAACCTCCCATGTTCTGAGGATGGCGCTGAATACCAGCTGCTGCCCTCATGTCCCAATTCTGGGTTTCCCGGAGGCATCTGGCTGGCCACTTTGGCAGACAGGATGCTGGATGAAACATACCTTTGTTCCAGTCCAGCAGGACTCTGGGTGCAGTGCCTAACCTGGCCCGGGAACTGATGCAAAAACAAGCGAGCGTGTTCAAGTGTGCTTAACGGTGTGTTGGTTGAACTGGCTCAGTCCAGCTTTCCCTGGTGCAGGATTTGGGTTCCCTTGACTCAGTTTTGATTTCTATATGCAGAAATTGGAACTGGTTTCCCACTTAGCTTTGCTGACTTCTTGCAAAGTTGATTATTGCTTTCTTAAATGCTTCTGAACGAACATGTGATTTATTTATTTATTTTGAGTTCTTTCTGGTAGCAGTTACAAATTATTGCTTTTTTTACCACTCCACCCCCACCCACCCCCATTAAGGCCAAGTTGGAACAGATGCTGAAGAACCAATTCATAACGTAAGCAAATACACCAGAGTTTGTTTGTTTTATAAGCTGTGGCTGAGTCTGCCCTGCATTGTCATTGTGTCAAAAAGGCTGCAGCAATTGACATTATGCAAAGTTTCTTTCAGATTGTGGTGCTCTCGGTACACACACAGCACCACACCCAGAGATGAGGACAGCTGTGTATTTTTTTGCATTAGTTTGCCCCTGCCCCAAATACCATAGACACCTCTTCCTCCCCTGGTTCCAGGGCCATTTTGTAAGATCAGCCACACACACACACATCTGCCAATATCTGCTGTGTTCATACTACACGTATGCAAAGAGAAGGCATCCTTGCTCAGTTGGTGGATGTACCACAGTGGTGGAAATCCCTTCCTCTGGGCAGTCACTGAAACTCTGGCCTGCACATTCTCCAGAAGTTTGTTGTGGGTGGCTTTTTAACAGTCTGGGCCAGCCTTCCCCAACCTGGTGCCTGCCAGATGTGTTGGACTACAATTCAGTGCGGCTGTGTATCCATTCTGGATTTTAGTCTGAACTTTAAAGGAGCTGCCTGTGGTGCTGAACTCTATCCCCAACTTTTTTTTAGGTTTAGCACCATGGAAAGCTCCTTAAAAGTTCAGACTGCAACCCGGAGTGGGGTCACTGCCCCACTGATATTGGGGGCACCAGCCTCTACTGTGTCCATGCTTTTTTTTGAGAGAGAGAGAGAGAGAGAGAGAGAGAGAGAAAGAAATGTACACCTTCATAGAGTACATTTAAGCATCAGGTTAAGACCCTCCTCTTTAAGCATGCATTTAATATTCGATCTATTGCTCTGATTGGTAATTTTACTATTGGCTCCTCAGTGTTTTACAATATTTTTAACGTTTTAATATTGTAATTGGTACTTTTATTGTTGTTATTTTAAAAAAAATATTACCTTTATTTGGTTATTTTGTTGTTCTTGTTTGATTTTATGATTGTAAACGCCCCCCCCCCCCCGAGGTCATTTGCCAGTTGGGCAGTACACATATGGAACGAACGAACGAATGCTGCTTCAGAATGAGGTTATTTAGAGCAGAGAGGTGCTGGGGATGGTTAAGCAGCCCCTGCTCAAGCAGCTTTCCTCTTTAAAAGAGAAGATTTCATTCTATGTATTTGCATGTCATCTGTAGTGAGTTGTGAGAGAGAGCTCTCTATACCCTGACAAGTGCAGAAATGAGTGATGATCGAGTCTTTGGTCTGAAATGTGCACCAGCCCTGACATTATGCCCTCAAACCATGTTCCTTTAATTTTAACCAAGTAGCGTTTGGCTCATTGAGTTTTTTCTTCTTTTTTCCCCCTCCCTAACTGACTGTTTGTGGCTTCCTTCAGCACGACGTGACAGGCTCTCAGGGCAGCAGAACTCAACTTGTGCTGCCGTTAATTGTCACAGCGTTGCCCCATGCAAGAAACCCTGGGAAATGTAGTTTTTTTAAAAAAGGAAGCTGGAGGCCTCCTGCAAAGACATCTTTGCACCTGCACAAATCTACAATTCCCAGAGTTCCTTGTGGGGAGGGAGCCATGAGAAACTGGCCTGGCCTTATGAAGTAAAAATGCCTTCAGTCTTCCATGCGAGCTATCCAAGAGGGAATTGGCACATACAGTCCTTCAGTGTATGCACATCTAGATTTGCCACAGAGGTAACTAGCCCGTGCAATCCCCCATAGAAAGTATGCCTAGTCTCCCACATTTTCAGGGTTCGATCGGGGCGGCATTTCAGGAAAACTCCAAGGCGTTCGTGTCATTCCTAGAGGTGCTCTAGGAAGGAAAAATGGAGGTGGCCCAAGTGTTGCTCCTACTGCTGCACCGTAAAAATGGGGGGGGGGGAGAGAAGCCCCTTCCTCTGCTTCCATGATGAGCCTCGTCCCCAAAACTGCTTGAGGAGTTGAATCGCAACCTCCAAAATGGCAACCACCAATTTGGTGCTTGAGGATGGGGTGGCGAAGCTGGAGCAGCTGTTAGAAGCTGACTCATGCCAGGTCAGAGAAGTTGTCCATCGAGACGAGTATTCTGAACAGCAGAGGCTCTCTGGGGTGGGGGGGGGGTCTCGGGCACAAGTCCTAAACATCACCTGCTATCTGATTTTTTAAACTCCGGGGTGGGCAACGTGCGGCCAGTGGGCTGCAGGTGCCCCCGCCACCCCCTGGTGCCCCCTCCCCCTGAAATTTGCAGTGGCAAAAAACAACATACTAGTTTTGGAGTGGTAGCAGGAGTGCAGCCCATGGGGGGGGATGGTCTGGTGGAACAAAAATGGCTCTTGGACCTCTCCCCCAAAGTTGCCCACCCCTGTTCTAACTGGAGATGGCCAGGGATCGAACCCAGGACCTTCTTCAGGCAAAAGATATGCTGTGCCATTGAACTACAGTCCTTCTGCAAAGGAGGTTCCTAGCGTTCACCTGGGAGGATGTTCTCCTAGAAGGCGGGGTACAAATATTTAAAATAAATCCCATGTGGGGCCAGAAGGAATGTGTCCAAACTCTGACATGGTTTTCCCCCCGCCTCTTCTAGAATGCCATACACAGAAGCGATAGAGGTTTTAAAGCGAGCTCGTCAGGTGTTCACTTACAAACCAGAGGTGAGTATTTGCGAGGGTTTTTGTGCTGAGGGAAATTCTCCCACCCCGCCCCAGTTCTTCCAAAGAGCTTTCTACAAGACAGATGTGTGATTATAGTCCGTCTTCAGCCATTGCGAGAACTGAGATGAGCTTGTGTAATCTGCATGATGTATTATAGACATCAGCCTCAAAATGTCTTACGGCAGTGTTCTACAGAGACCCGGCCAATACCCATAATTTTGCTTTAGGACCTGCAGACACAAGATCGCGGCCCATGTGTACGGACGGCCCCCTCAAGAGCGTCCAGGCACCGTTGGGCGTCTGGCCATGCCACACTCCCGTGGAGTCACTGTTTGTGTGAACTGCCACTTCCAATGTGGTGGCTGGTTACATTCCACCTTTTACCCGAGGAGCTCAACGTGGCGCATGTGTCCCGTCCCGGGCAAAGCCACCTCATTTTAGATTCGAGGGATATCTGGAAAAGACAAAACCACTCGTGTGAGGGTGACATACAGTTTGCTGCATACCGCGATGGAAGATGGATGCGGATAATAAACAATCCGTCAACAAGCAACGATAAGCTTACACGTGTCACTCCGTCGTAGGGCTTCCCGATACCACAGATGCTGCTCCAGGGCCCTGGTTCCTCGGACACTTGCGCGCTCCTCGTCCCAAGCCGAAATCCAAAGCACAAGCTAACAAGCTATGGATTTTTTATAAAGCTCCTCTCTCCCCCTGTGTGAGTGGCTGTCATTAAGCCACAAGCTTCTCGGTCATCCCAGTTTGCAGGACACGGAATAATGGGCTCGAGTTACAGGAACCCAGATTCCACCTAAACATCAGGAAAAAATTCCTGACTGTCAGAGCAGTAAGACAATGGAACCAACTACCTAGGGAAGTCATGGGCTCTCCCACGCTGGAGGCATTCAAGGTGCAGCTGGACAGCCGTCTGTCAGGGATGCTTTGACCTGGATTCCTGCATTGAGCAGGGGGTTGGACTCGATGGCCTTGTAGGCCCCTTCCAACTCTACTTTTCTATGATTTCTATGATTCTATGAGCTCGCCCCCCCCCCCATCCTGGGAGACAAGGGGTGAGTGCGGTGAAGCGGTGTGTGTTTCATTCCCCACAGCAAAAGCAGCCCTTATCTGAGGAATATAATTGGGGAAGGCAGCTTCAAGGCAATTATCCCTGGTGCTCTTCCTAACTAATAGAAGCTGGGGCTATACGTAAGGCCCTGGCATGGCTCCAAGAAACTATCCTGGCTTCTGGACGCTGTGAAAGTTCACCACGCCACCCGTCGAACCTTAATAACCTCCTCGCCGTTCTTCCGGTGGAGCCCATCCAATGCACGTGGTTCTTCCCTCCACCCCACCCCTTAATCCCCACCACAACCCCGTGGGGTAGCTTAGGCTGCGTGATGGCGATCGGCCCAAGGCCATCCAGTGAGCTTTTGGGCTGCGTGGGGATTTGAACCTGTCTCTCCCTGGTCGAGGCTGGCGACTTCTATTTTGGTGGGGCTCCTTTTTTTCCATTATAGGTTTTGCAGGGGGGGGGGTTGGAGCTTCATAGGAGCTCTCCGTGGTGGTGAACCTGTCTTGGGGATGGAGTTCAGCACCACGGAGAGCTCCAAATGAAGCCTGTAATGGAACAGGAGCCCCACTGAAATAGGATAGGAGTCACCAGGCTCCCCTGCCCCACCAGACTGGGAGGTAAATAGGTGTCCACGCAGACATTTATGAAGCGGGGGACACCCTCAGCTGGATTTTGGACCAGCAAGGGTTGGGTGTTTTTGCTTTTCATTTGTTGTGCAATCTGCTTTGTCTTCCCTCCCCGCCACCCCCAGTGGGGTCAGGATCTCCAGAGCGAACACGAGAGATATTTGGTGCAACACTGTGGCGAAATCCCTGTGTTTGTGTTTAACTATCCGTATGACCTGAAGCCATTCTATATGCGGGACAATGAGGACGGAGTCCATCACACGGTAAGAGTCACGATTCAAATTCCTCGGCAGTGCAGCAACAACATGTTGCTCCTTGACTTCTTGCGGCTTCCTCTTTTTTTTTTTTTTACCATCTCAGGAATGCGACGAGCCTTCTCTTAGGTTAATTTTTTTTATTATTATTATTTATTTATTTATTTATTTAATACATTTCTATACCGCCCAGTAGCCGAAGCTCTCTGGGCGGTTTACAACAGTTAAAATCATAAAATACAATACAAAATATAAAATTTTAAACCACAGATTGAAAACAAACAGCAGAGCTAGCAGCAGCAGTTACAATAACGGAATTAAAAACAATTACAAGATTAAAATGATTAAGATCATTAAAATGATTAAAATGCCTGGGAGAACAGAAAGGTCTTCACCTGGCGCTGGAACGAATACAAAGTAGGCGCCAGGTGAACCTCTTTGGGGAGCTCATTCCATAACCGGGGTGCCACAGCAGAAAAGGCCCTCCTCCTGGTAGCCACCTGCCTCACTTCCTTTGGCAGGGGCTCTCGGAGAAGGACCGCTGATGGGCAGGTACATATGGGAGGAGACGATCCTTCAGATACCCTGCCCCCAAGCTGTTTAGGGCTTTAAATGTTAGCACCAGCACTTTGAATCGGGCCCGGAAACAGACTGGCAGCCAGTGCAGATGAGAAAGCACTGGCATAATATGTTCTCGTCGGCCAGTCCCCGTTAACAATCTTGCTGCCCTATTTTGGACAAGCTGAAGTTTCCGGATTGTTTTCAAAGGCAGCCCCACATTTGCAGTAATCCAAACGAGAGGTTACCAGAGCATGGATAACTGTAGCTAGGCTATCTCTAGCTACAGGTTCTGGCTGATATAATCGTCGTGTCGCTGCAAGCACACGCTTAATATTTCGGGTGTGCTGGGATGATATTGGCTAATGTGTATTCACGGATCGTCAAGCCGTGCGCACGTCCCTGAGGGCTTGAAACTTTAATTAGTAAATAAAAAGCAGGACCTCTCCAGGAAGAGGTTTTTGTATGGAGCACCATACAGGAAGCCAAAAGCTGCTGCTTGCTGCACAATTGTTTTATACCGTACATTAGTATTCTGCAGTGGTGCCAATAGGCCATTTTAGAGCCAGGACTTAATGGCCTGGGGGCGGGGGTGCTCCAGAAGAGCATGTCTATTATTTCAGTTGTGAAGCACGCCACAAACACTTCTCTCCCCCCCCCCTTCCCCCTTGCCAACCCTGATTTTTAAAACCAATACTCTGACCGTGTACAGTTTTGCAGTTTGAATGCGCTTGGATCATAGCGCTGTCACGACTACAGGAATAAAATGAAGTGTGCTTCTGCTGCCCTTCTTGCCTGTCACTCTTTCCAGGTGCTTATTTGGGGGTGGGGCCATCTGGGCTCTGGTGCCCTGGCCTTTGGCCCCAAAGTCCAACCCTAGCGGCACCATGGGTATTCCATGCTGGTGTGATTACTTAGACCAGTGTTTCTCCAACCTTGGGCCCCCAGATGTTTTTGGCCTACAACTCCCAGCATGCCCCAGCCAGCGTAAAAAAACATCTGGGGACCCAAGGCTGGAGAAACACTGACTTAGATACACAATTCAGAGAGGCTGTTTTCCCTCCCATTTCCTTTCCTTTAAGGTGGCAGCAGTCGATCTTCTGGTACCAGGAGTTGGAGAACTTTGCGGAGGCAGCTTGAGAGAAGACCGACTGGATTTTCTCCAGCCCCGCCTACAGAGGTGCCGGAAATGTCTGCTTCTGGGTGGGTGGGTGGGTGGGTGGGTGGCGGGAGCAATCTGACAGTTGGTCAAGGAGGGTTTGTTAAGGACACCAGTAATTAAAGAGCGGAGGAGGGAGGTGTTCAGACAGAACAGATGCTCCTGTGGGGATGTGTTTTAAAGGGTGTTCCAATCTGCTGTGTGTAATCTCTTTAAGGCATACAAGGCAGCACACGTCTCCTCCTCCTAGAAAATTCCTCAGGTCTCCTATAAAACGCGGATGCAACAGAATCCCGACACAATGCTTTCTCACAGTGGAATCTGGGTTAGGGAGGGGGGAAGCCCATTTACCGCAGCGGATCGTGTGACGCACCGGAATATTGGGGGTTCTGCTAGCACAGTCCGGGCAAAATGGCACTTCAAAGGGAGGGGCATTGTCCCACCTGTAGCATTTCTGAAAGAGAAATAATGGTATGTTTCACAGCAGGAATGTATGAGAATTTCATTTCTGTTCGCAAATCATGTAAACACGTCCTGTTTGCAGTGGACATGAGCAGGAGGGCCTTTTTAAAAAAGAAATGCTAGCTAATTCCAGAATTTGTGGTCGGCGTTCGAAAAAATGTGTTGTTGTTTTTTTTTAAATGCACGCTTTGATATGTCACCATGGCTTATAAACTGAGAAGGGTTTCTTCTTTGTTGTTGTTGTTCCACAGGTTAGGGCTTGAAGATACCTATCAATGGTAAGGCACAGCATAATATCACTTTGTCAAATCTACTGTTGTTTTTAGAGCATCATCCAAAACACATCTGATTCTCCCAACATTTTGCTACCACTGGATGGTGGAGAAGGGAACAAATTCTTATCCAGCCCTTGTGTATAGTGGAGCGGTTTTGTGATGGCACCTCTCACTTCCCGATGCACCGATTGGGACACGGTTGAGTCCCTGCAATTGCCAACTCCGGGTTTATGAGGGCCCTTGGACAAGACACTCTCAGTGGGCCCTGCGACGACACGGCCCCTTACACTTTAGGACCAGGCGCACAAACCCTTCTCAGGCCAAGCATCAGCACTTAAAAACCTGAGTGGAGGGTCAAATGAAACCTTTCCCTTACTAATGAGGGAAAAGATTAATGCTGGTTATTAAGGATCTAGCTTAAATTTATGAAACTGTGGGTACAAAGGTGTGTGTGTGTAGATTTGAAAGTAATGCAGGTTAATAACGCCAAGCTGACACGTAGGATTTGGGTAGCAAACAAAATAAAAATACCGGTAAGTCTATTTTAATTCTCAAAATCTTAGTTCCAGAAAATAAACCTGCCTACGCCAAACACTTTGTAACTAACCTAACTCCCAAACTCTCCCACACACACTACAAACACTCTCCCATATCACACTAACTCCAACCACCTAAAACTCACTAACTCGACTCCCTGACATAAAACCTAACTGACTCTGACATCACTCAAACACTCCTTATATCAGTGCTTCCCAAACTTGTGTCCCCAGATGTTTTTGGCCTACAACTCCCAGCATGCCCCAGCCAGCTACGCCGGCTGGGGCATGCTGGGAGTTGTAGGCCAAAAACATCTGGGGACCCAAGGTTGGAGAACACTGCTCTATCCGACAAGTGAGGTGAGTGAGTGACAGAGTTGCCCCACTGACCTTTTTGCCAAATTGAATCAAGAGTTTGCCACATTCAATACATTGGGTTGGAAACAAACCTTTGGAACGGTTTCAGTCAGTCTGTCAAAGGTGGGTTTTTTTTAGCGAAGGTGTCCAATAGATGATGGGAGCAAACGTTTTGAATAGATAATTACTTGGGGCATCTCTTTATGTTGTCTCCATTGTTACCTCTTTTTAAAAAATCAGTGCTGTTTTCATATCAAGGTCAATTTCAATCTAAGATTATTAGATATGTGTCATTATCACTCCCAATACATCATAAAATTCGTGATATTATAATCCGGTATTACCTGGATACTGTTTTGGGGGGGGGGGACCTTTCTAGTGGGGCGGAGGGGAAACAAGTCTCTAGACCTCTTGGGAGGGAAACTTGAAAATATGTTGGAAGAACTTCACAAATCTAAAGTCACTGACCTAGTTTCATAGAATCATAGAAAAGTAGAGTTGGAAGGGGCCTACAAGGCCAACCCCCTGCTCAATGCAGGAATCCAGGTCAAAGCATCCCTGACAGATGGCTGTCCAGCTGCACCTTGAATGCCTCCAGAGTGGGAGAGCCCACCACCTCCCTAGGTAGTTGATTCCATTGTCTTATTGCTCTGACAGTCAGGAAATTTTTCCTGATGTTTAGGTGGAATCTAGGTTCCTGTAACTTGAGCCCATTATTCCGTGTCCTGCAAACTGGGATGATCGAAAAGAGATCCTGGCCCTCCTCTGTGTGACATCCCTTCAAATACTGGAAGAGTGCGATCATATCTCCCCTCAGTCTCCTCTTCTGAAGGCTAAACATGCCCAGTTCTTTCAGTCTCTCCTCATAGGGCCTTGTTTCCAGTCCCTTGATCATCCTTGTTGCCCTCCTCTGAACCCTCTCCAGTTTGTCTATGTCCTTCTTAAAGTGAGGTGCCCAGAACTGGACGCAGTACTCAAGATGAGGCCTAACCAGTGCCGAGTAAAGGGGAATTATCACTTCCCGTGATTTGGAAGCTATACTTCTATTAATACAGCCCAAAATTGCATTTGCCTTCTTTGCAGCCACATCGCATTGCTGGCTCATATTCAGTTTGTGATCTACCACAATTCCAAGATCCTTCTCACTTGTTGAGCCAAGTGTCCCCCATTCTGTAACTCTGCATTTGGTTTCCTCTCCCTAGGTGCAGCACTTGGCATTTATCCCTATTAAATTTCATTCTGTTGTTTTCGGCCCAGCGCTCCAGCCTATCGAGGTCACTTTGAATTTTGTTTCTGTCTTCCAGAGTATTAGCTGTTCCACCCAACTTTGTGTCATCTGCAAATTTGATAAGCATTCCCTGTACCTCCTGATCCAAGTCATTAATAAAAATGTTGAAGAGCACCGGGCCCAGGACCGAGCCCTGTGGTACCCCGCTCGTTACCTCTCCCCAGTTTGAGAAGGAACCATTGATAAGCACTCCTTGAGTCCGATTCTGTAGCCAATTGTGGATCCACCTGATAGTTGTTCCATCTAGCCCACTCTTAGCTAGCTTACTAATCAGGATATCATGAGGCACTTTGTCGAAAGCTTTGCTGAAGTCCAGATATATAATGTCCACAGCATTCCCACAGTCCACAAAGGAGGTTACCCGATCAAAAAATGAGATCAGATTAGTCTGACAGGATTTGTTCTTGCCAAATCCATGCTGGCTTCTAGTAATCACTGCATTGTTTTTAAGGTGCTTGCAGACTGACTTCTTTATAATCTGCTCCAAAATCTTCCCGGGGATTGATGTCAGACTGACTGGCCTATAGTTTCCAGGTTCCTCCTCCTTGCCCTTTTTGAAGATGGGAACAACATTTGCCCTCCTCCAGTCGTCTGGCACTTCACCTGTCCTCCATGATTTCTCAAAGATAGTAGACAGTGGTTCTGAGAGTTCTTCTGCCAGTTCCTTTATTACTCTAGGATGCAGTTCATCAGGCCCTGGAGATTTAAACTCGTTCAGAGCAATCAGGTGCTGCTTGACCATTTGCCTATCAATCTCAAGCTGCAATCCTGCCGCTTCAGTCTGCACTTCAGGTTTGCCAGGGGGGTCATAGACCCTCTTTTGGGAGAAGACCGAGCCGAAGTTTGTGTGTGACGACAACCCATGGGTCGTTTAACCCATGGCTTGCCGGGAGTGAGGAATGCCCCCTGCAAACCCAGAACTCTGGGTTGTTGAGGATGAAACAGCCCAAAGTTTTAACACATGGTTTGTTGTTGGGTTAAAACTCTGGGCTGTTTCCCCTTCTACAACCCAGAGTTCCAGGTACACACGTCGCGATGAAAAGCCCAGGGACATTCCTGGGCTGTATACAAAAGCAGAAATGAAGTGGGCAGGAGACAGCATGATCACTTGCTCTTGCACGGTTCTGACTTGGTCGTGAGTTGGTCGTGACGCGTGAACCAGGTCACTTCGTTACCTTAGGAACATAAAACATATTACGTATAACTTGGTTTGCTCATAAAATCATCATTAAACTTTAAAACGTTTAAAAGTCAACTCAGTAAACTTGTCTGAATAAACTATGCTTTTAATATACCAGCCATGATCATTTTAGAATGAACAGGAACGTAGAAGCGGTTGTAAAGCATGGAATAGCGGTAAGATCATAAATGGGTAAGCCCGTTAAATCCAGGATATAAAATTACCTAGCTGCACCACTCTGCATGTGTGAAGTGAAGCTCTTTAGATTCTGCCATGTGCATGGGGGTAGGGGAGGCAGAATGCAGAGTACAAGGCGGGAGCCAAAGGTCAAAAGGTTTGAGGAACACCAGACTACGCAGAAGTGGAGTAAACAGGAAGTTCTGATTTGCAGAGGCTTGATAAGAAGGAAATTTACCCCAAATGGAAAGTATTTGTAAGCATAACTAGTCTGCTCTTTTGCACTTACAGGTACCTAGAACTGCGTCAGTTCGGATCAACCCCTCACGGTGGGTTTGGAATGGGGTTTGAGCGTTACCTCCGATGCATCTTGGGAGTCGAGAACATCAAAGACGTCATCCCATTCCCGCGGTTTCCCAACTCGTGCGTTTTTTAGCGCTTGACCTCGTCTGCCGGCCGACGTGACTCTTCTGTGTCTTTCACAAATCCGTGGCCTGCCTGGATGACAGAATGCCACGTTGTCAGGATGAAGAGATAGGTGTCCCCTCGCTCCCCTTTTTTTTAAATACTGTTTTGCATTGAATAATCTTATGGCAGACTTGGCACAGAAGACTTGAAGTTTTGAAGCGAAGTTAGTTTTATATTATATTTGTGTACGGAGCTTTTAAGTCTGCAGAGCTCTTTGCGCCGTCCGAAGTGAGCGGCTGGCGGTATCCGGGCCCTAACTAGACTGAATAAACTTTACTGGGAGTCCATTCGTCAGCGGGGGAAGTGTTTGGGCTGACCGCAAGGCTCTGAACCCAGACGGATAAGAAGCTTAAATTAGATGGTCACGCAGCACGGTGAAGGTTAGGAAAGCCGTGACGTCTTTACACACTCTGGCTGTATTTGTGACATGCTTGCTTGGGTGAAAGAGCCACAGTTATCAGGGCAATCACGGTTGCCATGCCCCCAAGGAGAGTCCAAAAATTCAAGCTCAGCTACTTGATCCATATCAACAAACCAGTTCAAGCAGTTTTTGTCTGCCCCCCCCCCCCGCCCCAGGAGCAGGTCTTTTGTAAAAGGAACAGGTCTTTCTTGCCCAAGCAAGTCCCCAATTCTTTCCATTAGAACAAGGGAGGATACATGGTTGCTGAGAAGAGTAATTTCTCCCCAGCCACTGTCTGGATTCCAGCTAAGCTCAAAGAAAACAGGGAATTATTGGGGTGGCGGTGGCGGATGCCGTCAGCGTCACAGAGTCCTGGCGCTGCATCCCCGCCAGCGCTGGCTCCGACCGCACCGCTTGCCGGCGGCCACAGCAAGTGGAACAGAGATCTGGCAAAAGGGTTAGCTGTGGTGTAGAAGAACTGCCCCAAGCTGTAAACATTTGGACCGGCTTCTCAAGAGCGCTGTCGGGAGCAGGGAGGAGACGAGCAGCGATGAACGAAAAAGACAGAAGAGCCCTCTAAGGAAGCCCCGCGCCTTAATTCTAAATGCGTGGGGACCGGCTCCTGTCGCTCACCGCGAAGGAAAGGCACACTCTACACCAGTGTTCTCCAACCTTGGGCCCCCAGCTGGCTGGGGCATGCTGGGAGTTGTAGGCCAAAAACATCTGGGGGCCCAAGGTTGGAGAACACTGCTCTACACGTTCAGAGGTATTTCCCTGTATTACGGAACTACAGGCTGTACCCCAGTGGCAGAGAACACGCTTTGCACGCCTGCGGAAGGTCCCAGGATCGATCCCTGGCGTCTCCAGTTAAAACGGTTCTGGTTGCAGGAGAGGAGGAGGACCCTGGGCAGCTGGGTGGGTCTGACATAAAGACATCTTCCTATGTTCTTATAATAATGCTAATTTATTACATTGTATACCGTGCCTTTTTTTTCCTCCTGCAAGGAACCCAAGGCAGCTTGCATGGTCCTCCCTCTCTGTTTTATCCTCACAACAACCCTGTGAGGTAGGTTAGGCTGTTTCTTTCAGTATGGGCTATGGATAAGAAGGAGGTGATGCTCAATGGGCATGGTTGTTGTTGTTGTTCTTGTTGTTGTTGTTATTATTTCTTTCATTTGTATACCACCCAATAAGCGAAGCTCTCTGGGCGGGTTCACAGCCATTCACAAAATACAAAGCACAGATAACAATAAAATACATCATAAAATCCAGATGCAATAAAAATGCAGCATAAAAGTCTAATATACAAGCATTTAAACCAGTTTAAACAACTAAAATAATTCCAATGAAAAACTAGAGCTGTTAAAACAGCTGGCATGTCCCATCAGATGCCGAGAAATGCCTGGAAGTAGAGGACAGTCTTAACCAGGCGCCGAAAAGATGACAAAGTTGGCACCAGGCAGGCCTCAGTGGGGAGATCACCTGGGAGTAAGTCCCATTGAACACAGTATTTCTGAGTAGACAAGCATAGGATTGTGCTGCAAAGGAGAAGTAATGGGGATGGCCAGTACAGGACCTGCAAGAGATTTTTCCCCCCCTATACTTACAACAGCAAGTACTCCATTGCTGCTGCTTCCTTTGCTTCTGCCTCCTCAGAACACTATCAAGCGTGCTGTATCAGCCTATAATGTCCAGTCGCCGTCCTATATGACGCCGTTATATATGACAGCATGGCCTTAAAAAAAAAAAAAAACTCAGCAAAGAGAGGATGGAGAATATGGTTAAATTCCGCAAACAATTTGGCGTTCAGTTCAGAATTGTCGTATAGTTTGTCTCTGCCTTCAGGCTAATTGGAAATGTTGTATCTCAGGACTTTTCAGTCTTAAGCTGGGATTTAAAAAATGAAGAGTAGCTGGCAGACAGTATTGGAATTTTGGAGTGATGCTCTTCCCATAGCATCTGTCGGTGAGTTTGTCTATGTGCCTGTCCAATTGCTTTATCGGCAATGACATGATACATGTGGTGATTCTTGACTCATAGGTGATAACGCCCATGAGCAATCAATCGAGGAGGTGTCCTAGGCCTTAACCTTTTCTCCACCAGAGGTTGTGGAAATAAGAATGGTTGCTTAATCACCCTGTGTCTCTGTTTCCCCATTTGCATCATAAAGATAACACCCCTTGACTGACCTAAGGCAGTGCATGTGTGGAACTTTCAATTAAGAGGGAATTTTGGCAAGCGAGGCCTATCATTTCACAGTAAGGTGAGGAGAAGAAAGATCCACGCCTCCCTATATGGCCGTCTTGATCACCCTGTAAACACTTCTGTAATACCTGGATCCATTCTTTCCTCTTGAGGAAGAAGTGCAAATAAAGTTCAGCGTCATTTCCAGGGCATGCCAATACTCTGACTTAGTGCTGAAAGGTGGCTGTGGGAGGGAAAGTCTCCCAAATTCACACACAAAAATATTTTATGTATTACATTTCTCTCCCACCCTTTCTCCAACAAGCTCAGGGCAGCACACGTGTTCTCTTCTCCCCCTCCCCCCCCGCCACCCCTTTGATCATCACAACAACCCTGTGAGGTAGGTTAGGCTGAGAGAAAGTGACTGGCTCAAGATCATCCAGCGAGCTTTGTGGCATGTGCAGGTGAGAGAGATTTAAGACCACCACCGTCCCTCACTTGTTTCTCCTTAAGAGTGAGAAACGGTGTGAGCTTGTGATGATCTTGAGCATAGGAAAGAAAGAAAGAAAGAAAGAAGGAAGGAAGGAAGGAAGGAAGGAAGGAAAGACGCATGTGGTTCCTGAGAAATTACCTCTGAGGGAATGCGGGCCTTGATGGAAAAAAGATTGCCTGTTCTTGCTGTGTAAACCCTTGTGATGATTTCTGGGACTTCGTCATTGCTCACACACTTTTTCAAGCATGTCTTCAGATCTGTGGTGAGAGTGTCGGACTGGGACTCGGGAGATCCAGGTTCTAGTCCCCGCTCGGCCATGAAACTCACTGGGTGACTTTGGGCCAGTCACTGACTTTCAGCCTAACCTACCTCACAGGCTTGTGGTGAGGATAAAATGGAGAGGAGGAGGAGGATTCTTTAAGCCGCCCTGGGTTCCTTGCAGGAAAAAAGGTGGGGTATAAATGTAATAAATAAATAAATCTGTGAAAGCTAGACACACACTCACTCATAAAGCTGAGTTCCACACCCAATACCACAGTTTGTAGACGTTCTGTGCTCCTGCAAAATCGCCATAGATACAACTCGCACATCTCTGCTCCTGAGCAGAAGTTCTCCCATTATAAACAAGACGTTGCTTGTGCAATGCCAAACTTGCTCCAATAGGTGGCACAACCTTCATTAAAAAAAAAAAATTAAAAATGGGCCCAAATCAATCTTTAATATATCTGAAAGGTGGCGTTGCTTGTCCAACTTGCTGCTTTAGCTGGTTTGGATGGATGCAAAACACCAGGGCGCTTCTTTGCCAGCAGGCTCTTCTCCCATGATGTTGAAGGCACACCCCTCTGTGATAATGTGCAGGCGCACTGGAATTTTGCTTGACTATCCGCTGTGACGATCACACATAATCTGTTAGGAATGTTACAGGTGTGGTAGATCTTGTCTTAGTGATCCAGCATGGCCCATTCCAAAGCAATCAACAGAAAGTTGTGTTCCAAGGTATGAAATGAATTCAGGCCAAAGGGTTGCAGCTGCCGGGAACTGGAAAGTCTTCAGTGACAGCAACGAAATAGAGTTGGCTTCTCTCACACAGCTGATCTGCATGATTTTGGGCAGGGGGAGGCAACTTTTTTTTGGGCCCACAGGCACATTTGATCCACTGTCCTGGGCACCACCACAAAATGGTTGCCATGGGAGGTGAGGCTAGTCGCAAAGGACAAGGAACGTGCCCAAAAACCTGGGTATAAGGCAGAGGTGGGGTCTGTTTCCCAATGCACTAAACAACTCCTTTGAACCCAGTTTTCAGTGTCAACAGGAACCTATTTCACAGGAGGCAACCCTTTTTTTCTCTTCCCTGCCCCTCTGCTAGCCAACTTATCCTACCCCCGCCAAAAGAAATCTCTTTCTTTCTCTCTGGACCACCCATTCGACCCTGGCTCACTACCCGTACACGTAAGAGAATTGTGTTATTTTTTAAGAAAAATGTGGGACACGTAAGGCACTTCAGTGGGCGCCAAGGAAGGTGCTTGGGGGACACGCCGGATCCCCTTGGGCCCCATGTTACCTACCCCTACTTTGGGGGGGCAGGAGCAGACACCCACTGCTATCACCAGCATCATATTGACCTGGATGTGGCTGCCATTAAATAGTTGGCGAGAAAGGTATATTTGGTAGATGGAGCGCAGTCTCTCGGATATAATTTATTCATTCAGTAATGTTGCTTATTTATGAGATGGAACTGGGGTTTAGTAATGATGCCTTTTGACGTGGTTTCATGGGAAGCTGCTTTACGCAAGATCAAACTATTTGCCTGTGTAGCTCGCAGGCTCTCGGGCGGGAGTTGTTTCCCAGCATCACCTGCTGCCCGATCCTTTTTAACTAGAAATGCCAGAGGTTGAACCTGGGTCCTTCCGCGTGCAAAGCCAGTTGCTCCAACACCAAGCGATGGCCTTTCACACAACAGCTTGCCAGAACCACAGGGCCCCACCCCCTGTTCCCCTGACCACTGGTGCTTGGGTATTTCCCAGCTTTTGTGCAGTTCACCCTCCTCCCCTCCCATTCTATAAAGTTGACATGCTTCTCCTAACACATAATTACTGGGAGTAAGAGCTTGAAGCTAAAATAGGCTGGTATTTTCGGCCATGCCCCTTTTGCCTCTGGCCCCACCCCACCCACCGCCGAATGCAGCCGCCCAAAAGATTCTCTGCAAGGACATTTGACCCTCCTGCTGAAAGTGGCTCTGGACCTAGGCCCTCTGCACACAGAACCTAGAATGTGGGACTCCAGAAGGCCTGATCCTGATAGCCACCCCTTTTTACATGTCTCTGTCTACAGTGCACCAAAAAAATATATCTCTACCGCAGCCTTCCCCCCCACACACCTGGTGCCCTCTGGCTGCGTCGGACTGCAACGCCCATCATTCCCAGCCAGCGTGCTGGATGCAGAATGGGGAAAAGCTGCTCTGTGCAGATTTGTTAGGAGCTGATTTCTTGAAAGTTGTCAGGAAATAGCATTTCAGAGATGCAGAAATGGGAGGTAAGGCATAGCATCAGAGCTTCCTGTGCAGACGCTGTGGAACTTTGTAACTGGCCTTTTCATGTGAAAGTGGTTTAAACCATGACCAGCACAGCATCCTGCAATCAAACAATTTCAACAGAAATGCCACGCTTCTTTCTCTCTCTCTCTCTTTATTAAATTTCTACTCCACCTTTCTGCCAGATAAAAGGCCCTCAAGGTGGCTAACAATAGTAAAGTTCCAATAAAAACAGAAAGAGGATGAAAACATAAAAATAGATTAAAAACACTATTTTTAATGGGCTCAAGTTACAGGAACCCAGATTCCACCTAAACATCAGGAAAAATTTCCTGACTGTGTCAGAGCAATTAGACAATGGAATCAACTACCTAGGGAAGTGGTGGGCTCTCCCACTCTGGAGGCATTCAAGGTGAAGCTGGACTGCCATCTGTCAGGGATGCTTTGACCTGGATTCCTGCATTGAGCAGGGGGTTGGACTCGATGGCCTTGTAGGCCCCTTCCAACTCTACTTTTCTATTATTCTATGAACAACAATTTAAAACACATCGATAAAAAGGAATGGCAACACCCAGCCGGGTGGAACCCCCTTGAACGGCAACCTGGCTTAAATCCCAAAGGCCAGTCTGAATAAAAAAACATCTTTACTGGCCAGGGGAAGGAGAACAGAGAGGAAGCCAACCTCGCCGCCTCCAGCCGGGAGTTCCAGAATGTGGGAGCGGCCACCGAGAAGGCCCCCTCTCGCATCCCCACCAAATATGGCTGATGACGGTGAGACCGAGAGAAGGGCCTACCCTACTCTCATAGCAACTGGGTTAGCAACTGCAGGGCTGGTCGGCAGCACTTAACCCAGACACGTTCAGTTGCAGTCACCCACAATTGACCCATACACCTCCCATCAGGCAACTGGAGATCTGCCTTCCAGTTCATGCCTCTTCTATGTCTTTTCCTCCTCATCCAAGATGACACTGCAATGATATGTGGGTTTTTGACCTCGCTCTCGCTCCTCCTATCTCCCATCTCCATTGTCTAATAATGCCCACGGGCCCTCTCAAAACAGTGACCACACTGAGCATGTCCACACCAAAGGGACCTCTTTGTTAAATTGTGGCTTTTGCAGTGTCAAGAGTGATGTTTGTGCAGCACCATGCACACCGCTGGCGGGAGCTTCCAGTAATATAACAGAAATATAACAGAAATAATCCAATATGGTATATTTTGTCTGGGTTTCCTGGAGCAAGAAATGTATTCATTTGGAATGTAAATAAATGACGGCTGGTGACATCTGAACTTCAGAAGGGCCCCGCGGGATCAGACCAAAGGTTTAACAAGTCCAGCATCCTGTTCACACGGTGGCCAACCCAGTGCCCCAATGGGAAGCCCACAAGGAGGACATGAGTGTAATAGTACCCTCCCGCTCGTGTTTCCCAGCAACTGGCACACAGCCTGTGATCCTGGAGTATACAGTACCCAACGTTACTACCATTGGTCGATACGCTTATTTTATTAATTTATTTATTATATTTATACCCCGCCTTTTTTCCTGCAAGGAACCCAAGGCGGCTTACATAATCCTCCTCCGCTCCGTTTTATCCTCACCACAACCCTGTGAGGTAGGTTAGGCTGAGAGTCAGTGACTGGCCCAAAGTCACCCAGTGAGTTTCACGGCTGAGCGGGGACTAGAACCCGGATCTCCCGAGTCCCAGTCCAACACTCTCACCGCTACGCCACACTGGCTCTCCGACACGATCCTACATGAATTTCTCTTATCCCCCTTTAAAGCCATCTACGTTGGTGACTGGCGTAACCCCACAATTCAGTTCCCTGGTGTATGTCTACTTTAGTATATTTAGTGAGTATAGAATGTTGAACGGAGTGGGTGTGGTTTGTGATGTCTCGGAAAGGGTGGGGGGAGGAGTATATAAGGAGTGTTGGAGTGATGTCTGGGTCAGTTAGGTTCTTAAGTAGTCGAGTTGAGGGAGTTAAGGCAGTTAGTGTGTTATGGGAGAGTGTTTGGAGTGTGAGGAGAGTTAGGAGTTAGGTTAGTTGGATTATTCATGTCTTGTCAGGAGTTTTAAGAGGAATCAGTGCTTGTCTGAGGAGTGAAAGTATTTGGAGTTATAGGGACTTAGGTTAATTACAAAGTGTTTGGGGTAGGCAGGTTTAAAGTTATTTTCTGGAACTAAGATTTTGAGAATTAAAATAAACATATTTTTATTTTGTTTGCTACCCAAATCCTACGTGTCAGCTTGGCGTTATTAACCTGCATTACTTTTAAATCTACACACACACACCTTTGTACCCACAGTATCATACATTTAAGCTAGATCCTTAATAGCCAGTATTAATCCATTTCCCTCATTAGTAGGGAAAGGTTTCATTTGACCCCTCAGGTTTTTAAGTGTTGGTGCTTAGCCTGAGAAGGGTTTATGCGCCTGACCCTAAAGTGGAAGGGACCGTGTCATCGCAGACTCAGTGACCATCACATCTTGCAGCAGCAAATCCGGCCTGCCTGGTGTCCCAATCTGGTCTTCTGGGGTTTGCCAGATGGCCTCACCTGCATCCCCTCGCCTACCGTTCGGTGGTTTCCTGGCTTTTGTATGAGTTTTTTCCATTCTAAAAGGTTGAAATGCCTCTCCTAAAACTCATTTACTAGCAGTAAGAGCTTTAAACTAAACTTTAGTGTTTTGCCTTCCTGCCCTCCCCCTTTTGCCTTTGGCCCTAGAGTCCGCATCTAGCTCGCGGAGGCTTGCAGAATGTCTTGGGCCAGCCCTGACTAGAGTCAAGTTCAGGAGACGCATGAAGTGTTATTATCCTAAGTTGCTGGCATATAAGGTGCGGGTGGGAATTGGAAACAGTAAGGTCGGAAGGATAGGAAATACAGAAAGTACAGACAGTGACAATTATGTGAAAGCTTAATGGGGACCATTCACAAAACAGTGTTGGTGATAACACAAACATCCTGGCAGCGGTAAGTCAATTAACATGCATAGTGTGATAAATACCTGCTTTCCTGATTCAAGCCACAGGTGATAGAATTCAATTTCTTGGTAAATTGTAATTCAGCGGCCCCTTCAGGGCTGGATTAAGATAGGGGCTATTGGAGCTGCAGCTCCAGGCCCCTACCATAAAATAGGCCCACAGCCGGCCCGGCAGCGCGCGGCGCGCCCACTCGCCCGAGCAGCGCTGCTGGCTGCTGCCGCTGCTGCGCTGCCGCACTTGCCCTTGCGTCGAGACACCAGGCAGCGGCTCCCTCGCGGCGGCGGCGGCGGCGGGCCCGCCCCTACCAAAATAGGCCCACCGCTGAGCTGGCCCGGCAGTGCGCGGCGCGCCCACTCGCCCGAGCCGCGGCGCTGGCTGCTGCCGCTGCCGCACTTGCCCATCGAGACGCCAGGCAGCGGCTCCCTCACGGCGGCGGCGGCAGCTCTTCCCGCCGGGGACCTGCGACTCTGCGAGATGCCCCGTCTGTCCGGCTCGGGAGAGCCAAAGCCACTCCGGTAAGGTAAGGTGGTTGCCCGTGCGCGCGCCTGCCTCTGACCCGGTTCTCACGGCCTGGTGGCAGGACTGGCGCGGCGGCGGCGGCCCGGCGGGGAAGCAGCAGCGTGCGCGGCTCTGGCTGGGCGCCGACGGACTCCCCCGGGTCAGCCTTCCCCAACTGGGTGCCCACCAGCGGTGTTGGACTACAACTCCCATCGTGCTGGCTGGGGGTGATGGGGGCTACAGTCCAGTTCACCTGGAGGGCGCCAGGTTGGGGGAGGCTGTCCGGGGGTGGGTGGGGACAAAATCCTCAGCACCAGGCCCATAATGGTCTTAATCCGGCCCTGGGCCCCTTTAAAATTTCTTTGTTCAAGAATAGGTCAGTGACAGAGTATCCCGGGAGGATGAAATGTCCCCGTGCTGTTTTTTGAATATTGGCATACTTCCACTGCTCAACGTCTCGAGCAAAAGCAGCGATGTATGGGGAAAAAAATATCTTGCAACTACTGTGAGTCTTAGATAACAGACCCGTCTTCCTTTAATGCCCTCTCCCATCTTTGACTTTCCCCATTCTGGAAAGGAACAGGTATGAAATAAGATTATACAGTAACTAGCAAGGTCCTCTGAGCATGTACAGAGCAACTTTTTCTATCCCCTGAGCAATTGCAGCCGGTCCTCCCTGCACTAAGGAACATCTCACCCTTTAAAAATTACACACTCCCCACACCACCTTTGACAGCATTTCTGAGAGTGCAGTCCAAACAACAAAAAAGATTCTGAAAACTTTCAAAGGTTATGATTCATTATCCGCCACCACCGAATCTTATAACAGCCTTCCTTGTACCTACTCATTTTCACCACTGATCTGGAGGTTGCTGCCACATCCATTAACCCACCGGATCTGTACAGCATGTGGGTGTTTTCTCTAATGTTCACACAGGAATCTACTTATATAACATTTCAAATTATAATTTCCTCTCTAGTGCAATTATTTAGTGGTGAGGGAAATGCACTCTCCACCTGCTCAGGGGTACTGTTCTCTATTCATATGTTCTAGGATTGAGGTCTAGCATAGTAAACTGATGCAGGGTTCCTTTAATTTAAACTCCTTTAAATTAAGCCTTTCCCCTGTCCCTGGACGATCAGTTCCATAAACCATTTCCCTTTAGTGCCCTTTCATTAACCGAGGCATGCACGCAAGAGGCATTCTCATGTTCCTCTCCCACATGTACATGTGAGGATGGTGGAGCTGGGAATGCGGCAACAGGTGGGTGAGGAGGTTTCTCCTCCCCTTGGCCAGATCAGGAGAGATGGTTTGTGTGAAGAAAAGAACCTTTGGGGGTTCTCACACACACACACACCTCATGTGTGAACCGGCTGGGGTGGGGTGTGCATAGTTAGCGTGTGGAGAAAGGGGCCCTTGGGGGTTCCTGCATGCATGCACGCGCACACACACACACACACGCGCCTCCTCATGTGTAAACCAAGTGGGGTCAGTTCAGGGGGCTGGGAGGAAACGAAAGCCTCAGATGGAAGGAATGATGCCTAGATGCCTAGAGAAGCTGGCCTAGGGCTTTCATATGTAAATAGTTCAAGCCATGAGTCATGAGTTCCCTTCCCCCTGCCTGGCCAGGTGAGGTGCATGGTGATTGGCTAAGAGGCAGCAGAGGAAGGTGGGGGGGAAGGTATATTTCCCAAAGCGTGGGTTTTGGTTTTTGTTCTACCTGGCTGTGGTAATGGCGGTAAGCCAAGGACCCCAGGCAGCTCCTGGTGAAATTAGCTGGATTGAGGGCTCTAGTAAAGGCAAGCCTTGTGGGAGTTTTACCCATCTCGGACCTTCGGGTAGGTGTGGTAATCTCCCTCGGGCAGCGAGGCTGTGCTGGATTTAACCCTTGAAGAGAACACCCTCAGGTAACAGGTGTGTGCCTGAGAGATATTAAGGAATCAGGTTTTATTGTTTTGCAGCTTTACTGTGTACTAACGTGTCTCTCTCTTTATTTTGTGTGCTTCTCTCATTTCCCTAATCTTCTTGTAAAATGCTACCAGAATAAACCTTGTCCTGGTTTTACCCCACATGGTGTTGTGGATTGCTCTGTGGCTTCAGTAACTAAATCCAGGTTACAGAATTAAAGGCGAGTCCCTCAACAGAGATCCAAGTAGGATTGCAGACAGCTGAGGCTGGCAATCTGGTTACCTTGAGATCTCTGGGGGTCTTGGTTCCTTTGGAGTAGGAAAGGGTGGGGGTGTGGCGGGCCAGCCAGCCCCCCTTCCTCCACATGGAGGCAGCGGTGGGATTCAAAGCTGAACCACAGAGTGTGTGCACGTGGGCAAATGAGAGAAATTAGAGAGACGTTAGTGCATGAATAGAGAGTTTGTTATTTTTTTAGAGATTTAAGTGTGAGATTGAGCCTTAGGAAAAACGTTCAAATTGCTGAAAGGGGCTGCCCCAGTTGGTGGAAGCCTAGCACCAGCGGGGAGCATTGAAGGCAAGAAATTTCAACTATAGAAGAGTTCCAGAACAGCTTGTGTGCCCAGCAAGTGGGAAAGGGCAGCAAGAGATGAGATTGAGCCTCAAAGAAAACGTTCACATTGCTGAAAGAGGCTACCCCAGTCTGGGGAAGCCTAGCTCCCAGCAGAGAGCGTTGAAGGCAAGAAATCTTGATGTCTGTAGACTGGTGGGAAAAAGCTGCCATGCTAGACAACTGGATGGAGTTGTACCAGCAGAAAAGGCAGGGCGGGTTCCCTTTTCCAGGCGTGGAGAGGCCAAGGGGACAAGCAAAAGAAACTACCCATCGAGTACAACAGAGGCTGGGAGTAGCAGTTGCCAGTGAGTAAGCGGAAGAGGATCCTACCCATCCAGTGCAAAAAGCGGGTGAGCAGATGGCGGCTGTGTGATCCCAAAGTTTGGGGGCTGAAAGAGCCCGGGAAGAGAAGAAGAAATAGTGTGTGCACGCGCACGTGTGTTCCAGGAGGAGGGAGAAGACCAGAAAACCTCTCCTAAGAGAATGGTGAGCAAAACGTTGAGTTTTGGAACAGCGTTTGATGAGTAATTTTAGTTGTGCTGTGTGCCCCAGAGAAATTGTCGGGACTTTTGAATTTGGACTGTCCAGTTGCTCTTGGGGGGGGGCATGGTGAATGGACAGGCTGGACAGCAGCAAGCAGAGGGGGGGCGGACATCAGAAAACACCCCCCCCTCCAGAAAAAGAGACTTTGTCCCCTGTGCTGCCGAAGTGGAGGGCTGAAAGAAGCAGAAAGACAAAGGAGATTTCCCTCCTAGCTGGTGGAGAAGCACGGACAGAAGAATTTCCCTCCAGGTGTCTCCAGCGAGAGGAAAAGAGGACTGAGATTGGGGGTTGATTAAAGCCAATGAAAACTGTGAAATAGTTGCTGGAAGGAGGGAATGGGTGATCCAAGTGTAATTGTGTTGTCTTTGTGTTGTCTTGTTGCTGGACGGGTGATCCCAGCCAGTGTGAGCGGAGAGGGAAGGGATTTCCCTCCTAGCTGGCGGAGAAGCATGGACAGAAGAATTTCCCTTCCAGGTGTCTCCAGGGAGAAGAAAAGAGGGCTGAGATTGGGGGTTGATTAAAGCCAATGAAAACTGTGAAATAGTTGCTGGAAGGGAGGGAATGGGTGATCCAAGTGTAATTGTGTTGTCTTTGTGTTGTCTTGTTGCTGGGTTGTTGGGGGACCGGGGACCAGTGCTCCCAGTGTAACCAACTGAACTATTTGTGTTGTCTTGTGTCATGTGCAAAGGTCAATTTGAGATGATGATGATGATGATGATGATGATGATGATGATGATGATGATGATGATTGCTGCATTTGTTCAAAGGGCCTCAAGGGGGCAGGGAAGAGTTGCCAGAGAAAAAAAATCAGAGGCGAGGGAACAAAGCAGGCTAAAAGACAGATTCCCAAGCTGTGTGTTCTAGAAGCTTGGGTGGAGCCTCCATGGCTAAGCATTTGAGTCTGAAAGAGATAGTCATCCCGTGCAGGTTTGGGTGGTGGGCTAAAGGAGCCAAGCCCAAGAGGCTGGAAGATTGCCAGGCTGTGTGTTCTAGAAGGTGCCTTTGGGAAAAGGGGGGTGGTGGGATGCCACCAGCGAACCTTTAGAACAGTCATCCCATTCAAGTCATTGGGTAGAAAGTGCCAAATGCAAACCTTGGGAAAAGGGAGTAGGCATTCATGTCGTTGGGTGGTGGGAAGCCATCCCATCGGGCCTTTGGAGGGGGGGTGATGGTATTCACGTCGTTAGGTACAGAGTGGCAGGGGCAAGCCTTTAAAAGCAAACAAAGGCGAATTGAAGAGTCACATTTCAGTCCATAATCTGCCCCCTACAGGCTGTGTGAGAAACAGCAACCCTAAAGTTTTTAAATTGAAGAGTCACATATTTCTGTGTAATGCAAACCTGTAAACGTCTGATTGATGGTTATTGATTGTGTTTTGCTGTTTTGATGTTTAAGGAGCTTTAGCAAACCTGTAAACTTCTGATTGATGGTTATTGATTGTGTTTTGCTGTTTTGATGTTTAAGGAGCTTTAGCCAACCTGTAAACTTCTGATTGATAGTTATTGCTTGTTGTTTTGCTGTTTTGATGTTTAAAGATTTTTAAGAATTAAGATGTTAAAGCTGTGTTAAGACTATAGTTAAGGTGTTTGATGTTTTGATGCTTTTTGTGTTGTTCTGTTTTTGCGTGTGTGTGAAAGTGAAGAAAGGTGCACTAGTCGTAGAATGCTATCCAAGCTCTTTTCTTTTCTTTGTTTTGTTTTGTTTTTTAGTTAGTATAGATGAAATGAGAGGGTTAACCCCTCTTTTCATCTTTTCCCAAGGGGAAGGGTGTGAAGAAAAGAGCCTTTGGGGGTTCTCTCTCTCACACACACACACACACACCTCATGTGTGAACCGGCTGGGGTGGGGTGTGCATAGTTAGCGTGTGGAGAAAGGGGCCCTTGGAGGTTCCTGCATGCATGCACGCACACGCGCGCGCACACACACACACACACACACACACACGCCTCCTCGTGTGTAAACCAAGTGGGGCCAGTTGAGGGGGCTGGGAGGAAACGAAAGCCTCAGATGGAAGGAATGACGCCTAGAGAAGCTGGCCTAGGGCTTTCATATGTAAATAATTCAAGTCATGAGTTCCCTTCCCCCTGCCTGGCCAGGTGAGGTGCATGGTGATTGGCTAAGAGGCAGCAGAGGAGGGGAGGGGGGGGAGGTATATTTCCCAAAGCGTGGGTTTTGGTTTTTGTTCTACCCGGCTGTGGTAATGGCGGTAAGCCAAGGACCCCAGGCAGCTCCTGGTGAAATTAGCTGGATTGAGGGCTCTAGTAAAGGCAAGCCTTGTGGGAGTTTTACCCATCTCGGACCTTCGGGTAGGTGTGGTAATCTCCCTCGGGCAGCGAGGCTGTGCTGGATTTAACCCTTGAAGAGAACACCCTCAGGTAACAGGTGTGTACCTGAGAGATATTAAGGAATCAGGTTTTATTGTTTTGCAGCTTTACTGTGTACTAACGTGTCTCTCTTTATTTTGTGTGCTTCTCTCATTTCCCTAATCTTCTTGTAAAATGCTACCAGAATAAACTTTGTCCTGGTTTTATCCCACATGGTGTTGTGGATTGCTCTGTGGCTTCAGTAACTAAATCCAGGTTACAGAATTAAAGGATCTCCCTCAACAGAGATCCAAGTAGGATTGCAGACAGCTGAGGCTGGCAACCTGGTACCTTGAGATCTCTGGGGGTCTTGGTTCCTTTGGAGTAGGAAAGGGTGGGGGTGTGGCGGGCCAGCCAGCCCCCCCTTCCTCCACAGATTGGATCGTCCACTTTGTTCAAAACAGCACTGCATTTTCAAGTGATAACAGTCTGTGATACTATCTCTGGTGGTCATCAAAAGTATAGAATAGGCCTGATTGGCTATATGCTCCCTCCAGTATCAGAGGCGGTATGCCTAAGTACTCCAGTTGCTGGAGAACACGGGTGGGAAGGTGCTGTTGCATTCATGTCCTGCTTGTGGGTTTCCCGTGGGCAGCTGGTTGGCCGCTGTGTGAACAGAAAACTGGACTAGATGGACCCTTGGTCTGATCCAGCATGGCTCTTCTGATGTCCTTAAGTAGTGAGCAAGCTCATGTGACGGGCTGTGAGAAACATGCAGGGGGTTATCCACTGATGCGGCAGTTTGCTGGCTCTGTATGTGCATGTGTGCTAGGCATGCCAACCTGACCCTACCCAGGAAGCCTAAGGGCGCAACCCTATGCATGTTTAGACAGAAAAGGGTCCTACAACTCCCAGCATGCCCCAGCCATGCTGGCTGGGGCATGCTGGGAGTTGTAGGGCCTTTTTCTGTCTAAACATGCTATAGGGTTGCACCTTAATTAAACCTGCAGTCCTACCCATGCTTACTTGGGATGGAATAAACCCCACTGAACTCTGAGGGACTTCTAAGTAGACATGCATAGGAGCTGACCACATACGTAATTCTGAAATAACACAGGAAAGAGCCTTTTATCCCAGGCACCACACATTACAGCTTTTGGCGAAGTTATTTTAATCACAGCTTTTCTGGGTCTTACTCGTTTGAATGCTGCTGCTGTTCACGAACTCCAGTTGCTTTGTATTTTGTGCGGTGGTTTTATTTGGTATGAATCGGGGGGGGGGGCAGGAAATGTTTATGCAAGACGCCTTTGTTGGCTGTCAATACAATATGGAAAGGCCGGGTTCAGATTTCTTAAAACATAAATATATTCCCAACTCGCTGAGCCTTCCCCTCTAAGTGTAACCCACTGGCTCTTGGTGCATGAGTTTGATAGTCATTTATTCATTCATTTATTTTTCTATCCCGCTCTTCCTCGCAAGGAGTCCAGGGTGGGTGCTACTATCCTCCTCCTCCTCCTCCTCCTCCTCCTCCTCCTCCGCTGGCTCAGCTTGTCTGAGTGTGGAAAGCTAAGCAGGGTCAGGCCTGGTGATTACTTGGATGGGAGACCCCTCCTCTAGTTTCCTGCATTGAGCAGGGGGTTGGACTCAATAGCCTTGTAGGCTCCTTCCAACTCGATGATCTATGAAATCTGTGGTGTAGCGGCATCAGGGCTTGTAGGGACGCAGCACCTGCACTTTTTTATTCGCAGGGATGCCACCCCACCCCTCAGAATTCTTAGCTCCGTCTGAACTTTGGTGCAATTCTCACAGTAGCTGTTGGGGGTGGGGAAGAGAGTGTTGAATGAATTTCCCCAGCAACGATAGTAAGCTATCCTCGTAATGCAAAGTATTTTGGGCTGGCAACTAGTCTTGAGTGGGGCAATTAAGGGTGCGATCCTATGGATGTTTAGCCAGAAAAAAAAAGTCCTACAACTTCCAGCATGGCTGGCTGGGGCATGCATGCTAGGAGTTGTACGACTTTTTTCCTGTCTAAAAAACACACATCGGATTGCGCCTTAAGACCCATTCGCTTTATAAAAGACCTGCTCCCCGCAAGAGATGAAAACTCCCTATGGGACATGATGACCCACCCCCCTACCCCGGCCCTTCCAAAAATTATCACTACACCGCTGCTGCTGCTGCTGGTGATCATTTATTCCAAATAACAGAAGTCTAACGATTTAATAATAGAAGAAATTATTATGCTAATAACAATAATAAAAAGTTCCCAAACAGCATCTTTCCAAACAAGCCAGCCTGTGCGTTTTTGCGCTTAGCAAGTCAGTGAGGTGTGCGTGGTGGCGTTTTTATTTGTGTGTGTGTGTGTTTTTAAAAAGAAAGCGAGAGAGAGTTTCCTATCCTACTTCCAGCCAGACTAGCTGGAAGAGGCTGGTAAGTGTGTGTAGGAGAGCGAGAGAAAGGAGAGCGAGCGAGCTTGAGAAGATCTCACTCCCTCTTCTGGGGGGAATCTCTCCCCAATAAAAGCAGGAAGACAACAGCGAGCCGGTTGTGTGCAGCCAGACAGAAAAGCCACTGTGGTCGGCCGGTGGATGGAGGAAGCAGCAGCAGCAGCAGCCGCCGCCGGGGACGGATGGCTCGGAGGGGGAGAAGGCGGAGGAGAGGCGCTGCCGCTCGCCGCTGAATGCCAATTGTGAAATTGACCAGCCGGAGGAGGAGGAGGAGGCGGCGGCGGCGGCCTCCCGCGACCTGCCCACTTTCTTGCGCGGACAGACCGACCCGCCGCCGACACGAGCAGCAGGAGCAGCCCTCCTTGTGGCGATCGCATGCTGCTGCTGCTGCTCCGGTTCCGCCGGAGGGAGGGCCTCGATCCGGGACGCCGACGCCTTCTTCGCCCAGCGGGCCGGAGGAGTCGCCTCGCTGCTCCGCCGGGATGAGCGGCGGCGAAGTGGTCTGCTCGGGCTGGCTGCGGAAATCGCCGCCGGAGAAGAAGTTGAGGAGATACGTGAGTGAGGAGGGTTTTCCTTTGGAGAGAGGAGAGATCCCTTCCCCGTTTTCCCCCCTCCTCCCCCCCCAACTCCTTTTCAGAGCTGGGCCGGAGTGTGGGCGGGGAGTCCGGATTGTGTGTGTGCGTGTGTGTGGAGGGGTAATTGCAAAGTCTCAATGGATGCGTGGACACCCCTCCCGCGGCCACGCACTTGCTCCCCCTTCTCTTCCTATATAGCTTGTCCTTAGTTGAAGGTTACCCGGCGGTGATAATGATTGACCAGGGAGAGGTGCGGGGGGGGGCGCGGGAGAGGAGGAAGAGAGCTTTGCTGGGTTTGTTTGGCTGCTGTTTCTGGTACAAAAGCCCCTGGATCGATTTGTCTCCGTGTGTGTCCTTTCTCTCTTCCACTCCCCGCTCTTTGCTATGATTAGCACGGTCCCCAAACACAAGAGTGAGCTTGGTTTGGGCGCAGCTGGAATAGCTTCCCCCCCCCCCACACACACACACAGGCATGGGGGGGGGGCGCACGGATCACTGACGGCTTGCTGCTCCGTTTCGACCTGGAATAGATGGGGTTACAGGAGAGGCGGGGGGGGGGCGTGCGTGTAAAAGCAGGTGTTAAAAGGTTGCTTCCATACCCCGTAGAGATGGCGCGGCGGCGGCCGAGCGCCTTTACAGGATCGCACCTTAAAAGGGATCGGTGCGATCGATCTGGCTTCTTTCTCTCTCCGGTTGTTAATCCGGTTTTGTTTGTTTTGTTGTTAAGAGGGAGGACGATGAGCTATAAAGTAAGGCTGTGTGGTACGTACGGTAATCATTTCCCGCCCAGTTTTTGTCGATCTCGGCTTCCCAAGCCATTGCGCGCGTCTGAATTTTGTAACCCGGGTTAAACGGGGGTCGGCCGCCGGATTTCTGTCCCCGGCCCGTGCCAAGAGGCGCGCGGCGAATCCGGGTCGAGGACTGGGTTGGGCAGGCAGGTGCATGGGCAATAACAAAAGCGAAACACGGGCTGCCTTTGAAAGGGGAAAGAACCGCGCGCGCGCACGGGCTTTCCCGAGAGACGCCGTTTGTAACCGGACTAAGGAATCGTCGCTTGGGCGAGAGGGAATGCCCCCCCCCCCCATTCTCTCCTGGGTGGGCACGCCGGCGCGACTCCGGAGTCGGAGCTGGGAGATCAGGGTGGAGCTGCGGATCAAAGCGGCGTTGGGCGCGTCGGACGAGTGGGACGCAGCCGCCGCCAGCCGCGTCCTTTGGCGGAGAGGGCTTGCCTTGTTCCCGGCTGGCTCGGGGCGGTGTTCCGCGCCCGCCGCGCTACAGGTGCTGTCTGGGCGTGGCCCCGCGGCGCTGGCGTGTTTTGTTGTTTGGGTTTGGAGCCGCGGTCTGCCGCGGGTCCTCCTCCGTCCCCTCTAGTGGCGCTGCCTAGAGCTGCACGCCGAAGAGGAGCTCTCACGCTCCGCCTCTTTGGCCGGGAAAGCTGCAGGTTCCTTGAGCTTTCCGCTGCACGCCCTGGGGCCCGTTTCACACGTGACGCGCGCGTCAAATCCCGGGCCCGGGGGGCCCCCGCTTACAAGCAAGAGGGCAATGCACACTGAGCACAACCCTTCAAACAGAGGACTGTCCTCTCTAATGTAGGACACGTGGCCACCCGAAGCCTGGATCTGCTCTTGAGTCAGCCAATCCTGGCTCTGGCAGTGCGCGGGTAAGTGTAATAGCATGTTTGCAGCCGTGGCTGCAGGGTTTTTTCTTTTAAGGTGTCAGCCTAAAAATCTGCATAGCCCCCTCCCCCAAATCTGCAGACTTTCCCCTGCATCAACTGCATGTGTGAACGAGTAATTGCGGATAGAGCTTGTATACTGCCTCCGAGTGACCTCAAATTCAGTGATTTACCGTGGAGCCCATTCACATATTGGCATGTGAGAGATCCAAGCAAGCGTGCGGCCGCTGTACCTGGAAAAATCCGCTTACTTTGCAGTTTTCACCCACAACAGCCTTACTCAATCGGACACTCTCCAGATGTGTTGGGCTGAAAGTCCCAGATGTGTTCTGCTCCAAGGCCCATCATTCCCAGCCAGCGTAATGGCCATTTTTGAAACTTTGGGTGGGATCTTCTGTATCTCCAACCACTGGCAAGCAAAATTCAACAGGTGAAGCTGTTGTACACACTGCCTTAGAGGTGGCCATGAGAAAGATGTATGGAATTCTGCATGGTGTGGAAAAGCGGATTTCCTTCCTTTCTCCTAATACCATAACCTGAAGGGGTCATCCCACGAAGCTGAATGGTGGGAGATTCGAGACAGATAAAAAGGAAGGCCGCCTTCACACAGCGCAGAGTTAAAACTATGGAATTCACTCCAACACGATGTAGCGATTGGCTGCAAACCTGGGCGACTTTAAAAAGGGGGATTGGACAAAGGTGCTGTAGCTCTCGTGCCCTGCGTTTGGGCTGCCCGCCAGGCAACTGGTTGGCCACATGTAAACAATGCTGGACTGAGTGGGCCTTCGGTCTGATCCAACGCAGCTCATATGTTCTCATGCAGGGCCGGTGCAAGGCAGTTTGGTGCCCTAGGCAAGGTCAGATCTTTAGCGCCCCCCCCTCTCACTTGAGCCCTCCCTCCCCATTTCTGGTGCCCCCTTTAGCCCCGCGCCCTAGGCAGCTGCCTAGTTGGCCTAATGGTAGCACCGGCCCTGTTCTTATGAACACTGATTTAATCGGCTTTTGCAGGAGTTCGACCAACAGTGGCTACTGAAGTCATCCCCCCCCCCGCTCCCCCAATCTAAAAGTACCATAGGCAATTTGGGGGTGGAGGTTAAGCCACAGCTGCACATATTGGAACAGGATTGCACCATTATTATTGTTATTTTTATTTATTATATTTATACCCCGCCTTTTTTCCTGCAAGGAGCCCAAGGCGGCTTACATAATCCTCCTCCTCCTCTCCATTTTATCCTCACAACAACCCTGTGAGGTAGGTTAGGCTGAGAGTCAGCGACTGGCCCAAAGTCACCCAGTGAGTTTCATGGCCGAGCGGGGACTAGAACCCGGATCTCCCGAGTCCCAGTCCAACACTCTCACCGCTACGCCACCAACCTCTGGCTGTCTGTGTGCTCCTGTGGGTGGGGGCGCTGTATTTTTTGCCAGGGGTGTTGAGGGGCTGTCTGTCTCATGAGTAATGGATTCTAAGGGACCTAAATATGTTGTGCATTGCTGTGTAATGTTAAGACCGAGTGGGCGCATATCCCCACTCGGTCCCTGTTCTCACTATATAATAATAATAATAATAATAATAATAATAATAATAATAATAATAATAATTTCATTTCTATACCGCCCAATAGCTGAAGCTCTCTGGGCAGTTCATTATAGGGCGGGGGGGGGGGCTGCCAAGCCCAGTTCTCTGCATGGGCCTAAAATAGCTTGAGCCACAGTGACCACAGGTGCAGTGCAATCCTATACCAGTGTGGTGTAGTGGTGAGAGTGTTGGACTGGGACTCGGGAGATCCGGGTTCTCGTCCCCGCTCAGCCATGAAACTCACTGGGTGACTTTGGGCCAGTCACTGCCTCTCAGCCTAACCTACCTCACAGGGTTGTTGTGAGGATAAAATGGAGAGGAGGAGGAGGATTATGTAAGCCGCCTTGAGTTCCTTGTAGGAAAAAAGGCGGGGTATAAATGTAATAAATAAATAAATACTTGGACGTAAGCTCTGCAGAGTTCAATGGGACTTGCTCCTGGGGAAGCGGATGACTGCAGCCTCTTAAGTGAAGTATTATGAATCAGCAGTCTGCAAAGTCTGACTTCGGCCTGGCGTGACTCCAGCGCCGATGGTGAGATTGCAATTGTGCCTGCTCGGGTGATGGATGAAAGCGGCTGCAGCTCTGTTGCTGCTGCTGTTACTCAAGATGCGTGGCTGGCTGACACCTATATTCCTAATGCGGGAGAGTCCAGGCTTGGCTCCAGTTTCTCAAGGACCCGGAAACAATTTGGCTCAGCTAGGAGGTCGTCTTCAGTGTCCAACGAAATGATCAGCAGTTTGGTCGAAGCACCTTCCCTGCAAGGCAGGGGTGTTGAACCTCTTTCAACCCGAGGGCCGTATTGCATTTTGGAGACGCTCTCGGGGGCCGTGTTGCAGTGGTGGGGACGGCACAGGCCAAAGGCAAAAGCGGGCAGGACCAAATGCCCCAAATACCAGCATATTTTAGATTTAAACCTCTTACTGTCTGTAACTAAGCCTTAGAGCAGTGTTCTCCAACCTTGGGTCCCCAGATGTTTTGGCCTACAACTCCCAGCATGCCCCAGCCAGCTACACTGTAGGCCAAAAACATCTATGCACTTTCTCCAAGGTTGGAGAACACTGCCTTAGAGAGACATTAAAACACCTTTTAGAATGGGGGTGGGACACACACACAAGCCAAGAAACCACTGTAGGTTTCCTGAGAAAGGGGATGTGAATCTCGGGCGCAGCCATCTGGGGAATGTCAGAAGGCCAGATTGGGACTCCCCCATCCCCCTGGTGGGCCAAATTGTAGCAGGCAGTTCAGCACCCCTGCTACAAGGGAAGACTAAAAGGTTTGGGGCTTTTTAGTTTAGAAATGAGACAACTAAGATGCAGGTTTATAAAAATTACGCAGAGGCGTGGAGAAAGCGGACAGAGCAATATTGTTTTCTCCTCCCGTAATGGGGGAACCAAACTGACTCTGCCGCACGGCCCTCGGCAATAACAGTGACCATGTCGGATGCATCCCACGCATTGCTTAGCCCAGATGACGGCAAACGTAATCTTTGGGACCAAACAAAGCAGACATCCAGGGGCTTATGGCGACCGTGGTACAGCCATGGTTGCCTAGTCACGGTGTTTTAATTCCTTAAATTTGGAGTAGAGGAGCAAGTGACTAATGCCTAACGGTCATTAAAGCTATCTGACCATGTCAGTCGTCTTCGGAGCAGATGTGACAGGCAAAATAGCACGGCGCATTACTTCTGCAGAACAAATTATCTTTATTAGTATGGCTCAAGCATTTAAAAGGAACAGGGAGGAGGAGCACCCGTCCTTCAGAGGAATGTAAAGTAGAAAATGTTCTGAAAGGGCCAGGGCACTGCTGCGGGGGCGAGAGGTTAACTTATCTCGAGCTCTTGACTGATTGCTTTATTTTTACATAAAAACTGACTGGGATCATGGGCCCATGGGGTCAGCAACGTCGCCTCTGGCTAGCAGTAGCTTTCCAAGCAGCTCGGGGAGGTCATTAACAGCCTTGGAGAAGCTGGGGATTAAGCCTGGAACCTTCTGCATGATTGCAAACACAGGCCCAAGCACCGTGCTGTAGTAGCCCCTCGCCTTTTTCCTTTAAAATGGCTACATAGGTACAGCTTACATCAGTTGCTGGGGAACATGGGCGGGAGGGTGCTGTTGCACTCATGTCCTGCTTGTGGGTTTCCCGTGGGCAGCTGGTTGGCCACTGTGTGAACAGAATGCTGGACTCCTTGGTCTCATCCAGCAGGGCTCTTCTTATGTTCTTAGGAGTGTCCATTCTGGTAAGTACTCGGACAAACAAACAAACAAACACTAAAGTAGGGGTAGGCAACCTTTTTGGGCTGTAGTCACATTTGGCAATTTGAGAAACGGCCCTGGGCACCACCGCAAAATGGCTACCATGGAAGGCATAGCAAAGGACAAGTAACTGGACAGGGATAACCTGGTTTCAGTAATCTATGTGCTGGTAACCTCAAAGTTAGATTACTGCAATACACTCTACGTGGGGCTGCCCTTGAAGACTGTTCAGAAGCTGCAGCTTGTGCAAAATGTGGCCGTCAGACTAATAATTGGGACCAGAAGGTCTGAACATATAACACCCATTCTGGCCTGCTTGCATTGGCTGCCTGTATGCTTCCGAGCCCAATTCAGGGTTCTAGTTTTAACCTATAAAGCTTTACACGGCTTTGGACCACAACACCTGACGGAATGGCTCTCACGACCTGAGTCTTCCTGGACACTATGATCAACATCTGAGGCCTTCCTCTCCAAAGAAGTGCCAAAACGGGGTTACAAAAGTTGTTATATTTTAAATGTTTACATTTAATGCCTTTAAGACAACAACAACAACAACAACAAAAGATACAATGCAATAATTTGTAATGAATGTGCCTTTTTTTTTTTATTTTACAAGTGTTTTTCTAGCTCCTTCCTAGTGTTCCCCTTTCCCCCTCCCTGGCGGCAGGTGAATGATGGCTGTGTGTCACTCGTAATCAGGACCGGTGCAAGGCAGTTTGGTGCCCTAGGCAAGATCAGATATTTAGCGCCCCCCTTCCCACTTGAGAGCGCTGTATTTTGTTTTCAAGGCGTTTCTGGCACCCCCTTTAGCCCTGCGCCCTAGGCGGCTGCCTAGTTGGCCTAATGGTAGCACCGGCCCTGCTCGTAATCTATAGATTTAATTCTGTTTGACATCTGCGGTAGAATATTTAATTGTCCTACAACATAATTGTGCTGTTCACACTGCGTCGTCTTCTTTCAGTCCTGTCAGTGTATCTCTTGTGTCTGTATGTATAACCTCATTTGGAGATAATGTCAAAAGTCTAAATTTGAGGCCCTCTGTGAATGTGAGGCCCGGGCCAATTGGCTCTCCTGCCCCGCGCCCCCGTGATAGGCCCTGCGCCCATTCTGCTGGCCACGCCCACTTTCCCCAGCCACCAATCATTTTGTGGTTTCCCAGTTTTTGTGCAGTTTTTCCCCCATTCTACCGCAGATGTCCCTGTGAGGTAGGTTAGGCTGAGAGTCAGTGTCTGGCCCAAAGTCACCCAGTGAGTTTCATGGCCGAGCGGGGACTAGAACCTGGATCTCCCGAGTCCCAGTCCAACACTCTCACCACAACGCCACACTGGCTCTTCCGAGCTGCACACTTGTGGAAGAAGTGCAGGGGGCGCATTGTTGGTTTTGTGTGTGTACGCGCTGAACCGTTCCTCTATCTGCCCGTTTTCCCTCCTGCAAATCCTGCACCCACTTTCCCTCCGGGCTAGAGCCCACCTGAGGGAATAACCGTGGAAACGCAGCTTTGGGGAGCATCTTTAGGGGAGGATAAAGACAGCAGGGGCAAATACCCACCTGTTGTTTCTCCCTTGCAAACACTCCTGTATTAAAGTCGTGTGTCAAATGGGGGATTTGGGAATCCTGCTCGTTTCGTCTGGTGCTGTTCCACGCTGGTCCTCTTTCATTTTCATATTTTTATGTGTCTCAATATTCCCAAGCTCCAAGGCAAAAACCGTGAGATTTCTCTCATGACAGAGCAGTGACCTCCAGACGGGTTGAGAGGCGAGGCTGTCTCTGGCATTCATCCTAGGGCAGTGTTCTCCAACCTTGGGTCCCCAGATGTTTTTGGCCTACAACTCCCAGCATGCCCCAGCCAGCATAGCTGGGCTGGGGCATGCTGGGAGTTGTAGGCCAAAAACATCTGGGGACCCAAGGTTGGAGAACACTGCCCTAGGGTAAGAAATCAGCCTTAAGAATTAGATCCATTAGTGCGATGAGCAAGGATTACCTTGACTAGTGGGTGGCTGAGTCCGGGTTGAATTTCCAGGTGTGTGTGGGAATGCAGGGCTGTGGAGTCGGTAGATAAATGTTCCGACTCCGACTCCTCAGTTTTTTGTACTTCCGACTCCGACTCCCCGACTCCGACTCCTCTGTATTAATATGCTAATTAATTAATTAATATGCGAGGTAGTTGGGCAGAAGCTGCTGCCTTCTCCTTTTTGTGTGCTGATCTGCTGCTGAAGATAGGGCAGTGGGAGGATCCAGGAGGGGCATTTATTATAAAACATGATTTCCCTAGTAGAATCCCATAGTCATGTTTAAAGTTTAAGCTAGCAATCGGAGTTTACAAGTTTTTATAGCCTTAGCTGAATGACAGCAGTTTCTCCAATGGTTATAACTTTTTGTGAATTGGGACATTTAAACTTGCTTTTTTAAAAATTCCAATCTAAATTCAGTCGGAGTCGGTGCATTGTTTGCCGACTCCGACTCCAGGTACCCAAAATTTCCTCCGACTCCTCGACTCCGACTCCACAGCCTTGTGGGAGCGGGCAGGCATGATCCGCTTCCACACCTGTCTAGCCAAGCAAATTAATTCCTTCCTTTTGCACTTCACTCCTGTGATTTTGCAGCAAGGACCTTTCATCTGCCCCTCCCCCCTCCCCATGCTTCTTTTATCCTTTGATCTTTTCCCTTTTCTCTTTTCTTTTTTTATAAAGCACCTTTGCCATGATGGGTTGGCAGTGTGCAGCCATAGAGAAACTAGTTCCTTTTCTCCCCCCCCCCTTCTGTTTTTGGTTTTTGGAGTGCTTTTGTAATTAGCGTTAATTATTCAATGCCCATTGAACGCTTGGAAGACGGGAAGGGCTCCCAAAGTGCTATTGTTACTCTGTGCCTATGCGTGTGGGGAGATCAAACAGTTACTGGAAGCCTTAAAGGCAGAACCGGACAGGCCCTCTTATATGAGTGGACTGGTCTTCCAAATGCCTTTGGACTCGCTCTTGGAAGATTGTGGAGCCTTTCACGGATGCTGAAACTATGGCTGCGCTCTGGAAAAAGGCTTTGTAAATAAAAGGGTCTAGAAGGGCAAGTTGAGTGGAACTGGGCATTGTTTAGCTTTGAGCAGTGGTTTTTCAAGTTCGGCTCTTCCAAAGCTTTAGCGTTGGGTCTGCCACTTCTTGAAAGAAGAACCTCAGAAGAACCTTGCTGGGTCAGACCAAAGGCTCAGCTAGAGTAGCATCCCGCAGTGGCCAACCACATGCTTCTGAGAAACCCCCAACATGTGTGCAATGGTGACCTCTCGCTCATGTTCCCCAGCAACTGATATTCAGAGGCATACTGCCTCTGATCATGGCGGTAGCATATGGTAGCCATCTTGACTGCTAATAGCTGATAGCCTTATCCTCTATGAATTTGTCTAAATCCCTCTCCTAGTACCTGGATGGAGCCAGAGGTGGTGCCCGGCCGCTTGCCATGGGACGGGGACAGGTGGTTTGGCGTGTGTTCAGGGAAGTGTGCAGTGCAAAAGCTGTCTGCTCGCCTAAGGTGTACAGCCGAAAATAGCAGGCGGGCCAAGAGGGGGTCTGACCTTTCCTCTGCTTCCTGTCTACCGGTCCCTCCTCCAACCCCCATGCTTTCAGAAGAGGCTTTGTTCTGTCACTTTCATGCGGTTCCTGATCATATGGAAGAGTCTGCGCCAGCCGTCCCCAAGCTGGTGCCCTCCGGATGTGCTGGACTACAACTCCCATCAGCCAGGATGGTGAGGCACAGCGGATGCACAGAGGTTGGGGCCAGGGAGCGTGGCCCTGCTCTCCCCTGCCATGCGTGGCACTCGCGGGCTGGGCTGGGCAAGCCTCCCTCAAAGACAGCTTGACTAACGCTTGCCTGGTGCCAACCTTCCTCTGTGAAACACGGCGACGGGATCGTGCTGGGTGCGCCCTGCTCTGCCGCCTTGGTTGGTGTGCAGGGCAGTGAGAAGGCATAACAGGTGTGTCTGTTACCTGTGTACAGGGCCGGCCCTACCATTCGGCAGAGTGAGGCAATGGTTTCAGGCAGCAGATGCGGCGGGCAGCAATGGAAGCCTCCCGGCTGTTCCTCCTGAAATCCCTAATTTGTTCCTCTCTGTTGGAGGACATTTCATTTCATTTATTACATTTCTATACCACCCAATAGACGAAGCCCTTTGGGTGGTTTACGAAGATTAAAACCTGAAAGAAACATTATAAAAACCATACACATATGAACATATATAAACATTCAACACACATATATCTAAAAACTATTTTCAACGATCGACAACAAGAAAAATCCAAGACTTGATTAAAACCTCATCATACACTGCCAAATGCCTGAGAGAAGAAGACGGTCTTAACCTGACGCCGGAAAGACAACAATGTTGGCACCAGGCAGACCTCATTGGGGAGATCATTCCATAATGAGGTGCTCTTTGGGAGTTTGTGAGGCTGACCGGAGAGAGCTGAACGATTATATTAAGATCGTTAAGAGTTTAGCTAGTGAGTGCAGGGATTGATATTGGGAACAGTTGTTGAGGGAGGATTGGTACAGTAAAACCTTGGATTGCGAGTAACCTGGTCTGCAAGTGTTTTGTAAGACGAGCAAAATTTTTAAATAAAATTTAACTTGATAAACGAGCGAGGTCTTGCAATACAAGTACAGGGAAATTTGCTTTGATATACAAGTGCTTTGGATTACAAGCACATTTCCAGAACGAATTATGCTTGCAATCCAAGGTTTTAAGTAAAACCTTGGATCGCGAGTAACCTGGTCTGCGAGTGTTTTGCAAGACGAGCAAAATTTTTTAATAAAATTTAACTTGATAAACGAGCGAGGTCTTCCAATACAAGTTCTGTACAGGGAAATTTGCTTTGATATACTAGTGCTTTGGATTACAAGCACGTTTCCAGAACGAATTATGCTTGCAATCCAAGGTTTTACTGTACTAGGATAAGATAGTATATTACTTAGGATTAACTGAAATTTACACATAAAACTTATTTCCAGAACGTGTTGTATTTTAAAATAAACTTTTCTTTGTTATTTGAAACAGCCTGTGTGGAAGCTGTGCTTATTGTACTGGTCAAAGAGATATAAGGTAGGGATTAGACATCCCAAAGGCAGTGTGAGAAGGGTAAGGGTTAGTGGAAAAGAAACCCCCAACCTTAAGTAAGCGCACCCAGAGATCTCAATAAAGAGGGCAAGCTTGAAGCCCTATTGAGGGATGAGGTGTGACAGGTATACTGGATGAGTCCCAATATTGGGAAAAAGGCGGGATATAAATAAATATAACAATAATAAGAATGGGGGGGCACCACCGAAAAGGCCCTCTCACTTGTTGCCACCTTCTGAGCCTTGGAGGAGGCCCCTGGAGGAGGGTCTTAGATTACAATCGTAGTGTACAGGTAGGTTCACAGGTAGGAGCCAGTGTGGCGTAGTGGTGAGAGTGTTGGACTGGGACTCGGGAGATCCGGGTTCTAGTCCCCACTCAGCCATGAAACTCACTGGGTGACTTTGGGCCAGTCAGTGACTCTCAGCCTAACCTACCTCACAGGGTTGTTGTGAGGATAAAATGGAGAGGAGGAGGAGGATTATGTAAGCCACCTTGGGTTCCTTGAAGGAAAAAAGGCGGGGTATAAATATAATAAATAAATAAAAATAAATAAAATAAATTCATACTGGGAGAGGCGCTCCATCAGGTATTGTGGTCCCAAACCGTGTAAGGCTTTCTCGGTCAAAACCAGCACCTCGAATCAGGCTCAGAAACATACAGGCCACCAGTTCAAGTGGGCCAGAATCAGTGTAATATGTTCAGACCTTCTGGTCCCTGTTATCAATCTGGCCACCAAGTTTTGCACAATCTGCAGCTTTTGAACCATGTTCAAAGGCAGCCCCATGCAGAGTGCATTGCAGTAATCTAGCTTGGAGGACAGAGCTGTGTATACCACGCGACCTGTCCCGACCCCATTAAACTAGCCCGCTCCCTCAGTTGTAGTGGAAGATACTGCCCCATAGCCACTATTGAAGTATGCTTTAACTGTTAATCCAGCTGACTTCAGCCCATGGAATGGGGCGCCATTTTGTCCTTTGGCTCAGGCAGCAAAATCTTGGGCTGGCCCTGCTTGTGTAAAATAAGGCCCCAGTTCTCATTGAGTTGGCAAACCAGTTTCTGGGCTGTACCACTTCAGTCTGCAGCTGTGACTATCCTGCATAGAGTATTAACAAATGAGATATGCTCATACTTTGTTCACCTCTCAGTGGTGAAGATAGGGGAGCTCGCCGCTATACTATTGAGGCTAGTATAAACTCGAGCACAGGGCTCTCCAACCTTGGGTCCCCAGATGTTGCTTGGCCTACAGCTCCCAGCATACCCTTCCAGCATGGCTAATGGCAAGGGATTCTGGGAGCTGTAGTCCAGCAACATCTGGGGACCCAAAGTTGGAGAGCCCTGCCAAGTATATACGGTTGTGTTGGTATATGTTTTCCTCACCGTTTACTGTAACCCAGCTTTCCCCAACCTGGCACCCACCAGATGTTTTGGATTACAACTCCCACCGTTCCTGACCATTGGCCATGCTTGCTGTAGCTAATGGGAACTGAAGTCCAAAACATCTGGAATGCACCAGGTTGGGAAAAGCTGCACTAACTCATTCCAGATGACTACGGCCATAGAAGCAGATGCAGAAAACAAAGACAGCACTTGCAACCAGACTTAATTTATTTCTTATATTTATTAATCGCCCATCTGGCCGGTCACCCAGATGTTTACTCGGAGGCAAGTCCCACCAAACCCATTCTACTTACTCATAGGTAAGCGTACACAGAGTTAAGGCTGCAACCCTTCCTTAGTGTAAAATACTTTATTTTTTAATTGCTTTGAAGTGTTGTCTTAAAATATCACTTGAATTCAAAGCGTTCTGATGTATGGGTGTTTCTTGTAAAAAAAAAATGTGGAGAATTAAAGAAAAATAATTATTATTCATAATACAGAGGACATTTCTTTGAAATCCTTCAATCCCGAAACAATTACATGTCAACATTTGGAAATCCAGTTGTTTGCAGAAATGCCACTCGGTTGACTTTTATGTAAATATCTTGCCAAGGATGAATGGGTTTATGCAAAAATGTTTTTCCCCTTGTGTTGTTTTGCAGGAAAGAGGGCATGCATGGTTACACTCTCTTCTTTCTTTTGAAATCTGAAGGATTTTTTTTGGCAGGCAAGTGTCAAAACCAGGAACACCTTTCTACAAAACTGAAACCCTGTGACCACATATTTTTCCTGTCTAGCTCAGTAGCAAACTGGCAGATGCGAAGGAGCATGTATCTATTGTGTGGCTCACGATATCGGAAAGTGACAGTAGCCCAAATCCTGACGATCACAACTTGTGCGGGGAACACAGGTGCAATTCTGGGCTCAGATTGTCAACGTGTGTGAGATCCTAAGGACGTAAAAAGGGCCTGGGGTTGTGTGGCAGTTAAGAATCATGAAGCCACGAATCGTGAAGTCCCCGGTTCAAGTCTCACCACTGCCATGGACTCGCTCGGTGGCCTGGGGGAAAGCCATTCTCTCTTTCTCTCAGTATCACCCCTGCAATATGGGGAGAAATGAATACTGACATAAGAACAGAAGAGCCCCGCTGAATCAGACCAAGGGCCTATATAGCCCAGCATTCTGGTCAAACAAGGCCCAGCTAGAATGCCTGTGGGAAGCCCAGAAGCAGGTCATGAGCACAACAGCACGACCCTCCCACTAATGTTCCCCAGCAGCTGGTATTCAGAAGCATATCACCTGTGATCCTAGAGGGCCAACGTCAGTGCTGGGGTGTGGGCCCTCGGCAGGTGCCCAGCCATTCCTACCCTCAATAAGAGGCCCCCTGAAGTTGCACCTCCTCTTCCGTATGTACTCCAGTTGCTGGGGAGCATGGGCGGGAAGGCGCTGTTGCACTCATGTCCTGCTTGTGGGTTTCCCGTGGGCAGCTGGTTGGGCCACTGTGTGAACAGAATGCTGGGCTAGATGGACCTTTGGTCTGATCCAGCAGGGCTCTTCGTATGTTCTTATGTTCCCCGTTGCAACCTGCTGCTTCACCTGCCTCTCGCTCTGGCCCAGGGATACAGTGGTGGTAAGAAGGAGGAGCGGGAGATGCCACGGCCCGCTGGCTTCCTGGCTCTCTGCCTGACAAGCAAGGAAGTGGTCGCCATGATGATGAGAAAGAGGATGAGGAGGGAGCACAGCTGGTGACAGTCGCTGTGAGAAGGGTGTCTTGCCCAAGGGCCCTCAAAATCCTGGAGCCAGCACCGGGTAGCATATAGCCATTATGACTAGTAGGCACTGATAGCTTTATCCTCCATGCATCTGTTCCCCATTAAAGCCGTCCAAGTTGGTGGCCATCACAATGTCTTCTGGTAGCAAATTCCACAGTTTAATGATGCACTGTGGGAGGAAGGACTTCCTTTTGTCAGTCCTGAATCTCCCACCATCCCGGTTCATTGGATATACCCCTTTGGGTTCTAGCATGAGAAGGGGAGAAAAAAAATTCCTCATCCACTTTCTCCATGCCAGAGATAATTTTATACATCATCATCATCAGGCGATCACTCGTGACCGAGTAAGATTGTCTTCCGGGATAAAAGAAGGAAATTCTAAAGAAGATTGTGTAGACTCTAGCGATGGGTCCATAAGTGACTGTGGAGGCCAATTCTAGATCCACACAGCTTCCCACAGTGAGGACACAGGTTACCAGATAGAAGATGGTCCTGTAAAGGATTCATTTGACGTGCTTTTCGCTTAGCACGTTTCTCCCTTTCACCTTGCACTCGGGCTTCTTCAAAGTCCATGGAACCTTTGTGAAAGGCCAACCTCCATTTAGATCGTTCATGGGCCAGAGCTTCCCAGTTTTCGATGCTTATATTGCATTTTTTTAGATTAGCCTTATGAACATCTTTAAACCTCTTATATTGACCACCGATATTCTGCTTTCCATCCTTGAGTTGGGAGTAAAGTAACTGCTTTGGGAGACGGCAGTCAGGCATTCGAACAACATGACCGGTCCACTGAAGTTGGCGTTGAAGGATCATTTTTTCAATGCTAGTAGTCTTTGCTTCTTCCAGTACACTGACATTTGTTCGCCTATCTTCCCAAGTAATTTACAGGATTTTCTGGAGGCAACGTTGATTAAACCTTTCAAGGAGGTTTATAGATAGTCCATGTTTCGCAGGCATACAATAAAGTTGGTAATACACCTCTCTCATGTCTACCCTTACCTTCTTTCTAAGCTAAAAAATAGTCCCAGACATTGTAACTTTCCCTCCTAGGGGAGTTGCTGCAAACAACCTCTTGATAATTTTGGTGACCGCCTTCTGCGCTTTTTCCAGCTCTACAATTGCAGACCTTACAGGACTGTTGTAAGGACTTACGGTAAGCTAGATAATCCATGTGAAGCACTTGGAACATTTGAAAGCGCTTTATAAATCTTTAAGAGTTGTGGTAGTGGTGATGATGTTCAACATCCAGTTTCCAACACTGGTCAAGAAGATGGCTCAAAATTTATAGCCCTTGGATGGACCTAAGAGCCTAGAGATTTCTGTCCTGGCTGGTGGTCAGAGTCTGTTATCACAGCTATCTATTCTTCGGTTGATTTTTTTAAAAGGTAAGGTGGAATGGAGACTGCCCCTTGCCTCTTGCTTGTCTGGTATTGAGTCTGGAAGCAATGAACCTACCTCTGCGCTATGATCAACAACTGAGGCCCTCCTCTGAGGGAGGTTCGGAGGATAGCAACAAGGGTGGTGGCCCCCCGATTGTGGAATGATCTCCCCAGCGAGTCCCGCCTGGCACCAGCATTACCATCTTTTCGGCGCCAGGCTAAGACTTTCCCTTATTCCCAGGCATTTGATGGCATATGGTGGGCCCTTTAATCCAGCCATTGAATTGTGTATGGTTGTCACCGATGTCTTAGTTGGTTTATGGGGTGATGGTATTTTAGTGGCTACTTGTTTTTAGCTGTTTTTAATGCTGTGTGTTTTAATTTTGCCTTGAGTCTAGCCAGCATTGCCTGCTTTGGTGGAGTTGTAAAAACGTACTGAAATTGTGGCAAAAGGTTGTGGTGTTTTTTTTTTAGATCTTGGAAATTATTGGTATTAATTTGGAGGTCTGTCCAAAATTAGCACCGTTCTCAATAACGGAGGAAGTTTCGTATTCTCAAAATACGAAGGAATTCATTGTAAATTTGTTAACCGCGGCTAGGTTAATGATTGCGAGGAAATGGAAGGTTCACCATGAATTTCTAATTACCGACTGGTATAAGGAGATATGGGGCATAGCTCTTAATGATAAATTGACTTGTAGTATTAAATGTAAAAAGGGACAGCTAAAGATAAATAATTTTAAGGATATTTGGGGTCCGTTTCTAGATTATGTGTTAATAAAGGGGAAAGGGAGTATACCTTGTCAGGGTATGTTATATTTTTGGAATACGGGAATAGTAATTGTTTAATGGGTTGGAAGCATATCAATTGCAGCTGGACAGCCATCTGTCAGGGATGCTTTGACCTGGATTCCTGCATTGAGCAGGGGGGTTGGACTCGATGGCCTTGTAGGCCCCTTCCAACTCTACTTTTCTATGATTCAATTGGTCCCTAGGAGGGTGGGGGTGTGTGTGCACTGTATGATTTCTTGTATGCAGTTTTAGTTCAAATTTTGTGTTATGGTTGTATTTTGTTTTATTCTGTCATATTTTGTTTGGGAAAAATTAAATTAAATTTTTTTAAAAAAAACAGTTTTGCCTGCTTTGAGTGGTCTGTGCACTATTTTGCAACAGTGCCCAGCCGATAGTGCGCCAGAGCAGGCAACCCTGCCAAAGAGGAGGTGATGGAGCGCAGCTGCTAACTTTGCTCCCCGACATCCTGACATCACTTCCTTGACCCTTGACCTGTGAAACAATGAGCTTCTTCATTTGGGTATCATCCTGCGCTCTTCCCATTGGAGATTCAAATCTGACATCGTGTGTGCGCCAGGCACACACTGCAAGAGGAACTGGGGGAGCCCCCCCCCCCCGAGAGGCACAGTGAGAATGTTGTGCATAATCAGCTGTAGAATTAAAAAATGATGTTTTCCCCGACCGGCTTCCTGCAGATCCGGGAGTTATTCATGAGCATAATGGCAGAAAGCTGCCAAAAAAAGCTGCTCAAAATATATTTTGAAAAAAAGGAGGAAGATACACAAATGTCAGTCAAATGCCGAAAGCAGCATGTCCAAGGACCGATTCCAACTGTGTCCCTTCCCAGAAGAGATTTTTTAAAAGATTGTTTTTGTGGAAGACAATCTGTGAGCGCTCCCGTGGGGAAATTTAACACTGTGATTTTTTAAAAAAAATCCGTGTGAATTTTTCAAGAAAGAAAATGAGCCAGAAACAGCAGGAGTGAGACTCCAGTACCCAGCTGGCAAAAATGAAACCAACAACCCGGAAAACCAAGGACTGTTTTAAGAGGGATGTATACATTCTGGCTCCTTGAGGGGGAAGGCAGAGGATGAAAAAGGAAAGGGTTGGTTGGGAGAGGCTTCCAAATTATTCATCACAATAATGAGACCTAGAAACCTGCTTTAACCAAAACGGTTTTGAAAAGATGTTGAACTCTGCAATAGGGAGGCCAAATTTGCACTTGCACAAGTGACCCTCGCATGGCCTGTTTCTCTGCGGAAACGGAAGATTCTACTGGGAAACGGGGCGTGCGGGGAGCGTGTGCGTTGTTGCCCAGCAGAATTGCTGGGAATCTGGCTGGCTGGTTACTTCTAGTGGTGCTGCAGCCACTTGCAACAGCAGTGGGCTGCAGCCTGTGGTGAGTTCCAGGCAAGGGGCTGTACAGCCTCCCAACCCACGAAAGTTGCCTACCCTTGTCCTTTTATTATTATTTTTAAAATGTAAATAGTATTATACTTAGTAGTAGTAGTAGTAGTAGTAGTAGTAGGCGATCACTCATGACCAAGTAAGATTGTCTTCCAGGATAAAATTACAAAAATAAAATTCTAAAAAGAGGAAATTCTAAAAAAAATTGCGTAGACTCTAGCGATGGGTCCGTAAGTGACTGTGGAGGCCAATTCTAGATCCACACAGCTTCCCACAGTGAGGACACAGGTTACCAGATGGAAGATGGTCCTGTAAGGGATTCGTTTGACGTGCTTTTCGCCTAGCGCGTTCCTCCCTTTCACCTTGCACTCGGGCTTCTTCAATTAGTCCATGGAACCCTTGTGAAAGGCCGACCTCCAGTTAGAGCGTTCATGGGCCAGAGCTTCCCAGTTTTCGATGTTTATATTGCTTTTTTTTTTTTAGATTAGCCTTAAGAACATCTTTAAACCTCTTATACTGACCACCGCTATTCCGCTTTCCATCCTTGAGTTGGGAATAAAGTACGGTGACTGCTTTGGGAGACGGCATATTGACGGGGCTATGCAGGGCTAGCGTCAAAGGTAGGCCTGGCAGGGTGGGGGCCCACTGACAGGCGCCCCCTGGAGTTGCTCCTCCTCGTCCCCATGGCAACCTGCTTGTTCACTACATCACTACGGGATCCTGTGGAAGTGAATTGGTTAATTAATTAATTAATTAATTACATTTATACCCCGCCTTTTTTCCTGCAAGGAACCCAAGGCGGCTTACATAATCCTCCTCCTCTCCATTTTACCCTCACAACAACCCTGTGAGGTAGGTTAGGCTGAGAGTCAGTGACTGGCCCAAAGTCACCCAGTGAGTTTCATGGCCGAGCGGGGACTAGAACCCGGATCTCCCGAGTCCCAGTCCAACACTCTCACCACTACGCCACACTGTTCTGCGTCTCCTGCCAGTCAGCTTCACGGGGTGACCCCGGGTTCTAGTATTATGGGAGAGGGAGAAAAATGTCTTATTATGTGCCTTTCTTTGCACAACTCGCTGCTTGTCCTTAAATGTCTGCTATAGGGCACAAGGAATCCAAGGGAAGATAAATAATTTATTGTTCGGCTCTGAGCATGACCCACCGTGAGTAATGAATCCAGAGCTAAAAATGAACATGACTTTCCACGAGGCTAATCAGCACTCAAGAGTCGGTAATGGAGCCATGTACAGCTGTGCAATCTACTGTGCAGGTAGACGAGAATAGCTCCGACTGTGCTTGTTGGCTTCCGTCTCGTCAGCAATAAGTTTCTTAATTAGTATCGGCACATATGCCCATCATGCACCATCTGCTTCAGATCGCGCTCCGGGTGTGTGTGTGTGTGTGTGTTTTGTTGCCGTATTAGCACGCGCATAGGGTGAAGGCAGATGTAACCTGGCAGGGTAGTTGCTCGACCTTGCGCAAGTAGTGGCGGTCTGCTGCTCTCTAAACAGACCTACTGTTTCTGGGGCAAGGCCTTCAAAGGAAAAGGTTCTGTAGGTTTTTCTGGTACACGGTGCAGCCTGAACAGAGAGAACCTGGCAGTGCAGCTTGCACCCTGGGGTTCAAACAGGCCCAGCGTCAGAACACAGCATCCTCTAGTCCAGTGTTCTCCAACCTTGGGTCCCCAGCTGTTTTTGGCCTACAACTCCCAGCATGCCCCAGCCAGCTATGCTGGCTGGGGCATGCTGGGAGTTGTAGGCCAAAAACAGCTGGGGACCCAAGGTTGGAGAACACTGTTTTAGACCCTGGACTTCATGGTTTTACCAGGCAGAGGGGACTTTAGACAGCCATGTGTGTTACTTCAGTTGTGAAGCACACAACAAATATTTCTCCTCTCCCCCCACCACACCCCTCCATTCCATGCTGTATTTATTTATTTTATTTACAACGGAAACGCTGCTCCACATCTGAACAGATCCATGAGCTTTACAACAGTGTCTCCATTTCTGATACGTTACATTCCAACACTTGGCTGTAGAACAAATGAACACACAAAAAGCTGGTTTTGCTAACCTTGATTAAAAGGAAGAAGAAATACTCAGAGCATGTGCCCTTTTGCTGTTTTAAGCTCAGGTTTAATCATTATTTTTTATTATTAGTTACTATTTATTATATTTGTACCCCGCCTTTTTTCCTGCAAGGAACCCAAGGCGGCTTACATAATCCTCCTCCTCTCCATTTTATCCTCACAACAACCCTGTGAGGTAGGTTAGGCTGAGAGTCAGTGACTGGCCCAAGGTCACCCAGTGAGTTTCATGCCGAGCGGGGACTAGAACCCGGATCTCCCGGGTCCCAGTCCAACACTCTCACCGCTACGCTACACTACACATAGCGCCGTCGTCACGACAGGAATAAAACGAGAGTTTGTTTTTGCTGCCCTGATGCAATGTGCACTTAACTTGGGCATATGCGCCATTTTGTTGTAGAAAATAGGATAATATATTTTAAAAGTAGAAATGATAAAATGAGGATGGGCAGGATCCAGTCATACCGCTGCGCTCCCGCGCGACCTTGCGCAAGCTGGACCTTGCGCAACAGGGAGCTAGCGGTTCGAGCAGCAACGGCGGTTAACAAGCTGAAATGCTTCTCTCCGGATTGGGACAGGTCAGTGGAGGTTCCTTTGGCAAGCTCCGCTAACCTGCCCCGTTCCAGAAACAAGTGTTTCCGCTCGTTTTGGGTTGTTTTTAGAACCACTAGCTTTGGGTTGTTTTTAGAACCCTGTTACGCCAGTGGTGGGTGTTGCATACTGCCCAATATCTGTAACCGTGTGCCTGCCTGGCTGGCCGCAGCTTGACTATATGTTTTTAAAAATAAGAAAGGATGCCGTGGCGAGAGGTGTCAGCCCTGCTGTCGGTGTGGCCGGCCTAGGTGCTGATACCAGGCCTACTTGCTGAATTCCCCATCATATGCTTCCCCCTGGTTAGTCTTTTGGAAGCCCTCTAGGCTGTGAGGCCCTGGACTTCAGGCCTCAAAATCCAGCCCTAGGTACATGGCTATCCAGGGCTTCCCCACTGTTAGTGGCTTGAAGTTCCTGTTTTTAACTTCCCACAATGCCCCAGCCCCAACATAGCATCGCTCCAGGACACTGGATTTAGATAGTGCCCGCCACTGGATTTTGTGTGTGTGTCGGGTGAACTCTTCCTATTCAGCCTCCACAATCCCACAGGGTGAGTTTTTCAGTTTAAAGACTAAAGGTGCAATCCTCTACATGTTTAGACAGAAAAAAAAAAGTCCTACAACTGCCAGCATTTCCCAGCCAGCATGGTGGGCTGGGGAATGCTGGGAGTTGTGAGACTTTTTTCTGCCTAAACATGTATAGGATTCAGGGGCGGTGCTAGGTACCGAAAGGATCCAGGGGCTCAGGCCCACAGGGCAAGAAAGAAGCACAAATTTGCATATGCTAATTTATATATGCTGTGTGTGTGTGTGTCTGTAAAGGACCCTGTCTCCTAAGGACACCCCTCTTTGTCAAAAGAGATACATGGACAGGGGAGAGGAGGGCATTTGATTTCAGAAAAGAACTCAGGCGGAAAGATTCAAAGCGGGGGTGGGTGGAGCAGCTGGAGGTGAAGCACCTGTGGGGCCAAAAGCCAGCTAATCCAGAGGGATCGGCTGCAACAGAGATCCTCAGGGCCCCTGTACCTTTATTTCAGCAAGTGCCCGTGGACAGCAGGGTGGTGGGGCAGATGGCCGCCCAGAGATTCGGGGCTCCAAATGAAAGATTCGGGGCTCCAGCCCTAGTGGGCTGCCCCCTAACAATCCTCTCTATAGGATTGTGCCCTAATTGGTAAGGTGAATGCTTGTGCGTATAAGCATGCATGCTCCACTTGATTTCTTAGGGGAGAGACAAGGCCGAAGTTTGATTCAATGTTTGACTTCTTTGGCTGTGTTATGTCAGTTTAGGGCAAGTTGCAAATGCCTGGGCCTCACAACGCAGGACGACGAACTTTCTCTGAGCTCCGTGTAATTACCGTATCCTGGGTCTTGGTGTGCACGGTAGTGGGGTTGCCGTGTGAATCGAACAACTTTCTCTAGGCCGTTGCAGATTGCTAGAAAGGAGTCCTGTCGAAAAATTGTCTCGATTTGCAGGGCAAGCCGTCCCAGGGACGCTGCCCAACCCCTGTTAAGAATCGTTGCTCTTTCTGAATGCTGGGTATGGGGGGTGGGGTGGGGAAACGGACCGAGGAAGCCGTACAATCACGCTGCCTTCGACTTGTGTCGCTCTGAAGCAAGAGATATAATCATTTTTGGAAAGCAGCTTTAAAAATAGGAGGCTCGTGGGACCGTTGCTCATCGCCCTGAAACCTAGGATACACCATAACGATGTGTGGAATATTTTTGTTCTCTCGGCACGTGATATCCTTCCTCCCGGAGACGGACGGTTGCTTTCAGCTGGGCTTCTCTTGGAAGTTCAAAAGCCTTGCCAAGACAAATCCAAGTTCTGCACTTGGGATGGGGTACGATGCAGGCAAGGTGGTTTTGTGTGTGTGTGTGTGTGTGTGTGTGTGTGTGTTCAAGTGTGTTCACTTTGCAACTCTTGTCTATCAGTTTTTAAAACAAAGGTATTCTTTTCTTTTTTTTTTAAAGTGTGGTGGCAAGATAAGTGGAACAGGGAGAGAAACGATAGCAGGGCTGTGCATTTAGGCTGGGTGTGTGTGAGGAGGCCAAATCCTGCCTTTCGGGGGTTCCCAAAATGGCCACGCTCCTTTCCCCAACCCCTTTCCTCCAGCTGCCAATTGCCTGCTGGTTTCCTGGCTCTCTCTCTCTCTCTCTCTCTCTCTCTCTCTCTCTCACAACACACACACACACACACATTTCCCCCCCATTCTGAAAGGTTGAAATGCCTTTCGTAAGGCTTAGCTGCTGGCAGTACGATGCTAATGCTGGTATTTTCGGTATTTTGGCTCACTCCCTTTTGCCTTCTGGCCCGCCCACCGCTGGAATGTCGCCCCCTCTCCCCAAGTTTCTTCAGAATGGAATTTGGCCCTTGGACTGGAAGAGGGTTCAACACCTTTGATTTATGGTAACACGGGCGACGTTCGCACAAAACAGGAAGCCAGAATTCCTGAGAATTTTTTGGGGTTTACTTGTAACTAGGGATCCTGCTGGTACATCTTGCCTGCTTGCTCCCGCTTCGCTCTTTCTGCAAGAGGAGGCAGCTGAAGTAACTAGGAGCTTATCAACTGTAAAAAGGTTAGCATTGCGCCCAAACACAGACTCCTGGCTTATGTTTCTTCCCGGCTGTACCTGGCTGTTCCGTCTTGCAAGCAGGCTGTTCCGTCTTGTTTGTATTCATTGCTTTCGTTGTTTTGTTTTGGGGCTTATTTTTTTAATAGTTGCAAACTGCCCCAAGGACGTCTTCCAGTTGGGCAGTATATAAATTTAATAAAGAAATAAATGTCATTGCTGCATACAAAATTTAGTGCACACTGAAGACTGGTACACATACGAGAAAATGGTACAGCGGGCAGGTCGGTGACTGAATTCTGTCCCTTCCCTGAGTGCGTAGAGGCGTGTATTTAGTTTTCTTCACAGGCGGGTGTTTTTATATAACAACTGAGCTTCACATCCTCTTAACAATTCCCATTGATTCCCTGCTAGCCTGACCTAAATTACTACCCTTTTTATTTCAGGCAATTGGCTCTTTAGCCTGGAATCTGTTATATATGTGTGGGGGACGCAGGCAGCACAAATTAGCAGAGGAACCCCTGGTGAAACCACATTTGTATGTTTATCTTGGCCAAAAATTAATTTGAATTTCCTTTTTTCCGGAAGATGCCAGCTTGACTGTGTGTGTGTGTGAAGCTCCTTTTTATTGTTTGCCTACTGATCCCCCATACCATTCTTTTAAATTTATGCAGATGCGGGAAAATATAATGTTTGGGGGAAAGCAGCACAGTGTACAATTGAACACAGAACGTTTAAAGAGAACGGAGGGATGCACATAGCAAACCAGAAAACACTGCCAAGGACACAGTGGTCCTGGTGTGCCCGGATCTTCCCGACGCGTGTGGTTGTAATATATCCATGGCAACTTCTCCCAGATTTTGACACTGACTGGGTTCAGACAGCACGATAACGCACACTCGGGGACTGAGTATGGGTTGAGTGTGGGTTGTCGTTGAACGGTGGGTTTTTGTTGAAACGTGGGTTATCGTGTTGTCTCAACCCAGCTGCGCTAACAAGCCATGGCTTGTTAACCATGAGCAACCCGTGAAGAGAACAGGCCTGTGGCTTACGCTGGCTCAGCTTGTCTGAGTGTGGAAAGCTAAGCAGGGTCAGGCCTGGTTATTACTTGGATGGGAGACCCCTCCTCTAGTTTCCTGCATTGAGCAGGGGGTTGGACTTGATAGCCTTGTAGGCTCCTTCCCACTCTATGATCTATATCTATAATAATCTACAATGGTTTGTTGTTGGGTTGTGAACTGTGGGTTGCCCACCATGGTTCGTTATCTCGGCGGGGTTCCGACAACACGATAACCCACGTTTCAACGACAACAAACCATGGGTTCTCTTCATAAGTTGTTCGTGGTCAACATGGCTTGTTAACGCAGCTGGGTTCAGACAACATGATAACCCATGTTTCAGTGACAACCCACACTCAACCCTTGACTGTGGGTTATTGTGTTGTCTGAACCCAGTCACTGTGTTGTTCCAACCAGACCTTGTGGCAGGGTGCAGAACCTCAGGCCTGGGGTCCAAATCCAGCCCACCTGGATACCCCAGAAGGCCACACCCCTTTCCACTGGCCACTGGTCTTTAGGTGGTTTCCTGGCATTTGTGCAGGTTTTTTCCCCTATTCTGAAAGGGAATTTCCCTATTCTGTTCTGAAATACCTCTCCTAAGGCAGTGATGGCGACCTTTTTGACCCTGCTATTTTAAAGGGAATTGCCCGAATATTCTAGTTCTGAAAACAACTCATACAGTTGTCCGAACTAATTAACATCCTTTGTCCTTTAAAGAAAAACACAATAACAGAGCTTTCATGATACAAACAGTTTTTTGTTGGAAAAAAATCAACTCAAAATTTTTTTTAATAGTACTTCATTGTACCCTAGCCGAAGGGAATTTATACAAACTTTTAAATAATTAGGCACAGTATTTTTGGATAAGGGATTCTCAACCTTGTAATATGATTATATGCACAGACTGGAAATTTGTATGGGCACGCTTTACCCCGGGTCCTTTCCCTGCTTCTACAGGTGTGGATTAGTAAAGTAAAAGTCAGCCTGTACTAGGATGAAGGCAAGATAACAAGAAACTAAACGTGCTTAACACATTTAAACATTTATGTCTTGGACTGCAAACACTGCATAGGTAAAAGTTTGCATTGGATGCTTTTGCCAATTAATGTGATTTTGCTCTTGATGCATAGCTGATAATTGTCAAACCTTGGCTCATACTCCGTTAGTTTGAGAGCAACACATGCAGCACTCGGGTCAACTGTTAGGGACTCTAATCCAAGCCATGCTCTGTGCATCATTCTTCAAAATCTTTTAAATGTGATAAACAATGTAGAAAAGAATTCTGTAACAGGAATTCTAGAATAAAATCATTTGCTTCCACACTGTGAGAAGAACAAGATCATGAGTGTTTTGCCAGAAGGGGACGGTCTTTTCGCGATCGGGTGACCAATGGCTCGCGTGCCCACAGAGAGGTCCCTGCGTGCCAGCTGTGGCACCCGTGCCATAGATTCGCCATCACTGCCCTAAGGCTTAGGTACTAGAAGTAAGATGTTGAAGCTAAAGTATGCTAGTTTTTGTCGGCTCGCTCCCCTTTGGCCTTTGGCCTGCCCACCTCCGGAATGTGCCCCCCTGAGAGCTTCTCCAAAATGGAATGTGGTGCTTGGCCTGAAAGAGGTTCCATACTCCTGCCTTATGGTGTAGGACAGGGGTCCCCAACATGGTCTCTGTGGGATCCCGCAAAACATTCCTCCCCAGTTTTTTAATATACGTACATGGATTTGTATATATCCATAGCAATGAGTACGTATGAAATGCATGCAACTTTTTAGCAATTATACATAGGCTTCAACGGAAGTGGACCAAATATCCAAATAAGTATCCATTTGAAGGTGGCGCCTGTATGCCACCACCCGTTCAAATGTCGAAAGCGTTGTAAGCTCCTCAATCCATTGTGCTATATAGTAGGTGAGTGTTTATCCTTCCAGTGTTGTAATATCATCAGTCTTTTAGCAGTCAAAAGGGTGCGGAGAATCCATTTATGCTGACCGTTTGTTAATTTCCATGAAGCTGGTGAATATAAATGAGCGTTTACATCAGTGAACATTAAAGACTGCTCCAGCTCAAAATTGACCTGCGCTATAACCTCCTCCCCAAAAGAAGCAACTACTGGACATTGCCGAAACATAGGTTTAAAAGAAGCATTAGCTGTATTGCACCACCAGCAATTAGCCAAATTACACAGTCCCTTATTAAAGAGGTACTGAACTGTCCAGTAGACATGAAGCAAACATTTTTGCTGAATAAGATGCAGCCTAAGATGGATAGACGCGACAGACACCAAAGCGGGCAATCCACTGATTAGGCATTTTGAGGCATTTTGTGGTGCTGCCCACAGCAGTTTCTCAAATTCCCAAATGTGCCCCTGGGTCCAAACGGTTGAGGACCCCTGGTATAGGACTTCCCAGAGTGTTGAAAAATCTATAATGGTAGAAAGACTTCCCCAAAAACAGTCTGCCCATCACTACCTGTTTTCACTTGTAACGTACAGCTGCGGGAAGTAATCGGGCACACTTTCCGTTTACATGGGCAATGCTGAGGACCAGTTGGCCTGACCAGTGCCCTTCATGAATTGAGAATGTGCAGAATCTGCATACTCAAATGTATGTGTATTTTAGTGCCCAGATTCTGTGTTTGGGTTCCTGGAGCATTGTACATTGCACGTTGTGGCCCTTAGGACTTCTCTTCTTTGCAGCAATGAAGGTAATCTCAGAATTTTGACCGTGCCTATAAATAACACTTCTTAGTATGACTAAGGAACATAATGGATGGTGATTCTGCCAAGCCTTTTTTTCTTCCAATCTCTCTCTCTCTCTCTCTCTCTCTCTCTCTCTCTCTCTCATGTGTTTCTGTTTTGTCTCACAAGGCATGTGGGTACTGCAAACTACAGGGCAGCTGTTGTTGATGGTTTTTTGGCCTTTAGGAAACGGTCATTGCAAAGGAAGGAATCAATTTGGATAATGAGAGAATGGTGTAGCAGTACTGCGGAGTGCGGGCTGGCATGCCAGATCTACATAGGGGGAAATGAATAAAGCAATTTGGATTAAGAGTGATTTAATCTATTTTCTTTCTCTAAATCCAGCTCAAAGCAGTTAGGAACTTGGTACCAAGCAAGAATAGGCTACTCAATCCTAATTAAGCATGTCCACGGTGATGCTTAATGCAATTTCGGTAATCTGGTTTGAGGAAAACCACGCGTCTCCCTTTGTGTGGCCAAGCCAAGAGAACTGATGTCAGCTAGAAGGGCTTGGGGCCCGATTCCTTAGGCGGCCATGCGCACAGTAGCTGCAATCTTCCCCGCGCATGCACCCCGCGCCGTTAGTTCTCTGCTCATGGCAGTTGGTCCATCTTTTCTGTTAGTTGGGCGGGTGTGTGTGTGTGTGTGTGTGTGTGAGAGACTGAACTGGAAACTCTGGCGGTGCCAAAGTCAGTTGCATGTTCACCCTGGACCAGGAAGTGGCATCACTGAGCACTGATGTGTTTCCATGATGTTGGCATTTTTGTAAGAGTGTAATGCTTTTAGTCCGAACTGTCTCCCGTCACCTTGCCAAGCTGAGCGTGACTTAAGAGCGATCCGTGGAAAAGGCGGCGTGATGATGCAGCCTTAAGACTAAGAGAACTCCTGAGTCCTGACCCGGATTCCATCAGCGCAGTCGCTGGATTGCTGTTGGCACCCGTGAAGTACTTCCTGGCAGCCTGATCTCTGCATAATGGGAGAGGCTCCTTGCCTCCTTCCAAGTTCCCCCAGTGCCAGAGAGAGCTCTAAGGAGGAGAGGGGCCGGTCTCTCACTGAGACGACAGCCTCAAAGCCTCTAGGATTTTGCTTGCCGGGTCCTGCATTGTGCGCATGGGCTGACCTTTGACCTGGCCTTGGTAAGTAACTGCTTCTCTCTTGACTACGTGCCTCATGCCCCCCCAAGTCCTCTGGCAGGCGTGCTTCGAAGCCGCAAGAGGGATTCTCTCTGCTTCAGAATCAGAGCATCTACAGAATCCCAGTGCAAAGTGAGAGCCTGACCCTTCTTGTCCACTGGAACTCGGGGAAGAGGTAGAACCGTTCATTCACGCTACACACCGATCTTTGCAGATGCTCAGACGCAGCAAGAGGGATTCTCACTGCTTCTACCCATTTGTACAATTGTACGCCCTGATGCAAAGTTGACTCTTCCCCGTATCCCTTCCTGAATCTTTCGTACTTGTCAGAGGACTTGGGGGATCTGGAAGGGTAGGAACAGGCTGAGCACAAATAATGACTGGCTACCAAAGCTAGCCAAAAGTTGTGGACCTGGCCCATGATGCAGTGCGACCTCAAGCAAAACATACACACATGGAGTGTAGTCTTTATGTAGCCTTAAAATTCCAAGCTCCGTAGTGCCCACGAGGAGGAAGACCATGATATGCATGAAAGCAGCAGATGCTTTGACGTTAATTGTCAGTACTAAAGGAAAGGCAGTGCAAACAACAGACCAAAATTGTGAGGGGTAGATCATGGAGTTTCTGTGGAAATGTTCTCCTTGACATTCAGAAAATTGGATTGGAAATGCAATTCTTCCTGCACGCTGTGCGATCGGCTAACAATACCCATGGGTTGTTGGTGAGCCAGTTTTAGGGGAAACTTAAAAGAAAAATGGATTGGCTTAACATGGGCTCACTGGAGCACAATGTATTCCACTTTCACAAGTGACACTAAGAATATATATGTGTGTCTGTGGGTTCTCCATGCATGTGGGTTTTGTTTTTTGGACTTGTGGATATGACTAATGCAGCTTAGAATTTATAAACAGTTTTAATAGTTTAGAAGAAAACAGCTTGGTGTGGTTATTTAGCTGAATGATGAACATCATGTTTTCATATCAGCCTCGACTACTAACTGCAGAGATGCGGAATCTTTGCATTTCAAGCTGGAGAAGTTGTGAGAGAAATTATGCTTGATTTGTAATCCATCCGAGCATTACAAGATGGATTACGGTAATTAATATTCTGAACCAGGTGATCACAATGAGATGCTACTGAAGTTTTTAAAGTCAAGAGATGACATGCTCGTAATGTGCCTCCCACCCCCCCCCACGCACATTTTTCTTCTGCTTGTTGCCATCTTATGTGCTTTTTGGTTGTATGCTTTACGCTTTTTGCCCTTTTGGTTCTTCTTCTTCTTCTTCTCCTCCCATCCTATTTACATCTCTCATAATTGAGGATCTAGATTTCCTGATGTGTAAACGGCGATGCCAAAAGGTCTCGGGTCATGAGCTAACTGCCTTGAGCTCCGGAAGTGGCCATTCACTTCCATTGGAAAGGGTTTCCCATTGCTAGCTGAAGCTTAGAGCATAGGATGTGTCTTTTAGCTGAAGCTTTCAGATTTCTAGATTTAGTAACAGGAAAGTTCCATTTAGAAAGAACTTTCATCACACTATTGGGTCATTGCTAAGGCATCCCCCTCCCCACCCCCTTGGGAAGAGTGTAGTTCCTCATCTAATCTATAAGGTCTTTAGCTATGTGGCGCTTCAGTACTGAAAAGGTGCAAGAGAGGGGGGGAAAATCCTTTTTAACCTGAGATCATGGTTGCCAACTGACCATAGTAAACACACACACATACACAAAGAAGAAAAGCTGGTCTGCCCTTGTCCCTTCAACTAGTGTTCTCCAACCTTGGGTCCCCAGATGTTTTTGGCCTACAACTCCCAGCATGCCCCAGCCAGCATAGCTGGCTGGGGCATGCTGGGAGTTGTAGGCCAAAAACATCTGGGGACCCAAGGTTGGACAACACTGCCTTCAACTACAGCTTGATCTGCAGAGGTTACACTCTTAATTGCATGGATATGAGTGTTATTGATGGCTAATGTCTGAAGGTTGTGCTTTTGCTTAAGTGCACAGGAGCAGGTGTCGGTAAGAAAGTTGGCAACCTTGCCCAAGTTACTGGTGGTATCTAGCACAGGTCATTTAGAGGCCTCATTTGAGTGGGTGGGGGGCTGCTCCTTCACTGACTCTCCCCCACTTTGACCTTTCTTGCTAGCTGAATGTGTTTTTTTTTAATGCAACCGCCCGCTCCCTTTTGCTCCCAGTTCTGTATTAGGTGGTGCTGGAGTTAAAAATTAACGGGTAAAAACAGGCTTTTTGGAGGCTGCCTTCCATCCCTTTAAAACAATCAAATCACCGAGCTTAAAGCCCCCTCCTCAGTACCCCAGCGGTTCATATTTCATTACCTTGACTGAAACGTTTTCCATCTCTTTCCCCTACGCTCCGCAGGCAAACCCACACCTTCGTGTGGAAGGTAAACGCAACCATTTCCACAGTAGCCCAGACCCAGAAGCAGACAGAGAACTCTTTGGGTATTATTCTCTGTTGACTCTTCTTATTCCAGTCAAGCAAAGATTGTGTGTGGGTGGGGGGGAGTTTTTCTTCCTTTGTGCTTCCTTAGCGCCAATCTTAATAAAAGGTTATGTTGAGTCTAAAGACCTGTGCCATGAGCCCCTGAGGCTAATACAGACAGAAAGTGGGACAGAGGAAAAGGAGCTGGAAAAGGAGGAGGGTAGCAGATGCAAAGGAGAACGACCTTGCTACCAATTCTGAGCCATCCTCTGTCCCAGAGGCCACATAGCTCAGTGGTGGAGCCCCCCGCTTTGCATGCAGACTGGTCCCAGGTTCCATCCCCGGCATCTCCAGGTGAGGCTGGAAAAAACTGCTGCTGAAACCCTGGAGAGCTGCTGCCGGTCAATGTTGACAATTCTGAACTAGATGGGCCAAGGGTCTGACTCGGTTCAAGGCAACTCCCGATGCTCCAGAACAGTGTTCTCCAACCTTGGGTCCCCAGATGTTTTTGGCCTACAACTCCCAGCATGCCCCAGCCAGCGTAGCTGGCTGGGGCATGCTGGGAGTTGTAGGCCAAAAACACATGGGGACCCAAGGTTGGAGAACACTGCTCCAGAACTAGCTATAAACACACGCAGCTGAGTGAGACCATTGGTCCATCTTTCTAGCCCCAATGTGCAGGCTCGGAGTTGATAGTCAAGCACCTGCTGGCCCCCCCCCACTAGTAACTGGAGGCACAGACATTCATTTATTTCAAAATGTGCATGCTGCCTTTTGGGACAAAGACGCTCCTAAAGCAGGACTACATCCGAACCATCAGTAACGATGGTTACTGACTTGGATGCCTTTTAAAAGAGGGATTGAACAAATTCATGGAGAAGACGGCTATCGATGGCTACTAGTCCTGATGGCTGTATATTGCCTCCACAGTATCAGAGGCGGCAGCATGCCCATTGTGGGGGAAAAGCTTGGCAGAACATACCCTTGGTCCTCATACACCTGCATAATCCCTGCCAAGGGCAAGGGAGCTCCACTGAACTTTGCATTTTCCTGCCAAAAGGCCAGGTGAGGGCCTCTGAGTCTGCTACACATTCAAATGCTGATGGTTTCCCCCAAGTACCCTCAATGGTTTGCCAAGCACCCTCCATCGCCTCATGGGCCATGGTCAAGAATGCACCCGAAGTCACTTCACCCCTCCTACCTGGTGGAACCGGTTTGTCCTGCCAGAGAAAGGAGGGGTCTGGCGATTGAGGGGGGGCAGGGGAGAGGGATACACAGGCAGCCTTGGCTACAGCTCTTTGTTGGAAGCAAGGTGCGATGAAGCACAGGAGTGGGTCATCGGCTCAGGCCAGCCCGGACATCCAACCCCCCCAAGCGGAGCGCCTGGGTATGCTGATATAAGTTCTCAGTTGCTACTTTAGAGCTAGTGTAGGTTCTCAGTTGTTAGCTCAGTTTAGCATAGGTTCTCTGTTGTTTTTTTGTAGTTCTGACTGTGTGTAACAAAGGATATTCCATTCTGTCAGTTTCATTCCCCTTATCTCTCTACCCAATTTGTAATTGACCAATCCCTCAATAAACTTCCTTTCACTTTACCCTAAGTGGAGTGTGGGTAGTTTCTCTCTGACTCAGTGCTAAATTCCACTGTTTACCATCGGAGCCAAGTCAGGGTGAGATCAAGGCTGTCAGTGAAAGCCACGGATCTCCCGTTCTGCAGTAAAGGACCGGCTGCAGTCCTTCACACCCATGTATACCAATAGCTGGGGAACATGGGCAGGAGGGTACTGTTGCACTCATGTCCTATTTCTACATTTATTAGTAATACGTATATACCGCTCAATATAATAAAATCTCTATTCGGTAACCCTATTTGTGGGTTTCCCTGGGGCATCTGGTTGGCAACTGTGAGAACAGAATTCTGGGCCAGATAGGCCTTTGGTCTGATCCAGTGGAACTCTCCTTATGTTCTTTAAGGCACCAAAAATCAATAAACCCACAATCCAGAACTAAAAACATTACGACGGTTAAACATCAGCGGTTAAAACCAAGTTGGCGCCTGCTCTTTTCCTTCAAACAGTGCGTGAGTTTCTAAACCCGGGCTGGCTGTTGAAGGGTTCCCCTACCAAAGCCTTCCCCCAAACTGGAGTTCTCCAGATGTGTTGGACTACAACTCCCAGCATCCCCCAGCCAGCCACCTGGCTCCTTGCAGTTTGTGCGTGTGGGTGAGTGCGCGTGGGGAGCAGGGCCCCAGATGTTGCTGGCTGCTGTTGCTCCTTTGCAGGGGCTGGCAGACACTGCTCGTGGGGGGGGGGGGTCACCAGGAGAAGACACTGCAGCTTGCACACGACGGGGATCAGGGCCCTTCCACTGGGCGCAGTCACCCACAGTGGGTAGCAAGCCCGCTGCTGCTCCTCACTACAGAGCGGAGCTGCAACTCGCTCATTCTCCTTTCCAGGCATGCAAAACCTTTGCTCTACCTTTGCAGGATGCCCCGTTTTCTAGTTTCTAGAAACTTTCCTAGCCGTATCTTGCTGAAAATAGTTTCCCCGTTGCAAAGGTTGCAACTTTCATTTCCTGTCAGGGCTCTCTGCCTTTCACAGGTGCAGCTGGGCATGTGTGTTTGTTCAGACGCACGCATGCACGCACACAGTTTGACTCCCAAATCAAATGGCATTAAAATGGCAAAGGAGGTTTGGTGCAAGCAAGCGTAAAGTGCTGCACGTTGGGGGCTAAAAAAGAATATTTTCAGTGCAATCCTATGTGTGTTTAGACAGAAAAGGGATATTTCACTGGATATCGGCATGGCTGAGAACAATTTAGGGCACAATCCTATGTGAGTTTAGACAGAAAAAGTTCCTACAACTCCCAGCGTTCCCCAGCCAGCATGGCTGGGGAACGCTGGGAGTTGTAGGACCTTTTCCTGTCTAAACACACATAGGATTGTGCCCTTATTTAATTTTTGGAGCTGCCCAATAGCTGAAGTTCTTCAGACAGTGTACAAATTCGAAATGTAAAATATAGAGTGGTTATAAAGCAGTACAGTAATACCTTGGATTGCAAGTAACTTGGTTTGAGAGCGTTTTGCAAGACAAGCAAATTTTTAAATATTTATTATTATTATTATTTTTTATTTGATATACAAGCAACGTCTTGCAATACAAGTACTGTAGTACGGTTTAAATTAAAAATCTCTGTACAAAATTTTTTTGGGGGGGAATTTTGTTTTGATATAAGAGTGTTTTGGATTACAAGCACGTTTCCGGAACGAATTATGCTCTCAATCCAAGGCATGACTGTAGATCCTAACTTGAGATATGCGCCGATAGGGTCTGAACTGGCCGAGTCTGGCCAACCAAGGGATTTTGGGATTGGGTAGCTTCATGAAAACGTCGGGCCCAGTGTGCAGCTGCTGAGAAAAAGGCATATTCCATGTTGGGGATCATTAGGAAAGGAATCTAAAATAAAGCTACCGATATAATGTCTATTCAAATCTACGACAACGATGCAACGTTGAAGGGCAAGGGAAGAGCTCATCGTTGAGGGAAATGGTTACAATGTTTGGGGCTTTTTGGCTTAGAAAAACAGGTGAGGTGGGGGGACATGATAGAGGTTGCGTAAAATTACGCAGGATATGGAGAAAAAGTGGCTAGAGAGACCTTTTTCTCCTCCTCACACAATGATGGTACCTGAGCGGTGGGAGATTCAGTACAGGCAAAAAGATGTCCTCCTTTCTAGAGCGCATAATCAAACTACCGTATATGGAATTGGCTGCCACAAGATGTAGTAATGGCTGACAATTCGGAGAGCTTTAAAAGGGGGAAAGAGGCCTGTGTTAGGGGGCAGCTCACGAGGGCTGGAGCCTCAGATCTTTTATTTGGAGCCCTGAATCACTGTGAGGCCGGCTGCCCCACCACCCTGCTGTCCAAGGGCACTTGCTGAAAGAATGATACAGGGGCCCCGATGGTCTCTGTTGCATCTGATCCCCCTGGATGAGCAGGCTTTTGGCCCACATGTGCTTCACCTCCTGCTGCCGCCGCCCCCCCCCCCAATCTTTCTGCCTGAGGTTTTTTTTCTAAAATTGAATGCCCTCTTCTCCCCTGTCCATGCATCCCTTTTGACAAATAGGGGTGTCCTTAGGAGATGGGGTCCTTTAAAGACACACACACACACACACACACACACACACACACACACAGGCTTTAGAGCATATGTAAATTAGTATGTGCAGGTTTGTGCATTTTGGGGTCCTGTGGGCCTGAGCCCCGGATTTTTTCAGTTCCTAGCACCACCCCTGGAGGCGAATTCACGGAGGATAAGGCTATCAATGGCTATTATTAGTCATGATGGCTATATATCTCCTCCAGTATTGGAGATCGTATGTCTCGGTGAGAACATGAGTTGGAAGGTGCTGTTGCACTCACATCCTGCTCATGGGCTTCCCCACAGGCAGATGGTTGGCCACTGTGGGAAACCAGCCTTTGGTCTGATCCAGCACGGCTCTTCTTATGTTCTCATCTCTCTTGTCATTGTCTCAGTCGTCCGGCAGCTATGGAATGTTCAGGAACATTCCATCTGTTCAGGAGTGGCACACGACGAGGGGTAGGGATAGATAGGGGCTGTGTGCTCTTGCCAGGTATGGATACAGCAAAGGAGTTGGCAGCATTATTTGTGTTTGAGAGAGGTATATGCAAGGGTGAGTGTGTGTGTGTGTGTGTGTGTGTGTGAGAGAGAGAGAGAGAGAGAGAGAGAGAGAGGTGTGTGTGAGGGAGGGAGGAACAATAGTGTGAATTGATATTTCATGTTTGTCTGTGAATGGGAAATTGTGTGAGAGAATTAAGGGAAAATAGATATGAAGATGTGGCCAGTGTGGTGTAGTGGTTAGAGTGTCGGACCGGGACTCGGGAGATCTGGGTTCTAGTCCCCGCTCGGCCATGAAGCTCACTGGGTGACCCTTGAGCCAGTCGCTCTCTTTTAGCCTAGCCCTAACCTACCTCAGGGGGTTGTAGTGAGGGTAAAAGAGAGAGCAAAGGAAACCATGTATGCCCCTTTGAGCTCTATGAAGGGAAAGGTGGGATGGAAATCTACTAAAAGGATTGAGAGACAGTGTGGCGTAGTGATTAGAGTGTTGGACTGGGACTCAGGAGATCCGGGTTCTAGTCCCTTCTCGGCCACGAAGCTCACTGGGTGACTCTCAGCCTAACCTACCTCACAGGGTGGTTGTGAAGATAAAATGGAGAGGAGGAGGATCATGTATACCGCCTTGGGTTCCTTGCAGGAAAAAAGGCAGGATATAAATAAATAAAAAATTGTCTGTCTGTCTGTCTCTCTCTCTCTCTCTCTCTCTCTCACACACACACACACACACACACAGTCAGTCAGGCGATCATTCGTGACCGAGTAAGATTGTCTTCCAGGATAAAAAAAAAAAAAACAAATTACAAAAAGGAGATTTTAAAAGGAGGAAAATTCTAAAGAAAATTGTGTAGACTCTAGCGATGGGTCCGTAAGTGACTGTGGAGGCCAATTCTAGATCCACACAGCTTCCCGCAGTGAGGACACAGGTTACCAGATGGAAGATGGTCTTGTAAAGGATTCATTTTACATGCTTTTCGCTTAGCACGTTTCTCCCTTTCACCTTGCACTCGAGCTTCTTTAAAGTCCATAGAACCTTTGTGAAAGGCCAACCTCCAGTTAGATCGTTCATGGGCCAGAGCTTCCCAGTTTTTGATGTTTATATTGCATTTTTTTAGATTAGCCTTAAGAACATCTTTAAACCTCTTATATTGACCACCGGTATTCCGCTTTCCAGCCTTGAGTTGGGAATAAAGTAACTGCTTTGGGAGACGGCAGTCAGGCATTCGAACAACATGACCGATCCACTGAAGTTGGCGTTGAAGGATCATTTTTTCAATGCTAGTAGTCTTTGCTTCTTCCAGTACACTGACATTTGTTCGCCTATCTTCCCAAGTAATTTGCAGGATTTTCCGGAGGCAACGTTGATGAAATCTTTCAAGGAGGTGGAAGTGACGTTTATAGATAGTCCATGTTTCGCAGGCATACAATAAAGTTGGTAATACAATGGCTTCATAAACCAGTGTTTTGGTCTTCTTACAAATATCCCGATCCTCGAGCACTCTATGTTTCATTCGAGAAAACGCGGCACTTGCGGAGCTCAGACGATGCTGGATTTCACTGTCGATGTTAGCTGTAACAGAAAAATAGCTGCCAAGATAGAGAAAATGATCGACATGTTTCTGCTTATTGGTTGTTTATATAGCACCACTGGTGTATTAGTTGTTTTTATAGTGCCATCAGTGTATATGTGGAAGTATTTCAGTTCTACTTGTTGGTTAACAGGTCTCTGGGTGGGAAATTCCCCACCCCAGTCCAGTTCCTCTCCAGAAATATTTCGTGAAAGCTGTTTTGTGGAGGTGGTTGACATTTAGCTTGAATTGCGTGTAAAACAGTTCAGCTGAAAGGGTTGTTGAATGTCAGTGTGTGCAAAAGAGAGATCAGCTTGTTTTGCGGGGTTGCGGGGGTGTTACAGAGTGAGGGTTCGGAAGCAGCCCATGGTGGGTTTTTATGCATTTAATGTGGAATAAAAAGGAAGAATGTACCCCTCCACGTGATATTAGGGCCATAGAATGCCTGTGGAATTCATGTACAGTGTAAATTTGAACATGTTTTTAGTCCAGCTGATTGAGAGACATCATGCAGTGGGCCATGATAGTGACGTGGTCAGAAGAGAGCCTCTCGTTCAGTGGGAAAGCGCACGTTGTACACGTGGAAGGCCCCAGGTTCAATCTCTGGCATCTCCAGTTAGATGATCTCAAGTAGCAGGCTGGGAAAGACCTTTGCCATAATCCTGGGAGAGCTCCTGGTTGTCAAAGTAAACAGTAGGAGGCTGCAGGAGGCTCGCTCAGTGGTAGGGCACGTGCTTTGCATGCAGGAGGTAACAGGTCAAATTTCTGTCATCTTCAGTCAGGTTCTCAGATAGCAAAGCTAGAGGAGAGCTGAAATCTTGCAGATCTGTTCCCGTGCAGAGCAGACAGTGCTGAAGAGAAAGCAACGTAAGAAGAAACACGCTCCTTATTTTTCCTGCCTCCTTTCATTCTCAGACCAGACGGACTTATGCCACTGCCAGACATGCTCTTAAAACAGACTGGTTTCCCTCCCGGCCCCCTATTTAATCTTCAATTTATTTATTTATTTATAATATTTATACCCCGCCTTTTTTCCTTCAAGGAACCCAAGGCGGCTTACAGAATCCTCCTCCTCCTCCTCCTCTCCATTTTATCCTCACAACAACCCTGTGAGGTAGGATATAGATTCCTAGATCATAGAGTTGGAAAGGGCCTACAAGGCCATCGAGTCCAACCCCCTGCTCAATGCAGGAAACTAGAGGAGGGGTCTCCCATCCAAGTAATAACCAGGCCTGACCCTGCTTAGCTTTCCACACTCAGACAAGCTGAGCCAGCATGAGCCACAGGCCTGTATTAGGCTTGAGAGTCAGTGACTGGCCCAAAGTCACCCAGTGAGTTTCATGGCTGAAAATATTGAAGAGGGGGCCTTCAAAACTTATTGAGAGTCTACTTTCCTACACAGACATGTGCGCGTGTGCATGCATGTGCGTCCATGCACACGGTGAAATGCCTTTGCTCCAGTTTCTGAAATGGTACATACAAAGTTACTTTATTCTAAGTCAGACTGTTGGTCCATCAGGCTCCTGTCTACCTGAATGGCAGCAGCTTTCCAGGCCTTTCCCTTCACCTGATTGTGTGTGTGGGGACCGTCTGCATACAAACCATTAACTCTGCCACTGAGCTTCGGTCCCTGCCATAATGGTGCCCTTGAAAAAGAGAGGGGTGTATTTGTGTGTGTGAGTGTTTCACCAAGAATGTGCCAAGGTCCTCATGTGGCAACCAATACTCTTTTCCCGCTCCCTCTGCTGAAGAGAAAATAAAATATGAGCGGGGTACAGAAGGCAGAATTCTGCCTGCAAGTGGCTAACTTAGTATTTTCACAACTCCAGGTGTGTTGGACTACAACTCCCAGCATTTCCAGCCTACTGGCGCTAGGCTAGGGTGTGGCCTTCTGTTTACTACGTAGCCTCCCAAATAGTTCCTTGGCCAAAGACCTAATTCGTTCCTGTGGTGCGGTGTTCTCCAACCTTGGGTCCCCAGATGTTTTTGGCCTACAACTCCCAGCATGCCCCAGCCAGCGTAGCTGGCTGGGGCATGCTGGGAGTTTGTAGGCCAAAAACATCTGGGGGCCCAAGGTTGGAGAACACTGCTGTGGTGGATGCAGGCAGTCTCGTATGCCAATAATTTTAACAATTTTTGAGGAAACCTGGTACCCCGTTACAGACGGCTGGTGTAACATCTAGAGAGATCATGTAAACGCTGCAGTGTCAAACTCCACGCTGTGACAGAAGCAACGGACTAAGTTCCGGGGAATGAGAATAACAGTATTCAGGAAGAAAAAAATATTTGCGTCACGGCGCAGTCTCTGAAAAATGGATGCTGGCTGCTCTTGGAAGCATGCTGCTACATTAAAAGGATATGCTTGACCCAGCTGGTCAGTCCATCTTCTTCTATGCCTTTGTTAGAGAAGGCGCCTGGATTGGCCATTATCCTCATCTATGTGTCTGTTTGGGCAACTCCCCGTCTGGAAATGTTGAGTTGTAGGTGCTAACAGGTCACTGGAAAACTGGAGCAAGGGACGGTATGGAAAGACTTCAGTGAACAAGACGTCCCAGACAAGTACTCCTTGGCTGCCTATATATATTTTAAGCCTGCCCATGCGTGCTCACGGAATGCCGCAAGGGATGCAATGTGGAAAATACACTCCTGCAACCTAAATGGCTGGCTGGATACTCTATCCCAGGGGTGGCAACTTGTGGCCTTCCAGATGTTTTGGTCTACAACTCCCCATCAGCCCTACCTGCTAGAGTCAATGGGAGTTGTGGCCCTCCAGATGTTTGGGCCTATAAGTTACCCACACCTGCTGACCCCACTATTCTGCTGTCCATAGGGTGAAATTGATATTGATTTATTTTATTTTTTTTAAGCCAGTTCCCGACATCCTGTTGTACTCTAGGAGTGCTGGACCTCTTGGAGAAGCTCTCAGAGTCTGCATAACAGTGGTGGGCGGAGCCAAAGGCAGAAGGGCGGGGATGAAGGTAAATGGGTGGGGCCAATATATCAGCATTTTAGCTTAAAGCTCTTTCTGGCAGTAACTACGCCTTAGGTGAGGCATTGCAACCTTTTAGAATGGGAGGGGGAGGAATGCACAAAAGCCAGGAAACTACTGAACAATTGGTCACTCGGGGAAAGGTGGTGGGGCCATTGAAGCATCTTGGAAAGTCAGACGGGCTGGATTAGGCCTGGAGGCAGGACTGCAGTTCTAGTGTGACCAGGGAGTGGGAGTATGCAGATAAGGGGGCAGGGCTATGCAAATAGGAGCTAACTAGATTCACAAATAGCTGGAGTCACCAGTTAGACATCCTTCCCATCAGAGGGAGTTCTAGAGACTGGTGACATGACCAAGAAGGCCGTGTCGTGCATACTTGTTAACTGCATTTCGGTAAGCGGAGCAGAAGAACCCCAACGTCTCTCAGTGGGTGGGTAAGAACATGTTGAAGAGTTACTCTAATCCAGGAGTGGGCAGCATTTTTTCTTTCAGGGGCTGCATTCCCTCATGGGTAATCTGTCAGGGGCCATATTTGGTGTAGTGGCTTGGGTCCCCTCTCGCCTAGACTACTGTAATGCGCTCTACGTGGGGTTACCCTTGAAGACGGTTCGGAAGCTACAGCTGGTACAGAACGCGGCGACTCGCCTGGTTAAAGGCAGCCGCCAGCGGGACCACATCACGCCAGTGCTCAAGGAGCTGCACTGGCTATGTTGGAATATGGAGTTCTCATATTCAGGTTTGCCTTCGGGCAACGAAGCAACAGAACCGGCAGACCTGATCAAGGTCATGCCTGAGCAAAGTGTCACCTTTGGCCCAGTGTGGTGAATGTACAGTTTTTTGTGACCAGGGGATCTGGAGCAAGGGTCATGCTAGATTGTTTGCAGCTGGGGTGACATCATGCCTTGATGCAGCTGGCATTACATCATATTAGCATGTGACTGTACAGAAGTGTATAAAAGGTGTGTAAAGTCTTTATGTTCTTGTTGGGGGGAAACGGAGTTAAATTGGATCAGGAATTATTGATTAGAAAGCATTCTGTAAGTAAAGAGATAGTTTGTGTGTCTAGACTGTATCTGTTTTTGTCTGACATACTGTTCTCTTTCACTTTTGTACAATAGCACTCTGTGTATGTTCTGTTCATGTTTTTGCAAGTCTTAGTTTAGTAAACCTCGTGTGTTTAAAAGAAACAGACTTGTTGTTTTGCTTTTTGCCTACTGGCCTAGCACACGCTTCTCACGCTACCCTATCTCCACTGCACAATCTGCAGCCACTGGGACAAAGTTGTTTAACGGGAATATGGGGTGGGTTAAGATTTTTTTAAAAATTTATAATGTTTTAAATGTATTTTATCTTGTGTTTAGCCTATGTACATCGCCGGTTGCCGGCCAGGTGGGCGATTAATAAATGTAAATAATAAATAAATAAATAAAAAGTGAGTGGTGTACCCCTTTTCTCTTTCTGTCACCCCTTTTCTGTCTCTCTCTCTTCCTTCCCATGCAGCGAGCTGCCAGGGAAGTGACCAGTCCCCCTTGCCAAAGGTCTGAACATGTTGCATGCAGGGGGCTCTTGAAATCCGGCTGAGGGCCGCATGGAGCCCTCGGGCTGCCGGTTGCCTACCCTTGCTCTAATCGCTTACCACTTAGGGTTCTACCAGTGATAACCAGCACTTTGAAATGGGCTCAGAAACCTACCAGGAGTGTTGCGTTGGGTAGCTTGGCCTTCTAGATAAAGCCATCCCAGAGCTACATGACCCCTCTTCCTGCTAGGTGGAAGCCAAGCCATGCTGCGGCTTTTCCTTTGCAAGTCATTACTAAATCTGCCGTCATGACCTCAGCAGCAGCAGCCGCTTTCATTGCTTTCTAAGAATGAGAAGTAATTTAGTTTCCAAGCAACCCCCTGCTTGCCTTTTCCATAGGAAAAAGGAGACGTTGACAGCAGCGGGTCGGTTCCCTTTTATTTATGTGTTTAACCCTTACAAAGTAGGTTTGGGTTTGCCGGTCGATTAGGAGCAGGGAAAAGCTTCCATGTGCAGGGCTGGCTGGGAAAATCTGCAGCATTTCTACAGGACAGGCTAAAACTGGTTTAATAGGCATTCCCCCTCTCCAGGGATCAGTGGGAATGCCAGTAGACCTGTGAGAGGCTCAAGGGCGCTCTCTCCTTCTCCTTCTGGACTTTAAAAACTACAGTTCCCAGCATCCTTTGTGGTAGGCCATGACAATGACGCTGGTGTGATAGGTTTGTCCGTTGAGATAAACCATCAGTGTTGTCCGCAGGAACTCTCCAGTTTATACACAGAGCATAGGGTTGGAATAGCTAGCAGGCATGATCTTGCTTTCCCCTTCCGCACATTCAGAATATTCATGGGGTGGCACTCTGTGCACAATGTAGGGGCTGGATGTAGGTGACCCAGGTTCAAATCCTGGCTCCGCTGTAAAGCTCATTGGGAGGCTTTGGACAACCCGCTGGTCTCTCAGCTTAAACCATAATTTTCCTGCACATTTGGAAGCTCCAAATCATGGTTTGAGTTCTAAACTATGGTGAATACAAACCGTGCTTCGCATGATAGCCGAGCTGAGCCTTTTCATACATTTTATCCACGTGGCGGCTGGCAGTGCTTTGGGAGGCGCTTGAGCAAGATGCCTTCGGGGGAGCCCGTCACTGAGTGTGTTCACCTCCCCTTCACTTCTGGCTGTGCTACCCGTTCACTTACCCTGTCCCTCTGGGGCCGGTTGTTACCACCGCTCAGAGGGAGGACGCAAGGCATGTGAAGAAAGCCGCTCTGTTGCCTCACTCTGGTCACCGCTGCCATGCTCCGAGAGGGCAGGTATATCTTTGATATCAAGGGGAAGCGGTGGCAGCAGGGTCAGGAGGATCATACGGGCATTGGCAGCTCGATGAAAAGGTCGACCCAGCATGTGGCTGCTGTGAAAAAGGCAAACGCCACGTTAGGCATAATTAGGAGAGGAACTGAAAATAAAACTGCCAAGATCCTACTGCCCTTATACAAATCTATAGCGCGACCGCACTTAGAATACTGTCTATGGTTCTGGTCACCACACCTAAAAAAGGACATTCGTAGAGTTGGAAAAAGTGCAGAAAAGGGCAACTAAAACGATCCAGGGGCTGGAGCAACTCCCCTATGAGGAAAGGTTACAGCACAGCAGCTGGGATTGTTTAGCTTGGAAAAAAGACTACGTAGTTAGGGGAGACACGACAGAGGTGTACAAAATTATGCACTGTGTGGAGAAAGTGGACCGGGAGACATTTCTCTCTCTCTCTCTCCTAATACTAGAACCCAAAGGGGTCATCCCATGAAGCTGATTCGTGGGGGATTCAGGACAGATCAAAGGAAGGACTTCTTCACACAGCGGTAGAGTTAAACTATGGAATTCACTTCCACGGGATGTTGTGATGGCCACCAATTTGGAGGAATTGAAGGGCTTTAACAGGCGATTGGACAAATTCCCGGAGGAGAAGGCTATCAATGGCTACTAGTCATGGTTGGCTATATGCTTCCTCCAGTATCAAAGGCAGTGTGCCTATGTACACCAGTTGCTGGGGAACATGGGCGGGAGGGTGCCGTTGCACTCAGGTCCTGCTTGTGAGTTTCCCGTGGGTAGCTGGTTGGCCACTGTGGCTCTTATTATGCTCTTATGTTCAGTGCCTGCCCCTGATGCCAGCAGGCATCAGTTTCAAGGTGTTTCATAGCTCTGGCAACCCAGCTATGAAACACCTTGAAACTGGGCGAACAGCCTCCCTTGTTGACTGGCTTGCAAACATTAGGTGGCCCATGTGCCCTCTTGTACAGATGACAGCCCTTCATTTGAGGGGCTGCCAGAGGACTGTCCTTTGTTTGAAGGACTGTCCTTTCCAAGTCCAGTTTAAAGATTTAAAAACCACTGGGGGAAGAGCTGGGCCTTGAAGTCGCTCATCGTCGGTAGCACCTGGACAGCAGACTGAGCAGGTCACCTGGTCAGTTTTTTACACTGTGATGAGAAGTCCTGTATTTCTGTTTAAATAATAATTTCGCAATGTGCATCTATTCATGTAAATCAGCATATGGGAATACTATGTAAATCAGTGTTCTCTTCTGTCCCCTTTTTGGTGACGCCTGTCTTCTTTTTTGGGGGGAGGGGCTGTCTCTCATTGGCAGAGGACATGCTTTGCATGCAGAAGGTTCCATCCCCGGCAATCTCCAGGTAGGGCTAGGAAAGAATCCTGCCTGAAACCCTGGAGAGCCATGGCTGCCGGTCAGTGTCGACACTACTGGACTAGACGGACCCATGGTCTGACACGGTATAAGGCAGCTTCCGATGTTCCTACAAGTGGTCACCCCAACGGAAGATGATTGAAGATCTTATCCCCCCCCCCCTCTCCAGCAATATATTTTGCAGGTCACATTGCAACTCCCTTGGATTCCCCCCCCCCCATCCCTCTGGTGTATTTGCCCAAGACAGCATCCACAAATTTTTGCTTTGAAATAGGCTTTTGGGTGCAATTTTGGTGGCACCTTTAATCCACCACTACTACGCCCACCACCCATGTCACGTCTTTCCAGGTAGTTTCTGTTGGGTTTTGCATAAGCAGAACGAGATTACCACCTGACATCAGGATTATCACCTGACCTGGTGGGTGTCTCTTGAGTTCAAGTACACAAGGTCTCTAGTCACGAGACATAGTCTCGAGATGATATGACTCAGCAACCTTGGACAGGTTTGGAATCAACATGTTGATGAATAGGTTATACAACTGGGGTGAGTAATATCCTATTTATAGGTGCAGGTATAAAGCTAACACACTTGTTGATAGCTTCACTCCTCTTCTCCTCTCACTTGCTGTCTTCTCTCGTCTCGACTCGACATGTTTATTGTTCTGGACTTCACTTCATCTAGCCTTACCACTGGGGTATTGGATTTGAGTCTGCAATGATGTAGTGAGTAGAGATGCATTGCTTGCCTTAATCCCATGTAATTGGGTCTTACAAATAAACTCTTTAATCTTTATTAACTGCTGTTATCTCCTCCTTCCGCCTGCGTGACTGGGACTGAGGGTCACTGGCTAGGGAAGCTTTTGAACCCGGGTCAGTCCAGCTCTCACAGTTTCATCCCCTTCCTTCACCCCTCGACTATGGCATCCTAGTCAAGGGCTGTCCTTTCCAAGTCCAGTTTAAAGATTTAAAAAATCGCTGGGAAGAGTTGGGCCTCGAAGTCGTTCATTGGTAGCACCTGGAGGAGGCGGCGGCTCCGTTCTGTCCCCATTTCCTCCAAAGCCAAACACTTTTTACTACCGTTTAATTTTTCCTTACTTGCTGGCAGAGCTGAAGTCTGTACAGTGTGCAGAAAAAAAAAACGGCGCACGCATGGTTTCATTTATTAGAGTGGCTGTCCAAGTTAATTTATGACTTCGCGGGGAGGGCGGACTGAAGAGGAGGAGCATGTGAAATGCAGAACGGTGTCGTTTCTGTGGACCCTGGAGTTCATTCATGAGCCTCTCTCTGGGTCCTTGGGGAGTTGTAGTCAATTAGCTAATTGGTTTTAGGAGGTGACCTGTTAAGTGTTTCTCAGAGGGAACGTCTTACTTTATAGTTTACCATAAAGAATATATATACGTAGATAAAATTCTCTCATGATGACTGAAAGGCACTGCTTACCCCCCACCGTATTAAAACTCTGAACGTATAATGTCTGTAATAACTGTAAACGAGAAATCCATTGTTGCGCAGGAGTGGAAAGCAATTAAAACACTGGTAAAACACGTTTGCATGGTGTCGAGCATGAAATATTTCTCAATTAACTGTTTGCTAGCTCAGTGTACACACTCAAAGCCTTTTTTTTTTTTTTTTTAATTGGGTCGGCTAAAGTAAATCAGCCTTCCCAGATCTGGTGAGCTCCAGATGTGTCAGACTAGAGCTGCTGTCATCCCCAGCCGTGATGGCGTGACCGTGCCCCAGCTGGGGATGATGGGAGCAGTAGAATCATAGAATAGTAGAGTTGGAAGGGGCCTACAAGGCCATCGAGTCCAACCCCCTGCTCAATGCAGGAATCCAAGTCAAAGCATCCCTGACAGATGGCTGTCCAGCCGCACTTTGAATGCCTCCAATGTTGGAGAGCCCACACGACCTCCCTACGTCGTTGGTCCCATTGTCGTATTGCTCTAACAGTCAGGAAGTTTTTCCTGATGTCGAGCCGGAATCTCCTGATGTCCAGCTGGAATGTCCAGCCGGAGAAGAGATCCTCACCCTCCTCTGTGTGACAACCCTTCAAGTACTCGAAGAGCACTATCATATCTCCCCTCAGTCTTCTCTCCTGAAGGCTAAAACATGCCCAGTTCTTTCAGTCTCTGTAATCCAACGTGTCTGGAGTGCGCCAGGTTAGGCCTAAATGCTTATTTTTAAAAGTTGTTCTACATGAGTTTTGAAATCAGTGAAGCAGATGCCGCTTATTTAGGGGGCTGGTCCAGGAAAATTTTCTGCCTGAGGCAAAGGACAACTGCCCTGCAGTTGGATTTTATTTCAGCACTGGCAACAGCAGGGCAGTGTCCTCCATCACACTTGAAGACAACAGGCTAATTTAGGGGGTTGCTGGACAGGGTGTCCTCCAAGAGAGGGGAATGACAGGATTCCACCGCTGCCTCCCCCCCTATCTGCCGCCTGAGGCGATTGCCTCACTCTGTCTATTCTTAAGGCCAGGTCTGATCTTATTAGCACATTACCACAGATGAAACACAATACAAATGTAAAAATAATTGTTAAAATCCAGATACCAGTTGAGAGCGAGAAAAGCAGCAGAAATGTCAGGCTCCATAGTTCTGTGTACTGATAAAATAAACCGGGAGTTGAATCCAAAATGAATACTCGGTGCAGCTTGTACGATAGAGAGAGGGGGAAAGATTTATCTTGATGTAAACATCCAAGCTGTAAATCATTTAATAAGCCCAGCCCTCCATAAAAACCTGAATAAATCTGCCTTTATCCTTTTTAATATATTTATATGTAATCAGAAATAAGAAAAAACAAATAGGGAACAGAATTCTCTTAATTCTTTTGCAGGTTCGCACATGGAAAAAATCAGGGCCAGTTCAGGTGTTACCTAGAAGTGGGGAAAGAGAGAGAGAGAGAGATGCTCCAAGGACATGTTTTGGGAAGAGGCATGGGTTTCAGCCAGTCCGTGTCTCGCTGGCTGTGTATAGTGGAAATAAAATTTCACCATCCCACTACTTTGCTTTGTTGGCTGCCACTTGGCAAAAGGCCGAGCAGGGGCAGTGCTAGGTACCAAACAGATCCGGGACACACATCTGAAGACTACACAAAGAGGACCATGTGTATGATCCTAAAATGCACATAAACTGTCTAGAAAAGCCCCCACCAAGTATGGAAGAGGGATGGAACTATCTTCACATTTGAAAACCAAGAACCTCACAGAGATCAAGCTTGACGGACCTGCCTATTCCTAGTCGAAAACTAACTTCCAAATCTACCGAAGCAAAATGGAGTGACTTAAAATTTTCCTTGCTTTTGGCACAAGTGGGTTTCATAATATGCCAGCCTTCCCCCAACCTGCTCCCCTCCAGACGTTTTGGACAGCAACTCCCATCAGCCCCAGCCAACATGGCCATGCTAGTTGGGGTTGTAGCCCAGCACATCTGGAAGGCACCAAGTTGTGGAAGGCTGGATTATACCCTCAGTGCGCAGTGTGGGAGGAGGTCATATAGAATCTGCTCTGCTCTGCTAAATGCAGGATTCCCTCTGCCAGGAAGCATAAAATTCGCTTTCTATAGGAAGGTGATTTATCCAAAGACGACGAGATCGGAGAGGAAGCATTTCCTCTTCCTATCAGGATGTTTGCCTTTATGGCTGCTGCCTTGTGTTTTCCACTGGCTTGGTGGAAAAGAAGGGGAGAAGATAGATAGAGATTTTCCCAGGCAGGCTTTTGCAGTAGTTTGTAGAAGTGGGGCAGCAGTCAGGCGGAGAGCAAAACAGGCTACAGGGCGGGCAGAAGGATCAATATTGTTGACCCACTGAACTCTGATGCAAGAAAAGCAGCGTGTTTGCTGATGTCTTATCCCTTTTTCTTTACATACATAACAGATAAAAAAGCTACCACCAAGCCAGCAATCTATTCTTTTGTTTCCACTCTGCTTTTCTGTTTAAAAAAGCCAAACAAAGCGGCTCACAGAACATGCAGGGTTTTTCAACTGTTACTCTGCATTTAATGGTTACTGAGAGTGTTCAATCCTCATTGGGCTGACTTTTTTTTTTTTGCAGGGGAAGGGTCTCCCTTAGGGCTCAATCCTATGCATATTTGGACAGGAAAAAGAGTCCTACAACTCCCAGCAGACTTTTTTTTCTGTCTAAACATGCATAGGATTGCACCCTTAAGGTTTTGTTCTAAAAATATTTTTTTATACTTCTGCAAACCTTGGGGTTCTGCCAGGCATGTTCAGACCTCCCTCTTATTTCTCAGTGAGCCCATTTTGGCAAGAATCCTGATGGCATTCAAAGCCAGAGTTCACTGTCAGAAGGGATTATTGATTATTGATTAGTACTCTGGGTCCTCTTGTTCATAGGAATGTATCGAGTCAAAACTATTTGCCTGTCTAGGCTAGTATATATTGGTATTAAGGATAATCCCCACTGAAGATGCAATGAAGCTACTGAAACTGGTTTGGCTTGGGCGGATTTTGGGGTTGAAATTTTTTTGCCAGGCTGCCAATGAAGCAAACGGCCTGAATAAACGGTCTGATTCTGGGATACGATCAACTGGCATTCTGGGGGACAAATGCCTCCAGCAGCTTCTCAGCTGGTCTCTGCCATTGCTTCTGATGCTTTTCCTTTAGAATACACATTCTCAAAACCTGAGACCCAAGTCAAGGGCTCTTTAACCCTCTCTTCTCCAACGTGAAGACCAGTGGAATCCTTTGGCAGTGTTCTTCCATCATACACTTGCGGGGCTTCACTCCTTTTTGTCAGACTGCATCTGAAGTACAGTGTCCAGTTCTGGGCATGGCAGATTAAGGAAGAACATAAGAAGAACCCTGCTGAATCAGGCCAAGGGCCCATCTAGTCCAGCATTCTGTTCACACAGTGGCCAACCAGCTGCCCACGGGATCCCACACGCAGGACACGAGTGCAACAGCACCCCTCCTGCCCATGTTCCCCAGCAACTGGAGTACTTAGGCATACTGCCTCTGATACTGGAGGAAGCACATAGCCAATCAGGAGTAGTAGCCACCGATGACCTTCTCCTCCATGAATTTCTCCAATCCCCTTTAAAGCCGTCCAAATCGGTGGCCATCACCACCTCCTCTGGAAGTGAATTCCATAGCTTAACTATGCGCTGTGTGAAGAAGCCCTTCCTTTTATCTGTGCTGAATTTCCCACCAATCAGCTTCATGGGATGACCCCGTTGGGTTCTAGGAGAAAGGGGGGGAAATGTCTCCCTGTCCACTTTCTCCACACCACACCAGGCATAATTCTGTACACCTCTATATATGGACATTTATTTATTTATTTATTTATTATATTTATACCCCACCTTTTTTCCTGCAAGGAGCCCAAGGCGGCATACATGATCCTCCTCGTCCTCCTCCTCCTCCTCCTCCATCATTTTATCCTCACAACATCCCTGTGAGGTAGGTTAGGCTGAGAGTCAGTGACTGGCCCAAAGTCACCCAGTGAGTTTAATGGCTGAGCGGGGGACTAGAACCCGGATCTCCCGAGTCCTAGTCCAACACCCTAACCACTACGCCACACATTGACAAACTGTGTCATATTCAGAAGAGAGTGAGGGATCTGGAAAGCAAGACCTGTGAGGAACAGCCAAGAGAACTGGGTACGTGTAGCCTGGGGAAGAGAAGATTTAAGGGGAGACATAGTAACTGTCTTCAAATATCTGAAGGACCGTCAGTCACACAATAGATGGAGCAGACTTGTTCTCTGTTGCTCCAGGGGCAGGAGGACTAGAACCAATGGGTGGAAATTGCAGGCAAGCAGATATTGGCTATACATTTGGGAGAAACTTCCAAATGGTAAGAGCTGTTCAACAGTGGAACAGACTGCAGCAGGGGATGGTGGGCTGTCCAGTCTCAGAGGCAGTCTGCCTATGGACTCCAGTTGCTGGGGAACATGGGCGGGAAGGTGCTGCTGTACTCATGTCCTGCTTGTGGGATCCCATGGGGCAGCTGGTTGGCCACTGTGTGAACAGAATGCTGGACTAGATGGACCCTTTGGTCTGATCCAGCAGGGCTCTTCTGATGTCCTTCACTGGCAGCATCTAAGCAGAGGCTCGGTCATAGACCTGGGTTCAGACAACATGATAACCCGCACTGAAGGGTTGAGTATGGCTTGAGTGTGGGTTGTTGTTGAAACATGGGTTACTGTGTTGTCTGAACCCAGCTGCGCTAACAAGCCATGTCTTGTTGACCACGAACAACCCATTAAGAGAACCCGTGGTTTGTTGTTGGGTTGTGAATTGTGGGTTGTTCACCATGGTTTGTTATTTCAGCTGGGTTCAGACGACAATAACCCACGGTTCAACGACAACCCACACTCAACCCTTGAGTGTCTGAACCCAGTCATTGTCAGGGAATGTGGTAGTTGCAGATTCCTGCCTTGAGCAGTGAATTGGGCTAGATCAATTCACATTCTCAGTTACGGCAGGTGGCTACTTAGGTGTGGGCCTTGTCAGTAGTGGCCCCACAGTTTTGGAATACTGTTCCCTGTGAAGTCCACCTGCCACCTACCTTGTTATCTTTTTGGTGCCAGGTAAAGGCCTTTTTATTCTCAGGCCGTTTACATTTCTGCTGCTATGCTGTGTACTTTTGCCTCCGTGATATTTTTAGCTCTCCTCGTGCTGCCAGTTCTACCCTCCGCTGCTTTTCACTGCTTGCTGTTATTAATTGATTCTTTTGTTACGTTTTGATTTGCTTTATATGGATTTTATTTGTGTCGTACGTCACCCCGAGAGCCTTTTAGCTTTAGGGTGACTAATTAAGTCTTAGAAATAAATAAAATAAATTTCCCTTCCAGCTTGAAAATTCTATGATTCTCTTTGCCTGTATTTTTGGCTTACACAAGATTGTGATGAGCAGTTACCAGGAGAATTCTGCCAAAGCCTCTGGTTGCCTTTTTACCTTGGTACAGATGGGTTAAAGAGACATTTTCTTGACTTGAGTGGGATTGCTCATTCTGTCGTCGTCATCATCATCATCATCATCATCATCTTATTACTATCTTTATATCTCGTATCTTTTTCTGGTTGCGAGGAACCCAAGGCGGCTTATATGGTCCTCCTCCTCCATTTTATCCTCACAACAACCCTATGAGGTAGGTTAGTCTGAGAGTCACCCAGTGAGTTTCATGGCCAAATGGGAACTAAAACCCAGAGCTCCTGAGTCCCAGTCTAACACTCTAACCCAGTGTTCTCCAACCTTGGGCCCCCAGGTGTTTTTGGCCTACAACTCCCAGCATGCCCCAGCCAGCATAGCTGGCTGGGGCATGCTGGGAGTTGTAGGCCAAAAACACCTGGGGACCCAAGGTTGGAGAACACTGCTCTAACCACTATGTAACACTGTGTAGTTATAGGGCCATGGCTCTTCTGCTATATCAGTCATTCCATTTATAGGGCTGTTGTTGAACCCTGCTTGGTGGCTAATTTGGCACCCTGCTGAGACGGCAGTGTATGGGGAAGAAAGCGAAAATCTGCACAAAAAAAGATATTGAAGTTGTGCCCTGCAAGACTCATGATAAGAATAACTCTTCCCCCACCCGCCCACCTCATGCTCCTCTTTCTGTCACTCCCCAAGTGGTGTGTGTGTGGGTGTGTGTGTGTTTTTTCCCCCTTCTTACAGAGAGACATGAAATTTTGTTTACTCTTGGTTTCATTTGAAAAAAGAGAGAAGAGAAAAATGTGACAAGGAAGGCTGCGGGGAAAATAGTCTGAGGCAATTGTTTTTTAATGTCTAAGAAAAGATTTCCTGCGAATCGTAAAAGGAGGGAAAGCTTTGCCTAAATATAAACAGGTTCTTGTATGCAAGTGTTGGATGGCTCCGGCTGAAGGAGGCGAAGTCTTGCTCCGACAGCCAATTGATTGGAGTCTGTTCTCGAGGGCAATCCCATCGTGGGTGGGCCTTCATTGGCAAGAGATCGATCGATCCGAAAGAAAACTAGACCGTCCGTCCCCCGCTCCTCACTCCCCAGTCTGTATTTATTGAATGGAACTAGACATCTGTCAAAAGATTGGGGGAGGCAAAAGTGCGGACTCTGCGGCTGTATTCAGACGTCACACTAAACATCCATTTCCCTCCACTCTCCTGAGGAAAAGGCCAGAAGCTTTCCTGCTTTCAGTTAACCAGAATTTAGTGCAGTGTTGGGCAGAAAGTAGAACTCCAGATGTTTTGGCCCTCAACTCCCAGCACTCCTGACCATTGGCTATGCTGGCAGGGGCTTCTGGGAGTTGAACATCTGGAGAGCTACCTTCTGCCCATACCGGGGCAAACTGTGGTTAGTCTTATTAGATATGGTTTGTTGAAGCAAGCCAACTTCAAATCATATTATGAAGTTGGCTTGTTTCAATCAATCATACTTTATCCTCATGGACGATAAAGCTATCAGTGGCTACTAGTTATGATGGCTATATATATATTATTTATTTATTTATTATATTTATCAATCGCCCATCTGGCCGGTCACCCGGCCACCCTGGGCGATGTACAATTAAAATACAGCAAAACAACACAATAAAATATAATAATTAAAACAATATAAAAATTCTCATTAAAAACCTAACCCACCCCATATTCCCGCCTGAACAGCCATGTTTTTAATGCACGGCGGAAGCTCATCACGGAGGGGGCATGGCGAAGGTCACTAGGGAGGGAGTTCCATAATGTGGGGGCCGCCACAGAGAAGGCCCTCTTCCTAGTCCCCACCAGCCTGGCTGCTCTGGCTGATGGGATAAGGAGAAGGCCGTCCTGTGGCAGACCTTGTTGAGCGGCCTACTTGATGTTGCTGGAGGCGCTCCTTGAGATATTATCTCCAGTATGCCTCTCAATACCAGTTGCTGGGGAACATGGGCAGGAGGATGCTGTTGCACTCATGTCCTGCTTGTGGGCTTCCCACTGGGGCATCTGGTTGGCCACTGTGGGAACAGAATGCTGGACTTCATATAGGCCTTTGGTCTGATCCAGCAGGGCTCTTCCTATGTTCTTATATTCTTACAGTAAAAAATTAACCACAGTTTAGGGTTTGAACATAGTGGGGGTGTTTACAGGTGCTAACTGTAACCAGTGGTAACCCAACAACGAACCATGGGTTAACTTCTGGGATGTTTACGCCTAAACAACTCAGCGGTTGGGGTTCAGATGTCACGCTGCACAACCCACGAAGGAAGCCGATGGGTTGCCATGGGTTTGCCATGGGTTGTGTGGCAAAGCAGACAGGCAGGTGCGCCGCAGGCAGTGCGCCCGCTCTTGCACAACAACCCAGTGGTTTGTCATTACTTGTGGACCAGGTCAATGAATGTTGTAAATAAATGTCCCCACGACTGCTTTAGTGTTAAATTGTAAGGGGTGTTTTAATTGTTAAATTACGGTTTTAACTTTGTTTGCTGCCTGGGCTCTCCAGGGGGAAGGCCTGACAGAAATGTTTTAAGTACGGTAAATAAGCTCATAACGGAACCAAAGGCTTTCAAACAAATCCCTGCAGCCACATGGAGGAGACGGGAGCATGTGAGCTCAAGGCTCATGTGTGTAACACTAAATCATATAATTTAGCCTTGCATCCAGACCAGGCCACTAGATCTGGGTGAGAATTTTGTTCAATACATTGTTGTATTTATAAGAGCTTACCAAAATTCACCCAACAGGTTTTTCCAACAAGGCCCAGGGTGTTAAGCGCTTTGCTCTCAAATGTCTGGGTTTGAATCTCCCTGTGTATTCAACCATGTTTTGACCCTTACAAAAAACCAAAAGTGACACAAAATCTCAGAATCCCCATTCATTTTTGTGCAAGCTGAATTAGGGTTGCCACCTTTTCCCCCCCCAGAGGGATCCTCACCTTTAAGAGCTGTATGGCAGGCAGGTACATCATGGCGTCTACCACCACCCTATGATGGAAATAGCTGTAGGTATTGAATTTGGCTGGTGCAGATGGGTGAGAATTTTGTTTTGATTTGTTTTGATAAGAATTTACCAAACTTGGCAGATTTCTTCATATATGAGACAGAAAGAACTTGAGATTTTTTTAAAAAAATGATTGTGGGAGAAAACCATACTGATAGATCTGTGCATCGCTACGGGCCACTCGTGTGAGTTTTTCTTATAGAGCTTTAAAAGCCACCGATTCCCAACAGAACCATGAAGGGGATATTAAAGCCATGTGTTGTGTTGTGTTTTTGCTACATGTTTTGTAGCTGCTAAAATAAGAACACCCAGGACATTTCTCTGGCATAATGAAAACTGTTTTCTTATGGTTTGCTTAATAAATCTGCCTTACATACTCTTAAAGATTTGACCTGAGCTTTGAGTTCAGAGCAAAGCTGTTTACAAGACCTTGCCTCATTACGGTTTAATTAAGACAAATTTGCGAAAACTGAGCCGCGAGATAGCTGAGATCCAAGGTTTTGCCAGCTGACCTTGCAAGGAGACACTTAGCATAGAACGGGACAAAAAAAACAGAGACTTGGCTCTCTCGATCAGCATTAAAACATCATGCTATAGTTAAGGCTGCAATTCCATTGCACATCTAATTGGAAGTAAACCCTGTTGAACAACACTTACCTTTGAGTGAATGTGCATAGGGATTGGGCTGCAAGTAGGAAACATAAGCAGGAGGGGCCATAACTCAATGGTAGAGCTATGCCTGCAGAAGGACCAGGTTCAATCTCTGGCATTGTGAGTTTAAAAGAAAAAAGAGTCAGGTATCAGGTGATGGGAAAAGATTCCCTACCTGAAGACAACAGTAGGCTCGACCTTAGAAGTAAGTTCCATTGAGTTCAGTGGGACTTGCTTCCAGGAAAGTGTGCTGAGGATTGCAGCCTTACAATGGGGCAGCCCATAATACCCACCCCACCCACCCCCCGAACTCAGAGGGTTACGGGCATCCTATTGAGGGAGAGAAGGGAGAAGCCGGAAGCACCGCCAGGATTCCTTGTAGGATGGTGTGGCGTAACCCCACAATTCAGTTCCCTGCTGTATGCTTTAGTATGTTTAGTGAGTATAGAATGTTGAGTATAGAATCGTTTCCTCTGCTTTAGTATATTTAGTGAGTATAGAATGTTGAACGGAGTGGGTGTGGTTTGTGATGTCTTGGAAAGGGGGGGGGGAGAAGTATATAAGGAGTGTTTGAGTGATGTCAGAGTTAGTCGGGTTAGTGTGTTATGTATGAGAGAGTGTGTTGGGCGTGCTAGAGAGTTTGGGAGTTAGGTTAGTTGGATTATTCATGTCTTGTCAGGAGTTTTAAGGGAAGTCAGTGCTTGTATGAGGAGTGGAGGTATTTAGAGTTATAGGGGACTTAGGTTAATTACAAAGTGTTTGGGGGTAGGCAGGTTTTAAGTTATTTTCTGGAACTAAGATTTTGAGAATTAAAATAAACTTATTTTTATTTTGTTTGCTACCCAAATCCTACGTGTCAGCTTGGCGTTATTCACCTGCTTTACTTTTAAATCTACACACACACCCTTTGTACCCACAGCATCATAAATTTAAAAATAGATCCTTAATGACCTGTATTAATCTTTTCCCTCATTAGTAGGGGAAAGGTTTCATTTGACGCTCCACTCAGGTTTTTACGTGTTGATGCTTTCGCCTGAGAAGGGTTTATGTGCCTGGTCCTAAAGTGAAAAGGGCCGTCCGTGTCGTTGCAGATGGCAGTGCCTCACTCCTTCCCATCCCCCGGAACGCCCTCCGAGCGCTGGCTCCAAAGTCGGTCTTGCGTCTTCGGAGCCACAGCTGCTGCAGAAAGAAGCGTGCCGGCTGCAAGGGCGGAGGAAGGGTGCTCCGAATTCAGAGACCCAGCTCTAACCTCTGAGTGCTTTTCTGAGGTCAGAGATGGGGCTCTGGCTTTTCCTGTGGCATTCTAGACAGCGTCTAGCTGCCGTAGAATTGTGCCTGTAATTATTTTTAGAATGCATGTAGGAATATAATGAATGCAAATGTTTAAACATCTACTCTGGTTTTCTGAGTTTTACCATCATGACTCAACTACTGGGGAGTGGGGAGGAATTTAAGGTTGGAGCAGGAGTGTCATTTCAAGTTGCATTATGGGAGTCAAAGAAATTTCAGTGTGAGGAAGTCAAGATTCATATAGGATGAAAGCCCTGCTCTTAGATATATCCAAGAGGAAAAATCAGTGTATTTTAAGAGCATTTGTTGCGGTTACTTTTTATAACTTACAAGAAGTGTTCCGGAAGAACAGTTGCATGTTGGCTGAAACATGAATGTGGAAGTGGACCACTGCTCCATTGCTCTTCATTCATGGCGCTTCTGGGTTAAGGCTTTCTCTCTACTGGGTTTTAAACAGTGATAGTTGAGAACTATAACCCCTCTACCATTTCATTACCATGGAAAGTTAAAGAGCTGAAATGAATATTTGCAAACATCCCATGTTTACTAGAATTGTCAAATGTGTCATTCAAACTTTAAATGTCAAATGTTACTACAAAATTTGAAATCCCAAGTGCTTTAACTATGTTGGTGTTTCTTAAGGCGCAATCCTAAGCAGGTTTAGACAGAAAAACAGGCCTACAACTCCCAGCATGCCCCAGCCAGCTATGCATAGGGCGTTCCCCTTAATTGTTATCACAGACGTTAAAATATGAAATCTCATAAGCTGTCGCAGTCAAATACGAAGTACCATTGCATGTGAACAGGTAAGTCATTTCAGTTATTAAATACCACTTCATGTCAGTATTCAACTGCTGTTGAATATTAACTGTGAAATATAAAATATCATAGGATGTCAAATATAGATCTAAATCTTTGGTCAATATTTGTGTCTGCATAAAATATTGAACATAAAATTTGGGAAGCAAATTATTTGCAATTCTAGAAAGTTGTAGTTTCAGTCAGCGACAGGAACGGTTTCTATGCCTCTGATTGGATGTCAGTGTAACAAACACTGCACTGTGTAACAGACACTGTTTAAACGCTTGGAAGTTCCATTGATTTCCAAAGAGAGAGAGTTACATAAGTGCTTTACTTAAGAATTTCCTTAGTGGGGCTGCAGCTTGGCTGGATCGTGCCCCATGCTGCTTTGGATGGGGTCGAGGAGTGAGACAAAACACATGATGTTTTGTGAGATTTGTAACCATGGAATTCCATGAAGAAAACTCAGTGTAGAACAACATTGGCACAGTCCAGCTGTTGTCTCTTCAAAATACTTTCCAGCTTAACAACACCCCCTTCTTTTTTTCCTAACTCCTTTTTTGATGGTACATATTATTTATCTAGATTTTATAGGGCATGCACACACCCTGTCCAGTACATTCAGCAGTGAACTGAAAAGGAACCAAAAAAATAGTATATTATAGAGCCAGTGTAGGCGTAGTGGTGAGAGTGTCAGACTGGGACTCGGGAGATCCGGGTTCTAGTCCCCGCTTGGCCATGAAACTCACTGGGTGACTTTGGGCCAGTCACTGACTCTCAGCCCTCACCTACCTCACAGGGTTGTTGTTGTGAGGATAAAATGGAGAGGAGGAGGAGGATTATGTAAGCCGCCTTGGGTTCCTTGCAGGGGAAAAAAGGACGGGGTATAAATATAATAAATAAATAGAGCAGAAACATTTTACTAGAGTGAAATCATGGGGTGGGGTGGGCAGGTGCTGATTCTGTGGCTCAGTGCAGAGTGGGGGGATGGACTCACATGCTCCTTCCCTCTCCTGTACCTATTCCTTCCCCCACCTCTTCCCCAAAATCAGTTGGGAGACACCCTTCTGCTTTTATGGCCCAGTACAGAATGGGCCGTGGCAGAGGCAGTGTTAGGGGGTAGCCCACTAAGGCTGGAGCCCCGAATCTTTCATCCGGAGCCCTGAATCTCTGGAAGGCCATCTGCCCCACCACCCTGCTGTCCATGGGGCACTTGCTGAAATAAAGGTACAGGGGCCCTGATGATCTCTGTGGCAGCTGATTCCCCTGGATGAGCTGGCTTTTTGCCTGCATGTGCTTATTTATTTATTTATTTATTTATTAATTATTATTATTTGCATTTATTTATCGCCCATCTGGTCGGCTTCACCTCCTGCTGCCCCCCCCCTTCAATCTTTCCGCCTGAGGTTTTTTTCTGAAATCCAATGCCCTCCTCTCCCCGTCCGTACATCCCTTTTTACAAATAGGGGTGTCCTTAGGAGATAGGGTCCTTTAAACACACAAACACATATACACGCATGTACACAGACTTTAGAGCATATGTAAATTAGCACATGCAAATTTGTGCCTTTTTGGGGGGGGGGTCCTGTGTGCCTGAACCCTGGATCTTTTCGGTACCTAGCACCACCCCTGGACTGTGGTCTTCCATGTGTGTGCTCTCTTTCCTTCCCTCCCTCCTCCTAAATCTCTCACCCATGCTGCCAGCCTAGCAGCCCGTGAAAGAAATGAAAGAGAAAGGAGTCCCAGGTGCCGACTAAAATATTTATTGTTCGACGCATTTCAGCTATGCCTTCGTCAGGGGCGAAACTGTTTTCAAATGCCGCTCGGAACAAATCGTTTCGGCTATCTTGTTTTAGCCTAGCAGCCCCACCTCACTTTCAAACATGAAAAAGTACCATTGAGTCACCATATCTCCATCTTGAAAAGTCCCTACTGAAATGACCAGCGGCAAAGAGCTGTGGGAATGCCAGTCCAATAATGAACTCCACTCATGGTCAATACGTCACACAAGAACCGAAGGAAGGAAGTTGTCCCATCGGTGTCTATTGAGGGGGGAGAAGCCCCGCCCATGCCCATGCCTGGTCCGTGATTCCCAAGTGCGAGCATGTCCGCGATTCTCAAGTGCGCAGTAGGCCTTTTTGTGTACCCAGTTTCCTGCTCCAAATTGAGTCTCTATTCTGGCTGAAGATGTTGACCTATGAAGCTTTATTGCAGTTCCTGAGCTCTGTTGGCTAGCTGTCCTCTTCTTAAGACTGGTTGAATGGTTGGGAAAGTTTGCTGAGGGGAAAAAAACTACGGTATCCTGCCTTTGCAGCAGGACTATTTATTTGTTTTATATCCTACATTTCCACCGCCAAAAATGGCACACTAGTATGAGGAGCAATCAGGCCTAGCTGATGCTGTATCATAAACGCTCACGAATACCTAACTTCACCCATGAGACCTGGTAACCCTACTTAAGGAGCCGCTGTTAGGGTGGCCGTGTGTCCTGTGTTACAGAGGATGGTCCTCTAGCACAGTGTTCTCCAACCTTGGGTCCCCAGATGTTTTTGGCCTACAACTCCCAGCATGCCCCAGCCAGCATAGCTGGCTGGGGCATGCTGGGAGTTGTAGGCCAAAAACTTCTGGGGATCCAAGGTTGGAGAACACTGCTCTAGCGGGCCTCTGTTTGAAAGGCTATCTAGTCTAAGTCCTGTTTTAAGATCAAGAACGATAAGAAAGGGAGAAGAAGGGTTTAGATGGTGCCAATCAACAACAAAACTGAGCAGCCACACAAGTCACCGTCCTCCCCACGATGCCGAAATTTCTATTTCACTGTTCCTGGTGGTTCCATACGGACCTTTGGCCCGATTGGAGTCCACCCAGAGAAGAGCCTTCAGTGTCGCGGCTCCATTTCTTTTTGGAACTTCCTGCCTCTGGAGGTCAGGCAGGCGCCAACATTGCGTTGTTTTTGGTGCCTCCTGAAAACACTTCTATTTCAGGAAGGCTTCCTGATGCAACCAGCTGCGGCTGTATTGATACGATTTTATTGATCTTATTTTTAACATATTGTTTTATTCTTTCACACGTGTATTATCTTCTATCATTCACCGTGCCGAAATCTCCATACTGGAATATGGAGCGGTAGATAAATCTTGCAAATACGTAAATAAAATAAATAAATAGATTATAGGCATTTATATATATATATATATTGCATCTCTACATATAAATTAGCATGTGCACATTTTATGCAAATCCATCTCTCCGTTTTTGGGTGATGCGTTTCCTGCTTTTCGGGGATGGGTAATTGACCACCCTCCTGCCACCAACACATATCTCGGCCTCCTTTCTTTTGTTCTCCTTTCTTACTGCTTGTGTAATGCTAGGATCTCATGCCTATTAGCCGGTCCTGTTTTCCTCCCTCTACTAATGTGAGCCATATTGATCTTTTATTTTCGCTCTGCCAGTTCCTGAGCCACCCAAGGGAGATTGTGAGGCAGGCAAAGATTTCTTCTCTACCCGCGCAAGGTACTAGTTTTGCGTGAGGTTACCCAACGGTAAGCCCAGCAGCTCTGCCTTCCCCAGGAATTTGTGAGATATTTTAACGAATATTAAGCATTTCCACCAAGGTGCTCCATTGTAGCCCTGATGCGTGGCTTTGCTGTTGCCATGGTAACAGCTAGAGTTGCATGGTGGGGATTTAGAAAAGCTTCCATTTATTAAGGAGCACTTAATTTTTTAAAATATATATATTTTTTAAAAAAAATCCTGTTTCATCATGCAACTTCCTCAGAGAGTGGTCTTCGGGAAAGCACATCCTTTTAGAGTCCTTCCCAGAATTATTTGGATGGTAAAGTCCCCCCTTGCAGGGAGTTGGGAAAGGATAAAAAGTTTTCAGGCTTCCGAAACAGTTTTAGTTAAAGGATTTGCCCTCTTCAGCACCCAGACTCAAATGAATTCCAGTATTATTTTTTTAAAAAACTCATTTTGTTTTCTCTCATGTGTACAAAGTTATATTTAAAAATAAACTCTGATGGGAAGGTCATCATCCACCTCCTCCGTATTTGTTTTGGCCAGGGATGCCATTCCATGTTCCTAGAAAAGGTCCCTGGGCCTTTAAAAAATGAAAATGAAAAATGAAACCTCAGAGAGAATGCAGAGGTTGCTTAGCAACTGCCCCTGTACTGCCTCCGATCTGGTGCTCCTGTGGAAGCCCACCCACTTAAGATTAGGTTCCCCCCAAGATTAGGTTCCCCCCCGCCATTGCCTTGGTCCAGAGTGGTTAAAGACAGAATGGTTAAAGTGTGGACATTTCTTTCTGCTCCCAGATTAGTTTAGGACTTGTAAGCAAGATCTGTGCAAAGAGAGAAGGATGTGTGGGCAATGTTTGCCAACTTCTGTACCCAAAAATACTATTCCCCTCTCCTTGGCGGGACCAGGACAGATAGAACGTTGCGGATCAGGGGTCGGTTCTCGAAGAATCTGGTTGGTCATGGTGGAGCCACGATGGATCCTGGCTGGTGAATGGCAGAATCTGGAAGTTGGGTTCATTTCATTATTGCATTTCTATACTGCCCAATAGCTGAAGCTCTCTGGGCCGTTTACCAAGATTAAAACCTTAAAAATACGTCATAAAAACCATAGACACACACGTATCTCTAAAAACAATTTTAAACAATCATCAACAACAACAAAATTCAAGACCTGATTAATAGAACCCCATCATGTGCTGCCCAAATGCCTGAGAGAAGAAGAAGGTCTTAACCTGGTGCCGAAATGATAACAAAGTTGGCGCCAAGTGGGCCTCATCGGGGAGATCATTTCCATAATTGAGAGGCCACCACTGAGAAGGCCCTCTCCCTCATTGATGCTTTCCAAGCCTTCCTCTGAGCAGGCGCCTTTCAGATGTTAAATGTGTGTAGAATGGACATGCCGAGATGGGGTGGGCAATATCATGGTGGCTGGGTCTTCCCCCAACTAACGTACATTCACTTCAGACATTGAAGTGAACACGTGTAGATTAGGGGTAGAGCTTGCCACTGCGACACTGCCCTCCCGTCTATGTCAACATAAGAAGAGCCATGCTGAATGAGACGAAGGGTCCATCTAGTCCAGCACTCTGTTCACACAGCTGCCCAAAGCATCCCACAAGCAGGATGTGAGTGCAACAGCACCCTCCTGCCCATGTTCCCCAGCAACTGGAGTACATAGGCATACTGCTTCAGATACTGGAGGAAGCACAGAGCCAATCAGGACTAGTAGCCACCGACAGCCTTCTCCATGAATTTATTCAATGTTCATTCATGTTCTGTGCACCTTTGACATCCGAAAGGGACTTGTGTTAATTTGCATTTTCAGACCCCAAGGATAGGGCCTTTTCAGTGGTAGCCCCGCACCACTGGAATCAACTTCCATCAGGGGTTTGTCAGGCCCTTTCTTTGCAGGCCTTCAGGAAGGCTCTGAAGACACCCTTGTTTTTGCTGACCTTTTCATAATCTCTGGGTTGCAGGTTTATTTATTTATTTATTATTTTATTATATTTTTTAATCGCCCATCTGGCCGGTCACCCGGCCACCCTGGGCGATGTACAATTAAAATAGAGTAAAACACAATAAAATATAATGATTAAAACAAAATAAAAAATTCTTATTAAAAACCTAACCCACCCCATATTCCCGCCTGAACAGCCATGTTTTTAATGCGCAGCAGAAGCTCATCACGGAGGGGGCATGGCGAAGGTCACTAGGGAGGGAGTTCCATAATGTGGGGGCCGCCACAGAGAAGGCCCTCTTCCTAGTCCCCACCAGCCTGGCTGCTCTGGCTGATGGGATAAGGAGAAGGCCGTCCGTGGCAGACCTTGTTGAGCGGCCTACTTGATGTTGCTGGAGGCGCTCCTTGAGATAAGCTGGGCCGGAGCCGTGTAGGGTTTTAAAGGTCAAAACCAACACCTTGAATTCGGCTCGGCAAGTAACTGGTAGCCAGTGCAACTCATTAAGCACTGGCGTGATGTGATCACGCCGGCGGCTGCCCTTAATCAGGCGAGCCGCCGCGTTCTGTACCAGCTGAAGCTTCCGGACCGTCTTCAAGGGTAACCCCACGTAGAGCGCATTACAGTAGTCTAGGCGAGAGGTTTTAGTGGCATTATCTGTTTTCATAGTATTTTATTGAGTATTTATTTATTGCTTTTTTAAAAATTCATTTTTGTATGTTGTTGTATTTGTATGCCACCTTGAGATGCCTTTATCCTTAACGGCAGCCTAGAAAATCCTTTTAAATACAATACAATAAAATAGATCTTTGTTAGCTGGCAGAACCTGCTTTTCCCGATCAGATCAAGGAAAATACCGGTTGGTGGTTAGCAACCCTTCATGAACCTGATGGATGGGTGGGTCCTGGGCTATTGCTGAACCCCTAGGCTCAGTACCATGTCTAGCTGCGTTAATTGCTAATTCTCTTCCTTGCGAATGGGTGGGTGAGAGGGAGGGAGGACCCTGTCAAATTGCTGATATAGGATTGATTAATCTCTTGTGTGCGTATGCACGCGCCTGCCAGAGAGATGTCTTATTCGCAGAAAGACTAGATGAGGAAAAACTGCTTTCAGATTAGTCCGAGGAGGCCTCCTGCCCACTTAACCCCTCTGTGCCCCATTCGGAGGACATTCTAGATAGATGGAATGACATCAGATGATCTCATGAGAGTTCTGGAGGGCTGTTAATGTTCAGCCCCTGGGGCATGTAGCTTATGAAAAATTATGATTGAGAGGTGGGGACATGGGTAGAGATTTAAACACGCACGCGCGCGCACACATACGCACACACACACACACACACACACACGTGGAGTGAGTGTATAAGGGGGGGGAAATAATGCACTCTTTCAAAACTTGTCATTTATTTATTTATTTTGCTGCATTTTTGCCCCGCTCTTCAGCCAAAAACAGGCTCCCAGAGTGGCTTATAAAGATTAACAATGAGACAGTCCCTGCCCTCAGGTTTACAGTCTAAAAGACACGACACAAAAGGAAAATGGATTGGGAGGGAGGAGGAAGAATGCAAAACTCAGGCACCAGTTCTTAGTTACAAGGTTCTTATAGATATATTTTTTTTTCCCTGGCAGGGAAGGGCAAAGCAAGCTCCTTGGAGCTGTTCCTTCTCCGGCTGATGTATGGGGCCAGGCTGGTTTCCCCCTTGCCGTGATGTTTTATCTTAGGAGGCAGGGGGTGCAGCCTCCCAGTGGCCCTTGCTCGGTTCGCTGGCCGGTGGATGAAGCCAGAGTCTGCCGCCCCAGGGAACTGTCCCAGGGAATTGTTTAGCTTTTAAACAAAATATTTTCGTGTAGTGCTTGGTTCCGGAGTGTGTGCAATCCCCAGCATTTTCTATTTACAAGGTTTACAACCTCAGTGACTAGATGTAACCTGGGATATTTGTGAATAGGATCTCCCAGAGGTCTTTCTAAGTGCTAATGGCAGCTGCAGGAGGAGGGGGTGGGATTTGAATCGGGACCACGCTGCTGTGGGAGGGGGGCTTAACACGTTCTCCCTTGCATCGTTTTCCTGATTTAAAAAAAAACCCGTTTTCCAAAGCTGCTGTTTGCTCTGCATGACAAAACATGCAGGTATCATACAACTAACAATGTTTTGCTCTGCATGACAAAACATGCAGGTATCATACAACTAACAATGTTTTGCTCTGCATGACAAAACATGCAGGTATCATACAACTAACAGTGTTTCCCCCCTTTGGGTATGTGTGTGTGTGTGTGCTCGTCAGGAGAATAGCATAGGGCAGAGGCATGTGAGGGGGCCTCTGGAGCCCCAAATCTTTCATTTGGAGCCCCAAATCTCTGGGAGGCATCTGCCCCATCACCCTGCTGTCCCTGGGCACTTGCTGAAATAAAGGTACAGGGGCCCTGATGATCTCTGTTGCTTCTGATCTCCCTGGACATGCTGGCTTTTGGCCCACAGGTGCTTCACCTTGAATCTCTCTGCCTGTTTTTTTCAAGAAATCAATGTCCTCTTCTCCCTGTCCATACACCCCTTTTACAATCAGGGGGGTCCTTAGAAGACAGGGTCCCTTACAGACTTTAGTACATGTAAATTAGCATATGAAAATGTGTGCTGCTTTTTTTTTTTTTTTTTGGTCCCGTGGACCTGAGCCCCGGATCCTTCCGGTACCTCGCACCACCCCTGGCACAGAGAGAAGGGATTCAGCTCCCGCCTCCCAGTGCCACAATTCTGATCCAAACTCCTTCCCTGCAGTTGTTGTTGGCACTTTAAAAAAAAACCCCACTGAAAATCTCATTCCTAGATCGCCTGTGTCACATCTACTTTGTTCTTTAGACTGCTGGCATTTGTATCTAAACAGCTGGATATTTTGTCCTTTTATTTGCATGTGGAATTTTGTGTGTGTAATATTTCCAATAATACTTTAGTCTTTTTTTAAATGGTTGTTACTAGTGTGTTTATTGTCATCTTCTATCCTGTCCCTGCTTTGAGGACGTATGTACTTATTTTCCAGATCTTGTGAGATTGGCTGGAGCCAATCAGAACTTAATACATTAAAATACCTCTGCTTATTTACTTTAGTGACTATCAAGGCCAAATATTTAATTCCACTGTAAAAGGCGGTGGTGTTTATGACTTGTGAGGTCTTGAGGTATTTGCAGGCTAAGCCCGTGTTATTTTCAACCCGGCGGACTATTAATATGCTGGCAGCAACTTTAAATGTCAGAATGTAAACTTTTTCTTTCTACAAGCACAGAGGGGACAACGTGCTGTCTGGATATGTTTGCAGGAGGGTAAGGAACACATGCAAAGCAGAATTAGAGTGTGTGGCCCAAAATCTAGAAGATGGGGGGAGTATAAGGAATTGGGTTGTGGAAAGTCCCACAGAATCCGGTCAAGGGGTGAGCTAGGGCAGCGCCCCCCAACCTTTTTGGCACCAGGGACCGGTTTCGTGGAAGACAGTTTTTCCACGGACTGGGGTGGGTGTCGCCCACCGCTCACCTCCTGCTGAGCGGTGCGGGGATGTATCCGAGTGTCTCGAGGGGGCTGAAGCGAGTCAAACTCGCCCCGCTCAACCCTCCCGAGACTCTCGGCGACTTACCTGCTGCTGCTCGACCCAAATGCGCTGGGGAAAGGACCTACGAGGTCCCCGGCACATCACTTCCTGGTTCTCCGGCGCTGCTCTTTTTACGTAAATGCCACGGTAAAGTACCTTAAAACGGCCGGAATTTGCTATTCGCGGGAGGCGAGCAGAGGGACGAGCGGCGGGGGGTGCTCGCCGGAGCAGGGTGCTCGCGGCACGTCCCCGTCCCGGCCCAGTTCCTAACGGGCCACAGACCGGGACCAGTCTGCGGCCCGGGGGTTGGGGACCCCTGAGCTAGGGTACAATCGGGCCTAGGATAAGCAGGTGCAGCAAAGATCTGTGGGCAAATCAATTTTTCATAGATTAGATGTGACCCTTCTCTCTGTCTCTCTCTTCTCTGTCTCTCTCTCTCACACACACACACACCTCCTTCTCCACTGTAGCACGTGGCTTGACTCACTTGCTTGAGTCATTTCCAGGGATCCCACTCTGGGTTCTGTGCATGCTGGCCCACCACCCTATGTATGCTGTCCATGGAGAAAAGGTGGGATGTAGGGATTCTATTTGCATCAGAGAATTGGGAGGAGTACCTAATCTTTCCCACTAGTTCTCGTCTCCAAATGGCTCCATAACTATTCCGTTTTTTCTGTTTTCTCCCTGCCAAGCTCCAAGACTGGAAGAAGAACGGGGGGGGGGGGGGGGCACACACCTGGGGAGGGGCATTTTCAAGGAGAATTGGGAAAAAATGCAGGAAGGGTTAAGTGGCCTTCTCTTGCCTCCTGATCCTCCCTTAATGAATCCCACCCCCTCCCTACATTTGCAGATCAATGTTTCAGAAACGTCTTTGCCAGTATAGTGTGTTATTCTACCCCGGCGTAGATCAGTTTAAGCAGAATATTTATAGATGACCATTTTTCAGACCATTTGGCTTTTCCTCGGCAAGTTGCTTAGGGAGAGGCCTTACAGAGAATTAATATTAGGTCATCTAAAGTGTATCTCTGTGCCAGACAAGATTTGTTCATGGTGATGTTATTGGCTCGCCTCATTCCAAGAGGTTGAAGTGCTGACGCTCTCTTGCCCCAGGAGGTGATTCTGTGCTATACTATTTTAGTAGTATGACTTTGGTGTTCAGGATTGTGCTGATTTCCTTGCATTTGTGCAGGTTCTGTGCATTCCTTGAGTCACCTTGTTGTGTTGAATCCCCTCTCTAGTCGTGTCAGCTTTTTATAGACTTCAGTTTCTAGACCTCGTGGCCTTGGAGCCAAAACTTGAACAGGTCTCCACCCCTTTCTGCTCGCTCCAACTTTGTTAGACACCCCTCCCTTACCAAGGAGAGTGTCCAGAGATTATTTAGAAACAAACACACACTGGGATTGTGGAAGCACTATAACTAAGCAAATGTAGGAAAAATATGTACGCTGTGGAGAAAGTGGACTGGGAGACATTTTTCTCCCTCTGTCATAATACTAGAGCCCAGTGGGGTCATCCCATGAAGCTGATTGGTGGGAGATTCAGGACAGGTAAAAGGAACTCCTTCTTCACACAGCTCAGAGTTAAGCTATGGAACTCACTTCCACAGGATGCGGTGATGGCCACCAATTTGGATGGTTGTAAAAGGGGATTGGACAAATTCATGGAGGAGAAAGCCATCGGTGGCTACTACTCCTGATTGACTATGTGCTTCCTCCAGTATCAGAGGCAGTATGCCTAAGTACTCCAGTTGCTGGGGAACATGGGCGGGGAGGGTGCTGTTGCACTCATGCCCTGCTTGTGGGATCCTGTGGGCAGCTGGTTGGCCGCTGCGCGTGAACAGAATGCTGGACTAGATGGACCCTTGGCCTGATCCAGCAGGGCTCTTCTGATGTTCTTAAGTTTCTTCTGATGGCAGAATTTTGTAGCTTTGTGTGAAGATTGCTTGGTGCACTCCCACACCTTACTTACATCTCATTATTAAGGGGAAGGTCCATGGCTCAGTGTCGGAGCGCATATGCTTTGCATGCAAAAGGTCCCAGGTTCAATCGCTGGCATCTCCAGGTAGGAGTGGAAAACACTCCTGTCTGAATAACCCTGGACAGCATCTGCCAGTCACTATAGACCAGGGATGCAGAACTTCTTCCAGCCTGAGGGCCAAACTCGCATTTTGGAGAAGCTCCGGGGGGGGGGGGGGAGTGCATTCCAGTGGAGGGGGGGCCAATGCAAAAGAGGCACCGCTGAAATGCAAAGGACTCCCAACTTAAAGCTCTTGCTGTCTGTAACTAAGACTTTGGAGAAATATTTCACCATTTTAGAATATGGGGAGGGGGGGACCGTGGAAAAGCCAGGAAACCACCAAACGATCACGGTTGGGGGAAAGGGAGGCAGGAGAAGGGAGCGTGGCCCTCTGTGTAAAGCCCGATGGGCCAGACTGCCATAGCCCATCGTTGCTCTGCTGATGCCACTGAACTTCCAGCGCCTGTCTGGATGGTCTCTCGCCAGTAGAAATGTACTCACTCAAGTGATTTGGGTAAGATTCCACACACATCCCGTGAGAGGAGTACGGCCTTGCATCGAGCCGGCTCTTTCCAGCCCTTAACGCCACAAAAAAAAAAAATGCCTCTATCGAATTTAGTGGTGTACAACATTTTCACCCTTGTAGGCAGTTATCACTGGACCTGTCATGTCGCCAAGCTAAAGAATTAGCTCATAAGCCAGGCTCACTAGCCTCCTTAAATCATATCTTGTTGCTTGAGTCTTTTGGATTTCTTCTTATTTATCAGGCTGCTTCACAGCTGTCTCGCTGCCAAATGCATCATTCTGGAGGCCGTCCTGTTATAGCGATGGAATACTTACCCCCCCAACCCACTTGGCACATTTTTGTAGGTTTTGCTGTCTGTAACGGGCTGGGTTCACATAACGTGGCAAGCCAGAGTGCAGCTTGAGTGTGGGTTGTCATTGAACCGTAGGTTGTTACTGAATCATAGGTTGTTGTGTTCCATGAACCCAGCCACGCTAACAAACTGTGGTTTGTTACCCATGAACAACCCATGAAGAGACCCCGTGTTTTTTTGGGGTGGTGGTGGTTTGTGAACTGCGTGTTGTTTGTGGTTAAGAACGTAAGAAGAGCTATGCTGGGTCAGACCAAGGGTCCATCTAGTCCAGCATTTTGTTCACACAGTGGCCAACCAGTTGCCCACAGGATCCTACAAGCAGGACGTGAGTGCAACAGCACTCTCCAGCCCATGTTCCCCAGCAACTGGTGTATGTAGGCATACTGCCTCTGATACTGGTTAACAAACCATGGTTTGTGAACGCGACTGGGTTCCCTCAACAACAACCCATGGTTCAACGACAACCCACACTCAACCCATACCCTGGTCTGTCGTTGTGTGAACCAGGTCACGGTGTCGCGTTAGGGGGATTTATTTCGTTTAGTCTGAAAGGGCTGGTTTGATAGTGTTGAAGGGGTTGTTTCCTCAGGCAGCAGTTCCAAAGACTGGATGCCAAAGAATTTCTCTCTCCTCCCAACATAGAAAGGCCAGCCCAAGGAGCGTCTGGAGGTTCATTCTGGTTCAGTGTAACTGAGAGACAGAGGCATGCAGCTCTTTTCAAAATCAGTAAGCTGCTGAGGAGGGAAGCTGGGAAAATGCAGGCTGCATTGGAAAAACTAAAAATGTTGACATGTGGGGAGAGGAAGAGAGGCCTTCCTGTCACCCAGGCGTTTTCTGACCGTCCTGTTGGGAACTTTACGAATGACGATGGAAGCTGTTATTATTTTGCTGTTGGTGTTGGATCCCGCAACAAGAGGCTGTGTAGGGTGGTATGCTCCTGTTCGGGGTCCCAGTCAGCCATGCCTTTTTTCAGGGCACTCCATTACATTTCCCCCTCTCCTGGTTTTCCATCCCCCTGCACCCACAGACGTGCAACATTATGCAGTCATTGAACGTGCTCAGTCCCCTCTGGGCTGTTGTGTTAACTTTTGTAGTTCTGCAAACCTGAGAATTCCTCTGAGCCTGCTGATAATTCCATTTTGTGTACGGATGGTGCTGTTTTTGCTATGTAAGGATGGTTACTGTGAGAATAAGTTTGCTATGTGTGTGTGTGTGTGTGTGTGTGTGTACCTACTTCCTTAGTACCGACCCACCCAGGATTTAAGATCAGCCGGGGATGTTCTGCTTGTGGTGCCCTTGAGGAATGCGGTCCGTGGGGCTACCACATGTGGCGGAGCCTTCTCGGTGGTGGCACCCCGGCTGCGGAACTCCCTTCCAGTAGAGCTTCAGCTGCCCCCAACGCTGTTGTCTTTCAGGTGCCAGCTAAAGACATATTTCTTTGTGCAAGCTTTTGGCACATAGGCAAGTGTTTTATCCGTTTTAGTGGTGGTTTTATTGCATTTTATTACATATTTGTAACTTTTAGAGTTACGATTTTAATGGTGTTTCTATGTTGTACTGTTTTATATGGGTTGTTAGCTACCCTGGGCTGCTTGCAAGGAAGAGCAGGATATAAATCAAATAAATAAATATGGTTTGCACATCCTCCATCACCAGTGCTTCTGCGCAGTGTCTGAAGTGTCGTGAAAACAGCATCTTTTTGGCCTCTGAAGCCTCCTTCAGCCCACTTAAGACGACCCGCCGTCAGTCCCAGACGTGATTTCAGTGTACTGTATAAATATATTTCAACATCATCTTTCCTTCCTGCCAGCTGGTTCAATCCCTCCATGCCTCCCTTCCAACCTGATTAGCCTTTTGCGGTTGCCTCAGAGCAGCTCTGTTCCATCTCCCTTTTCTTTCCTGCAGTATTGGCTATATGCGTTCTGGTTTCCCACACCCTTCCGTTAAGTCTTTTGCCACCTCATCATCTCATCTGAAGAGTGTTTGCACTTTCTTTCTCTTTCTCTCTGCAGAAAACACCCCAGCCAATGATGTAATCGGCACTTGACATTTTCCCATCTTCCAGTGTTGCTGACAACTGATTATCACACAACCCTCACCAGACCCATCTGGCAAGATTTTACCATCTCTGTATTGTAGATGGGAAAACACTGGCAACGACACAGGCCCTGGTCCAGAGATCTCAGATGTGTGTGATGAGAGTTTGTGCTGACAAAAGGCGCAATCGTACGCATGTTTAGACAGGGAAAAAAAGCCCTACAACTCCCAGCATGCCCCAGCCAGCTATGCTGGCTGGGGCATGCTGGGAATTGTAGGCCTTTTTTTTCCTGTCTAAACATGCGTACGATACGGCGCTGTTTGTACACAGGGTTGCCAACTTTTGAAATCAAATGCTCTAGTGCCTGGGCAGGGCCAGGCCAGGTGGTAGAGTCCTCTCACAGACAGGAGTTGGAAACCAGAGGAGGTCCAGTGGCAGGTCAAAGGGACGAAAAGCTGCAGAGCCTAGTAGTTCTTGCCAGCTCTGGGGGTAGAACCCAGATTTTTTTTAAAAAAAACAACCCCACAGTGTATTCATCTTAGGCAGGGATGATGAGGAACCTTTTTCGGCCCAAGGGCCGAATTCCGTTTTGGGGGCCTCGTTCCAGTGGTGGGCAGAGCCAAAGGCAAAAGGCGCAGGGGCAAAATACCAGCTTATTTTAGCTTAGAGCTTTCCCTTCCAGCAACTAAGCCGTAAGAGAGGCATTTCACTCTTTCAGAATGGGGAAGGGAGGACTGTGCAAAAGCTGGGAAAGCACCAAGAGACCGGCAGTCAGGGGAAAGGTGTGTGTGGCCAGGAGACGAGTGTGCGGCCCTCTGGGGGACCCCTGAACGGGCCGGAGGTTCCCCACCCCTGACCTCAAGTGTACAGCTTTTTCATTTCATTTTTTCATTTTTTAAAAATAAGATCAGAGCGGTTTGCATTTTAAAGCCATCCGTGTAAGAACGCAACTCAAGACCTCTTTATTCAAGCAGGCCTTTGGTGTGTGAGTGGGTCTCTTGGCTTGCTGGCTGCTTTTATTCTGTTGCTGTGTTTTTTTATTGTGCTTTAATATATCGTTTTAATCGAGTCTTATTTATGCTTGTAAGCCGCCTGGAGTTTATTGAAAGGCAAGGTTCAGATCAAATCAGGTCAATAAATAAACTCAACACGACATAGGAACAGCTTCAGAAAACAATATCGAAAGCTTTAGGAACATCGGAAGCTGCCTTATACTTAGTCGGACCTTTGGTCCATCTGGTCCAGTACTGTCGACACTGACTGGCAATGTCTCTGCAAGGTTTCAGGTGAGGGTTTTCCCAGCCCCACCAGGAGACAGGGATGTGTGAGGAATCCATTTGGGGGCGGAAATCTGTTGGATTTCCTCGGTTCGCCCACCCACCCACCCCGGATCCGAGTTCACTGCCTGTGCGCTGGCACCGACTTGCTGCGACGCGGGTCGAGCCAGCTTGCAGACTTGGGCCTGCAAGACGGACCACAGTTTGTGTTTGTTTGTTTTTTAAACCACCAATGGAATTTATGGAAACCGGCACCGGAAAAACACATCGTTTTAATGGGGCTTGCATCTCGCCGAGCCACGTGGTTTTTCTGGTGCCGTTTTTGCACAAAAATGGCCCTTTTCACACAAAACAGCGACCAGAAAACAGCCGAGCCACGCGTCCGTGGAAAAAAGACGGAAGTCTGCAAAAAACAACAACCCAACAACACCTTGACTCGGCCCTCTTCCGATCTATCGGATCAGAAGCAGACGGGAAATCCAGCGAGTTCAAACGAGCCGGGTTTTCCTGTTTCGGTACATCTCTACGTGCCGGTGACTGAATCTGGGACTATTTCCATGCCGAGCATGTGCTCTACCACGGAGCTATGGCCCTGTCTCTTAAAGAAACAACAACGCAAAACTTGAGTGGGCAGAGAATGGTTTTGCCCCTTGCATTTTTGACTGTTAGGCAAACAAACATGGCCTGGCTATTTTTTGTTCTGTTTATTTATTAACAACAAGATCTGCCACAGACGGCCTTCTCCTTGTCCCTTCAGCCAGAGCAGCTAGACTGGTCGGGACGAGGAAGAGGGCCTTCTCTGTGGCAGCCCCCTGTACTATGGAACTCTCTCCCAAGTGACCCCGCCATGCCCCCTCTCTGCTGAGCTTCCGCCGCTCATTAAAAACTTGGTTATTCAGGCGGGAATATGGGGTGGGCTAAGATTTTAAAATTTTATACTGTTTTAATGTATTTTAATGGAGAAAAAATGTTTTAATGTATTTTGTTCTGTTTTATTTTCTGTACATCGCCCAGGGTGGCCGGTTTGCCGGCCAGATGGGCGATAGATAAATGCAAATAATAATAATAATAATAATAATAATAATAATAATAATAAACAAACAATTCCCCCCCCCCCCCATGCCTGTGGTGGTGAGCAGCTCCCCAGCTTCCCTAGTCTTGCAGTCTGCTTCTCGCAAGGGTAGTAAATCTGTGTCTGGTCTGTACCACCTCAGATGTGGGTGGGGCTTCACATGATTTGAATGTCTCTTCTACGGGGGGGGGAATGTTGTTGGAGTGATGGTTATGCTGAGAATACATGTCCTCCTGTTGAGGGTGTGGGGTCTCCATGGAGGAATGTTTCATCATATGAGTCCAGCCATGCCTACAAGTGGTATAGCCCAAATGCAGGTTTAACATCTCCGTGAGAACTAGGCCTATATTATCTATATCACAGACTTGAACTGGTTTAATAATCATTTAAGCACAAAAGAACATAAGATGAGCCCTGCTGGATCAGGCCAAGGGTCCATCTAGTCCAGCCTTCTGTTCACACAGTGGCCAACCAGCTGCCCACGGGAATCCCACGAGCAGGACATGAGTGCAACAGCACCCTCCCGCCCATGTTCCCCAGCAACTGGCTTACATAGGCATACTGCCTCTGATCCTGGAGGTAGCATATAGCCAATCAGGACTAGTAGCCATCGATAGCCTTCTCCTCCATGAATTTGTCCAATCCCCTTTTAAAGCTGTCTGAACTGGTGGCCATCACTACATCTTTTGGAAAGTGATGTATTGCACAATATTGCACCATTGTGTGGAGTTTAATTGTAACACACTGTGAGCCAATCGTGACCGAAAGGGTAGTGGTGGTGGTATAAATAGGATAAGATTAGCTGGGATCCTAAGAGAAGTTAACTTAAGGTGCAATCTTAGGCAAGTTTAGTCAGAAAAAAAAAGGCCTACAACTCCCAGCATGTCCCAGCCAGCTGTGCTGGCTAGGGGCATGCTGGGAATTATAGGCCTTTTCCCCCCTGTCTAAACTTGCATAGGAAGTTCACAGAAGTTCCTGCCCCCTCAATGAGCAGACAATGGAGGGAAAGACTCCTGACAAGCCGCGAAACACAGACAGAATGGATTTAACTAAATCCATACTTCCCTACCTCCCAGCACCAAACAGTGGTTTCCAGGATCCTTTTGCAGAAGTGACCCACCGTGTTTTGGTGCTGGAGGAGGCAGACGATCCAAATGGTGCTCCTCCCGGTGGTGACGATATCACAGTAAACAAAACAATTGACAATTGGATGCCCTCTGACCCCGACGTCAAGCACCTCCTCACCTCTGAAATCCGCAGGCTGCATGCGGATGGATGCCTGGCATGCAGAAATCTCTGCTCTACGTCCATAGGTTTCCCTCCTTTAGATGTCCAATGCTCAGTGTGTGGATGATGAAGGGTGGGTGAGAAGAACACTCAGCCTGTCAGAGCAGCGGCACAAGTGGCCTGGCTCCCCGCACATGAACCCTCTCCTTCATCACACGAACCCTCTTCCCCGTGAAAGGGGTTACGGGGACCCGCCCTTGAGACAGCGTGTGAGGACATACCGTATTCCTGTCCTGAAGCCTCGCTCGCGTCTTCCTGCCCTTGGGCGCATCTGATGTATTAACGGCTCAGGAGAGCATGTTCGAATTGGGGTCAGCAAAGAGGTCATCTTCTAATGTGGCAACCGGCTTGCCCCTCCTCGGTGCATTAGCGAGTCGGGATTTTTCGTTAAATAATGCATGCAGGGTGGGAACTGAGTTTTGAAATGGCTTGTGTCAAATATGCATGGGGCTAAGTGCAGCGTGGGGGGAGAGATCCATGGGCCCATTAAATAAAGTGGGGCCACATGCTTAGCCAGTGTACATCCTGAGGCCATGGGGAAGAACTGTGAGGGATGGAAGAGATCCACCAGAAAGTTTAGAGCAGTGGCTCTCAACCTTTTTTTTTTTTGCCCCATGCACCCTCTTTGCCATATGTCAGAATGTCATCCCCCCCTTTCCAAGACTGTCTGACTTAATCTGTGCCATACAATAAGGTGTGGATGTCCTGTAGATTATGTACAATCTGTAGAATTGTGATTTGTAGAAAGATCAGTATTCCAACAGTTTTGAGTCTGTGGTCCCAATTCCCCCCCATGAAACCCTAAAATGCCCCCCCTAGTTGAGAACCCCTGGTTTAGAGGGTGGCGTGGGGAGGATGCTTAAGGGGAATGCCAATATGGGGAGAATGAGCAGAGAGATTTCCCCCCTCTAAAAAAATGCAATATAAACATCGAGAACTGGGAAGCTCTGGCCCATGAATGATCTAACTGGAGGTTGGCCTTTCGCAAAGGTTCCATGGACTAATTGAAGAAGCCCGAGTGCAAGGTGAAAGGGAGAAACGCGCTAAGCGAAAAGCACGTCAAACGAATCCTTTACAGGACCATTTCCCATCTGGTAACCTGTGTCCTCACTGTGGGAAGCTGTGTGGATCTCGAATTGACCTCCACAGTCACTTACGGACCCATCGCTAGAGTCTACACAATTTTATACCATTTCCTCTTTATATAATTTTCTTTTTGTAATTTTATCCTGGGAGACAATCTTACTCGGTCATGAGTGATCGCCTACTATACTTGAAATTGAGGTTTTGTTTGTTTACCACAGTTATATCTTGCCCTCCACAGAGCATGAGTGGAGAAACATATGAGAGGTCATCCCATTTCATCCTCCCAGCAACCCTGTGGTGCAGATGGGCTGTTGCTCATTGGTAAAGCATATATCTCTGCTCTGCGTGTAAATGGCCACAGAGTCAATCCTCAGTATCTCCGCATTTAAAAAACAGGGATCTTGGGTATCAAGGGTGGGAGAAGACCTTCATTCCTATTTGTTGGAATATTCCTGGGTCCCAATAAACCGTAAGATGTTAGCTCAGCGATAGAACACACTGCTTTCGCAGGCTTGTGGTTCCAAGTTCAATCCCCGATATCTCCAGTAAAAAAAGGGGGGAAGATCTCAGGCAGAGGTGTGCCAAACATTTTGGCTTTCTGCTCAAATATTTGGGGGGGGGGATTTTGGACCCATGAAACTGGAAGACAGTTTGCCAGCTGTGAATGGGGTGGAGAATTGTGGTGGGGGTTGGGGTGGCAAAGTTTGCTGCTTGAGATCTTTTCAGGAGAGCTACGGCCCATCAAAGGAGATAAAACTGAGATGGATGGACCGGTGTTCTGTCTCCGCATCAATTCATGTGGTTACGAGATCGTGACTTGCTCAGAGCTACTCAGTGAGCTTTCTGGGCGAGTGAGGATTTGCACCAAGGCATCCATCTTGATGGGCCGCAAGTTCTGGGAGGGACGAAAGAAAGTGCTACTCCATGCAACACGTGCAATTAAAGAAAGTGTACTCCATGCACTTAACATGCAATTAAAGAGGAAGGAGCGAAGGAGGCAGGAGCAGGCCGAGGGAACATCAGGGCCTGCTCCAGTTGGACTGCCCCCCCCCCCCAGGGCTAACTTCTTGAAACTTCTACGCAGAGAATTGCTGCCGGAAGTAGTAATTGATATTCCCCCCTTCTTCCCCTCCCCATTCCTTTTTCCTTGTGTGTCGTGTCTTTTTAGATTGTAAGCCTCCGGGCGGGGACTGTCTTGTTAATTGTTGTAAACCGCCCAGAGAGCTTCAGCTATTGGGCGGTATAAAAATGAAATAAATAAATAAATAAACAAATGTCCGTCCGCAGAGGTAGCATCCTGTGTACTGATAGCGAACTCAGTTTTCAAAAGGCCGATCCTTATATAGCCAAAATGGCACAACCCACACATAAGTGGGAGGTATCCGCAGGCCTGGGGGTTCCTATTGGGAGTGGGGGGGGAACCCAAAACAGCCCGAAGAGGACCGAACATGCTCAGTGGCAAAGGAATGGTGACTCTTGCGGGGAGTGGAATACTGGGGGGAGAGGGAATGGAATCATGGGAGAGGGCGTGGCTGACTGGCTGGAACCCTGAAGGGGAGCTGCACTCCAGACTGCAATGTTTTGTTGCAGGTCCAGCTTGTATCTTTGATTACCAGTTGCTGGGCTGGGCTGGGGGACACAAAAGGAGATGGCTACGGTACTTCCATCTTGCTCTGCGACATGCGTTGGAGACAGGGGTGGTGGACCAGATGGACCTTTCCTCCGTTTTAGCATAGGCAGTTCTGAAGTTCTTTGGCTGGCTGGCTGGCTGTCTAATGCGCCCTTCCTAATCCAAGCCAGATCGGTTAGGAATCTAATTTATGCAGACAAGAAAATAATCCGTGCGTTTGTATTCAACATGCCCATATCTTTTTAGAGCAGGGCGCTCCAGCCTCGGGTCCCCAGATGTCGCTGGCCTACAGCTCCCAGCATACCCAGCCGGCATGGCTCGTGGCAAGGGATTCTGGGAGCTGTAGTCCAGCAACGTCTGGGGACCCATGGTTGGAGAGCCCTCTTTTAGAAGAATGTCAATGTATTTGAGCCTAGAGAATGGCACAGGAAATAGCTAGAAACGAATGGATGGAAAACTGAAGTGGAGGCTAGAACCCAGGCAGTCACCCATCTAAGTACAAACCAGCCCCAACCCTGATTATCTTCCGAGATCAGACGAGACCAGGCTATTCAGGGCTGTTCTAATCCCGACTCTAATCCTGACTCCTCTCTGACAGCTGCCTATAGCTTGGCCGTACATACCCTAGTAAATAAGTAGGATGTAACTTCTGACCAGGGCTGTGGAGTCGGTAGATAAATGTTCCGACTCCGACTCCGACTCCTCAGTTTTTTGTACCTCCGACTCCCCGACTCCGACTCCTCTGTATTCATATGCTAATTAATTAATTAATTAATTAATATGCGAGGTAGTTGGGCAGAAGCTGCTGCCTTCTCCTTTTTGTGTGCTGATCTGCTGCTGAAGATAGGGCAGTGGGAGGATCCAGGAGGGGCATTTATTATAAAACATGATTTCCCTAGTAGAATCCCATAGTCATGTTTAAAGTTTAAGCTAACAATCGGAGTTTACAAGTTTTTATAGCCTTAGCTGAATGACAGCAGCTTTTCCAATGGTTTACAGCTTCAGTCGTGAACTATTGACCCTCCATTCCCTTCACTTATACAAGTGTCTCTAGTCCTGCAGAAAACATATTTACTTAATCCCTTATAAGTGAGAGGCTAGGTTACCCATGGGCGCTGCATTCCCTGTAACAGCAGAACACAACACTATGGAAAGTATAAGTATTGCCGCTCCTAATTGTGCGTTGCGTGCCATATAGTGAAGCACATGAAAAGCATGCTTCTTCACAGTCACTTAACGTGTTCGTTTTGCGGTTACGTGAGGCACTGCATGCATTGGTCTTTATTCTTACAGTAGAGAAGTCATTAATTATAACTTTTTGTGAATTGGGACATTTAAACTTGCTTTTTTAAAAATTCCAATCTAAATTCAGTAGGAGTCGGAGTCGGTGCATTGTTTGCCGACTCCGACTCCAGGTACCCAAAATTTCCTCCGACTCCGACTCCTCGACTCCGACTCCGACTCCACAGCCTTGCTTCTGACAGTCACTAAATCATCATCATCATCATCATCATCATCAGTTTTATTTGTGAACAGGGAGCTGTTGAATATATTATCTGTTGTTATAGACTTTATAAAATGTTTTGTTTATAGATTTGTATAAAGGGTTTATAGGCAATGGTAAGATTTGCTACAATCTTTTGCCCTATTCAGAAATGCTCCTTCGCGCAAAGGGCACGCAGGGGGAGCAAGAAGACCACCTCTCTTGGCCCCCTCCTTTGATGTTGTGCGCCCCATTGGTCCTGCCCGCAAGGTTCAGGTCTTGAAGCCAAACATCTGCAAAGGGGCGCCTATTCATGTTCGGCTAGATGCGTGTAGTGCTCCTTTGCCGATGATGATGTTCGTGCTCAGTGTATGAATGATAGGGCAGGGCTGATCGGCTGTGTGACATTGACCGGGGGGGGGGGGGACGACAATTCCCCGTCCCCGCTGTAGTCCCATGTGTGGAGGAGAATTTCTGAATGGGGTTTTTCTGATTAGCATAAGTTCATCACTCACAGAAATGCACGTTTTGCATTAGCAGTCCAGACGATTAGGAGACTATTTGTACAAAATCAATTTCTGTTCCCTGTTTTATCTGTTACAAAAAACGCTATGGGGACTCGTTTTGTATGTAGATTCTGTATCTTGAGATATATATCTATGCGTCCTTTGGATTGCCCTATATTTGATCTGTTGAGGTTCCGTCATGTTTGGGGAACTTTTTTTGTGTGATGACCGATGGTTTCAATAAATAAAACATAGCGACCCAATCTTCTGAAAATGCCAGTGTTTAATTGCATCTAATGTGTACCGGAGTGACGCTGTTGAACATATGCAGAACACTCAGAATGTGATTTTAAGTGCCTCTCTTGTGACTTGAGGGCTCAGTGTGGTGTCGTGAAATAGAATCTTGGCATAATAATGGCCAATTGTGGCAGTGTCCTATTTTTTATAGTTCTCCACCTGTAAGTGGGAATTAATAACGTATTTAGAGTGCGGCCAGAGCCAGTATCGGGAGCACGTAACTCCCTTGTTACATCAGTTTCACTGGCTGTTTCCAGGCACAATTCAATGTGCTGATTATGACCTATAAAGCTGTATACGGCTTGGGACCGGGCTACCTGAAAGACCACCTTCTTCCATATGAGCCTGCTCAGCTTTTAAGATCCTCAGGAAAGGCTCTTTTCGTGCCCCTGTCACCATCAGAGGCACATCTGGAGGGGACTTGAGACTAGAGGGCCTTCTCAGTGGCTGCCCCCAGGCTATGGAACTCTCCTTTGTTGGAGGCTTGGTTGGCTCCCTCTCTTGTTTCCCTTCCACCAGCAGGCAAAAACGTTTTTCTTCAGGCAGGCAAGCCTAGGGAATTTCAGCTGATCTGTTGCTGAAGCAGGGTCCGTTGCGTAGGATGCTGTTTTTATTTCATTCATTGTTGTGTGTTTTTTTAAATTGTGTTTTTAACTTTGTGATAAGTTTTAACTGAGATTTTGTTTTTAATCTACTATATTTTATTCTTCGCTGCGTTGAGTGCATTTTGCGCGCACGCGCACACACACACACACACAGAGCAGGATATACCGTAAGTTAAACAATACATAAATAAATCCATCCCAGATTGTCCAGAAGCTCCCCACCCTGCAAAGAAACTTTTGGTGGGTAGGGAGGAGAACACGGGGCAGGAACTTCTGTGAACTTCCATAAGGGTGGAATCCTATGCAAGTTTAGACAGAAAAAAGGCCTATAATTCCCAGCATGTGCTGGCTGGGGCATGCTGGGAGTTGTTGGCCTTTTTCCTGTCTAAACTTGCATAGGGTTGCTCCTTAAGTTAACTTGTCTTAGGATCCAGCTAATCTATCCAGCTAGAGAGCCAGTGTGGTGTAGTGGTGAGAGTGTTGGACTGGGAGTCGGGAGATCCGGGTTCTAGTCCCCGCTCGGCCATGAAACTCACTGGGTGACTTTGGGCCAGTCACTGGCTCTCAGCCTAACCTACCTCACAGGGTTGTTGTGAGGATAAAATGGAGAGGAGGAGGAGGATTATGTAAGCTGCCTTGGGTTCCTTGCAAGAAAAAAGGCGGGGTATAAATATAATAAATAAATACATTATTCTATTTATACCACCACTACCCTTTCAGTCAAGATTGACTCACAGAGTGGTTTACAGTTAAACTCCACACAATGGTGCAACATGGTTGGATGCCTGTCAGTCTGCATAAACAGCCCCTCTTCTTTACTGTATTGTTTGACCGTTAATTTCTCTCATATATGGATTTTTGTACACATTTTTTTTAAACCGGAGAACTAAATTGCAAAATTCAGAGAAGTGCAAATTTCGAAGGATAACCACGGTTTGCATAGTGGTTTCACAGTGCCGGATTAGGTAAATATGCATAAAAAGGTGAACTGAATGAATTTCTCCCCCATCATGAATTATAGGCTGGCTGGTTATGAGACTGATCAAGTGAAAAGAAAAGCTGTAAGTCTCCTCTTTAACATACAGACACCGTAGTGCAGGGCCTAACTACATGTGGCACCAATGGGAGCTTTTTTCCCCATATTGCTATTTCCGGCAAGGGGCGGAGCAATTGTTTTCAGGATTGTGGCAGTGGAGGGAATGGTTAAACCTGTGATTCCCAACCTGCTCTTCTGTTTTGTTTTAATAAAATTAAAAATGGACATGTGCACTTAGGCCCACAGTGGTAGAGGCATTCTTTGCATGCAGAAGGTCCCAGGTTCAATCCCCGGCATCTCCAGGTAGGGCTGGGAAAGCCTCATGTCTGGAACCCTGGAGAGCAGCTGCCAATCAGAGTAGATGACAAAATGGAGCCTAGATGAGCCAGTCGACTGACTTGGAATAAGTCAGCTTGCCTTGTTCCTAAGAACTGTGGCTCACGCTGGCTCAGCTTGTCTGAGCGTGGAAAGCTAAGCAGGGTCAGGCCTGGTTATTACTTGGATGGGAGACGCCCTCCTCTAGTTTCCTGCATTGAACAGGGGGTTGGACTCGATAGGCCTTGTAGGCTCCTTCCAACTCTATGATCTAGGAATGGAAATAAGAAATTGGACGAATGGAAATGGAAACGGCCACAAGTGGAACGAAGGTATTTTCATTCTCCGTTAAGTGGAGAGCAACCAAGGCCCACCTGCTTTATCGAAGGCACTGCAAATGGGTTTGTGTAACGGCTCTATGTAATAACAGAGATCAGCCTGTGCCCGAATGTACCGAGGCTGCCCAAGTCCTGTCACAAGCTGTCTTGCTTCAGAAAACGCTTGTGGGGAGTCAGCTGCCGCCGTGCAATCTTTTTCATCTCCCGCCGTTCTCTTTGACATCAGGGCTCTCCGTGCCCTCTGGGCTTTTGAAGTTAGCCACAGTTTCTCATCTCGTAACCTGTGTTCTCCCAAACCTTTCCAGACAGAGTGTTACGCTAATCGCACTGACAGACGGCGTCTAGCGGCAGAGAAGAATATCGCGGCGGCAGCAACAACAGCTGGAAAAAATGCTTTCCATTTGGCCAGGAGAGTGATGTGATTGGGCATACCCTTGGTGATGCCAGACTGCAAAAGGAGAGATTCCCTTCTTTCTGCAACAGCTGCCTTAAGTCAGGGACTGAGTAGCTGGGCGTGCACTGCATCTGTGCTTCTTCTCCTAAAAACATGAGAATTACCTTCCTGGGTTAGACCTAAGCTTCATCTCATCTAGCATTTGGTCTTCAACAGTGAGATGCTCCTCAGAAGCAAGAGATGATGGAGATCGTAATCTCCCTGTTCAGCCCAAAAGGATATAAGAATGTAAGAAGAGCCATGCTGGATCAGACCAAGGGTCCATCTAGTCCAGCATTCTGTTCACACAGTGGTCAACCAGCTGCCCACGGGATCCCACAAGCAGGACAGGAGGACAACAGCAACCTCCCATCCATGTTCCCCAGCAACTGATGCACATAGGCATACTGCCTCTGATACTGGAGGTAGAACCAATCAGAACTAGTAGCCACTGATAGTCTTCTCCAGGAATTTGTCCAATCCCCTTTTAAAGCCTTCCAAATTGGTGGCCATCACTAAATCTCGTGGAAGTGAATTCCATAGTTTAACTCCATATTGTGTGAAGAAGGACTTCCTTTTTTCTGTCTTGAATCTCCCACCAATCAGCTTCATGGGATGACCCCTTTGGGTTCTAGTATTATGAGAGAGGGAGAAAAATGTCTCCCGGTCCACTTTCTCTACACCGTGCATAATTCTGTACACCTCTACCATGTCTCCCCTTGCTCGCCTTTTTTCTAAGCTAAACAATCCCAGCTGCTCTAACCTTTCCTCAGTGGGGGAGTTGCTCCAGCCCCTGGATCATTTTAGTTGCCCTTTTCTGCCCTTTCTCCAACAGCTACATTGTCCCTTTTTTAGGTGCAGGCGGTGACCAGAACTGTACACAGTATTCTAAGTGTGGTCGCACCATCAATTTGTATAAGGGGAGTATGATCTTGGCAGCTTTATTTTCAATTCCTTTCCTCATGGCAAATAAAACCACCAAGATCATACTGCCATTATACAAATCTATATAGTGCGGCCTCCTTCCTCCTCTCCCAGCCCCTCCGATCTGACAGAGGCCCAAGGGAAGGCCATGCTCAGAGTCCTGGAGGAGGCAATATGCCAGATTAGGACAATCCTCCAAGGGATACAAGGACTCATATGGGCCACTGGCCAGGGACAAGCCTCCCAGACCTAGATCCAGGGATGTCTACCCCAGCAGAGATGCCATCCCCACCGAGCGCTCCTACACAGGCAGATCCCGAGAGAGATCTCGCCATAGACGGTGCAACAATTTCCGCTCACACTCACCGAGACCCAGGGGCTATCAGCACAGCAGAGCCCGGTCCAGTCACAGATGCAGCTACACACCTATCCACCATTCCCATTCCTCAGACGGGGCCAGACCCAGCGATACAGGGAGGGAGCAGGCAAAGGAGGAGGGAATCATGATCAAACAACCCAGGGATTGAGAAAACAAACTGTGGTTTGTTTGATTGTCGGCCAGGCAAACCCTGGATAGGGCAACAAACCATGGGTTGACCATGGGTTAAATAAACCATGGGTCAATGTTACGTGCAAACCAGGTTCATGTCTTCTGGAGGTCAGCTAGCAGAGTAGACTGGGGACTGTCCACATTCTCCAGGGGTACCATCCCAACTTGTCATTGTCGCATGACGCATCATATCCTCCAGCTGGAGGGAGTGCAGGTTGCTACGTTTGGGGATTTGACCCGAGGCTCTCAAGCTGGAACCTCATTCTTTCAGGTTTTCCAGAGCAAGGAATTAAATTTCAAGGGTGAGGGCTCGGAAGTAAGGGCAGGTTATTTTCAGTTTTTATTTGCTAAGGACGTTTGCCATTTGGTCCACCCCCTGCTGCTGCCGTGCTCCCTAGTCTCTACCTTAAGACGCTAGGCAGAAGCAGTCTCTTCCGCCCATGGCCCAGACACTAGGCTCTGCCCCATCCTGTGAAGAGTCCAACTTCCTGGTTTGCCAAACAGCACCCTGCTTAGTTCACGGGCGTATCCCCTGCACCGCAAGAGTCTGAGCCTCAAAGAGACTGAGCAGTCGAAAGGAATGGTGTGCGCGCATGTGTGTCTGTGAGAAAGCAAGAGAGAGAGAGCAGCGTGCAGGTGCACTCATGCGTCTCCTGGAGTTCTACTTCGATGATCAAAGCTGAACAGAAGGCAGCCTCCGAAAAGATGTGTCATGACCCAGGAGTCTAGCCATGAGGCCAATGAACCAGTGGTGCCGACAGAGGTAACTCCAGGTCCAAGCACCACGGCAGAGTGGCCAGAGACCCCCCCCCCCAAGCCTAGCTCCACACCGGACCGGCACCCCCTTCTACAAAAGCCCACATTCCAGGGAACCAATGTGCCAAGTGCTTTCAGCATGCCAGGCACGAACTCTTTAAGAGACAGAGGAGTGCGAGGCTACAGGCCAGAGGCCTGTCCCTTCAAGGCTTCCATTCTGTGGGAAAGAGTGCAGTCTGGATCTGTAGCATAAAAGGCTTCAGTTTGGTCTCAGACCTCATCCGAGCAAGTTGCTCACCGGGATCTGCAACTGTTTGCTGCCTCCTCGCCTCCCTGCTACTTCGTCGCTACGTTGCCTGATACGGAGCCCTTTTGGCTCCTGCCTGCTCCAGAACACGACAAGATGCACGTTGAGCTGAAGTGGGAAATCGAGCAAGGGCCTCATTTGGTTCTGTGCCCCGACACGACCCATCCCACCTCTTTCCCCAACACTGAGGGGGGGGGCGGGTATTCTGCTGTTCTCAAAGGACATCCAGTGTCACCAGTATGTGAGATCAGTGTGGAATGTGGCACCACTGGTGTTCAATTGGTTGTCTGTGACAAAACCTATGCTAGTTCCCACCATCCCACCAGACAATGGAACCAACTACCTGGGAGGTGGTGGGCTCTCCCACCCTGGAGGCATTCAAGGTGCAGCTGGACGGCCATCTGTCAGGGATGCTTTGACCTGGATTCCTGCATTGAGCAGGGGGTTGGACTCGATGGCCTTGTAGGCCCCTTCCAACTCTACTTTTCTATTATTCTATGACCCCGGCTCTTGTGATTTTAAGAGCAGACGGGTGGGCAGGCACTAGAAATGAATCCAGTGAAGTTTTTCTCTCCACTCATCTCCAAGCTGGGAGAAGCTTCACTTCCTTGGCAGCGTCAGGCTGTGACATCCCGGCCACAGTAGCCACCCAGTGCTCTGCTTCCGGGTGTAGCCATGAGGAAATGAGCTGAGTTACCCTTTAAAGAAGAACTTGATTACCTGGAAAGTTCTACAAATGTCCGAGCAGCTATTGTGGCAAGGAAGGGCTATGTTTCAAACAGCGGCTTGGAGCGCTCAATGTCGAAGGTTCTGCTTGTCGAGTAAGCATCCCGGCCTGCAGCATGAAGCGAGTGTCCCTTTAATGAGTCGATCCACTGGTACCAGATCCACGGGTACCAGATCCACTGGTAGATCGCTCCTGAAACGGAGCACTTTTCAGCCAGCCAATCTTCTGCAACCTTTCAGTGGATGCAGGCCGGCTTAAGAAGGGCTCTGTTTGAAAATGGCAGGCGGCAGCATTCTCTGCTAGTGGATCTACTCGTGAGTAAGCCACCCAGGCTGCCACTGCACACATAGGAAGCTGCCTATTTGCCCTTCCAGCCCAGGGCTGTGTACTGAACTCTGAATGGCGGTGCAGCTCTCTGGGGTTCAGGCAGAAGTCTTTCACATCACTTTCTACCTGAGAACGCCTTTTTAACAAGAGACCGGGTGTGGTGGTGGTGTGTTGAACCTGTGTCCCTATGCATGCAAAGCTAGGGTGGCCAGATGCAAAAGAGGATGGAGCTCCTGCACCTTTAATACGAGGGGATTTCAGCAGGTTTCATGCAAGCTCCACCTGCTGAAATTCCCTTTTCTGCCAAACTATTAAAGGTGTAGGAGCCCCAATCTCTCTCCCAGGTATTCCATGACTGAGCTATGGGCTCTCTCCTGTGGCTTGGGTCCTTGCTTACTCATGAGTAACCCTCTTGCGTTTTCAGTACAAAATGCACACCTGTTAAGAATAAGAACAGCAGCAGAATGTTCCTAGAGGATGGGAAAGAACAAGGAGGTCTCTCTCCCTTCTCGGAAATAATTGGGTGGTGCTCACAGAAGATACTAGGAAGCACGGACAGTACTAAAGATGATAATGTGAACCACAAAAGAGAGTACACATGCCAGGGATGTGCGACGACGCTGGGAATTCCATTCTGTTTAAGCCCAATGGGACTTCGCAGTGTTTCTGTTCCTTCACTGGGGAAGTGGCCAAGTGGAGGATGAAATTTACAAGTTCTTTGATGACAAGTAGGGAATATGGCTCTGCTAGACTACAGGAAGTACAGTAATACCTTGGATTGCAAGTAGCTTGGTTTGAGAGCGTTTTGCAAGACAAGCAAATTATTAAATATTTATTTAATATTTTTTTTTACTTGATATACAAGCGACGTCTTGTAATACAAGTACTGTAGTACAGCTGAAATTAAAAATCTCTGTACAAATTTTTTTGGGGGGATTTCGTTTTGGTATAAGAGTGTTTTGGATTACAAGCACGTTTCCGGAATGAATTATGCTCTCAATCCAAGGCATGACTGTAGTGTGCGGAGAGGATGAAATTGACAAGAATATTTACAACGGGAATACATCGACGACAGGCAGACTTGCGAAAGACCACTGATTAAATTTTTTTTTTTAATTACAACTCCATTTGCGTGAATTTAAAGACCTGAAAAATAATGTTTAAAAAATCCCATTTGCTCAAATTGCCACTATATTTAAAATGGTATGTATGTATGTATATGTGTGTGTGTGTGTGTGTGTGTGTGTATATAGAGAGAAATATTTAAAATACACACACACACACACACACACAATCCGTGTGTTGGATTGACTCGCTACAGATTGAGTTGATGCCAGAAGGGGGAAACGGAACGAAATCCACAAGGACTGAACCGGTAAAATCTGTTGCGATTTCACCCCCCAAGATGGAATTCTCATACATGCCTGTTACATGCTGGCATTATTGTGAGATATCATATCGGACTGGCCAGATATAGGAAAGGCTCAGAGGTGGAGGACATGCTTCGTGTGCTTAGGATCCCAGGTTCAATCCTTGGCATCTCCAGTTTACAAGACCTTGGGTGTGCACGGTGAGAAAGACTCCTGTCCAAAACACTAGAGAGCTACTTTCAATCAAAATAGACAGGGCTGAACTGAACTGGACGGGCCAGTGATCTGGGTCAGAAGAAGGCAGCTTCATGCATTCATTAAGAATGTAGCTGTGCCTTCATTCTCCTTCATAGGTGTTGCTCTTATCTCCCTCCATCTCCCATTAAAAAACAAAAACTTTACATCCTAGCTCCCTGGAGGCATTTGGTGTATCATGGCTACTCAAGCACAAAAATGGATGTATCCAGCCAGCCTTAGCTGAAGTGTGGCCCGCATGCTGCATGTTTTCTCAGAATAACTGTGCGCTGTGTGAAGAAGCACTTCCTTTTATCTGTCCTGAATCTCCCATCAGTCAGCTTCATGGGAAGACCCCAGTGGGTTCTAGCATTATGAGAGAGGGAGAAAAATATCTCCCTGTCTGTTTCCTCCACACCATACATAATTTTGTACACCTCTTATCATGTCTCCCCTTACTTGCCTTTCTTCCAAGCTAAACAATCCCAGCTGCTGTAACCTTTGTCCGTTGTCCGTTAACCGTTGTCAATACGGTATTGTCAACAATAAGCCAACAGTTTGTAAAGCAAGAGGGAAAGATGCATTGATAGCGGTGTAATTGATCGTGTCATATATATTCACTTTCCAGTGCTATAAAAGGAGCCACTCCGCCACTAAGAATGCTTGGATTATCCTTCACTGATGATCAGAGGAGAGATCCCATTTACTGAACTTTAATGCGTGCCTATTTCTAAAAATGTGAGATCTCCAAGGCCCCGGGTTCATGATCCTCGTCACCCCTGCCCCTGTGGCAATATACCAACAGTCCCATGTTAAGTGTATGAGGGATTCTACCATTTGCCCGCCTCTCCAGCAATATGGGGAGGGGGGTACTTGCTCGTTACAGAGTCTTTGGGGTGTCTAATATGCTCAGAAGATTTGGTTTTTGTTGTCCGAGGCATGGTTTTAGATCTATTGTAGAACATAGGAAGCTGCCTTATACTGAGTCAGACGCATGGTCCATGTATTTATTATTTATTTATTTATTATATTTATACCCCGCCTTTTTTCCCGCAAGGAACCCAAGGCGGCTTACATAACCCTCCTCCTCCTCTCCATTTTATCCTCACAACAACCCTGTGAGGTAGGTTAGGGCTGAGAGTCAGTGACTGGCCCAAAGTCACCCAGTGAGTTTCATGGCCGAGCGGGGACTAGAACCCAGATCTCCCGAGTCCCAGTCCAACACTCTCACCACTACGCCACACTATATTGTCGCCACTGACTGGCAGCAATGGCTCTCTGGGATTTCAGGGGAGGAATCTCTCCTCGCGCCCTGCCTGCGGATGCTGGAGATTGAACCTGCTGTGACCACGTTCATGCAAAGCATGTGCACTACCAGTGAGCTACGGTCTGAACATTTGGTAGAAAGTGTGCTACGGCCAGTCTCCAATGGTTTTGCTGCATGGGTCGGTCCATGCAAGGATTTTGAAGGAGCTGGCAGTGGTGGGAATCCGCAGTTAAATTGTTCCCCACGTACAGCAAAGCAATCCCTCCTGTCCATTTCGGCGGGGTAGCAGGCTCTTGCCGCCGTATCGCGGGAAAGATGGCGACATCGAGCCGTGTTTTGTTTGATTGTGCAGAAAGCCTCCTCTCTACTCCCCCCATAAGGGCTTGAAATGCTCATGTACTTTGCTTTCCTCATGCTCTTCCATGTGCCACGGCTTCGGAGCGTTGCTGTAATAACTAACATGGCTGAAAGCAAACAAGTCCACCTGTTAGGTAAAATAGAACATTGGATTAAAAGGTGCTTTAGCTGTGTAAATAGGTGTTGGCAGAAGGTAATTTTATTTGTGTTGCATTTGAGGGTTAGAAGGAGCAGGGTTGGAGATGTGCCTTAAGCAAGGAACGGCTTGTTCTCTGCTAGCCTTGTAAAGTCTTCGTGACTTTAAAGCTGGGTGCAGGAAAGGGCAATCAAAGTGATTAAGAGGCTGGAACAACTCTATTATGGGGAAAGGTTACAATGTTTGGGGCTTTTTAGGTTACGTGGGAAAGGCGAGTAAGGGGGGGGGACATGATAGAGTTGTCTAAAATTGTGCAGGGTGTGCAGAAAGGATAAGGAGGTGTTTTTCTCCCTCTCTCATAACAATAGAACCAAATGGGGATGTCCCATGAAGCTGAATGGCGGGAGATTCAGGGCAGACAATTACACCGCGCATAGTTGAACAATAGGATTTTCTACCCCAAGTTATTGTGATGGCCACCAACTTGGATAGCTAATAGTCCTGAAGGCTACGTGCTATTTCCAGTATCAGAGGCAGTATGCCTATGTACACCAGTGGCTGGGGAACATGGGCAGGGAAGGCGCTGTTGCACTCATGTCCTGCTTGTGGGCTTCCCATTGGGGCAGCTGGTTGGCCACTGTGTGGACAGAATGCTGGACTAGGTGGATCTTTGGTCTGATCCAGCAGGGCTCTTCCTATGTTCTTACGATGAGCACCTGCATTTCAAAATCTACTGCTACACTAGCATGCATAAGAGCTAGAGAGAGAGAGTGCCTTCCCAAAGCAGACTCCCAAATTAGCAAACCATGGTTTGTAGGGAGGCACCAGACCTGTCTGTGATACAAAGCACATCTTGAACGCAGTCTCTCTGGGCCGCCTTTCCTCATCGCAAGCCAAGATTGTTGGCCTCCCTCATTCAAATGTCAAGGCTTTTGCAGGCCAGTCATTGAAGTATGAATTCTTCGAGCTTCAGTTGCCCTGCCTGCCAATCTAATGAATGCCCAAGGCCAAGAGCGGAGCATGCTTAATGGGCCGCGTTTGTCCTTTATGCTGAGAAGGGCTGTCAAGAGCAACCGCCTTGGCCTACAGATCAGGGCTGGTAGTACGTTCTCCTCACCTAGACTTATTCCAGAGATCCAGCACCTATTTCCTTACATCCACACTAGTAAATCACAGTGTGAGCACTGGCTTTGCTTCAGATATGCCGCTGCAATTTGTTTTACAACTTCCATCGCCTCTTAAAACCAGGTATGGGGGACTGCGTTGGCGTTCGGACTTATTATTATTATTATTATTATTATTATTATTATTATTATTATTATATTTATCAATCGCCCATCTGGCCGGTCACCCGGCCACCCTGGGCGATGTACAATTAAAATACAACAAACAACACAATAAAATATAATAATTAAAACAATATAAAAAATTCTCATTAAAAACCTAACCCACCCCATATTCCCGCCTGAACAGCCATGTTTTTAATGCACGGCGGAAGCTCATCACGGAGGGGGCATGGCGAAGGTCACTAGGGAGGGAGTTCCATAATGTGGGGGCTGCCACAGACAAAGAATTGTGTCTTACGCATGGATCCCAAGTTTCGTTGCGATATCTCAGTGCTTGTGAGAAATCTCTCAAATTACAGTGTGTTTTGCATCTTTCCTGCTCCCCCGGCACCCTCGAAAATTGGGATATGTGTGGGAGGGGTCATCATGCCGGTGTACAACTTTATCCTGAATGTGCACATCTCATTTCAGCATCTTGATCCTCTATGTGGATGTTGCTTTACAACCTTTTTGCATCTTTTTTCTCCCCACTCCCACCAAAACCTTCTTAAAAATGGCTTGCAGGATAAAGCTGAGGTTTGAAGTTCAGATAGGGAATGATGCATACTATCCTTTCGCTGTGATATTTCTAAGGAGATACCAAGTTATAAGCAAACAGAATGCCAAAGAGGAAAATTAAATGGCAAGGTGGCGGAAGAAGAAAGAAACGGGAGGGAAGGGTACTGAAGAGGCAAGGTGGTTACCAGGAGGAGGGCCTTTTCTGCGGTGGCACCCCAATTGTGGAATGAGCTCCCCAAAGAGGTTTGCCTTGCACCTACTTTGTATTCTTTCCGGAGCCAGGTGAAGACCTTTCTGTTCTCCCAGGCATTTTAATCATCTTAATCATTTTAATCTTGTAATTGTTTTTAATTCCGTTATTGTAACTGCTGCTGCTAGCTCTGCTGTTTGTTTTTAATCTGTGGTTTTAAATTTTATATTTTATATTGTATTTTATGATTTTAACTGTTGTAAACCGCCCAGAGAGCTTCGGCTATTGGGCGGTATAAAAATGTATTGGCTGGATAAATAAATAAATAAGGTGGATTTCGGGGTGGGAAACCTTGTTCCACATGTTAGATATCAGAAACCGAAATAGTAGTCTGTTTATTTCTGAAGTTAGTCCATTGTTTTTGATGGAGTTAACTTTCAAGTAAGCGTGCTTAGAATTGGAACTGTGCACAAGCGGTCCCTTGAAATACTCCACCCTATTTGTGGGCAGAAAAATTGGCGGGACCCTTCTTCCACCGAATTTCTCGGGGTAGGGATTCTCCAACAGTTCCTCAGGATTGGGGCTCTCCATTAGCAGCGGCAATAGCAGAGCTTCTTTATTTTCTCCTACAGTTGGTTGGTTGGTTGGTTGGTTTGCTGCCACAAGCGGTAGCAACAGCAGGCAGCCTGGCCACTATTTTCCGTTTTTCACGGTGTCCCGGACCGTAGCAGGGCATCATCGGGGTGGGTGGGCGGATGTTGGCCACCACCCAAAAAATATGGTGGAGAATATTTGGAGAACATTTTGTGAAGTGGCCTTTTTTCGTCTTCTTCTTCTTCTTCTTCTTCTTCTTCTTCTTCTTCGGTGGGGTGTATGTGAGAGAGAAAAAGAATCATCTCAGAAATGTTCTCAGAAAATTTCCCAGAAATGTCAGCACAGAAAGATGCAATGTCATCTTGATTATATCCATGAACAAGCCTTGAAATATGTTCCTACAATCTCTCTGTGTGTGTGTGTGTGTATGTGTGTGTGTGTGTGTGTGTCTATCTTCCTCTACAATGCTGCCAATTTCGGGGAGCCGGTCTGCCTCTACCCTTGCAAGCTGAGCACATCTCTTCCTGCTGAAGTTGGAGCTGCAGAGGACGCTCCCTTATCAGCCGCAGCCGGGATTAAATATGGTGCCCAGCCTCGCCTCTAAATGGGTGTTTTGAAATCTCTCGCCGAAGTATTATGATCTCTCTCTTTATCTACCGCTGCAATAACAGGGGAAGATAATGTGTGGCTTTATTGGATGCTTCTCACTGGAATGCCCTGGTGCAGGACAGACACTGCAAAGCCCCAGATCTCTGCAAGGATCCACAAAGGGAGAGGAGCTGTAAGCTAGTGATAGAGCACATGTTTTGCATGCAAAAGGTCCCAGGTTCAGTCCCTGGCATCTCCAGGTAGGTCTGGGAAAAAAAACCCTGTCTGAAACCCTGGAGAGCCGCTGGTAGACCGCGTCGGTAATACTGGGCTAGGTGGGCCAAGGGTCTGACTCAGAATAAGGCAGCTTCCTGTGTTCGTATTTTTGCTTTTACCGGTACTTAGCTGGGAGTCTTGGCTAAGCTTTTCTGCAGAGCTCGCCTTGCATCTGTGTTAGGCCTCTGTGTGGGAACTCTTCAACCCTGCCGGAGTCAGGAGGTCACTATTGATTCAACGGGGCTAAGCCCGAGATGATAGTTGAGGGAATTATAGTCAAGACACGGACAGAGGGCTCAAACCGATTTACAGTTCAGTTGTGCGCGTGTCTACGCCGTAGCAAGTCCCATTGAGTCGAAGAAGGGAGCTCTTTCCCTTTTGTGCACATGCATGCGATTGCAGCCTTAATCGCCATTTCATCTCCCCATGGAGTCTTGGGGACTGTAGGGGTCGGGGAGAGCTAGCGATGTCGAATAGGAAGCTGGCTGGAGCATGCTGGGAGTTGTAGTAGGCCTCTTCTCTGTCTAAACATGCATAGGATTGCGTCCATAGTTATATAAAACTAAGGTACGATTTGTAGCATAGACAGGGTCCACAATTTACCAGTGGGGTTTTTGCAAGGGGAGCAAAACACACACACACACACACACAGACACACACACCATGGGGGGAGGCACAGATGGCTGAGCAGGCTTATCTCCTCCCAGGCACGGCTGCAGCCGCCAAACAAGCCAAAGCTGGGAAAAGGCACTCCGTGCCAGTGCTAGGGTGGCCACGCGCCCCCTTTTATGGAGGAGAGTCCCCTATTTGAAGGGCTGCCAGAGAACTCTCCTCTATTTTAAAGGTGCCCTCTCTGCTTGAAGGTCTGGCCAGTCCAGTGTTTCTCAACCTTGGGTCCCCAGATGTTTTTGGCCTACAACTCCCAGCATGCCCCAGCCAGCATAGCTGGCTGGGGCATGCTGGGAGTTGTAGGCCAAAAACATCTGGGGACCCAAGGTTGAGAAACACTGGGCCAGTCCAAGTCCAGTTTAAAGATAAAGAACCAGCAGAAGGAAGAGCTGGGCCTTAGGTGCCCATCAGCAGCACCTGGACAGGAGACTGCGCACGGCTGCCTACCCCTCGTGTAAATAATTGAAATAAACAGATTTCCCCAAAGGCATTGTATTTCTCTAGGTCAGGGCTCCCCAACCATGGGTTCCCCAGATGTTGCCGGCCTACAGCTCCCAGCATAGCCAGCCAGCACGGCTAATGGCAAGGGATTCTGGGAGGTGTAGTCCAGCAACATCTGGGGACCCAAGGTTGGAGAGCCCTGCTCTAGAGGGAAACTGACCCTGCGGAGGTTATCTTGAACCCTCCCCTTCACATGGGGATCAGAGAGCAATGCAGCATCTCCCCCCTCCCCCCCGATCCTGCTTCTTTCTCTACCGAGAAAGACCACGTTATTTTTATATTGTTTTCCAGTGATGGTTGCAGCAAGATGGCCATACATCTATATTTAGCTCCTCTATTAGCAGGCATGTCAAAGGGGAAATTGCATTTGGTTCCCGAACTGAATTGAAATCTGAACGCCAGCCTACATTTTGTTTTTATCGCCGAACAATTTGCTGCTCCGCTGCCTTTCTTAAGATCCATCCTTTAGTTGGTTTCTTGGCTATTGCACAGCCAGTCGGAGATGTAGCACAAAACTAATTAGGTTACAAATCTCAAGAGTGACAGACAAGACAAAAGGAAGCTTTTGAAAAACTGCAAGAAAGGTCCTCTTTCTCCTTCTGTCTGCTGGCATCGACTTACTTCTGTTCTTTAAGGGTGCAATCCTAAGCATATTTGGGAGGAACTAAGTTCCATTGGAGTGAACCTATTTCCAAGTAGACATATTTAGGATTGGACTGCAGGCAGCTCCATGTTCTGTCTTCTCGCTGCTCCCAACTTCTATTTCAAGCTTCTAGTTACAAGGTCAGACCAAGCTGGACCAGGCCAAGTTCTGTTCAGTCCTGCAAGTTGCCAAGAGCGGCCAGCCAGCGGTTTTTGGAAGCTCACCAGCAGGTGATGATGGATAGCAGCCTTTCCCAACCTGGAGTCCTCCAGATGTGTCGGACTGCAACTCCTGGATTCTGGGAGTTGTCGTCCAACACATCTGGAGGGCACCAACTTGGGGAAGGCTGCTCCAGACGGTTACCATCCTTGCATGGATTAAAATGTTGTGCCGTTCAAATTGGGCCTTCTCAGTGGTGGCACCTCCATTATGGAAATTTTCCCCTTGGAGGCCTGCCAAGCCTTTCTGTCCTTAGAGTGCCATCTCTGTACATTTTCTTTTCTTTAAAAATGTTTCTTCAAATAATATTTTCCAAGGCAGCTGGGTTCAAGTACATCAAAAAGATGGTTGGCAGCATAGAAGGGGCTGCAGCGAAGGAAGGGGAAATTCATTCCACCAGTGCTGCCCTTTCCATTGGCGGAAGGACACCGTTGGATACAATCCTATGACTGAGTTATAAACTGTAAATTTAAAATCAAAATCTGTATATTTAGACTTTCCAGTGGGGTGGCCATGTTAGTCCTTTGCAGCAAAAACAACCAAGAGTTTTGCGGCAACTTACAAATTTATTTTGGCATAAGCCAGTACCGTTATTTCTCTTCTAACATGTGGAACAAAGCTCACCCTCCAGCCCTGAAATGCACTTTGCCCCTTCAGTGCCCGCCCCCAAATATTTGTTTCAGGTGCCGCGTCTGCAGCCGTCTACTTTATACACAATCGGAGCAGGCCTCGGTTTAATCAAATAGGCCTGTCACCATCACATCTAGTTGGCTCTAAGTACCAACGCTCTATCCACCACGGGCAGTTCCTTTTCTGAAAATCCTCTGTCCCTTAGGGCGCAGGGGTCCCCATTATGGCTCCTCCAATGGTGACCATGAAGTGGTGTCTCTGGGTGCCTGAAATTTTTTTAATTACGGTACTTTTTAAATTATTTTTTTCCATTTTTAAAAAATATATGTACATGGATTTGTGTGAAATGCATACAGCTTTCTAGCAATTTTACATAGGCTTCTACAAAAGTGGACCAAATACCCAAATAAATATCCATTTGATGTTGGTGTCTATATGCCACCTGTTCATATATCGAAAGCATTTTAAGGTCCTCAATCCATTGCATAATAGGAGGTGAGTGTTTATCCTTCCAGTTTTGTAATATCAGTCTTTTAGCTGTCAGAAGGGTGCAGAGAATCCATTTCCACTTCCATTTGTTAATTTCCATGAAGTTGGTAAATAATTTAAATGAGCGTGTATGTCAGTGAACATTAAAGATAGTTCCAGCACAAAATTTTATCTGTGTAATAACCTCCTCCCCAAAAGAAGCAGCTACTGGACATTGCCAAAACATACGTTTAAAAGAAGCAGTAACTGTATTGCACCCCCAGCAGTTAGCTGAATTAGATTATATATTTATTTATTTATTTATTACATTTCTATGTTATAACTATGTTATAGTTTTATAAAACTATAAAAGTTTAAAACTACAGTATAAAATAGAAGTAAAAGCTGAAATAAAACCTAGCAGCATTACGCCTGGGGGTTGCATAACAATCCCTTCTTAAAGAGAAGTTGCGGTGTCCAGTCGCCAATGAAACATACATTTTTGCTGAATAAATTGCAGCCTAAGATCCATAGATGCGACAGGTAGACGCCAGAACAGCGATCCACTCATCAGGCATTTTGTGGTGGTGCCCACAGCAGTTTCTCAAATTCCCAAGTGTGCCCACAGATCCGGAAAAGTTGGGGAACCCCCGCCTTAACGGAAAGGAACTCTGCCCATATCAAGAGTCACTCAGGCTGAGAGGAGGCAAGAAATTTTGCACACAAAAGGTGACAAACCCATGGATGAGGATGGTGTGGCCCACCAAGGCGTCCATGGTTATAAACTGGAATTCCGATCCATCTATGTGGGCTTCAGGGCTGGGTGAACCATTTCCAGGCTCAAGCACATCTGTACCATCTGAGCATCTGGACCGTCTCCATCCTTCCAACAGCTGTGTGCCACGCCTGCATGCTGTGGCACCGTGAGTCACACAGAAAAGAAATCAAATCCGTTTGCGGACGATAAATGCGGCATCACGCTTGGCATGGCTTTGAGAAGGCGGCTGGTTAATAGTTTGGGGGCCCAATTAACTGGCTGGGTGTTTGCCAAGCTAAGCTGAGCTCTCCTCTCTTTTTTCTTTGTGCTTTGGTCCTTGCAGGCTTTGTGGAACAAAATGCCACTTTATCTTAATTGAAAATTACAGGTGGCAAAAAGGTGACCCCTGGGCAGGGAATGCGTCAGTCCTAGACTCCATACCACGCACGTCAGTGACGCCATCCCTGCGCGGAGGACTTGGGAGACGCTTACTTTGTTTTTTTAAGGGCTGAAGAGCCGGCAACATGGGCTCTGCTCGCCGACTCCTTTCTGCACAAAATCCAGAAGTGGGCAAAAGGGCTCCTTAACCCCTTCCTCCCCTGGTGTGAAGGACAATAGAGGCCTTTGGCCGAGCTCTCCTGCATGCCACTCAGATCGAGGTGTGCGGGTAAAGGGGCTCTTGAACAGCGTGAATGGCGGTAGAGCCCTTTTCTGATGCAATTCATTTTCTGAATCCTGTTTGCCTAAGATACGTAAGGGGTGAACCCTGCCAGGACCTCGGTTGCGGTTCACACTTTGCTCTTGGGGTTCAGGTGGGAGGAAGTGGCTGAGATGCATCACAGGAGGGGGAATCTTGAGGCCATGAGCTATGCTGGAGGCCAGATCCTGGGAAGATCATAAGTAAGCAGTTCCATCAGTCTTCCCATATGACTCCCCCTTTTCTTGGGTGTTAAGATCTGTTTATGACACCCTGTTCCATCAATTAAGGAGTTTAGATTGTCATTAAAACAGAACAGGGCCTTTTGGGGGGTTGCCCCTAAGGTGCCCATGTCGGCATCCTCCCTCCCGTTTAGAGAGGAGCACAGACCTATCATTTTGTTGTGCCTCTTCTGTTTGAAATCACCTGACCAAATCACCATTTTGGAGCATTCCTCTTGTGTTTTATCTGCTGTTTGCTCTGGCTTAATTGATGGCTGCAATTGCGAATTCGCCGTTGTTCTTAATTGACTATTATTTTTAACGGTTGTGGAGGACCGCTTTGGGAACTGTTTGGCGGTGGAAAAGCGGTACGCAAACATTGTGAATAAATAGAAATATAAAATAAATTAAGCAAACCAGCCCTGGGACACTTGGAAACGAGGAAAGAGGTAGGGCTTTGAACCCATCCTTGCCACGTGTGCCTTAGCAAAAGATGCACAGTGCTGTGGTAGGTATCTTCAAGTTACGCTCAAAGGGAGATGTCGGAGCGAAATGCACAGCTTCAGCTGGGACAGCTGTGTGTTCAAGGGCTGCATGGATCACATCAGTGCTCCCTTGACAACCTATGATGAAAGGCCAGCGTTGTTTTGCGCTTTTAAAATTCTAGCTCGGGTCCCTGCTGTCTCTGTCTCTGGCAGCTGGGCCAATATGTATTCAACAAATACATGCGCCTCTTGGCAGAGAGACGCATGATCTGAGAAACAGCCCTTAAAGCGAGCGTCACTCAACTCGCTCTTTCCTACATACAAAACAGATATTTTGCTCTGCAGAGGAAGATGTTATTAAGGGCAGCAGAAGGTTCTATAGGCTTGTAAATTGTCTCCTATGAGGAGAAGCAGAGAAGCATGTAAATTGTCCACTAGCAGAAACGGCACTGAGGTGTCACACGGACACTGTGGGCAGGCCCAGTGTTGGCACGTGGCATCTTTGGGCCGCTGTCGAGGCCCCAGCAGGGCCCAATGCTGCTCTGATGCCTGCCCCGCTGGGCACCCCCACATGCCAACTGCCTTCGAGAGATGCCATTTAAAATTCCTTACAATGCCCTGCAGTGATGCCACATCTGACCTTTCCCAGATAGACTGCCTTTGAACATGGAGGATATACAATACAGCTAAGTATACGTTGTGAGAAGAAAGGAAAGTCGATCCCTTGGAAAAGCTGTTTGCTTCTGCCCTTTGTCAAAAACTTGATGCCTTGCACACAGGGCAGGCTGAGGCAACTGCCTCAGGCGGCAGATGCTGGAGGGGGCCGGGGTAGCAGTCCCCCTGCCTTTCTTCCTGAGCCCCCCAGCCATTCCACTCTCTTGGAGGAGATCCGGACCTGCACCTCCTAAACTAGCCTGCTGCTAGTTTACATGGGATAGAAGGGGGCGCCGTCTTGTCCTTCGCCTCAGGCAACAAAATGTCTTGGGCTGCCCCGCTTGCATATCGCAGCAGCCAGCGTGGCGCTCACCGTTGTGGCAAGTGTGGGCTGCCACAGAGAAGCAAGGGAGGGACACAAGATGAGGTGTCCCAGCTGTGCGTGGATACTGGGCGCCAGATGCAGACCTGTTCACCCTTCAAAGCAGGGGTGATGCTAGGTACCAAAAAGATCCAGGACTCAGGCCCACGGAACAAAAAAAATATGCACAAATTTGCATATGCTAAATTACCTATGCTCTAAAGTGTGTGTGTGTGTGTCTGTGTGTCTTTAAAGGACCCTCCTCTTAAGGACACCCCTATAAAAGGGATGTATGGTCAGGAGAGAGGAGGGCAGTTGATTTCAGAAAAAAACCTCAGGCAGAAAGATTCAAGGCGGGGGCAGCAGGAGGTGAAGCACATGTGGGCAAAAAGCCAGGTAATCCAGGGGGATCTGATGCCACAGAGATCATCAGGGCCCCTGTAGCTTTATTTCAGCAAGTGCCCCTGGACAGCAGGGTGGTGGGGCAGAGCCTCCCATAGATTCGGGGTTCCAAGTGAAACATTCGGGGCTCCAGCCCTAGCGGGCCGACCTCCAACACCACCTATGCTTCAAAGCCTTCATTGATCTATTATGCAGACTGTGTATATATTTTTCTGATTCTGCCCCCAAGTGTCGCTCAAGTGCAATATTTGGAAACCCTTTTAAGTGGAGATGCCCGGGACGAAACCTGGGAGCTTTACTGCCGAGGTGCAGCCTCGCCGTATCTGGTATTGGCACAGAGTTTAGCACCCTGAGAATTTCGGCGGCCTTTTTTCTTTTTAAGTCAGTTTCTAACCCCTTACAGCTTTGAACACAGGTTTGAAAAGTATGTGTGAACAGTGCCTGGTCAACTCTCAGAAGCCCGGGCAGTAGGATTTCAGGAGGTGAGGTGTGCGTACTTCAGTGTGTGTCTTAACTGAGATCATTACCATGTTTTATCCAAGTTGCAGAAGTCTAGCTTTCAAATTGTTGCATATTCCATTTATACTCTGCTTTTCAACCTCGAGAGCAGTGTTCTCCAACCTTGGGTCCCCAGATGTTTTTGGCCTACAACTCCCAGCATGCCCCAGCCAGCTACGCTGGCTGGGGCATGCTGGGAGTTGTAGGCCAAAAACATCTGGGGACCCAAGGTTGGAGAACACTGCTCTCGAAGCCCTTCGAAGTGGCTTGGCTTGGCACAATGTTTCCCTCTTAGTTCAGGCGATACACAGAACCAACTTTAGTGTATTCTGCCCTGAAAGAAAGGGGGGGGGGGAGATGTTTTTGGAAGGAGTTGTGGGATACAAATGTGCTAGATAAATGTTTCCCCAGATCAAGCATTGGCAAACCCCCTTGCTCAGCCCTTTGTCGTCCTTGCTGACAACGCTCATAAATCACACTTCTGCATTCATTGCCCATTCAAGGTTGCTTCCAGCTAGTTCAAGGCCCGTCCACGAGATTTTGTTGCATGAGGCTGCAATTCCATCTTGTTCTCTCTCTCTCTCTCTCTCTCTCTCTCTCTCTCTCTCCAAAAATAAATAAATAAATAAATGCATCCTCTTGTTCAGGTCCTGTTCATTTTTTAAAATTACTATTATTTAATTTTTTTTTTGGAGGGGGCAGAAAAACTTCTTGGCCGGCTGGGCCCCGTGGTTCAGATGTCTCCCCACTCTGCAGCATTCGAAATCTGCCCCCTGTATTTTCAGATAGCAGGGCTGCCTCCCTGAAATCTCAAGAGGAACAAGAGACAAATTCTTTAATGCAAGGAGTGTGAAACCCAAACATGTCTTGAACAATTGGCTCTTCACTGGAGGGTAAAGATGAAAGCAGTGCCGGCAGTTCTGATTCCCACAGTGCCTTCTTTTACCTAAGACATTGCAATGGGTGTGAGTTATTCCCCTTTTTGTCCCCCGATGAAGAGTGAATTGTTCGAAATATGTTGAGACTAATGCAACTGAGAGCACAACCCTATTAGACAGAGAAAAGTCCTACAATTCCCAGCATTCCCCAGCCAGCTGGGAGCTGTAGGACTTTTCTATGTCTAAACGTGCATAGGATTGCGCCTTTAGATGAATACATTGGTCTCTCTGGCGCCTGTTGGGTTTGGGGTGGTGCTACCCTTTTGGCGTGTTGGAGGGCTTGCTGCCCTTTTGGCGTGTTGGAGGACTTTGGTGTGTTCCAGGACTGGGAGTTGTAGGACTTTTTTCTCTGTCTAAACGTGCATCGGAATTGCCCCTTTGATTGAATAATTGGCCATCGGAGAATGATCGTACGGCTCTTTCACCGATTGGCGGAGGGAGGGCCGTCGCTCCGTGGCGCAGTTGCCTGTTTTGAATGCAGAGGGTCCCTCCCGGGTCCCATCGCCAAAGAGTTGCAGTCTAGAGGATCATAGAAAAGTAGAGTTGGAAGGGGCCTACAAGGCCATCGAGTCCAACCCCCTGCTCAATGCAGGAATCCAGGTCAAAGCATCCCTGACAGATGATTGTCCAGCTGCACCTTGAATGCCTCCAGAGTGGGAGAGCCCACCACCTCCCTAGGTAGTTGATTCCATTGTCTTATTGCTCTGACAGTCAGGAAATTTTTCCTGATGTTTAGGTGGAATCTAGGTTCCTGTAACTTGAGCCCGTTATTCCGTGTCCTGCAAACTGGGATGACCGAGAAGAGATCTTTGCCCTCCTCTGTGTGACATCCCTTCAAATACTGGAAGAGTGCGATCATATCTCCCCTCAGTCTCCTCTTCTGTAGGCTAAACATGCCCAGTTCTTTCAGTCTCTCCTCATAGGGCCTTGTTTCCAGTCCCTTTATCATCCTTGTTGCCCTCCTCTGAACCCTCTCCAGTTTGTCTATGTCCTTCTTAAAGTGAGGTGCCCAGAACTGGACGCAGTACTCAAGATGAGGCCTAACCAGTGCCGAGTAAAGGGGAATTAGCACTTCCCGCGATTTGGAAGCTATACTTCTATTAATACAGCCCAAAATTGCATTTGCCTTCTTTGCAGCCACATCGCATTGCTGGCTCATATTCAGTTTGTGATCTACCACAATTCCAAGATCCTTCTCACTTGTAGTATTGTTGAGCCAAGTGTCCCCCATTCTGTAACTCTGCATTTGGATCTCAGGTAGCAGGCGATGGGGGAAGGCTTTGATCCGAGAGAGACCTGGAGAGCCACTCCCAAGTGAGGGCAGACAATGCTGGGATAGATGAGCCAAACACCTGATGCAGGGTTTTTTGAGGGCCCTCGGGCAAGACACCCTCCACTGCCGTCGTCCAATGGAAGCTGGTGGCCCCTATTTCAGTGGGGCTCCTTATATCCATTGCGGGTTTGATTTGGAGCTTCGTAGGAGCCATCCGTGGTGCTGTACTCCACCCCCAAAATAGGTTCCCTACCGTGGAGCACCATGGATAGCTCCTATGAAGCTCCAAATCAAATATGCAGTGGATAAGAAGCCCCACCGAAATAGGGGCCACCAGCCTCCCCTGCCGTTGTCACCCGCTGCTCTTGTGTTGCTCCTCCTCCGCTTCCTCTTCCTCCTCCTCTTCTTCCTCCTTGCTCCCGTTTGCTTGCTCGGGAGGCAGAGCGCCAGGGAGCAAGGAGGCTGTGGCATCTCCTGCTCCTCCTTCTCACCACCACGGTTGGCCAGAGTGAGAGGCAGGTAAAATTAGCAGGTGAAGAGGAGGAGCAAGTCCAGGGGGGGGGGGCTCTTATCAGTGGCCCCCCCTGCTGAGTTGTGGGCCCTTGGCAGGTCCCCGATCATGCCGACCCTTGACGCCGGCCCTGAACTGACCTGACATAAGGCAACTTATAGAGAGCCAGTGTCGTGTAGTGGTTAAAGAGTGTCGGACTGGGGGACTCAGGAGATCCGGGTTCCAGTCCCTGCTTGGCCATGAAGCTCACTGGGTGACTTTGGGCCAGTCACTCACTGACTCTCAGCCCAACCTACCTCACAGGGTTGTTGTGAGGATAAAAGGGAAAGGATTATTGAAGCTGCCTTGGGTTCCTTGCAGGAGAAAAGGCGGGATACAAATAGAATCATAGAATCATGGAAAAGTAGAGTTGGAAGGGGCCTACAAGGCCATCGAGTCCAACCCCCTGCTCAGTGCAGCAATCCAGGTCAAAGCATCCCTGACATATGGCCGTCCAGCTGCACCTTGAATGCCTCCAGAGTGGGAGAGCCCACGACCTCCCTAGGTAGTTGGTTCCATTGTCTTATTGCTCTGACAGTCAGGAAATTTTTCCTGATGTTTAGGTGGAATCTAGGTTTAATTTAATTAATAAACTTGCTGTGTTTCCAAGAGTTTCCTTTTCTCTCTCTCTCTCTTTCCTTTTCTAGGCATGGAAGAAACGGTGGTTTATCCTTCGCAGCGGCCGCATGAGTGGTGACCCCGATGTGCTGGAGTACTACAAGAACGACCATTCCAAGAAGCCGCTGCGCGTGATCAACCTCAACTTCTGCGAGCAGGTGGATGCCGGTCTGACCTTCAACAAGAAGGAACTGCAGGACAGTTACGTCTTCGACATCAAGACCAGCGAAAGGACCTTCTACCTTGTCGCCGAAACGGAGGATGACATGAACAAGTGGGTTCGTAGCATTTGCCAGATCTGCGGCTTCAACCAGTCTGAAGAGAACGCAGGTATGGCCAAAGTTTCAGGTTTGGAGCGTGCGTCTAAAGAGAACCAAACTTTTGGGGTGTGTGTGTGTGGAGAAAAGTAATACAGTCATGCCTTGGATTGAGAGCATAATTCGTTCCGGAAATGTGCTTGTAATCCAAAACACTCTTATATCAAAACGAAATCCCCCCAAAAAAATGTGTACAGAGATTTTTTAATTTAAGCCGTACTACAGTACTTGTCTTGCAAGACATCGCTTGTATATCAAGTCAAAAAAATTTAAATAAATATTTAAAAATTTGCTTGTCTTGCAAAATGCTCTCAAACCAAGTTACTTGCAATCCAAGGTATTACTGTACATGTATCTTATGTATTTTCAAGTGAACATGAGTAGAACTCCCTTTCAGACCTTGCTGATTCAATACAGGAAGATCTGAACTGAAGGGGGTGGGGCCTGCATGCTGAGAGATGGGGGGGGCGAACATGCACAGCCCCTGACTGTCTACCCCTTCATGCATTCAGGATACCTTAAGAACTGCCTCCTCTGTATTGTAACCACCTAAGTGCTGAGAGCAATGTCAGAGGCTCTGCACCATGTCCCACTGCCAGTGAAGGTGTGGTAGCTGGGTACAGCAGGCAGGGCCTTCTCAGTTGTGGCGCCCAGGTTGTGGAAAACCTTCCAAAAGGAGGTCTGCCTGGGTCCATCCCTGTTCTCCTTTAGCAGGAGTGACAATGTGGCTGTTCGAAACAGCTTTTGAGGGGCATATGTTGGCTAATCTGAAATTTTGTCTTGAACTGTGTTTTGATCTTATTGCACAATACTGGTTAGGTTTGGTTTTTTGCTGTAAATTTTGTAACATTTTAATATTCATGCTGCGATGATTTTAATGTAGCTTTGTCTTCGAGTTGTTTTTTGCCATTCTGAACAGCTTTCTGTATCCTTGTATATTAAAGTGGGTTACAAGCAGAGCTATAGTGTAGGGGAATACAGTAATACCTTGGATTGCAAGTAACTTGGTTTGAGAGCGTTTTGCATGACAAGCACATTTTTAAATATTTATTTTTATTTTTTTTACTTGATATACAAGCGACGTCTTGCAATGCAAGTACTGTAGTACGGCTTAAATTAGAAATCTCTGTACAAATTCTTTTTTGGGGATTTCGTTTTGATATAAGAGTGTTTTGGATTACAAGCACGGTTCCGGAACCAATTATGCTCTCAATCCAAGGCATGACTGTACTCTCCTTCAAGCCGAGAGTACAGCTGATAATCCTGCATCAGATTCTTGGAGGGAGTTCTCCACCCGCAGAGTACTTCATCTCCAGCCAACTCACAGCTCTAATACACACTCTCTTTTTCAATCTCCCTAAATTCAAACTGCAAAACTGACTTCGAACTGGGTCTCTGCCCATTCCCTTCACTCTCGAGGAGAGGGCCTTCCCATTCCAAAGGCTAGAGAGAGACTCCCGAGTTATCAGGAAAACACACCTGGTCGTCAATGGCCATTAGTTAAAGTCACCAGACGCTTACCAGTTGTCCATTTCCAGCGATCAAGATGGGCCGACTCACGACAACGTGTTACCCTATTGAAATTGGAAAGACCTTCAGAGCCAAGATCTTTTTTTGTTCCTTTTTGCCCATGTTAAGTCGGTAACATGGCGTGCACCCTAACGGTGCTGCGTAACCGTGAATGCTACCCAGCTCCCGTGTAGTTGGGGGGGGTGTCTTGCAGCGTGAGCGGAGAATGAGTCAGGAATGGTTGTTCTGCTGTAAACAAGATTCTGCCTTGCTGAGGGCTATAAGTTTGATAGTTTTACTGAGAGCAGAGCAGATGTTCCTTTCAGGAACTCAGTTCAGGCTTGGCATTGCTCGGCAAGAGGGCCGGGATCCAGTTTGCATTCCCGTTAGCAAGGCAGCCCTTTCCAGCGCTGGGTTCTGCAGAATCCATACAGGACTTCCAAGTGCAATAGGCGTCTGGCTATCGTCATCAGAAGCGCAGTGGAAAACAAGCTATGAACAAAGTTGTCACGGAGGGAGTAGAGGAATTGTTTAACGTGGAAAACCCCCAAGAGTCGCTCCCCACTCCTCCAAGGAGCCATCTCTACCCCACCCACCTCCCCATCCGAGTGACCTCAGCAGCAGACAAGTGGAAGAGAGGGTGGTGGGACGGCCGTGTGAGATGAACTCGGGTCGGCTTGGTGCTCGAGGGCAGGAAGCAATTCACCTGCCAAGTCCGATTGCTTCTGACCCCCGTCCAGGGAAAAGCCATGACGCTTGATGGCAGCGGACTCAGCAGATGTGTCCAGATGTGTTAAGAAGAGGAAATGTCTCCATGTGGAAATCAACGATTCCCAAGCTGTTTTACGTTACAGAAAGGCCCAAGGTTTGTGCCTCCAGAGCAGTGTTCTCCAACCTTGGGTCCCCAGATGTCTTTGGCCTACAACTACGCTGGCTGGGGCATGCTGGGAGTTGTAGGCCAAAGATATCTGGGGACCCAAGGTTGGAGAACACTGCTCCAGAGGACTCAAGGCTGTTTTATAGACACTTTGGATGTCTAGGCCTGGGAGACATCTTTTATTTATTTATTTATTTACTTACTTACTTATTACGTAATTACACTTCTACATCACCCAATAGCCAAAGTGCTCTGGGCGGTTCACAGAACTTAAAACCATAAAATACAACAGCGTAATAAAACATAATATAAAAACCTTTAAACGTTTAAAACAGAATAACACGAAAATGAAGATCGGAATAAGAGCCGGCAGCAGTGTAAAGATCCAAAAAACATGATGACACGTTTTCTTTTAACCCTGAAGGACGAAAAGACCTGGGAGAATAAAAAGGTCTTCACCTGGTGCCAAAAAGAAGAAAATGGAGGCACCCGGTGAGCCTCTCTGGGGAGAGCATTCCAGAAACGGGGTGCCGCCACTGAAAAGACTCCCGAGTCTTCTATATCCCCATGCCCCTAAAACTTTCCAACAGAATAACAAACTTCGAGCTTCCCCCCCCCCTCAATATTGCCTTTCTGCTTTGCTCTTGTGCTCCCACAGACCTTTGTGTTCCACAGTGGTAGAGTTAGGTAATCTTAGATTCTGGGTTTAATGGTCTTATTGGGGCCAGGGTGGGGTGCAGGGGGCACTCTTTAGATCAGTGTTCTCCAACCTTGGGTCCCCAGATGTTTTTGGCCTACAACTCCCAGCATGCCCCAGCCAGCTGGCTGGGGCATGCTGGGAGTTGTAGGCCAAAAACATCTGGGGACCCAAGGTTGGAGAACACTGCTTTAGATGGTAGTGTGTGTTACCTCACTTACTTCCAAATGTATAAGCCAGCCCTGCTGTGTTCGGAGACCTGTCGCAAAGTACGAATATAATGCCCAATCGTTATCGTCAATGATAACGATTCACTGAATTGTCATAGGAGTGCTTACTTCACTGTAATCTGTGTGTACTAATTGTAAGCCCAAAGTGATTCGTTCTGACTATGCTACGACCTAGCTTTAAGTGCAAGCATTTGCCCTTGGAGCTGAGACATGGGAGCTTGCTGCAGGTGGGTCGCTCGGTTCTTCGAAAGCTGCTTAGCTTGGAACGGGATGGATCTATGGTCAGGTGCCTCTGAAGTTAGCTGTAAGTCTGGCTGCGTTAGGGAGAGGCCCTCCTGGGGTTATGCGCAGGACCCGTGTTTAGGACTCCTGCTTGAGTCAATCTGCATCGATGTTTCTTTAAGATAAGGGACTAGAGGTAGAACATTATAATTAGGAAGATTTTGACATGGTTGAGCAGAGAGATCCTGGGAGAGCAAGACGCCTACCAAACATGACGACCCAAGCTCTGCCAACCATGCCCGCCAAATAGGCAAGTATAAAATCTCAGCGGTGACTCTTCTGTTGGTTAGAATGAGATCTTAAACTTTCATTTTAATAAGGAATATGCTAGCCATTTCTATTAGGCTTCTTGTTGTTTTATTTATTTCTTCACAGCATTTGTATAATACCGCTCCATATCTAGACAGTTTCCAGCGTGGTAAACAATAAAAAGATAAAACAGATAAAGGAATAAAAACAGTGTCGGAGCCTGCCTGACCTCCAGAGGCAGGGAGTTCCATAGAAGTGGGGCCACCACACTGAAGGCTCTTCTCCTGGTGCACTCCAGTCGGGCCATAGGTCCATGTGGAACCACCAGGAGGCTCTCTCTCAGGTATCCTTGTCCCAAGATGTTTAGGGCTTTGCACTTTAGTACCAGAACCTTAAACCTGGCCCGGTAGCAAATAGGCAGCCAGTGCAGTTCCTTCAGTACAGGAGTTGCATGCTGAAAAGGGGCAGCTCCTGACAACAGCCGAGCTGCTGCATTCTTTAATCATCCTAATTGTATAATATGCAGTGGCATTTCTCGCTTGTTTCATCATTGCAAAATTTTGTTATTCTCTAATATTGTTTGAGTGATAAATACAGTTTGTGGTGCCACTTTGTGTTATCTGACTTAAGAGATGCTTCAGGGACCATTAACCATAAATTAATCCTTGAGGCCCGGAACATTCAGCTGGGATTTCATAGATTTCATAGATCATAGAGTTGGAAGGAGCCTAAAAGGCCATCGAGTCCAACCCCCTGCTCAATGCAGGAAACTAGAGGAGGGGTCTCCCATCCAAGTCATAACCAGGCCTGACCCTGCTTAGCTTTCCACGCTCAGACAAGCTGAGCCAACGTGAGCCACAGGCCTATAAACCTGTTGCTGAGTGGGGTCTATCCATACAGCTGTGGTTTTCCCTCTTGGTCTGGCGAGTCATAAGGGACACAAGCTAATCTAATGGAGTGGGAATGATTCTCCTGTCTCAAACCCACCTGCTCAGTCTGCTGAGCAGAACAGAGTTCTTCTGCCCTGATAGCACCACTGAGTCTCAGCATCCCATTGCCTAAGATAACACTGCCTAACTTACAGAGCTGTTAGCGGAATTTCTGAGATAAGTCTTCAAAGAGAACATAAGAACAGATGAAGGAGCCCTGCTGGATCAGGCCAAGGGGCCATCTAGTCCAGCATTCTGTTCATGCAGTGGCCAACCGGCTGCCTTCAGGAAACCCACAAGCAGGACATGAGTGCAACAGCACCTTCCTGCTCATGGTCCCCAGCAACTGGTGTACGTAGGGATACTGCCTCTGATACTGGAGGTAGCATGTAGCCATCAGGACTAGTAGCCATTGATAGCCTCCTCCTCCATGAATTTGTCCAAATCCCCTTTTAAAACCATCCAAGTTGGTGGCCCATCACCACATCTTGTGGAAGTGAATTTCTTGTTTAAGTATGCACTGTGTGAAGAAGGACTTCCTTCCTTTTATCTCTCCTGAGCAGGGGTCCTCAAACTTTTTAAACAGGGGGCCAGTTCATTGTCCCTCAGACTGTTGGGGGAGCGGACTATAGTTTGAAAAAAATATGAATGAATGGATCAAGTAAAAAAAAAAAGGACCCGGGTCCCTTTTTTTTTACTTGATAGGGGTGAATTTTCCCCCCCCTTAAATGGAAAGTTATTTTATTTATTTCATTTCATTTCATTTTTATACCGCCCAATAGCCGAAGCTCTCTGGGCGGTTTACAGCAATTAACAAGACAGTCCCTGCCCGCAGGCTTATAATCTAAAAAGACACACGACACACAAGGGAAAAGGAATGGGGAGGGAAGAAGGGGGGATATGAATGAATACTCCTGGCAGGGCTGGTGGTATTTACATACGGTATATAGTTGCACAATTGTTTCATGCCTAACACGAATATACTTTTGTTTTTGCCATCACACAAATGAGCATACTCGACAAAAGAATAGGCGCTTGAAGCGAAAGAGTTTTTAAAAAGTCTACTTCCGCCAATCGGCCGCCGGGCCGGATAAAAAGGCAAGGCGGGCCGGATGTGGTCTTAGTTTGAAGACCCCTGCTCCTGAGTCTCCCACCAACCAGCCATATGGGATGACCCCACTGGGTTCTAGTATTATGAGAGAGGGAGGAAAATGCCTCCCTGTCCACTTTCTCCACACCAGGCGTAATTCTGTACACCTCTACCATGTCTCCCCTTGCTCGCCTTTTTTCTAAGCTAAACAGTCCCAGATGTTGTAACCTTTCCTCGTAGGGGAGTTTCTCCAGCCCCTGGATCATTTTGGTTGCCCTTTTCTGCACTTTTCCCAACACTACAATATCCTCTTTTTTTTTTCCTTTTGGTGCGGTGACCAGAACTGTGCACAGTAGTCCCAAGTGTGGCTGCACCATAGATTTGTATAAGGAGAGAATCATACTGGCAGTTTTATTTTCAGTTCCTTTCCTAATTATGCCTAACGTGGAGTTTGCCTTTTTCGCAGCAGCCACACACACTGGGTCGATATTTTCATTGAGCTGTCCACCCCCCCCCCCAAGATCTCTTTCACTCACCACTAGCTCAGATCCCAGTTTATACTTGAAGTTGAGATATATTTTTTTTTGCCCCAACGTGCATCACTTTACACTTGCTTACGTCGAACCGCATTTGCCATCTTGATGCCCGTTCTCCCAGTTTGTAGAGATCCTTTTGGAAGTCGTCACAATCCCTTTTTGTTTTAACCACCCTACATAATTTGGTGTCATCCGCAAACTTGTCCACTCTGCTGCACAAACCTAATTCCAGATCATTTATGAATAAGTGGGAAAGCGTTGACGTAGACGTCTAGGGCCCCATCAGGAGAAGGAGTAGAAGGGACCCCGAACACGGCAGGGCTGCCTTAACACATTCTTAAGTAATATGGATTGCCATCTGCAGGAAGGACCCCATAAGAGAGCATTACTGTAAGTCAAGAGTCTAAAACAGTGTTCTCCAACCTTGGGTCCCCAGATGTTTTTGGCCTACAACTCCCAGCATGCCCCAGCCAGCTATGCTGGCTGGGGCATGCTGGGAGTTGTAGGCCAAAAACATCTGGGGACTCAAGGTTGGAGAACACTGGTCTAAAATCACCTAACCGCACCACTGACCTGGGTCTTTCTGATGTGAGCAGGGCTCTTCCTGCTGTTGTCATCTGCAAACTTTGTCATGTACCGTGATGTGCGCTAGAGTGACATGGTCCCATTCTTTGGACCTGCCTTGTGGCATCCTTGCCAAAATGCTGGTCATCGCAGCTGCAGAAATACCAATCCATTGTTAGGAACTGCACTGTCTGTGTTTTCCCTGCCCCAGTGGGCAAGCGTCCAGCTCTCGGCTGAGAACTGAAGTTTCTCGTCTGTTTTCTTAAAAACATAACTTCATGTGCCATTGGCGCTCACTCGCGCTTTCTCTCAGATCTGATGAGGAATCCAACCCAACCCGTTCCGAGCTATGTTTAAAATAAATACTGCTCAGGGGTACAAGTGCATTGTTCGGATCTCTGGAGGAGAAATGCCCTTTGAATAAAAGCACAGGCTTGGAAATATAATTTGTTTCAGCGCTGGGTGTTGCCCGCACCCACAATGTTGGCGACCGGCGATGGAAAGGCAGCACAGCCTAATAGTTTTCAAACCTTCTGCCTCCAGGGGGACATTTTGCACACTGATTTGCCATCTGAGGTGCTTCTGCTGTACAGCTCTTACGCATTGCAGAGGATTCTGGGGCGTGTTCCTGGAGCACATCTTCTTCAGCTCACTTGGGGCACCAGTTGGGCCTGTGGGGGCCTCGCTGCTGCCATGCATAAACTGAGAGGACCCTCTAGATCAGGAATTTCGAACCTCATAGAAGAGTAGAATTGGACGGAACAATGGGGAGATCGTTCCATAATTGGGGGCCACCACTGAGAAGGCCCTCTCCCTTGTTGCTACCATCCGAGCCTCCCTTGGAGGTGGCACTTGGGGGAATGCCCCAGATGTTGAGTGTAGTGTCTGGGTAGACTTAGGTCGAGAGAGGTGCTCCAATATAGAATCATAGAATCGAAGAGTTGGAAGGGGCCTATAAGGCCGTCGAGTCCAACCCCCTGCTCAAGGCAGGAATCCAGGTCAAAGCATCCCTGACAGATGGCTGCCCAGCTGCACCTTGAATGCCTCCAGTGTTGGGGAGCGCACCACCTCCCTAGGTCGTTGGTCCCATTGTCGAATTGCTCTGACAGTCAGGAGGTTTTCCCTGATGTCCAGCCAGAATCTGTCCCTTGATTTCAGCAAGTGCCCCTGGACAGCAGGGTGGTGGGACAGAGGCCCTCCCAGAGATTCAGGGCTCCAAATGAAAGATTTGGGGCTCCAGCCCCAGTGGGCTGCCCCCTAACACCACCTCTGACTGCAGCTCCCATCATTCCTAGCTGGGGGTGATGGGAGTTGCAGTCCAACCTATTTGGAGGGCGCCCGGTTGAGGGAGGCTGGTTTACTCTTTCCAGCAGCCGTTCTCCCGGGTCTCCGGTAGAGAGGCCTTCCCTTCACCTGCTACCTTGCCGTTTCACGCGGGGTGCCGGGAGTCGGACCTACCTGGCACCTGCTATATCTCTCAAGCAGATGTTCTAGCACTGCGTCATGGTCCCTCCTCTAACCTTGCAGTGGCTCCTGTTGGAATTCAGAGAGGCCGATTAATGGCCCCACAAGCATTAATTAGCGCATGTTCCCTTGAGTTTCAGTGCCCGCTTCCTTCTTTTAAAAGCCCCCCAACCCCTACGCTAGAGTAAAAGTAAAAGAGAGCCAGTGTGGCATAGTGGTTAGAGCGTTGGACTGGGACTCAGGAGATCTCATGAAACTCACTGGGTGACTTTGGCCCAGTCACACTGACTCTCAGCCTAGCCTACCTCACACGGTTGTCGTGCGGATTAAATGGAGAAGAGGGTTATGTAAACTGCCTTGGGTTCCTCGCAGGGTAAAAGGCGGAATATACTAGATAAATAAATAAAATTAGAAAAAACGGGGGGCAGGTGTAGCCGCTAGACATAGATTTAAAGTAATACCTGGTTTGGCCCTGATTTGGCCTGAAAGCAGTGTTTCCTGAACAGCTGGTAGCAGAGGCAGAACCAAACATGAAGGTGTAAGAATCAACCCGCCCCCAGAGGAGCCTGGCCCCTCGCATTCTTTTCGGCGCAATATTTGGGTTGTTCCTTTAAACATAAGCATTTCCGCGCCGCCTTCAAAGAAATGTTCGCCCTCCCACATGCATGCGTGCCGTTTTCCATGTCCCGAGAATCTCTCCCTCCGGTGTAGTAGGTTTGATTCATCCTCCGCAGAGAAGATCTTTGGAAAGAAGGAGGGGCGCTGGATTAGGAGGAGGCTGAGAACGTTGTGTTTGGGAGAGAAAGCGGCGCGAAGGGGTCTGAGTCACGCACTGCTCCGACGCTGAGGCACAAAGGGCTCAGTGTGAACACCACCGCCTTTGGGAGCAAAAAGTTCAGAGCGGTCCCACCACAGCGCCGAATGTGCTTGCGACCAATTCTCTTGGCGGTCACAAAAGCTAACTTTCAACTCCTCGGGGCTCCTTTCTGCTTTTCCGGGAACGAAGGATGGGCAGGGAACCACCGTCGTGGGGGTGGGGGTGGCCATGCGTCCTCTTCTACAGAGGACAGTCCTCTATTTGAAGGGCTGCCAGAGGACTGTCCTCTGTTTTGGAGCCGTCCTCTGTCGGAAGGGCAGTCCAGTCCAAGTCTGGTTTCATGGTACAGAACCGTCAGCGGGAAGAGCGAGGGGGCCTTGAAGCTGCCCGTTGACAGCACCTGGACTGAGGAGAGCACCCCATCCCTGCTCGGAGGCAACCAACTTCCCCCATCCTCCGGGGGTCAAGCAAGTCTCCCGGGGAAGGAAGTTCCAGAGTCTTGGTGGTAAAGCTGTTCCCTCTCCCCACCGCCACGTAGCCTCCAATGGAGGCTGGATGTGGGGCAGAGCCTTCCTTCCCTGACTGGTGGGCAGGATCGTGTGGGAGCTGGAGTGAGTGGTCCTTCCTGACCCGGCCTGCCAGTTAAGATTTGCACGCTCGGCTCTGTGGGTCACAGTCAAGGGAGGCGGGGGGGGGGGAGAGAAGTTTAGCCACTCTTACAATTGTAGGCACAGGACCAGGGCGTGGGCTGTCGCTCAGCAGTAGAGCACATAAAAAGGGGCAGCTACAATGATCCAGGGGCTGGAGCAACTCCCGTATGAGGAAAGGTTTCAGCAGCTGGGATTGTTTAGCTTAGGGAAAATGCCAGCGAAGGGGAGGCATGCATGATAGAAGTGTACAGAATTATGCATGGTGTGGAGAAAGTGGACCGGGAGACATTTTCCTCCCTCTCTCATAATACTAGAACCCAGTGGGGTCATCCCATGAAGCTGTCTGATGGGAGATTCAGGACAGATCAAAGGAAGGACTTCTTCACACAGCGCAGAGTTCACTTCCACAAGATGTAGCGATTGATGGCCACCAGTTTGGACAGCTTTAAAAGGGGATTGGACAAATTCATGGAGGAGGAGGTTATTAATTGGTACTAGTCCTGACGGCTCTATGCTACCTCCAGCATCAGAGGCAGTATGCCTCTGTACTCCAGTTGCTGGGGAACATGGGCAGGAAGGTGTTGTTGCACTCACGTCCTGCCTGTAGGATTCCCATTGGGGCAGCTGGTTGACCACTGTGTCAACAGAATGCTTTACGACAGGCGTCCTCAAACTTTTTAAACAGGGGGCCAGTTCATTGTCCCTCAGAGTGTTGGGGGGGGGCGGACTATAGTTTGAAAAAAATATGAATGAATGGATCAAGTAAAAAAAAAAGGACCCAGGTCCCTTTTTTTTTACTTGATAGGGGTGAATTTTTCCCCCCTTAAATGGAAAGTTATTTTTTTTATTTCATTTCATTTCATTTTTATACCGCCCAATAGCCGAAGCTCTCTGGGCGGTTTACAGCAATTAACAAGACAGTCCCTGCCCGCAGGCTTACAATCTAAAAAGACACACGACACACAAGGGAAAAGGAATGGGGAGGGAAGAAGGGGGGATATGAATGAATACTCCTGGGGCAGGGCTGGTGGTATTTACATATATAGTTGCACAATTGTTTCATGTCTAATACTTTTGTTTCTGTCATCACACAAATGAGCATACTCGACAAAAGAATCGGCGCTTGAAGCGAAAGAGTTAAAAAAAGTCTACTTCCGCCAATCGGCCGCCGGGCCGGATAAAAAGGCAAGGCGGGCCGGATGTGGCCCGCGGGCCTTAGGTTGCAGACCCCTGCTTTACGACATTGACCCTTGGTCTGATCCAGCAGGGCTCTTCTTATGTTCTTACTATGGATGGCTTCAAAAGGGGATTGGACAAATCCATGGATGATAAGGCTACAAATTCATGGATGATCCATTGCTACTAGTCCTGATGGCAATATGCTACCTCCAGTCTCAGAGGCGGTATGCCTATGTACACCAGTTGCTGGGGAACATGGGTGGGAGGGTGCGTAGCACTCATGTCCTGCTGGTGGGGTCACGTGGGCAGCTGGTTGGGCACTGTGTGAATGGAATGCTAGACTAGATGGACCTTGGTCTGATCCAGCATGGCTCTTACTATGTTCTTATAGCTTGGCACACAGGAGGTCCCAGGTTCAATCCCCAGAATCTCCAGGTAGGGCTGGAGAGCCGCCAACAGTCAATGCTGAGCTCGATGGACCAGTGGTCCCACTCGGTCTAAGGCCGCTTGCTATGTTCCAGTGGGAGCCATTCTGGAGTGACAATTTAATGCAGAGTGCAGACGACACAGTCCTGAATTGGCTTTAAATGAGAGATCGCTGTGGAGGAAGTGCAAAAAAAAAAAAAACCGCCGATGCAGGAAGGGCCCTGAGCTGCGGAGGCTGCTCTCGTGTTTATTTGCGTGGCCGTTTACGCCGAAGAATGGCGCCTTCACAGGCAGGGAAGTGGGGCCAGCTGCAGCCGAGCCCAAGTGCTTCCTCGCCATTGTGAGCCGCACACGCCTGCTTCCTTTCCTGCTGGGGTGTCTGCGGCTTTGTGCAATCGGCGCATTGTCTCTGGGGTGGTGGGAGAAGAGAGATCATGAGCAGATTAACAAGGACTTTGCGACAGCTTGCTTACCGATGCAGCTTTGGGAGCTCTGGGCAACGTGCTTTTTTGGTCAGGGCCAGGGCAAGGGTGGGCTACTGTGTATGATCCGGGGGGGGGGAGCATTTTCTCGGGGCAAGTTTAGGGGAGTGGGAGGAGGGAAGAGGATGGGGAGCCCTTTGGGCAAGGGTTCTGCGCTGTACAGTGCCTAGCACACTGCTGAAGCTAAATAAATTTGAATTGTGAATGGAAGAGGGACGTGGGTTTGTAGGGAACAGTGGTGGTGTGACACGACCGACTCCTCCGGTCAATATATGATCTCCAGGGTTGCCTCTCTTTTTTTCCCCCGTGCCAGGATTTCTGTGCTTCATAGCAGCTGGAAAATCAACCATGTGTTTCCCCCAGCATTGATTTATTTGTGACATTTAGAGGCACCCCTGTAACAAAAAATGTTCTCCCAATCCCACATCCACCAGCTCAGGAAAGTCACTGTCTCTTGAATTCCTGCTGTTGGTCACTCACATCGCTGTGAAGGGCACAGGAGGGAGCTTAGATTTCATAGATCATAGAGTTGGAAAGGGCCTACAAGGCCATCGAGTCCAACCCCCTGCTCAATGCAGGAAACTAGAGGAGGGGTCTCCCATCCAAGTAACAACCAGGCCTGACCCTGCTTAGCTTTCCACGCTCAGACAAGCTCTTGCTGTAGGATTGGAGAACGGGGGCTCTTGTAGTTATGGAAATTATGCACATTACCTTGTACATGTCATTATGCGAACAGTGTTCCGGGAGGTGTGTGTGTGTCTTCTGTAGATGTGGAGCCCACTTGCTTGGGGTACTGCATCCCTTCCTTTTCCTCCCTTGTCCTGTAGCTCAGAGTTTAGGATTGCCAACTTCTGAACTGGCGACTGTAGCTTTGCTCTTAACAGCAGCCTGACGAGAAATGTTAGGAACTTGATGATGTCTATTTCCATGCCGTGAAAAGTTCCTCCTCCCCCCCCCCACCTTGGATTCCTGCACATCAAGCTGCTGATAAACCATAAGCACGGTCCAGGTTGAGTTTTTGTTTGTTTTTTACTGGTCAGTTGGCAACCGTATCGGAGCTGTGCAGCTGGTGACCTGTTCAGAGTAGGTAGAGAGCAATCCTCCAGGTGTTAACAGAAGCAAGCCCCATCCAGTTCAATGGAACTTAGTGCCTGGGAAGCATCTTCAGGATTGCACCCTCTACGTCAGTGTTCTCCAACCTTGGGTCCCCAGATGTTTTTGGCCTACAACTCCCAGCATGCTGCTTCGCCAGTACACAGGCCAGGGGACTGTAACCCCAGCCTCCAAAATGGGGTGACAAATAGCAGAACCGTCCCTGCTTGCTAGACTTTTCAAGGCAGCGGGCCTCTTTTAACTTTTTTTCTCTCTCTCTCTCTTTGTAAATGTCTTTGACCCTAAGTTTCCTGAGTCCCAAACAAACAGTGAGCTATTTTAAGAATCCGGCGCTATTTGGCTTTGGCTTTAAAAGAATAAACAATTCTAGAGGAGGAGCGTATTTGGCACAAAGCCGATCCTGAAGTATGCGCGCGTGTATGCCCTGGTCTCCCCAATCTCTGCCTATCAAGTGACAGATACAACATAAAACACGTGTCTCCTGCATGAAGCCAGGGATCCAGCTGCTGCAGCATGCTGTATCCCAACAGCGGCCAGCCAGATGTTTTTAGGAAGCCCACAGGCACAGTACCAAAGGCAACAGCCCCAGACATTGTTTGCCCCAAGCACCTGGTGTTCAAAGGTACACTGTTTTCGGACATGGAGGTTCCATTTCAGCCATCCTTTAGCTAACATCGCCATTTGTACCCACAAATTCCAGATATTAACGGAAAGATAAGGACAGGAGTAAGAAGGCGCCGCTGCTCAAACCCCTGAGATCAATTTTGGCAAAACTCCAAAAGGACACCTGCATCTTTAAATCCTCACTTCTGCTTCCAGAAATGCCAAGGAGCATTTCTTGAAAGCAGGACACCTGCTCAAAGGGACACCTGCATCTTAAATCCTCACTTCTGCTTCCAGAAATGCCAAGGAGACTACGGGTTTGCTTCCCTGCCTTTGAAGTCTTCAACCAAAAACCAGGGACGGCACTGTTTGCCTTTTACCGTCTTATAATTTCTCATTTTATGTATTTATGGAGTGCATTTTATATCCCGCCTGTCTTCCGTCATGGATGGCGCACATAGGGATCCCAGGTGGTCTCCACTGCAAGAGCCAGTGTGGCATAGTGGTTAGAGTGTTGGACTGGGACTCGGGAGATCCAGGTTCTAGTCCCCGCTCGGCCATGAAACTCACTGGGTGACTTTGGGCCAGTCACTGCCTCTCAGCCTAACCTACCTCACAGGGTTGTTGTGAGGATAAAATGGAGAGGAGGAGGAGGATTATGTAAGCCGCCTTGAGTTCCTTGTAGGAAAAAAGGCGGGGTATAAATGTAATAAATAAATAAAAAATAAATAAGCAGTAGCCAGGCGGAGAGCTACTTCGCTTCAGCAAGGTGGCTGTAATGTGCCCTCACAGACCCCAACTAGTACAGTAATACCTTGGATTGCAAGTAACTTGGTTTGAGAGCGTTTTGCAAGACAAGCAAATTTTTAAATATTTATTTAATTTTTTTTTGACTTGATATACAAGCGACGTCTTGCAATACAAGTACTGTAGTACGGCTTAAATTAAAAATCTCTGTACAAATTTTTTTTTGGGGGGGGGATTTCGTTTTGATATAAGAGTGTTTTGGATTACAAGCACGTTTCCGGAACGGATTATGCTCTCAATCCAAGGCATGACTGTACGGTGTTTTTTATTGCTCTATACCAGTGTTCTCCAACCTTGGGTCCCCAGATGTTGTTTTTGGCCCACAACTCCCAGCATGCCCGTAGCTGGCTGGGGCATGCTGGGAGTTGTAGGCCAAAAAACATCTGGGGACCCAAGGTTGGAGAACACTGCTATAGAGCTTCACATTGCTCTGTCTGCATCCTACTCCATTCGAATTCCAGTTTTAGGACAATCTCTGCAATGAGTTCAGGCAGTTAGGGTGCCATCCTGTGGCCCTTCGACCTAGCCTGGGGGGGGGGCATGGGATAGGATGGACTCCCCCCCCCCCGTGACCTTGGAAATCCCTTCTAAGATCGCAGTGGGGAGTCTGCCTGTGAAGCACACTCCCTCACCCACCTCGCAGACAGCGCAGTTCTTTCCGCTCTGGCTGGGAACCGATGGCGTAAGGCCATCTTCGGTTCCGGCGTGGGGGGGGGGCATTCCCAGGGGCGGGGAGAGAGGAGGAGTGAGGCGCCGCCATCATCCGCCGAATTTCTGTCTAGATTTGCATAGGATTGCGCCCTTAGTGGTTTGGTTAATGCCATTAAAAATGTAGCATCCTTTCTTGTTATCCTATAGAATTGTTAGACAGCACCGGGGGGGTTGGGAATCATGTCTTCTGAAGGTCGGACTAATTAGTGTTTTCTTTTTAAAAAAAAAAAATCAGCAACACAGTTTTGCCTTACAGCCTGGGACAGTTTAGAATCAAACAAAGAGTGAGGAAGACCCCTATCTCCCTGTCACTCCATGGTGACAGAAGTGAAAATAAGCCTTGATTTGGGGGAGTGGCTGGCGTGGGAGACCATTTTATGGGCGATGTTAATTTTATTTATTTATTTATTATATTTATACCCCGCCTTTTTTCCTGCAAGGAACCCAAGGCGGCTTCCATGGTCCTCCTCCTCCTCCTCTCCATTTTACCCTCACAACAACCCTGTGAGGTAGGTTAGGCTGAGAGTCAGTGACTGGCCCAAAGTCACCCAGTGAGTTTCATGGCTGAGCGGGGACTAGAACCCGGATCTCCCGAATCCTAGTCCAACACCCTAACCACTATGCCACATTGGCAGTCAAACCCACGGCAATCTACTGCCACCATCCACCCATCTACCAGTTGATCCTAATAGACTGCCCACCCCTGCCCTAGAGAACCGGCAGGCCTGTACAGAGGCGCTGTTAGGAGGCGGCCCACAAGGGCTGAAGCCCCAAATCTTTCATTTGGAGCCCCGAATCTCCAAGATGGCTTTCGTTTGGAGCCATCGACCCCACCACCCTTCTGTTCCCTGGGCACTTGCTCGAATAAAGCTACAGGGGCCCTGATGATCTCTGTGGCATCAGATCCCCCTGGATTACCTGGCTTTTTGCCGACATGTGCTTCACCTCCTGCTGCCCCCGCCTTGAATCTTTCTGCCTGAGGTTTTTTTCTGAAATCAAAGGCCTGTGGCTCACGCTGGCTCAGCTTGTTTGAGCATGGAAAGCTAAGCAGGGTCAGGCCCGGTTATTACTTGGATGGGAGACCCCTCCTCTAGTTTCCTGCATTGAGCAGGGGGTTGGACTCGATGGCCTTATGGGCCCCTTCCAACTCTATGATCTATGAATCTATGAATCCTCTCCCGTCCATGCACCCCTTTTTACAAATAGGGGTGTCCTTAGCAGACAGAGTCCTTTACAGACTTTAGAGCATATATAAATTAGCCTGTGCAAATTTGTGCAATTTTTTTTGTCCTGCGGGCCTGAGCCCCGGATCTTTTCAGTACCTAGCACCACCCCTGGGCCTGTCTTCCGGCCGCCTTCCCCACTGCGGCCCCAGTTCCCCTTTGTAGTTCACTTGCTAGTAGAGCAGCCACTTCTGCATCGTCAAACAAGAGGCAATCCGTCACCAAAAAGGAACGACACACATCTGCATAAAATTGCCATACACTAATTTTATCCATAGATGAGGATTTGGAAAACATCGTTATAATTTTAATAGAAATGCAGTTTCACGGTGGGGAAGACCATGACTAGGTGATGTCTATGCCTACCTGTTCAGCCTGCTATCCAGGTGCTAACTGGATGGGAAACTTCAAGGCCCCTTCAAGGCTCTTGCTTCGTAGGGTTCTTTATCTATAAACTGGGCTTGGATAGGACAATCCTTCAAATAGAGGACAGTCCTCTGTAAAAGGGGACACGTGGCCACCCTACTTGCTACAAATGGGAACAACTCAAGGAGCGTCTCCAACAACACCAAGTGGGCCGCTCAACAAGATCTGCCACAGACGGCCTTCTCCTTGTCCCTTCAGCCAGAGCAGCTAGACTGGTGGGGACTAGGAAGAGGGCCTTTTCTGTGGCGGCCCCCGTACTGTGGAACTCTCTCCCTAGTGACCTCCGCCATGCCCCCTCTCTGCTGAGCTTCTGCCACTCATTAAAAACTTGGCTGTTCAGGCGGGAATACGGAGTGGGCTAAGATTTTAAAATTTTATACTGTTTTAAATGTATTTTATCCTGTTTTTATCTTGTGTACATCGCCCAGGGTGGCCGGTTTGCCTGCCAGATGGGCGATAAATAAATGTAAATAATAAATAAATAAATAAATAAATAATCTTCTTGGCTGCCTCTCCAGCAGAGACAAACCCGTGGAATCTCTCCCCCACCACATCCTAACTTGCTCAGAGCAACTCCGGGGAGTGCAAAACCGCGGAAATGGCTGATTTTTACTCCTGAAAGAGCATTGACAGCAGCAGACTTCTTTTTCTTCTTCTTCAGAGGACTTTCCCCCCTAAACCTCCGAGAGCTTCTCTTTGATGTCGAGGTATTCAGAAATGCCGGGCGTGATTTGCCCTGAAGCAGCGGAGGCTGCCTCATCCCGAGACACTGTTACGTATCCCTGTATCCCTTTTATGCTGCGCTGGCTCAAGAGGTGCGTCTTGTACACATGTGCATGTAATGTTCAGCTGCTAGCCCAGGGCTCTCCAACCTTGGCTCCCCAGATGTTGCTGGACTACAGCTCCCAGAATCCCTTGCCATTAGCCATGTAAATTAGCTATGCTGGCTGGATATGCTGGGAGCTGTAGACCAGCAACATCTGGGGACCCAAGGTTGGAGAGCCCTGGGCTAGCCTTTTTTTCCTTTTTGGCAAACGAAACTCGCTTGTGTGGCTGTCGCGGTTCAAGCGATGGGCACGTGTGAAGGCCGCAAGGTTAGGAGATGCCAAGCAGTTGCTGTTGGGCCATCGTTAAACAGGCACAGTACACACATTTCCAAGGTTCACAGAACTCTTTGTCAGGCGAGCGAAGTTCCAGGAATAGATAGAGCTGGCTGGCCAGGCCATGAGTCAGTGGCTATCCCGGGACAGGAAACCCAACAAGAAAGAAACAAAGGATCTCAGGTGCCTATGAGAGACGTTGCTCTGATTTCCTACCATACTCCTTCTAGGGTTCTCCGCTCTTCTTGTACTATGTTGCTGACCCGCCCACGGGGTCCATCTGCTCCTCTGCTTGAATTCGCCCATTTTCTTCAGCTGCTTCTGATTTCTGCAGTTCCCTGCCAATTCAGTTGTGGACTGTTTCATCAACTTCAGTTCTTAAGGTTCAGTTGAAAACTTTTCTTTTTCCCCAAAGCTTTTGGATCCCTGCCCTAAGGAACCTGTTTTAATTGTCCCGTCTTTACTTTTAATTACCGTAGTTATTTAAAAATTTAATCTTTTGTTTTGTTGTTAGATGGTCAGCCACCGCGGTAGGAACTTTCTTTTACTGTTTGTTTTTGTACGGTGCCATGTACATGATGTATGGCGCTATATAAATTGATGATGTAAATGATGATGATGATGATAATAATAATTTTGCCCAATGTGTTTCTGGAATTTTTCCCCCTTTTGTCAGGGGCTGCTTATCTTTTGTTGGCTGTATTCAGGAGAAAGTCTCTCAATTGTCTCTTCTGCATGAAAATGTTCCCCCAGAGCAGGGCACAGTTCGTTTTTAGGCAGGGGTGTTGAACCTTTTTCAGACTGGGGTCTGAATTCGATTTCAGAGATGCGCGCGCGGTGTGTGTGCATTCCAGTGGTGGGCGGAGCCAAAGGCAAAAGGGGTGGGGCCGAAAATGCCAGAATATCTTCGCTTTAAAGCTGTTCCTGCCAGTTAACCAAGCCTTAGGGAGAGACATTTCAGCCTTTTAGAATGTGGGGGAAACTGCATAAAAGCCAGGAAAACACTCAACGACTGGAGGAGTACATAGACAGACTGTGATACTGGAGAGGCAGCGTAGTCATTTGGGGAACCCCAGGTGGGCCGGATTTGGCTGTCCAGCCCTGCACCCCAATGTTAAGGGCGAAATCAGGCTTGAAATCTACACTCGGTTTCCAAATTGAAATAGAGGCTGTATGCCTTGAATGCCTGAAAGTGCCTCAGACTGAGGTCCCTTTAACGCAGTCCTCCTGTAGCCGGGCTGCAGCTCCTCAGGTTTATAATTGGTTCGAGTGGGGGGGGGGTTCATGAAGCCTCCCCTCCCCTATTTCTCCCAGATTAGGGAAACTGCAGATTAATGGTCCAGAACGGCTAGGAAATAGCTGCGGCAGGCACCTCCCTAAGGTGGGAGCCATTGTGGTGGTGACTCTACACCAGTGTTTTCCAACCTTGGGTCCCCAGATGTTTTTGGCCTACAACTCCCAGCATGCCCCAGCCAGCGTAGCTGGCTGGGGCATGCTGGGAGTTGTAGGCCAAAAACATCTGGGGACCCATGGTTGGAGAACACTGCTCTACACACACACCCCAGCTTAAGGGAGGGAGGCAAGCCAGGTGTAGAAAGGTTACGGGTGCCATTTATTGGTTTGATTTGGTCGATCCGTTGCGTTCTCCAGAAGACGTGTCCAAAGTGATGCATTGCATTAACAGCTTAAGCATAGCTGGCTGGGGCGTGCTGGGAGTTGTAGGCCTTTTTTTCCTGTCTAAACATGCACAGGATTGTGCTTTTAAAAGGACACGTTAAAAAAATACCAGAGCAGTAACCCCTCTCTAAACACCTCTGTAGGATCAAACTAATTCCACCCGTATCAGCCTAGAAGGAAATAAGAGAACAGCAGTATATCACTATACTCAGTGCTTTTTTTCTGGAGAAAAAGGCACCGGAACTCTTGGATTACATTTCCTCGGGAGTAGATGGCGATTAAATTGTAATGCAATTAATAGAAGAAAAGGTGCTGGAACTCAGTTCCGGTGAGTTCCACCAGAAAAAAAGCCCTGACTATACTGTATACCATTCCCTGGAGCAGCAGACTGTGACCTCATCCATAAACATAACCAATGCCTAGCAATGCTTAATAACAAACCGTTTATATTTTTATACTATAAATAAAAAATCATAACCTGTTGTTAATACTTCAACAGCCTGAACCCAGCTGAGACAACAAACCATGGTGAACAACCCGCCACTCACAACCCAACAGCAAACCATGGGTTCTCTTTCTGGGCTGTACGTGGTTAACGAGTCATGACTTGTTAGCACAGCTGGGCTCAGGCAACAAGATACACATTTCAGCAACAACCCACAATTCAACAACTACCCGCACTCGACCCTTGAGGGCGGGTTATCATGGTGCCTGAACAGCTAGCTCTCAGCTCTCTCTGCTTCTGCGTCTCTCCGCCCCAAAATGGCTGTTTCCTCACACCTGCACCCCTTGCATCAGTGGGGACATTGTGTGTATGTGTTGGGGGGGGATGTTTCAGCTTTGAAGCTCTGACAGGCTCTCCCATAATCGAAAACAGGGCTCTCTATTTCTGAAGCATTGGCTCCCATTGAGGAAAACATAGAATCATAGAATCATAGAAAAGTAGAGTTGGAAGGGGCCTACCAGGCCATCGAGTCCAACCCCCTGCTCAATGCAGGAATCCAGGTCAAAGCATCCCCGACAGATGGCCATCCAGCCGCACCTTGAATGCCTCCAGAGTGGGAGAGCCCACCACCTCCCTAGGTAGTTGGTTCCATTGTCTTATTGCTCTGACAGTCAGGAAATTGTTCCTGATGTTTAGGTGGAATCTAGGTTCCTGTAACTTGAGCCCATTATTGTCCTGCAAACTGGGATGAACGAGAAGAGATCTTTGCCCTCCTCTGTGTGACATCCCTTCAAATACTGGAAGAGTGCGATCATATCTCCCCTCAGTCTCCTCTTCTGAAGGCTAAACATGCCCAGTTCTTTCAGTCTCTCCTCACAGGGCCTTGTTTCCAGTCCCTTGATCATCCTTGTTGCCCTCCTCTGAACCCTCTCCAGTTTGTCTACATCCTTCTTAAAGTGAGGTGCCCAGAACTGGACGCAGTACTCAAGATGAGGCCTAACCAGTGCCGAGTAAAGGGGAATTATCACTTCCCGCGATTTGGAAGCTATACTTCTATTAATACAGCCCAAAATTGCATTTGCCTTCTTTGCAGCCACATCGCATTGCTGGCTCATATTCAGTTTGTGATCTACCACAATTCCAAGATCCTTCTCACTTGTAGTATTGTTGAGCCAAGTGTCCCCCATTCTGTAACTCTGCATTTGGTTTCCTCTCCCTAGGTGCAGCACTTGGCATTTATCCCTGTTAAATTTCATTCTGTTGTTTTCGGCCCAGCGCTCCAGCCTATCGAGGTCACTTTGAATTTTGTTTCTGTCTTCCAGAGTATTAGCTGTTCCACCCAACTTTGTGTCATCTGCAAATTTGATAAGCATTCCCTGTACCTCCTGATCCAAGTCATTAATAAAAATGTTGAAGAGCACCGGGCCCAGGACCGAGCCCTGTGGTACCCCGCTCGTTACCTCTCCCCAGTTTGAGAAGGAACCATTGATAAGCACTCCTTGAGTCCGATTCTGTAGCCAATTGTGGATCCACCTGATAGTTGTTCCATCTAGCCCACTCTTAGCTAGTGGCGCCAGTCTTTCTGGGCCACAGCAAGCACTCTCGCTAGGCAAGGAAAGATGCCCAGTCAAAGTAACGATAGCGGGGAAATCAACTAGCAGGATGTGGCTCACGCTGGCTCAGCTTGTCTGAGCATGGAAAGCTAAGCAGCGTCAGGCCTGGTTATGACTCGGATGGGAGACCCCCTCCTCTAGTTTCCTGCATTGAGCAGGGGGTTGGACTCGATAGCCTTGTAGGCTCCTTCCAACTCTATGATCTATGAAATATATGAAATCTATTATCAGAAGACAGGGGCTGCCCCTGCTAAATAGGAATACTTGGAGCATATGCTATTAACCAATTAAAGCACATAACAGGAAGCCAACGATGGCTCTTAGTCATGATGGCTGTATGCTACCTCTAGGATCAGAGGCAGTGTGCCTATGCACACCAGTTGTCGTGGGACGTGAGCCGGAGGGTGCTGTTGCACTCCTGTCCTGCCTGTGGGCTTCCCACACGCAGCTGGGGGTCGGCCACTGTAGGAAAAAGGATGCTGGACCACACATGCACACAAACTCACCCGCTCTTCCCCTTTCCATCTCTGGCCCTGAAAACTAAATCTTCTCTAATCACACATAGTATAGCTTTTTGCTGTGAACTGCCCAGAGAGCTTCGGCTATTGGGTGGTATAGAAAAGAAATAAATAAATATGTGTGTGATAGTTTTACCCACTCCTGTGTAAGCGCACGCAACCCTGATTCAGATCGGGACCACAGTGCTCCGGAAGGGGGGCGTTCAACCTTCCCTGCACCTGTTTTATTTTCCTGAAATCCCCCCCCCATGGTTAAAAAAGTGGGGGGAGCATCCATGGACTCAAATGGAGACTTTTCTCTCCCCCCGCCCATGGGGGATGGTGGAACTTTTTGTGGGGGGACTGGTGGAGGAAGTTTAACATCCCCCTTCCGGAGCACCATGGTCCCGATCTGAATCAGGGCTGCACGCACTTACGCAGGAGTAAGTAATCACATGCAGCTCATCATCATCAGTCGATCACTCGTGATTGAGTAAGATTGTCTTCCAGGATAAAAGGAGGAAATTCTAAAGGAAGATTGTGTAGACTCTAGCGATGGGTCCGTAAGTGACTGTGGAGGCCAATTCTAGATCCACACAGCTTCCCACAGTGAGGACACAGGTTACCAGATGGAAGATGGTCCTGTAAAGGATTCGTTTGACGTGCTTTTCGCTTAGCACGTTTCTCCCTTTCACCTTGCACTCGGGCTTCTTCAAAGTCCATGGAACCTTTGTGAAAGGCCAACCTCCAGTTAGATCGTTCATGGGCCAGAGCTTCCCAGTTCTCGATGTTTATATTGCATTTTTTTAGATTAGCCTTATGAACATCTTTAAACCTCTTATATTGACCACCGATATTCCGCTTTCCATCCTTGAGTTGGGAATAAAATACAGTAATACCTTGGATTGCAAGTAACTTGGTTTGAGAGCATTTTGCAAGACAAGCAAATTTTTAAATATTTATTTAATTTTTTTTGACTTGATATACAAGTGACGTCTTGCAATACAAGTACTGTAGTATGGCTTAAATTAAAAATCTCTGCACAAATTTTTTTGGGGGGATTTCGTTTTGATATAAGAGTGTTTTGGATTACAAGCACGTTTCCGGAACGAATTATGCTCTCAATCCAAGGCATGACTGTAACTGCTTTGGGAGACGGCCCAAAGCAACATGCAGCTACATTATGCATGATCAAGAGAACATTTAGTTTGGCCCTTAGTGTGGGGAGATGGGGAGGATTAAACCTCTTTGTAAGCAAGGATCTTTGAAAGCAGGGATCCCGCCGGCGAGGGGAGGGGGGAGAGATGTGCAGGCATGATTCTCCCCATCCACATTTCTTCCCGTCACCGTTGCGCGCTCTGAGCCTGCCCAACAGCAGTACGGCTGGCTGGGAGGCGCAGGAGATACATGGAGCGGAGGAAGACATTGTGGGGACACCTCTTCCCTGTCTGCTTTCCTCCCCTTTGGCACCCTGATTTGGGCACCCTCGGGAGCTGCATGCAGCCCGCAAGCTGTGTGTTGCCCATATGTGCTCTACGCATTTGTAAGGGCAGTCAAATAATGGCGTGTGAGCCGAAGGGGGAAACGAGAAGAGAACTGGTTCATCTAACCCACGTTTGAGCGACCCTCCGAGGAGGCAGTGAGAGAGATGATTGTCCAACACTGTTGATTCCTTTGGCTCGCTTCTATCCCCCGTGTGTGTGCTGTAGATTGTGGCTGAAAAGTTGTTTTCTTCTATCAAGGAGTTTACCACCCAAAAAGAGCATTGTCTGAAAGAGGAAGGAGAGGGTGGGGGGTTGTTTTTTTAATCCATAGGATGCTTCGTGTAGGAGTTCGGGAGCAAATATCAGGGCCCGCGATAGTTTTCTTTGGTACAGAGATGGTGTGGGATGTTTTTTCGATTGACTCATCCGTTAAGCCACCCAAGGAGAGCCACTGGCAAGCGGTTTAGGCCTGAAGAAAGGTGCCATTTTTAATAGTTTGTAATGGCGGAGTGGGGGAAAGGAGCTACTGAAGGCCTTGCCAAGCGGTTCTTTCTCTCCCACCCTCCACAATCAGGGACCACAGTCATTATTATTATTTTTTTATTTCAAGGGCCACAAGCTCCTAACCTCCTGTTTCATGGCCAAACTAAATGTTTGGCTAATCACACAGAGCGGAGCTTCATTTACCTTGTGTAAGTATGTGTGGCCCCAATTCTGGCTATATGCAGCCTCCAGTATTGGCTATATGTTACCTCCAGTATCAGAGGCAGTATGTCTGTGTACACCAGTTGCTGGGGAACATGGGTGGGAGGGTGCTGTTGCACTCATGTCCCGCTTGTGGGTTTCCCGTGGGCAGCTGGGTTGGCCAATGTGTGAACATAATGCTGGACTAGATGGACCCTTGGTCTGGTCCAGCAGGGCTCTTCTTATGTTCTTATGATAGGTTCCTGGCCAAGGTAGCTGAATGGAACTTCCAGGTGCAGACCCAGTACATCTCTGAATACAATTTCTTGGGGAACAAAGGCAGAAGAGGGCCTCTGCCCTGCTCGTGGGGACCTAATAGTGGCATTTATCACTGTGGTGGCATTTATCACTGTGTTGTTGTTTTTTGGCGCCGGCTGAGGACGTCTTTGTTTTGGGAAGCCTTCCTTGCTGACCAGCCACGGTTTTAACGTCACCCTGTTTTTAACGCATCGTTTTTATTCTTTTATCTGTTTAATCTTTTTATTGTTCACCGCTCCAGAATCTGTCTAGATACGCAGCGGTGTACAAATGATGTAAATGGATGAATGAATGAAAATCGGATGCTGTGACACTGAGGTGTGGATCCAACCCCAAAAGGGAACCATGTTAGAAAAGGACCAGAGCGTGTGTGTGTTTTTTGCACGGTGACCTAATGGTATATATGCTGCATTCTTCGTATACCTCTTATTTATTCAGAAGTCATTTTAACGGGGAAAAAACCAAAAAGTGTGTGTGTGGGGGGGGAAGTATTGGGGAATTGAGGGTGTTCACTGGATTAATCGCCGGTAGCACAAGAAGAGAGAATGTCGACGATCCCCTCGCCGAGCGAATTGGATGGATTCAGTCCTAGGGGCTGCATCTATTATTAACGGAACTGTCAGCAGAGGTTGGCCAGCTGAAGGTGGGGTGACCTCTCCGTGGTAGCCTTGCTAAAAGCTTGCAGCAGCACCAAACCGAGAAGGGGTTGTATTTATAACTCAGGGCATATCAAGCGAGCTCATTTCACGGCTGTGTGTTGCTTTCAACTTGGGCCAGGTTCCGTCTCTGGCACACAAGCCTCAACCTCGACTTTCTCTCAAACCGATACAGATGTTTTCACACCCACGACCAGATCCCCTTCCACCCGCCGCCCCTCCCGATAATTGCAAACAGAGCGAGGAGTCCATCTGGGGAGGCTTTCTGTATAATGGAACTTTCACTCTCCCGGTTACAGTCACATTAAAGCTGCTCTTCCTAAGGGGACGGGGGAAATTCGACTTCCTTTTATCCATCGAGTATATTCTGCTACTCTGACCAATGAAACACTCTTTCCCCAGGTAACCAATATTGGGGTCTGAAAAACCACGTAGGGTAAGGGCACGGAGAACCAGGGCAGTAGTGAATCTGGTTGGGAAGTGTATATGCCACATTTGTACCTCTCCCAATTCTTTGGGGAAGGTATTTCAACCTTTTAGAAAGGGGAAAAAACTGGGAAAACACCAATCGGAGGTTGGGGGGAGGGGAGGGGCCAGGAGAAGCGGGAGGGGCCATCTAGGGAAATCCAGGGGGTCAGATTGGGACCCCGGGAGGGCTGGATCTGACCCCCAGGCTTGAGGTTCCCCACATAAGAAGCTGGCAGCATGAAAAGTCAGCTGTGGACAGCTTTGATTGACAGGTGCCAGTCACAAGCGCAGTGCTACATACTTAAAAGATCTGGGGCTCAGGCCCATAGGACCAAAAAAAATGCACAGATTTGCATATGATAATTTACATATGCAAATATATGTGCATAATTAGAAATAATTACTATAATTTAAATTTTATAGGAGATGAGCTATTTAACCTTTTGCTTTGCTTTCAGAACAGAAATGCACAATGTCCCAAATTGTATCTGATTAAACTTCCCCTCCCTGCACCCACACTTTTCCTTGGTCTTTCAGCCCCACATCCAGATTGGGAGGATGGAGTGCCTGGAACCACCAAGGAGCCGTGTGGCACCTTAAACATTTTCAATTACATTTATTGATTAATTGCAAACTGAACGTGGCACACTGAGACGGGAGAGTGTGGGGATGTATTGTAGGCTATAATAACCCCTGCTCTTAGGCTGCAGACTTACACAATTACAAGGGAGTAACCCCCATTCAACATAGTGGGATTTACTTCTGAGTAAATCCTCACTTGCTCTCCCCACCCCCCCATCACCAACAAGCACAACAGCACCAGAGAGAGACCTCAAGACTGCAGGACATTGCTTTGCTGCTGCTGGTCCCCGTACCACGTGAGGAGGCAGAGATAGCTGCCACCAAAGGTGGCTCCTCGTTTCATTTCAAGTACTTCATTTTGGTAGTTTCTGGAATTCTAGAACACTTTTTTTTTTAACACCTCTTGGGTTCTAACTGCTTGAAATCCTAAAATCTACACCAAATGTTGCAACATTAAGCAACCTCATCATCATACAACTTTTAAAGTACCAAAGTGCATACTTGGATACCTTTATTGGGACCAACCAAAATGGCTAATAAAGGTATTGCCCATCTGTGGATTTGGGTTTTTTTATTTCTCATGGACTAGCATGGCTACCTTTGTTTTTGGTCGGTTGTTTGTTTGTTTTTAATTACCGAAGTTCTCAATCTCCAGGTTTCTCTCTAGATCCAGATACTAAATCCTTCTTCAGGGTGAATAAGGCAGGTTGCAGCTCTGAGCACCTTTACTAAGGAGTAAAACTCCAATCCTACATACACTTACTGGGAGTATATCCCATTGAACTCAGTATGACTTACTTCTGAGTAAACATGTTTAGGATTACCCAGTAGGTGGATGTAATCCTGAACAGGTTTCCCCATCCACAGATTTCTCTGTGCCCCCAGTTGTTTCCTTTACTCCTGTACCATCTCAGCTATAATTTCTCACCCCACAGGTCCCTATGGCCATCTCCAGGGCACGCCCCAAGATGTTGTGCTGCCTGAGGCAGAGCAGCAAATAGCAACTACTCCTCCCCCCAGCCCCAGGCAAGGTGCATCGTACTACTCAGGGTAGTACTCCCCTTCCCTGGCAGTGAAAATACAATATTAATAAATTAAATAATGAATAATTTGCTGCTTTTTCGTGATGTTCCAGATCAGCTGTCTGAGGCAGCTGCCTCAGGCTTTAACGTACATGTGTGTGTGTGTGTGTGTGTGTGTGTTTAAAGGACCCTGTCTCCTAAGGACAGCCCTATTTGTAAAAAGGGATGTATGGACAGGAGAGAGGAGGGCATTTGATTTCAGAAAATAACCTCAGGCAGAAAGATTCAAGGGAGGCAGTGGGAGGGGAAACGTGTGCAAAAAGCCAGCTAGTCCAGGGGGATCAGATGCAACAGAGATCATCAGGGCCCCTGTACCTTTATTTCAGCAAGTGCCATTTTTCTCCAGTTACATGAAAAGCAACATCTGTCAAAATAACTTTCTCTACATTGGGCTCCAGTCCATGAGAGCTTATTATGCCACAGTAAATTTGTGAGTCTTTAAGGTGCCACAAGGCATTGTGGCTTTTGAACACAAAAGAGCAAGAAGCCCCTATCCTCCTCCTACACCTGTTCACCTTTCTCTAGCCTGGTGCAAACCCCTGATGCCAAGGAGGACCATGCACCCACCAGAATCTGGCCACGTGGGTCATGCAAAAAGCAGGCTCACTCCAGAAAGATTATTACAGAGCCAAGGAGCTCCAGACACACTCCAGCAAGCCAGGCCAAGCCGCACACTTGTACATTACCTTGCCCCAAATTCAGAAATTGCTGCTCATTCAGTCCAGAGCTTCCCAGTTTTCGATGTTTATATTGCATTTTTTTAGATTTGCCTTATGAACATCTTTAAACCTCTTATATTGACCACCGATATTCCGCTTTCCATCCTTGAGTTGGGAGTAGAGTAACTGCTTTGGGGGACAGCAGTCAGGCATTCGAACAACATGACCGGTCCACTGAAGTTGGCGTTGAAGGATCGTTTTTTCAATGCTAGTAGTCTTTGCTTCTTCTGGTACACTGACATTTGTTCACCTATCTTCCCAAGTAATTTGCAGGATTTTCCGGAGGCAACGTTGATGAAACCTTTCAAGGAGGTGGAAGTGACGTTTATAGATAGTCCATGTTTCGCAGGCATACAATAAAGTTGGTAATACAATGGCTTCGTAAACCAGTATTTTGGTCTTCTTACAAATATCCCGATCCTCGAACACTCTATGTTTCATTCGAGAAAATGTGGCACTTGCGGAGCTCAGACGATGCTGGATTTCACTGTCGATGTTAGCTGTAACAGAAAGATAGCTGCCAAGATAGAGAAAATGATCGACATTTTCCAGTATTGTCCCGCCAAGCTGGATAGATGGCATCACGAAAGGGTTAGCTTGCACTTGCTGATGAAGCACTTTGGTTTTTTTGATGTTAAGTGAGAGACCAAGTTTTTCGTATGCTTCTGCAAAAGCAGTTGGGTTTTTAAGGGACGGTACCAAAGTATAACCAGAGGGCAGTGTGGCGTAGTGGTCAGAGTGTTGGACTGGGGCTTGGGAGATCTGGGTTTTAGTCTCCACTCGGCCATGAAGCTTGCTGAGTGGCTTTGGGCCAGTCACTGACTCTTAGCCTAACCTACCTCACAGGGTTGTTGTGAGGGGGGAAATGGAGAGGAGGAGGACTATGTGAGCACCTTGGGTTCCTTGTAGGAAAAAAAAAAAAAGGGCAGGATATAAATATAAATAAAATAAAATAAATATACCAAAGCCCTAAATCTCCTTCATAAACTTTAAGGCAATGCAGGAGAATCTACTGGCTGATACTGTTTATGTGGTTTTTAAGAATTTGTTTGAGAAACCAACACCGTGAGATTAGCAGAAAAGCAATTAGCATTTGGAAGAGGATCTCTTGGGAATGGCATAAAAATGTAGACAAGGTTAGACAAGGCCGGGCAGGAAGAGATGTATAGCTCTGCCTTCATATGCAGCGATCCCGCTCTGCCTTCCCTCCCCACCTCTGCCCTTCAAAGGATTGATTGCAGTTAAAATAACGGAGATATATAATGCTTTGAGGTCAGGGTGATCTGACTTGGCCCTTTTCCCTCTTCCCCAGTGCTCCTCTTGGCTTCTCTTTTGTGGCTCTGATTCTGTGGTTCCCATGTGCTTTTTGCTTCTTTGGGAAAAGCTCATATTTATTTCCTCCTCCTCCTCCTCTTTCTCTCTCTCTCTCTCTCTCTCTCTCTCTCTCTCTCTCAAATAGCTCTTACAAAGATTGCCGTCACTTCTGGACCTAGCACTGTTTTATCGGCTCTGCTAGTTTTTTCTCCTGCCTCTCTCCGGGGCGACGCACCCTAAAGCAGTGTTCTCCAACCTTGGGTCCCCAGATGTTTTTGGCCTACAACTCCCAGCATGCCCCAGCCAGCGTAGCTGGCTGGGGCATGCTGGGAGTTGTAGGCCAAAAACATCTGGGGACCCAAGGTTGGAGAACACTGCCCTAAAGAGAAATTACAGGACGATGCCGAGGTGCAGACCTCACTAAGAGCGGCTTTTCACTGTATAATCCAGGGAACCCTTTGGGGGTTCTTTGAAAGCTGGTCCGGGGTTCCTCCATGCTGGGTGTATTCTAGGCTTTTTTTTTTCTTTCTCCACTGACCTCCCATTACAGCAGGGGTGGGCAAATTTGGGGGGGGGGTCACTTTCCATCCCCTGGGCCCCTGGCGGGCCTCACTCCTACGTCTACCAAGCCTTAGTAAGGACAAATTTAGCTTGTTTTCAAGCTAAATTTGAATTTCTAAGACTCTCGTGGTGCGCTGCTGAATTTTGGCGGCCAACCACTGGGTTTTTTTTGCTGTCACTGGGCCTGTGGAAGATGACAGGGGGGCGCATGCAGCCGGTGAGGGCATGTGTTGCCCACCCCTGCGTTACAGCGTGAGTGCCGGGTTCCCAGCGAGGATAGGGTAGCGCAGTGTTCTCTAACCTTGGGTCCCCAGATGTTTTTGGCCTACAACTCCCAGCATGCCCCAGCTGGGAGTTGTAGGTCAAAAACATCTGGGGACCCAAGGTTGGAGAACACTGGGGTAGCGTGAGCAGGCAGTTGACTGTTTGTGTGCCCTTTCAGCGGACGGGTTAAAAGTATGCCGTCATCTCTCAACAGCAAAACATCTGTACCGAAGCTGAAGTTGACCACTGTAAAGGATTGAGGCCTACTCAGGCTTGAGTTTGTTGAAGCCTGAAGGCCCAAACACTTCCCTCGAGTAGTTGAAGCCTGAAGGCCCAAACACTTAGATGGGAGGGGGAGTTTGAGAGTTTTAGTTTACCCAATAGAAGTTAAGAATTAGATCTCCTATTCAAGGTCACATGATTATAACCTTCCATTCCTGGGAAGGCTATATATGTGTGTGGGGTGTGGTCAGCTAGCAGTTAGTGCTGAGAGAGAGCCAGAAGCAGCAGCAGAGAAACAGCAGAGAGAAGCAGAGAGAGAGAAAGAGAAACTGGCTGCATAGGAGATAGGTAGTCTGAAGTTTAACTAGAGAACATTGGATTGTTTGTTTGTTTGTTTGTTTGTTTTATTTTTTCATACTTGCTTTTGAATTATAACCACTCTATTAAGTAAAGACCCTAATATTATAAGTAAAGTGTTGTTGTGTACCCTGAGAGTTTGGAGTGACTTATTCACCACGTCTACAGCCTACACCCATGCTATTGGAAGCTGTAAAAGGACTTGATCTCCTGGAATGGGAGGGGCTTTGAGGAGAGACAGAAATCTCCCAAAGGCAGGTTAAGGGGTCCCTGCAGTAGCGGAACCTTGACAACCACATCATAAGGTTTCGCTAGGCATTTATTCATGTTAACATTGTGTGATTAAAACGGCGGGAAATATTCACAGAGGCAGAACAACCTTTGAACGAACATCACGCTGATCGTGTGCATATAAATATATGCAGACATAAAGCTCAGTGTGCAGATTCAATGTCAAGTGAATCTGTTGGTGACCCTAGTCTGGGTGTCCTTTGATTCTTCTTAAAAGCCGTGCCGCTACAGAATGCTACTGCTTGCTTATGCCTGAAACAGCCTCCCTGCCTCTGTCAAGCCATTTCTCTTTCATTCCCTCCTCAAAACTCAGTCCTTCAGGACTTGACTTGGGTCTTGCATTGAGCAGGGGGTTGGACTCGATGGCCTTATGGGCTCCTTCCAACTCTACTATTCTGTGATTCTATGATAATCAGTATGATAATCAGTATGATAATCAGTATGATAATCAGGGACTGCGTGGCGTAGTGGTGAGTGTGTTGGACTGGGACTCGGGAGATCCGGGTTCTGGTCCCCGCTCGGCCATGAAGCTCACTGGGTGACTTTGGGCCAGTCATGGACTCTCAGCCTAACCCTACCTCACAGGGTTGTTGTGAAGATAAAATGGAGAGGAGGATTATGTAAGCCGCCTTGGATTCCTTGCAGGAAAAAAGGTGGGGTATAAATATAATAAATAAATAAATAAAATTCACACACTTCAGTCTTTTTACCTCAGGGTCCAACTAAATGTTACTACGGACCCAAGCTGCCTCCGATCTGCTTCTTTCCGCCCTCTTCATGGCAATGTTCAATATAACGCATGGTACTTTTTGTCCTCAGATCCCACTGTAACTAAGCCTAATTATGTGAAACTGAAATAAATGCTTATTTCCCCCCCCCACTCACACACACGCTTTTATCCATTCCTCAATTTCACTCTCCTTCCCTTGTTGCCTCCCCTATATTGAAATTTAGATTGTAAGCTCCTTGGGGCAGCACCCTGTCCTCTTGTACTCTGTAACACACCATGCATATTGAGTGTACTCTATAATGCTGCTGCTGTCACCACGCTGTGCATTTCCTTTCCGCGCATAACATCATTGGCTTGTCGTCAGGGAAAGATGCCGCATCATGTGCAAAGATGCCGCATCATGTTGTTGTAAGTTTGGTGGGGGGGGGCTTGGAGAGGAGAGGGTTAACAGGGCCAGAAGAATAGCTGAAAGTTGGTTTGGCCTTCTGGCTAGCTCTGTCTATACCAGTGTTCTCCAACCTTGGGTCCCCAGATGTTTTTGGCCTACAACTCCTAGCATGCCCCAGCCAGCTGCGCTGGCTGGGGCATGCTGGGAGTTGTAGGCCAAAAACATCCGGGGACCCAAGGTTGGAGAACACTGGTCTATACATTCCGTTGCTTAAGAAGGTTGCTGGCTGGTTGTTCTCAGTGGCTGGATCTTCCATAAGGATGATGTAATGCAAGTCTCTTTCTCTCACTCTGTGTGTACTGAAAGGGAACAAAGGAAACAGACTACATTTAGAGTCAGAGGAAAAGTACAGAGGGGCTGAGTTGAATTGTTGGGGCTTTGTAAGCCAACACCATCTGGGGCTTCAGGGGTGTCTCTCTCTGGAGATCTTAAGCGGGGCAAAGAAATGCACTTTGTCGGCACGTTTAAGCTGTGTGCCTCCCAACTATGCTCACCCTGTCTATTTGTAAATACACAGGCCTGTGGCTTACGCTGGCTCAGCTTGTCTGAGCGTGGAAAGCTAAGCAGGGTCAAGTCTGGTTGTTACTTGGATGGGAGACCCCCTCCTCTAGTTTCCTGCATTGAGCAGGGGGTTGGACTCGATGGCCTCGTAGGCTCCTTCCAGCTCTATGATCTATGAAATCTATGAAACTCAAATATTACAGAATGCCTTAATTCTTCAGTGAGCCGTCCTTCCAAAGGTTGGCTCTTACTTCGACGCTGGCAGCAAACGTGACAGCGTCCGCCATCATGGGCTAATTTAGAGGGTGCCGGACAGGATGTTCTCCTCCAAGGGTGGGGAATGACTGGCTGGCAGCCGGCCACTGCTGCCCCTCAGCGTCTGCCGCCTGAGGCAGTCTCCTCACTCTGCCTAACGGCAGGATGATTGGCACATTTCAAAATTGCAAGAGTGGCAGCTTTGCAAATTGCAAGAGAGCCCCAGCCCCTTTGGAAAGAATTACTGTAATGTAAATAGAGATACAATACATCTCACCATAGTGGGACTGGGACAAGACTGGGACGCTGTCCAGGGGCGCACGGCGGATGGGCAGCTTCAAGGTGCTCTCCCTTCTTTGGGTTCTTTGTCTTTAACTGGACTTGGATTGAGCACCGCCCTTCAAATGGAGGACTGTCCTCTGTAAAGTAGGACACACGGACACCCTGCCCACCTACCTGGTGGGTAACCCAACATAAGAAGGTAATATTTCCTTTGCTGGACCAGACTAAAGATCCATATTTGGCTCCAGCGGTGGCCGAGGAGATTTGCCTGGGAGAGCATGGTAGAGAGAGCCGTTCTTCGTTGCTTGTGTAACCAGATGCGTGCTGCTTCTGGAAACGGGAGCTTCCACTCTTAGCTGCTGAGTGAAACACATGCCTCCTGACAGACATATACTCCTCGAATTTCATAGAATCATAGAATAGCAGAGTTGGAAGGGGTCTGTAAGGCCATCGAGTCCAACCCCCTGCTCAATGCAGGAATCCAAGTCAAAGCATAACTGACAGACGGCTGTCCAGCCGCAACTTGAATGCCTCCAGTGTGGGAGAGACAACGACCTCCCTAGGTATTTGGTTCCATTGTCGTGTTGCTCTAAGAGTCAGGAAGTTTTTCCTGATGTTCAGCGGGAATCTGGCTTCCTGTGTAACTTGAGCCCATGATTCCATGTCCTGCAATCTAGGATGGTCAAGAAGAGATCCTGGTCCTCCTCTGTGTGACAACCTTTCAAGTACTTGAAGAGTGCTTGCTACCATGTCTCCCCTCAGTCTTCTCTTCTGAAGGCTAAACATGCCCAGTTCCTTCAGTCTCTCCTCATAGGGCTTTGTTTCCAGTCCCCTGGTCATCTTTGTTGCCCTCCTCTGAACCCTTTCCAGTTTGTCTACATCCTTCTTAAAAGTGTGGTGCCACAAACTGGACGCAGTACTCAAGATGAGGCCTAACCAGTGCTCAGTAGAGGGGAACAAGTACTTCACACGCAATTTGGAAGCTATACTTCTATTAATGCAGTCCAAAATAGTATTTGCCTTTTTTGCAGCCACATCCCATTGCTAGCTCATATTCAGCTTGTGATCTACAACAATTCCAAGATCCTTCTCGCTGGTAGTATTGTTGAGCCAAGTATCCCCCCCATCCTGTAACTGTGCATTTGGTTTCTTTTTGTCTCAATCACCCCACCTAGTGGCTGTTAATTTCTTAAGATGACTAGGCACACAGTGCGAAGAAATGATTTCCTTTTGTTTGCCCTCATTCTAATGACAATCAGTTTTGTTGGCTGAACTATCATGGAACTGCTTCAGACTCTGCACAGATGCAGAGCAATTTGCAGGGACTGAATGTGCCAGATCAGCGGCAACACAGCGTCCGAAGAGACTAAAACCTACTTTGCAGGATGTGCCTCTTAGAGAAGACCTTAGCTACCAGATGTAGCCAGACTCTGCAACAGGATCAGCAAAACCAGAAGGGGTATTGTTAGACCAGTGTTCTCCAGCCTTGGGTCCCCAGATGTTTTTGGCCTACAACTCCCAGCATGCCCCAGCCAGCATAGCTGGCTGGGGCATGCTGGGAGTTGTAGGCCAAAAACATCTGGGGACCCAAGGCTGGAGAACACTGTGTTAGACTGTACCATTTCAGATTCAATGTGTGTGTCCGTTTGAATGCTTCCCCACATCATAACCCCTTGTGCATGGAAAGCTGGCATGTGTCAGGAAGTCATCATCTCCTTGACATTCCTGTCTGATGTGTGCAGGTAGTTTATTTTTGATAGCAGCAGAGCGCATTCAAACATGCCATCTTCTGGCTGCGCTCTGTAATAAGGTCCCCAAAGAGCTGATTCTGCTGATCACATAGCTCAGCCCTCTGTGAGCAACTCGGTTGTTCAACCAAGCCTATTAATACTTCCCCCAAACAGCCCTTTCTTATGCAAATTCTGCCCTTCTCTCCAAGAAGGAATGCTCCTGGTAGAAAAAAGACTATATCATGCATAGTAAAGGAGAAACCGGTTTTAGCTCTGTTTATTAGAATAGAGCAATATAACCAAACCTCTGGCCAGGGAAAGGCACATTTCAGCAATGTGGTAGTGTGGCAGCACTTTGAGTGAATAGTGACAATGTCTGGGTCCCATCACAGGGCCAAGGCAAGGTGTTGTCATCATATCAACACACACACATACACACTTGCTGAGTGGCAGTTTCTTACTGACTGGAGGAAAACACTTTTTCTTTTCTTTTCTTTTTTTTTTTAGATTAAAAACGGAAGTTTAGAAATGTCAGGCTCCCAGTCTACACCAGTACCATAGCTGGATGCAGACACCCTCTTCTTTCCCTGCCCCACACATCCCTGATCGAGGGCATGTTAGGCCCTGGGCTAGCCGCCGGCTGTAGTGTTCGCAGGCCTTCTACTCTGACCCCCAACTCTGAACTCGCACATATGAAATGCACGCGCGCCCCACCCCTAGGGGAAACCTCCACATCTGTGTATAATAAGTGGCACAGCGTGTGTTGTTGTTGTTTTCCAAATCAAAGACATACTTTATTTTAAAACAAGGGAGCACAACCTCTGCTCCCCCCAGGCCTTTTCTGCAGCTCCTCAAGGGTGCCCTGCCCCCCCCAGCTGCCAAATTCCCCCTCGTTCCATTTGAGCTCAACAGACTTTCGACACCTTTCCAACCCGACAGCCAAAAGCGGGCTGAGTCCGGGTGTGTGTGAAGGTGTTGACCAACCCTGAAGGCGCGCAAGCCTCGTGGAAAAGCAGAGCGCTTCACTTGTGTGAGATGGAAGATTTAAAATCCTATTCCCGTGTGCAAACACCCATAAATCTACACACAGAAGTTCAGACCTGTCTCTCCCACTCCACGCAACATTCCAGCGTATCGGATGTCAGCCAACTCAGCCTCCTCCTTGCAGATCCCAGTAATAAGGAAATAACTCTGTAAACTCCACAGGTTGTTGTTCTACCTGTTTATTTACTATAGCAAGTATATCCTACAGAGCATACATCTCCTAATTACAGTCCATGTGCAGAGAATAATGCATAGCAAGCATTAATCCAGTGGAGCAAGTTGAGCTTCACTCCACCTCAGCTTAGACGTTACATGATTGCATTAAGTCCAGCAAGCACTAGTCAGAAGACCAGAGAGAAGAAGAAGAGAGCAATTCCACCTCTCTCCAAAATGGCTACAGACAGAAAGCTAACAAGTCAGTACGTCACCAGAACATACAAACCATGTGACCAGCTCGTATTTCTTTCACACCTACTTTTCCCATGAGAAACAGGCAGGAAGTAGAAGACTAAACATGACTTGTTTACCAGCCATTCTGTACCTTACATATGTAAACAATGTGCCACAGCTGGTGTTTGTGCTACATGTCACAACAGTGTGTGTGTGTGTGTCCGGCTTCTGTGACAGAGCACAAAGTATTTGCACAAATTGGCAGCTGAGAACTACGTGTCTCTAGCATCCTCTGCACAAATCGGGGCCGACTCGTTAGATTCAACTCGTAGTTGTTGTTCTTGTTGTAGCTCTTTTTTTTTTTTTTTTCTGGCTTAATAAACAGAAGCCAGCTTTTCTAGTTTAATAAATAGAAGCCAGGGAAATCTGCGCAAATTGTGAAATGGAGTGGGCTCCGTTTCACAGTTTGTGCAAATTTCCCTAGCTTTAAAAAAATAATAATAAATTGCGCAAATAGCAGCCCGTTTTAAAAGTGGAAGTCCGTGTGCTGGTTCAACTCCTCCTGTGCAGGGTTGACGGAACAGAATCCGCAGGGCCAAGTCGAGAAAATCCATTGGATTTTCGCCCCTCATTGGATTCCTCACTCATACCTACTCTTCCCCTATTGCTGCCAGCAGCGAAGAAAGTGCAGTCTGTATCGGGAATCGGGATCACCAGTGTGCGTGTGTGTGCGTGCGCGCGCACGCACATGGCCCCCAACCCAGCATCACATGCAGCCCTCGGGCCGAAAAGGTTATGCACCTGTTTTAAAGGGATTTTTTTTTTTTTAAAATGGTGTGGAATGCCACCCAGCCTATATGTGGGCAGTGCACTCTGAGTAGGAAGGGTGAACTCTCTCTCTCTCTTTCTCTCTCTCTCTCTCTTTCTCTCTCTCTCTCTCTTTCTCTCTCTCCCTCTCTCTCTCTCCCCCCCTCCCCCCCTTTATGCTTTTTGTGTGCATGAGAAGTTAAATGCGGAGAAGGGAGAACACATAAAGTGAAATGGCAGGAACAAAATACTGTGTTGCACGGATAGCCACATGTTTTGGTGGCTACCAGGAGGAGGGCCTTTTCTGCTGTGGCACCCCGGTTGTGGAATGAGCTCCCCATAGAGGCTCGCCTGGTGCCCACATTGTACTCTTTCCGGCGCCAGGTGAAGACCTTTTTATTCTCCCAGGCATTTTATCTGGTAGTTTTTAACTGTTGCTGTAATTTGAACTGCTGCTAGCCTTGCTGTTTGTTTTTAATCTGTGGTTTTAAATTTTATAGTTATATTATATTGTATTTTATGCTTTTAACTGTTGTGAACCGCCCAGAGAGCTTCGGCTATTGGGCGGTATATAAAAAAAAAATGTATTAAATAAATAAATAAATGTGTGATATTTTGAGGGTGTGTCTAAAATGCTGGTGGGCCCCCTGAAACAGTGGCTGCCCGGGTAGACCATGTCTTAATCCGGTCTGGAGAGAGAGAGAGGGAGAGAGGGAGAGAGAATGTGTGAGGGTTGAAAAGAGTGAGGGGGAGAGAAATCAAGGCAAGGGTGTGCCCAAGAGTGTGTGTGCCCCCGCCCCGGGTTACTTGCCCGGGGCCCCGCTCAACCCTGGCAACGCCACTGTTTATTATTATTTTAAACCTTCAGTGGCTTCCCTCCCTCCTCACCTTGCTTCTCTGAACTCTCTTCCGTTCAGGGAAAGTGGAACAAAATGCTTTTACTGTGCCTTGGCTCTTTATAGCAGATAGAATTTCTTTCCCACATTAGAGAGAGAGAGAGAGAGAGAGGTGAATACCGATCCCCGATAATCCCTGGCCTTGACTTGCCCCATGTCAGGGGAATCTCTTAATACTCTGCTAGATCCTTTTTTCCTTCCTCTGTTTAAGAGCCTGTGTGCGCGCGAAGGAACATTAGGAGCAGCAGAAGAGATCTCCCGAGTAGCAAGCATCCTCCTTCGTGCTGCTACGAAATTTTCTTCTGTCTCACCTTTGGGACTGTTTCATATTACATGCTGTTCCACATCTGCACCCATAGGAGGGTCAAATAAAAGGTACCAGAAAGCAGGGACTGAGCCTGGCAAGCACAGACCAAGTTGGCGCATACGCGATACCAAATATATCGCAGTTTTTATTTTTAGCGTATGCCATGTGAATTTATTTTTAAATAAATTCTAAATTTAATGTATAATTACATTAACTTTATTTTTATTTTTAAAATTTAAGTGTGTGTGTGTGTGTGTGTGTGTGTGTGTGTAGCTTGCTTTCAGAAGCTGACATGCTTGAGCAGGTGTCAAGGTCCATCTGCCCCAGCACGACCCACCAGCGCTGCTGGTTGTTACCCTCCCACCACCACTGTTGTCAGGGGGGGGGACGACTGTGGCGTGACCCCACAATTCAGTTCCCTGGGGTATGTCTGCTTTAGTATGTTTAGTGTGTCTAGAATGTTGAACGGAGTGGGTGTGGTCTGTGATGTCTTGGAAAGGGTGGGGGGGAGGAATATATAAGGAGTGTTCGAGTGATGTCAGAGTTCAGTTTAGGTGGTTGAGGTTGTCGAGTTAAGAAGTAGAGTGTCGGGTTAGTGTGTTATGAGCAGGGCTTTTTTTCTGGTGGAACTCACCGGAACTGAGTTCCAGCACCTTTTCTTCTATTAATTGCATTACAATTTAATCGCCATCTACTCCCGAGGAAATGTAATCCAAGAGTTCCGGTACCCTTTTCTCCAGAAAAAAAGCACTGGTTATGAGAGAGTGTTTGGAGTGTGGGGAGAGTTGGGGAGTTAGGTTATTCGTGTCTTGTCAGGAGCTTTGAGAGAAATCAGTGCTTGTCTGAGGAGTGAAAGTATTTGGAGTTATAGGGACTTACCGGTAGGTTAATTACAAAGTGTTCGGTGTAGGCAGGTTTAAAGTTATTTTCTGGAACTAAGATTTGGAGAATTAAATAAACTTATTTTTATTTTGTTTGCTACCCAAATCCTGCGTGTCAGCTTGGCGTTATTAACCTGCATTACTTTTAAATCTACACACACACCTTTGTACCCACAGCATCATAAATTTGAGCTGGGTCCTTAATAACCAGTATTAATCTTTTCCCTCATTAATAGGGGAAAGGTTTCATTTGACCCTCCTCTCAGGTTTTTAAGTGTTGCTGCTTAACCTGAGAAGGGTTTATGCGCCTGGTCCTAAAGTGGAAGGGACTGTGTCGTCGCAGGGACCCCTTCCTCCCTCCCCTGCAGACATCCTCACCCACTTCTGGATGGGAGTTGAGTGCTTCTGGATGGGACCTTGACGCCAGGCCTTGCGTTTGGGGAAACGTAACTTGGTGGGTGCCCAGGGCTCCTTGGAGCTGAGAAGCTGCTCGGTTTCCATGCAAAAGCGCTGCTGCCGGATGAGGAAAGGCCGCGTTCTCCCATATGAGCCTGCCCAGGTTTTAAGGTCCTCAGGAGACACCCTTCTCTCTCTCTCTCCTGCCACTATTGGAGGAGGCACGTTTGGCAGGACTATGAGAGAAGGGAGGGAGGTCCTCCAGTCTAGCGCCATCTTTGTCCTTCCGCCAGCAGGCGAAGACGTTTTCATACGGGCTGGCTTTGAAGGGTACAATCCTACAGGATTGCGGGCAGGGCAAGAAGAATGGCAGCGGCTTTTTTTTTAGCCTCCCCATCCTCTGTTTGTGCTTTTTTTCCCGCTAGATGGTCCCCCTGAGCCCCCGTCTAGAACACGCACGTCCTTGGAGGCAGGGACTGGGGCCAAGAGGCCTTTGGACCTGGCCGATCCATGGCCTGGCACGCCGCCTCTCTCCCTCCATCCTCTTCCCGAGGTCGGAGCTCAGACCTCGGGAGAGGAGCCACCGTTGAGCTTTCGGCGGCTGTTGGGCGTGGGGGAGTTCCACGATAGGATCTTCCCCCCTCCAAGGTCGCAGCTCTGTCTCTGGTCGGAGCAGCCTACGACCGCTCAGACACATGCTCTCTAAGGGCACATTCCTATGCAAGTTTAGACAGGAAAAAAAAGGGCTACAGCTCCCAGCATGCCCCAGCCAGCAGAGCTGGGAGCTGTAGCCCCTTTTTCCGTCTAAACTTGCATAGGACTGTGCCCTAAGTGGATTTGTTTGCTGAAGTGGGTTTTAACTGGTGGGTGCTGTTTATTCCTTTTCACTGACGTGTGTGTGTGTTGTTTTTTTAACTGCTTTGCTTTTGCGTTTTACAACTTGCGTTTCATTTTATATTCGGTCGCCACGATCGGTCGCCGAAGTGCTACTTGCGGTGGAAAGGCGGGAGGTAAAATGAATCAATAAATGTCCGGGACTGGAGAGGGTGACAGTTGCAGTGCTGCCTGGGGGACCTCGTGGACGCAGTCGGTGGCCATCGTAGGCCATGGCAGTGGCAGCAGGGCCCTCGGGATAGGGGCCCGTCGGTGGCACTAAGCCGAGGGCCCACTCGAGCCTGGTGCCAGCCCTGCCCTAGGGCGGCTACGTGTCCTCTTTTTCAGAAGACAGTCCTCTATTTGAAAGGCGTCTTTTATTTGGATGGTGGCCCAGTCCAAGTCCAGTTTAAAGACAAAACTTTGTCCTCTTTTTTTGGCCCTCCCTGCCTTTCTGCCTACCAGAAGCCCTCAAGGCAGTTTCCTACCTAAAAACAACAGAGTAAAAAAATAACATCTGAGTATACATATAAAACACGAGAAGCCCCAGTGAAGGATACAATCAGCAGTCAAAAGAAAGAAAAAAAATACGGTTGGCTGCAGGGGTTGAAAATAAAGCGCGTCAGCCATATTTCCACCACAGAGGATGACGCTCCATTTTCTTATGTATTCTTCTGACGCACTCAGACCCGAGTTGAAACACAAGCTTCCCAACGTCCACGCCACACCGCCCTTCACCTCTGTTGTCTGGGCTTTGCCTTTTAAACTCTGGCGGTGACAAGTGAGTTCTAAATCCACTTCCACCACTAACATTGCTCTTAGCGGCCGGGTCGCTGTGAGAGAAGTATAATGGGAATATATTTCTGAAAATCAATGCCACTGTCAGTGGAATGGACTCCCTTGGGCCAAGCAGCCTGCTTTTACTGGAGTTTGTGGCGAAGGTGCCCTCCCCGCAGTCTCTGCCGTTCTCCCACCACCACAAACACACACACACACACACACACACACACACCATGTCCTTTTATATCTTCTTCACTATAAGAAGCAAGTGTTGAGTGACGGACTATCTTTTGAGCTGACCTTGCTCTTCTTTTCTGTCACGTATACATCATGTGATTTTAAAATTACAATAGAGACCCTATCATGCAAACCTCTCATTCATCCATCTTCTTCCTCCAACACCCACATTTCACTCCGGATCCCCCCTACTTAGCTTGTTTATCTGGTATGTGTCTTTTTATTCAAACCATTCAGATCTCCCCCAGCTCCGTTGAATCAAGTGGCTTGTTTGGTACAGGCAGTCCCTGGGTTATGAACGAGATCCAATCGCAAGTCTGTCTTTAAGTCAAATTTGTACATAAGTCGGAATACGGTTCCCCGGCTCTACGTTGTTTACATAGAAAACGGCATAAGATACGCCGTTTATGTAGAGTGCAGCGTAGTATACATTAAAAACGGCATTTCCGCAAATTGCGGCTGTTTTTACGTATACTACGCTATACTCTACGTAAACAACGTAGAGCCGGGGAACCAGTAAGTCCGGCGAGTGCCTCCGCTGGCGCTCGCCGGAGGCTCGGCAGTCCACTCGTAAGTACAAGTTGTCCATAAGTCGGACGTTCGTAACCCGGGGACAGCCTGGATCTCTATGTTTAAAATCCAGGACCTGGCATTTGGTCACTGTCATGCCCCCTGCCCATGGGCAAAACGTTATAGCTATAAGTATGTGAGGGGAGGGGGGAGTGTGGAATGTTGGATGTCTGCTGCTGATTGGCTGAGAGAGTGAGAAGGAGGGGTGAAGCCTGTGATATAAGCAGTGGGCGGGGTGTTGCAGAGGGTTGAGTGGGTTGCAGAGAGGAGTCTGAGAGGGAGAAGAGGGGGAGAGAGAGAGAGAGAGAGAAGGAGAGAAGTCTGAGTGGAGTCTAGAGAGAGAGGGGGCGTATTAGGTAGTGCTGCCTGAGAGAGACAGAGGGCGTGTTCGCACGACACGGGAACCGCGGGGGAGCAGAGGTCCCCTGCGGTTCCCGTGTCATGCGAACGCTGACCAGGGGCCCCCAGGCGGGCCGGCCGCGCTCAGGACGCACGCAAAGTGACCATGGGCCGGTAGAGGGGGTAAGCCCCTACCGCGTGTGGCCAACCTGCCGTGCGAACAGCGGGCGGCCGTCCCGTGGGGGGCTGCACAGAGGCAGCAGCCCAGAGCGGCCAGAGCTGCGGCCGCTCCAGCCTGTAGGGGCAAACGGCCCCTCTGGGCATCCCGAGTCGCCACCCCCTAGCGCCGGGAGGCCCGCACTGCGGTGCGGGGACTGCAGGGTCCGCCCACGCGTGCGGGGCGCAGGTCGTCCACGGCGCCCCGCCGGACCCCGCGGACAGCCCCCTGGTGCCTCCCCCGCTCACAGGCTGGGTCATGCGAACCAGCCCAGAGTGAGAGAAGGGGTGTGAGAGAGAGGGAGTTTACAACGTTTGGAATCCATTAACCGTATCTTATTTCCCTACCCTTGCTTGTAAATAAATAAACTTGTTTCCTTTTTAAAGATCTAAAAGGAGTGGTCTGAGTTGGTTACCCTGGAGGGGGCTGGTGGCAGCGGAGGAGATTGACAGAGCGGGGAGGTGGGATTTGACCATAATAAAGCTGAGAGTTCGGATCACAAGGTGGGGGGTGAGGGGTGAGGCGTCACAGACAGTCACTTTCTTGTGTAATCAAGAAACAAAACACCCCCCCCCAAAAAAAATCCCAAAATGGGCTACCCAAGGGTGGACAACTTGCAGCCCTCCAGATTTGGCCTACAACTCCCGTCAGACCTAGCCAGCATAGCCAATAGTGAGGACGATGGGTATTGTAGGCCAGAACATCTGGAGGGCCAGAATTGCCCATCCCTGGGCTGTACAAATAGAAGCAGACATCATTCAACTTTCTCCCCCTACCCTGCATTCTCGTAAAACCAGGAACGGGCAACTGCGGGTGATCTGGGGCCATTTTTTGCTCTCTGTGGGGGCACAACAGAATCCATGGCATGGCCCCTAACAAGGGGGGGGGGCTGCCAGTTTTCTGCTGCTCTGTAGCACTACAGAGCACTACAAGGGGTTACATTTAGCTTGTCTCAAAGCTAAATTTGGGTGCACTGTAGCCATTATGGACTTAAATATTATACCAAATTATCCAACTTCAAAACGTATTTTATTGGTTGACACATCCCTACGTGAAACAGAACTGTTACAAGCGAAGCTTATGAAGGTTTACTCAGAAGTAAGTCCTGCTGTGTTTCAACGGGGCTTATTCCCAGGCAGGAATAAGGGGGCGGCCCACTAGGGATGGAGGCCCGAATCTTTTTTTCATTTGGAGTCCCGAATCTCTGAGAGGCCGTCTGCCCCACCACCCTGCTGTCCATGGGCACTTGCTGAAATAAAGATACAGGGCCCCTGAAGATCTGAGTTGCATCTGATCCCCCTGGATTAGCGGGCTTTTGGCTCACATGTGCTGAACTTCCTGCTCCCCCCCCCTTGAATCTTTCTGCCAGAGGTTTTTTTCTGAAATCAAATGCCCTCCTCTCGCCTGTCCATACATCCCTTTTTACAAATAGGGGCTCCTTTACAGACACACACAGAGAGAGATTTTAGAGCATATGTAAATCAGCATGTGCAAATTTGTGCATTATTTTTTTTTTGTCCTGTGGGCCAGAGCCCCGGATCTTTTCGGAACCTACCGCCGCCCCTATTTCCAGGTAACTGGGATCATAGGTCTGCAGTCTCAGGAAAACATTGTCATACAGGCAGTCCCCGAGTTAAGAACGTCCGACTTACAGACAACCCATACTTAAGAACGGACTTCTGGGTTCCCCGGCGCTACGTCATTGATGTAGAGTACATAGGGTAGAATACTACGCAATTTGCGTACATGCCGACTTTAACGTATAGAATGCTGTGCTGTTCCGACTTACATACAAATTCAGCTTAAAAGGCATCCTTAAGAACGGAACTCGTTCGTAACCTGGGGGTCTGCCTGCACTGAGTTGTCTGAATTCATTCGGCTATGAGAGAAGCCGCCCCGAAACCCACCCACCCATCTCTCTGCCCATGTGTGTAGCTGAAGGTGTGCAAGGAATCCTTCCAACCTAAAGTGTCCCAGTGTGCAAATGTGCCAAAAGAGAGGGCGAATGAATGAGAATGACTGGTTTGAATGATAGTACTGTCACAAATCAGCGACAGGCCAAGTGACATGGGCTGGAAGAAGCATGGCATGATAATAAATAAATAAATAAATAAATAAATGATGCCTGCCTGTCATTTCTCGGCTCACTTTTTTTCCCTTTTTCCCTTTTTTTTTTTTTTTTAGACAATAGCTACTTTTCCACCACGGTGAATAAATTCCAAACCTTGCACACACACACACACACACCTCCCAATCTCACATACCCAGATGTGTTCATAGAAGAATGTAGACAGGACAGAATATAGGCATAATTATTCAAATGTGGCTGTTTTCATCCCGAGATCCCGCCCCCTCTCCTTCCCCCAAAGCGTGGAACTTGAGGCCTCCGTCTGTAATCTATCCCTGTAATGAACAATGCAGCGAGAGAGTGTTTCTCTTTATTCTCTCATTGAGATTGTTAAAGGTAATGTTGAATATCGATCAGTGGTACGCTTAGCGAGACGACGCACAGATTAATGTCCCTTTTTCTATCTTAATAGAAGCTTGCGGTGTGCAGGAAACACAGTGGACAAGTCAATTTGTATATCTTGGCACAGTATAGGGCAGTTTTCCTCAACCTGGGGCGGTATCCAACTGTGTCATCCATTAGTCTAAAACGATGTTGCGCTAGCAGAAACGAGGCTCCGAACTTATGCGCAATAGGAGAATCCAACAAAAGTTACATTTGCGCAAGCACAGTTGCACGTGTCGTTGGGCGTTACATTTGCCCAACCCCTTGTGCAGCTGCTTGCACATAATTAATCGAATCTGGAATTCAGGGATGAGACAAAACACGAGCATGTGTTCAACGAATTGCAAACATTTTCGGTGGGCACACGCTCGCATTTAGAGCGTCAAATGGGGCATGCGTGCATGTTAATTAGGGATGTATGAAATTCTCCTACATCCGTAACTGCCAGCACTATCAGTTTCTGAACATGGAATGCAGAGGGACACCATTTTGTCCTTCACCTCAGGCAGCAAAATATCTTGGGTTGGTCCTGTTCATCCTGTCATTCTGCTGCACTTGATGGGAAGCATCTGGTGATTCACGAATAAGGCAGGCATTCCATGAAATTATGGAATTTGAACTCGAGGTTGAATGAGCTTCAAATCCCAAATGGACTCGTTTTGAACTTTACGCCATTTCAGTCATCTTCTTCCATACAAACATGGCGTAATGCATTTCTGCTTCTGACAGCCTCCTCTTTTACTCGTTTGACAAATGACACTGTTTTCATAATGTATGGATACAATACAGTTTTCTAATATGATGAAAAGTTCAATAGGATATTTGCTTAATTTCTGTTCGTTATCATTCTCACTGAGGAGCCTTGATTTGGCTGTGTAAAGGATGCTTCCCTGCCCTGATGTTGTAATTGGATCGTACAGTAATACCTTGGATTGCAAGTAACTTGGTTTGAGAGCGTTTTGCAAGACAAGCAAATTTTTAAATATTTATTTAATTTTTTTTTTACTTGATATACAAGCAACGTCTTGCAATACAAGGACTGTAGTACAGCTTAAATTAAAAATCTCTGTACACATTTGGGGGGGATTTCGTTTTGATATAAGAGTGTTTTGGATTACAAGCACGTTTCCGGAACGAATTATGCTCTCAATCCAAGGCATGACTGTAGTCTGTTTTGTTCTCCTTTTCCCCCCCCTCATGTCGTCATCATCAGGCGATCACTCGTGACCGAGTAAGATTGTCTTCCAGGATAAAAGGAGGAAATTCCAAAGAAGATTGTGTAGACTCTAGCGATCGGTCCGTAAGTGACTGTGGAGGCCAATTCTAGATCCACACAGCTTCCCACAGTGAGGACACAGGTTACCAGATGGAAGATGGTCCTGTAAAGGATTCGTTTGACGTGCTTTTCGCTTAGCACGTTTCTCCCTTTCACCTTGCACTCGGGCTTCTTCAAAGTCCATGGAACCTTTGTGAAAGGCCAACTTCCATTTAGATCGTTCATGGGCCAGAGCTTCACAGTTTTTGATGTTTATATTGCATTTTTTTAGATTAGCCTTATGAACATCTTTAAACCTCTTATATTGACCACCGATATTCCGCTTTCCCTCCTTGAGTTGGGAGTAAAGTAACTGCTTTGGGAGATGGCAGTCAGGCATTCGAACAACATGACCGGTCCACTGAAGTTGGCGTTGAAGGATCATTTTTTCAACGCTAGTAGTCTTTGCTTCTTCCAGTACACTGACATTTGTTCGCCTATCTTCCCAAGTAATTTTAATTTCAGTTTTAAATTTTGTGTTGAATGTTTGTGAGGTTCTTATTGTATTTCTATTTTGTAGTGTGTGTTACTGTTTTTATATGAATTGTTGTGAACAGCCCAGCCGAGAGCTTTGGCTATTGGGCAGTATAGAAGCGAAGTAAATGATAATTTATTAACTAATAGTAGCAGTAATAATAAATGTTTTAAAATAAAATACGACTAGTAATGGTAGGAATGATGATATAATGATCACAACAACTCTGTTTTATTCTCCCTACGCAGATTCTTTAAGAAACATTCCTGCTGTAAGCCACGGTCCGCGCTCATCCCCGGCGGAGTTCAGCAGCTCCAGCCAGCGACTGCTGCGGGAGCGGAAGTCGTCGGCTCCTTCGCACTCAAGCCAACCCACCCTCTTCACTTTTGACTCGCCCTCAAATCACATCCGGTCCACCCTTTCTGCCAGCGCCCCGCAAGACTATCTCTTCCTGCACCAGTGCATGAGCAAAAAATCAGAGAATACCAGGTAGTATTTTTAATGTATTATTATGTAAAGTATTTTTATCCCGTTCTTTAGGGGGGGGGGGAAGGCTCCCAGAGCAGCTTACAATCAGTCAGTAGACAAGACGGTCCCTATCCGCAGGGTTATAATCTAAAAAAAGATACAACACAGAAGGAAAAAGGGATAGCGTGGGAAGAGGAAAAAAATTAAATAGACTTTCAGCAGGGAGGAGTGGGGAAGCTCTTGGTTTCCTAAAAGGTTGTCAGGCCTGGGGGCCATTTATTTACTTAAATTACTGGTTTTGTTTATTTCATTTAAATGTCTACCCTATAAGATTTCATAGATTTCATAGATCATAGAGTTGGAAGGAGCCTAGAAGGCTATCGAGTTCAACCCCCTGCTCAATGCAGGAAACTAGAGGAGGGGTCTCCCATCCAAATAACAACCAGGCCTGACCCTGCTTAGCTTTCCACACTCGGACAAGCTGAGCCAGCATGAGCCAGGTTGACTCACACAAAAAAGAGTTTAAAAACAGGCTCAAAACAACATAAAGTTTGTTGTATGTAAAAAAGTGTTCCCTAATGTCAGGAGATTAAATATTTACTCACTGCCTGCAAAACATTATGAAGGAAATGTAGTTGGCTCTATCTATACTGCATGCCTATGTCTGTTTTATAATGGTTTAATAATGGTTTGAGAGCCAGTGTGGCGTAGTGGTTAGAGTGGATTCATCTTGGAGACTATCTTTTTCAGAGATCACTGCAGGCATTTATATATAAAAACTGACTCATACTGAGGATCGAAATGAGTCTCTTTATTCCATTGGATCATTTTGGATGTTCTCCAGTTTTGTTGTACCCCAGTGGGATTCTTCACATGTTCTTATGTTCTGATACCCGTCAGATATCTCTGAGAACCATTATATTAATATGAAGATATTGTGTGTTCCTATATTCCACAACTGTTTAAAAAAAATGGCAACACATTAGTACCCTGACGTCTAGAATAACAACTGCACGCTACCAATTACACATAGAATTATACTATTTCCTATAGTATACTATATTGCCATAACTTTAATATGGATTGTGGTGGTGGATGGGCCAAATTCCGGATCATAATTCCTGTGTGAATGGATTTAGTACGATTATACCTATTGCCAGTTTCACCAGAGGAAGAACATTTCTGTTTGATACATGTTGGGAAAATTGGAAACAAGCTTGTCAGGAAACCTCTCTCGAACATGTCTGTTTTGCCTCCTCATCACATCATAGCAAAACATAGTGGTAATCTGCTCTGGAAACATGGAAGACCGGGGGTTCTCACCATAATCCTTCCAGCTGGGAAGTGGCCCAACGGGCCGTGGGTGACAGCCGAGAAGGAACCAAGAGCATGAAGCGAAGGAAGACGATCGCGTGCTGGAGTCTCACAGCTGGATTCTCACGGACCCAAAGGATTCCCTGAGTTTAAGAGAATTTCACTCCCACATCTGTCTTTCATTAATAATTTTAAAATATGCTTTACTTCAGATGAAATTAATGAAAGGTTATAAATAAAACAAGCCAGCCTGAGATCCAGCTGGTTGGAACCTTTCGAGTGCGTGTCACTTTAGCTGTTCGGATGAGAGCTACTTACACATATTTCTCTCTCTCTCTCTCTCTCTCTCTCTATATATATATATATATATATATATATATATATATATATATGATTTATTTATTTGCTGCATTTTGATCCTGCTTTTCAGACAATTATTGTCTCCCAAAGCAGCTCGCATCAATATTTTTTTTTAAAAGAGAGACAGGCCCTGCCTTCAGGCTTATGAGCTGAAACAGGCAAGAGATGCTGAAAAAGGGGTGAGATCAGTTTTCGAGGCCGGAACATGGTGGGGAGCTATAAGCGGGCATTTACACGCACTTCAGGCCTGGTCGATCTTCCCTTGCTGGTTGTTCTTGCTGGAATAGCCATGGATGCCTCTTGCTCCTTTCCCCTGCCTTCTGCTGTCCCAGGCTGTGGTTGGAGCTGAGTGGCCTTTCTGGCAGGCAGGGGGAAGCGAGCTCCCTGCAGCTGCTCCTTCTCTGGCCCATGGATGGGCCAGGTGGGTCTCCCCCTTGGCTTGATGTCATTCCTGGGAAGTGGGAGGGTGTAGCCACCCAGCGGCCCTGGCTGGTAGCGGACCCCAGAGTCTGCTTCTCTTCTGCTCTCCAGTCCCAGGGCAACTGTCACCTGGAGCCGAGCATTCATATATAAATATATGATAAGAGAGACAGTTGTATCCTACGGTCACGGGAGGCTGGTGAGTGACTCCTCTTTTGGTGGGGCTCCTTAACCTTTGCAGGTTTTATTTGGAGCTTTAAAGGAGCTGCCCGTGGCGCTGAACTCCATCCCCAAGATAGGTTCGCCACCATGGAGCACCATGAATAGCTCCAACGAAGCTCCAAAGACAACCTACAGAACCTGCGATGGAAAAGGCGCCCCACCGAAATAAGAGTCGCCAGACAGAGCTACGAACCACACGCGGGCAGTGCTGTGCCTCCACAGCAGTGCGGAGCCCTTCCTTTCCCCAGCCACCTATGGCCACAGCCACTAATGCTAAAGATTTGATCCCCCAACATGTGTGAGGCCCCCCAAAAGTCCTTCCCTTTTTTCAGACCACGGTAGGAGGCTCAGAGCCAGCCATACGGTCACATCAGACCGTCCAGTTTTACTTCTCTGAAGTCTCTGCTCATCCTGTTGTACTCTCAGCGGTTGTGCTTAAAACTCAGTCCACCACAGTTGGGGACTGAGAGGTTGCGGAGGGGCTATAAAGACATTTACGTTTTAGGCCAGATTAACGATTTTGGCCTTCCTCGAAGAATCATGGAAATTGCAGCTGGTTACGGTGCGGATTTGTCACAGACTTCCTCCTCCTCCTCCTCACGGAGCTCCCATTTTGCAAGTTCCCGGGAAGGCAGATAAACCAGCTCAAGTCTGTGGTGTTAAGATACGTCCGCATATTTACCCAGTGTCCAATGGATGGGTTTACCTCTCCCTCATCCTTCTCTTCCGCCTTTTTCGTTTTAGGAGTGCTAGTTTCTCTCAAGCCACGAGATCCTCGTTCTTCATGAGAAGCGACCCCTCCGTTCAGAAGCTCTCTCAGGGCAACGGGCACTGCATCAACGGGATGGGCGGACAGGTCCACGGCTTTTACAGCTTGCCCAAGCCCAGCCGGCACAACTCAGAGCTCAGGGACAGTGCCTACGACCTCCCGAGGAGTTTCGGATGCTACGCCCACGCCAAATCGAGCCTCACGGGCTCCGAGACGGATAGTGAGGAGGTCTATACCTTTAAGACCCCCAACAATACCCTGTGCAAGGAATTCGGAGAGCTTTCCACGGACTCCTATGACGTCCCGGGCACCCCTCTGTCGATTTATCAGATCCCAAGGACATTCACGCTGGACAAGAACCACAATGCCCTGGCAGTGGCGTCCAGCGAAACGCCTGCCACCCCTCCTCCAAGGCCTCCTAAACCGGGGCAGGCAGAGTCCCGGTGGGGCAGTCCACAGCAGCAGCACCTGCTGGACGGTGAAGGCCTGGGCCTGGTTGCTGCTACCATCCCCAGAAGGAACACACTACCGGCCGTGGAGAACTGCAGGCTGCACCGAGGTAAGTATGGGTTCTTCAGGTGGGGCGGTCGGCGTTGGATGGCTATCACTGGTGTGGTGGAGCCAGGGCTCACAGGGATGCAGCAACGGCACTTTCGATGAGCAGGAGCGCTGATGTCATCTGCCACCTCCCACCCCTCAACGTTCCCTGTTCCCATTGAGCTTAGCTGCAGTCTTCACAGTAGCTGGGGGAAATTATTATCATTTATTATTTACATTTATTAATCGCCCATCTGGCCGGCAACCGGCCACCCTGGGCAATGTACATAAGCTAAAAACAAGATAAAATACATTTAAAACATTATAAAAATTTTTAAAAAACTTAACCCACCCCATATTCCCGCCTGAACAGCCAGGTTTTTAATGAGCGGCGGAAGCTCAGCAGAGAGGGGGCATGGCGGAGGTCACTCGGGAGAGAGTTCCACAGTACGGGGGCCACCACAGGAAAGGCCCTCTTCCTCGTCCCCACCAGTCTAGCTGCTCTGGCTGAAGGGACAAGGAGAAGGCCGTCTGTGGCAGATCTGGTTGAGCGGCCCACTTGGTGTTGCTGGAGACGCTCCTTGAGCGTCTGTTCTGTTCCTGGGATAAATGGATTATCCCAGGAACAGAATATTGTTGTGAGCTATCCGTGTTGCAATGCAGAGTATTTTGGGGTAGCTTGGGTCTTGGAAGGGGGGACAGTTAGGGCCCACTAGCTTTACAAAATACCTGCTCTTGCTGGAGATGAAAACTGGCTAGGACCAGTGTGTGTTGATATGGATCAGCACGGCTGCCTGAATGTTTGGACTCCTTGGGGGCTTGGCTACTGGCAGGATGAGCACCCGCACTTCAAAATTGACCACTAAACTATGGGTTGCATCCAGACTTAGTCATGCTTAGAGTAGACCCATTGAAATCATTAGGACATAAGTTAGCCATAAGCCTAACTTGAGAGCCAATGTGCCGTAGTGGTGGGAGTGTCGGACTGGGACTCGGGAGATCCGGGTTCTGGTCCTGGCTTCGGCCATGAAGCTCACTGGGTGACTTTGGGCCAGTCACTGACTCTCAGCCAAACCTACCCCATAGGGTTGTTGTGAGGATAACACGGAGAGGAGCAGGAGGATTATGTAAGCCGCCTTGAGTTCCTTGCAGGGGAAAAAAGGCAGGGTATAAATATAATTGTAGAGAAAGCCAACCTAAGCCCCCTGCCTGACACACACACACTCACCAAGGAGGGGGGAAGGAGACCCGGGGGGGGGGGGAGACAGCCAGTCTCCACAGATGCCAAAGGAGACAAACAACATCTGCATAGAATCACCCCAGGGGGGAAGGCAAGAAGCATCACCAAGTTTGTCAATGCTCTCGCATATCAACCTCATCTACATAAGACTTGAATACCTCTCCAGAGCAGACACTTCGGCACCCCTAGGAAATGGCCACTCAACACCATAGGATGGGACCATTAAACAAGTGACTTCAAAAAGACCCCATCCCACCGGGGGGGGGGGTCACCCCACCTGACCCAACCTGTTTTCTAAAAGATACTTTTGTGGCTATAAGTTATCCCTTCGTTCTGGGCTAAGGGTGAGGCACTGAAAACCTCAGAGAAGGCCCGCCCCAGGGCTCGCTACCCCCTTAGCATTGAACCCGCGCAGAAGACCAGGTTGTCGGTCTTCCACTATAATTAAATAAATAAATAAATAATTTTTGTTGCAAAATATCAGATGTTTGGCAAATTCTGAATGTTTGCCAAAGTTCAGCTCTCTGTTACACCTGCTTCCCCAGCTCAGGATCGCTGACGGGGAAGGACAATCTGATATTGATGCAGTAGAAGTTTGTGCACCGAAATGGCACTGCCCCTTCCATCATCACCTTCCTTAGGCGGCCTCTGCGCTTGACTTACATAGAGAATGCTAGGCGCTGAATCAGTGCATCCAACCCTTACAGCAGCCTTCTGCAGCCTGGCGCCCTCCAGATCTGTTGAGCTACAGGCCCCATAATCCCCATCCAGCTGGGGAGAATGGGAGTTGTAGTCTGGTCTGGCACCTCTGGAGGGCCTCAGGTTGCAGCATGTTGCTTTATATCATCCACATTCCCGGGTCTGAGGCCCATGTTAATCCTCCATCTGAAAGGCAGGAGGGGCACCTGTTGAGTTAAAGCGCTCAATAAGCCTGCTTACCGTTCATTAACTGTAATTTCAATGTCGCTGGTTTTAGCTTCTTCCTGCGAGACCTACGAATATCCCCAGCACAGTGGCGGCGGCGCGGTTCAGTCCGCGGAGTCTGTGAATGTCGGGCTCAGTTCATATCTGGTGAGTTATTGGTGCTTGATTAGCCGACCCAAGTTGAATTTCCCTTGTTCATTCTATCCATCACGCACCTGGTTGGAGGATACGGCAATTATATGGAGCATTGTTTTTAACCATTATTTTTAAATGTTTGATTCAAATTTCATGGGGCTGGATAATGGGTGGGGCTGCCTTTGAGAACTGTTTGGAAACCTCAGCTGGCCCAGAATGCTGCTTGTTACAACAGTTTCACTGGCTACCTGTCTGTTTCCGGGCTCAATTCAAAGTGCTGGTTATGACCTATAAGCTCACATGGCTTGGGACCAGGCTACCTGAAAGACCAGCTTCTCCCATACGAGCCTGCCCAGGTTTTAAGAACTTTGGGGGAGGCCCTTCTCTCAGGTCCGCCACCTTCAGAGGAGTGTTTGGTGGGGACAGAAGAGAAGGGCCTTCTCGGTGGCAGCTCCCAGCCTCTAGAACTCTCTGCCAAGGAAAGCTAGGTTGCAGGGGAGGCCGGCGGTGACTCCTACGTCAGTGGGGCTCCTTACTCATTGCAGCTTGTATTCTGTGCTTTATAGGAGATCTCCATGGTGCTAAACTCCATCCCCAAGATAGGTTCACCACCATGGAGCACCATGTATCGCTGCTATAAAGCTCAGAATAAAAGCTGCAATGGATAAGGAGCCCCACTGACATAGGAGTCACCGGCCTCCTCTGCTAGGTTGGCTCCCTCTCTGTTGTCTTTCTGCTGACAGGCAAAGACATTTTTATCCAAGCTGGTCTTTCGCATGTAAGCTGTTCTGTTGGCTTGGGTGCTGTTTTTATTCTTTTATGAATTGTGTTTTTTCACTATGTTTTAAAGTATTTGTTTTATAATTATTTTAACCAAGTTTTCATTTACAGATTTTGGTTCCTCTTATTGTCAGCTGCCTTGGGCACCATTTTCTTGGTGGAAAGGGGCGGGGTATAAATCAAATAAATAAATAAAATGGAGGAGGGCAGGGCACGGATCTTGCCGTTCCTGATCTAGGATATGGTTCATAGCACACACATGCCTACCCAGACACTACGTTCAGCATTTGAGGCCTTCTCCCGAGTGCCACCTCCGAGGGAGGCTCGGATGGCGGCAACAAGGAAGAGGGCCTTCTCAGTGGTGGCCCCTGATTATGGAACAGTCTCCCCACTGAGGCCTGCCTGGCACCAACTCTGCTATCCTTTCGGCGCCAGGTTAAGACTGCCCTCTATGCTGAGGCATCTAATGGCTCTTAATGGGGGGGGGGGGGTCAGCTGTTTTTTCTCTTATCAAGTCCAGTTGTATTGAATTTGTTTTAGTTGTTCAAATTCTTTGAAATTCTGCTTTATTTTATATTGAATTTTTTATGCTGTTTTTATCAAATTTCTATTTTGTATGGCATTGTATGAATTGCTGTTAACTGTCCAGAGAGTTTTGGCTATTGGGTGGTGTAGAAATGGTGGTGGTGGTGGTGGTGGTGGTGGTGGTGGTGGTGGTGATGATGATGATGATGATGATGTTGTTGTTGTTGTTGTTGTTGTTGTTGTTGTGTGGAGAGAAAGCCTGAGCACACTGCTGAACCCTGACACATTGAACCCTGACATGTTTTCCCCTTTTTCCGGTGTCACCCCTCTGTCTGCATAATCCCCACCCGGGGCACAGGAGACACAGTTCTAGGCAGAGCGGTTATACATAGGCCACATCTGCATACCTTCAATGGGGCACATTTACACTTCCCTCAAGGAAGCGCATAACATTCCTGAGGTGGGGAGGGTGCAGTCTCAAAGAGCTGCAAAGTACCCCAAAGTACCCAAGAGTTGCCAGCACCCGAAAGGCGCCACCACCCCGCGGGGCGGGACCAGCCCACCTGATCATCAAGGGCAGGGAGGGGGCGAGGGAGGGTAGAAAAGATAAGTGGCGAAGGACAAAGGGTTGTTGGGAACACGGTACAGGCTTGCACGGGTCAGGTCGATAGCTCCGGCTAGGGCCAAGCAACTTCCAACCCCGGGAAGGGCGACCGGCAAAGCAAACCACTATGCTAGATCTTAGAGTCAGATTCTCTGGTAATTCTCTGCATTCGAGCTAAGCCTACCTAGAAAGCAAATTGAATACTTCCGTTCCTCTATCTGCATTGACTGCTATGTTTATACTGTGAAATTCCTGTAGTCTATTAGTTCCCCTCCATTGAACTCTTTGAAATTGACCAGAGTGTGGCTTCCCTGTTTCAGAGGGGATTCCATGTCAATATCACTCACTGCTGAAACTGAAGGTTTTGGCAGCAGGTGCCGGTTAACCCATAAGGTGCTGAACCCGCACAATGGACCAGGTTCAGTCTGCCACATGTTGTAAGGAAACCATCAATAAGCATGGTGGGACACAAAGAACTGCATCATATCACTGAAAGTTTTCCTCTTGACCATCTGGGAATTGTTCTCAGTTTTCTCTCTTAACACACACACACACACTTGCCTCCGCCTCTTATTTCACCGGGCACTCCCCACACAAGCTGTTCTCTGGAGTCCTGGGGACTAGAAACTTGGTGCGTGTGTTCTTAAACTTAAACCTGAGATTCTCAGAACACTGCACTCAACAATTCCAGGGACCCCACTTGCCTTGAAACTGAGCACCCTCTGCGGTCTTTTTCCCTCTGGCCCTGCTGTCGCTTTCATGTTGCTCTCTGCTCATTTTCCAGCAAAACAAAGCTACGGTGGCTCGCTCTCACAGCGCTGACTCAGAGGACAACTACGTCCCCATGAACCCGGGTTCCTCGATCCTGCTCAACACGGAGCGGTCGAATGACAACTCCCAACAGCTCTACATCCCTATGAGCCCCGGGCCTCATCACCTGGATGCAATGGGTCTGTCCTCTTCTACTTTCCCGGTTCATAAAGGCAGCAACAGTTCCCAGCTGCACCGGCGGATGAGCGAAATCCAGCCTCCACCCGTCAACCGCAACCTCAAACCAGATCGCAAAGGTAAGCCCCTGAGCCCACAGTTCCGTTCCCACTCAGGGCTCGAGGGAAACGTGATGATGATGGTCATTCCATCTGGAGCAGTGTTCTCCAACCTTGGGTCCCCAGATGTTTTTGGCCTACAACTCCCAGCATGCCCCAGCCAGCTACGCTGTGTCATCTGTTAGTCTAAACCAGTGTTCTCCAACCTTGGGTCCCCAGATGTTTTTGGCCTACAACTCCCAGCATGCCCCAGCCAGCTACGCTGTGTCATCTGTTAGTCTAAACCAGTGTTCTCCAACCTTGGGTCCCCAGATGTTTTTGTCCTACAACTCCCAGCATGCCCCAGCCAGCTACGCTGTGTCATCTGTTAGTCTAAACCAGTGTTCTCCAACCTTGGAACGCTGGCTGGGGCATGTTGGGAGTTGTAGGCCAAAAACATCTGGGGATCCAAGGTTGGAGAACGCTGCTCGAAAGAGTCCATTAAGCTATTGCTCAGCCCTGACTCAGCGCTCTTTCTCCTCCAGCAAAGCCAACGCCGCTAGACTTGAGGAACAACGCCGTCATTGACGAGCTTCCCTTTAAATCGCCCGTCACTAAATCCTGGTCCAGGCCTGGGTGAGTATGAGGTTGGGTAGTTTTGTTTCGTTCTCACAGGCCTCTCAAAAGAACCTGGCTCTTTAAGGGGAGGTTTTTATGGCTGTGTATTTGTACCACAAGTACACAGCTGGAAAATCCTGGGACAGTCTCCCCCTGGTCGAGTTGCATGCAGAAACAAAGAACCTCATGGGGGCGCAAGAGAGAGCTGCCTGAACATATGAAGAATATATTGTGGTCTTTCCAGCCCCACAAGGATGTGATCTTCTTGATGCCAGAGATATGGGGCTGTGCCTTACCAGGAAACAAATGAGTGTGGTTGCCAGATATCTTGCACGAGAAAAGGCGAGATATAAATATAATATAAATAAATAAATTAAGCTGAAATTATGCTAATTTACATATGCTCTAAACTCTCTCTCTCTCTCTCTCTCTCTCTCTCTCTCTCTCTCTCTCTCTGTCTTTAAAGGACCCTGTCTCCTAAGAACACCCCTATCTGCAAAAAGGGGTGTATGGACAGGGGAGAGGAGGGCATTGGATTTCAGGAAAGAACCTCAGGCAGAAAGATTCAAGGGGGAGGAGGCAGCAGGAGGGGAAGCACATGTGGGCAAAAAGCCCGCTAATCCAGGGGGATCCGACGCAACGGAGATCATCAGGGCCCCTGTCCCTTTCTTTTAGCAAGTGCCCATGGACAGCAGGGTGGTGGGGCAGGTGGCCTCCCAGGGGTAGTTTTGGACTACAACTCCCAGCATTCCTTACCATTGGCCATGCTGGCTGGGGCATGCTGGGAGCTGAAGTTGAAAACATCTGGAGAGCACCAGGTTGGGGAAGGCTGTTGCAGACAGTGAGAGTTGGGTTGCCAACGTCACATATGAAAATATGAGGCTGCCTTATATTGAGTCAGGCTATTGGTCCATCTATTGCAGCACTGTCTACTCTGATTGGTTACACCTCTCCAGGGGCTTTGGGCAACGGGTCTTTCTCAGCCCTGCTCCCTGTGATCGATTTAGGTCAGTGTTTCTCAACCTTGGGTCCCCAGATGTTTTTGGCCTACAACTCCCAGCATGCCCCAGCCAGCATAGCTGGCTGGGGCATGCTGGGAGTTGTAGGCCAAAAACATCTGGGGACCCAAGGTTGAGAAACACTGATTTAGGTGGAGATCCCAGGGACAGCACCTGGGATCTTCTGCACATAAAGCATGTGTTCCGTCACTGAGTTATATGACCCCTGCCCCATAACCATAGATGAACGAGGTGACCCACTGATCCCTGGATGGACTTGACCCACTCATCTTTCAGTTTGCAGATGAACGGAGACAAGCCAGTTGTGCCACAGAGATGCCTCCAACTCAGACTCCAGTCTCCTCAAATAATATCTTTAAAGGACAGAAAAATCTAGGTCAGCCCAGCAGGATCCCCCCCACCCCCTCCAGAGTGCTCCACCCTGAGCGACTGTTCTGTTGCACGCTTCCAACAGGTCACTGTGGGCCACTCCTCTTTATGGTTGGGCACTGAGGACATCATCTGCACAGCACTTCAAACGCGTGTGCGTGGTTGGCTGCCCTGACGATGAGGGTGTGGCATCCACGGACCAACCTAGAGCTGTGGGTCCTTGATCCTGTGCCCTCATCGTGCCTTTCTCAGCGCCATGCAACTTGGAAGGTGTTGGAATTCAGATGCCTGCTTAAAGTCCTGTGAGCTTTACCTGTGTGCCTGCTACCTCTAATTTGCTTTAGCTTCCAGCACACAAATAGTAAATTCCACCCACAGTCCGACTTGTAGCTCTCCTGCTCCCTTGCAGCAATCAGGACCGATGCCTTGCTAGTCTAACTGTTTTATTATATTTCATAAAACAATTACGAACTACAAGATACAAAGACAGTTCTGAGAGCATAACATAGACATCTGAAATTTGAAGAAGAGAGACGAAGAATCAGAAAGCACAGCAAACATACACACCCAGCTGTCCCAGAGAGCCAATGGGAAACAGGACAGGCATATGACAGTATAGCAGCTGTCATATTATGTAACACCCACTTTCTCCTACTAGATGTCCAAGGACATCTAGATATGGAAACAAGGAACACCTGTTCCAAAGACCTTCAGCAGTGCAATGCTGAAGTGCCAACTGATTATGTTTTACTGAATGAAAAACTTTCAAGCAAGCACAAGCTTGATAATCCAACAGAAGGTTCAGCTTTGCAAACCCAATTCCTCGAAAACAAGGAAGCCACCTGGAGACTCATGATCATCTCTTCTCTTGTCAACTCTCATTACAGCCAGACTTTCAACTCCAACTTTTCCCAGTACTGTCGTCCCATCTCTACCCAAAGCATCACCAGCACTGACTCAGGAGACAGTGAAGAAAATTATGTGGCCATGGTAAGTCCCAGCAGAATCCGAATCCATGCCCTGCCACTCGGGTTCCTCTTTCTTGTATTGCAGGGGTGGGCAGTGTGTGGCCCTCCAGATGCTTTGCCCTACAACCAGGGATGGGGACTTGGACTCGAGGACTCGACTCGTGAGTCGGACTGAGTCCCCCCTCTGACTCAACTCGGACTCGAGTCCCAATATTTTTCATGGGACTCGAGACTCGACTCGGGACTCGAGACCAAGGACTCGTCAACATCCCTGCTTGATGCCACCTGCAGGTGCTGCCTGGACCCAGTTGCAGTAACAATCCAAGTTTATTTTTTAAAATCCTTTTCCTAAAATGCAACCTTTCAGACATTTTGGGTTTGGCTGCCTCTGCCTGCCTGTTTGGGGTTCCCAGCTTCCTCTGCCTGCCTGGTCTCTTCTTAACCAGTTCCACAGTTTGAATTATCCAAGACAAATGCTTCTGCCTGCCTGCTTTGGGGTTCCCTGCCTCCTCTGCCTGCCTGGTTATTTTGGGTTTGTCTGCCTGGTCTGTTCTTGTCAAAATCAGTGGCAGAGTTTTGAGATAAAAAGGCACACTTGTGCCTAGAATTTATTTAAGCCACACATCTGAAGTAGCCTTATTTTGTTGGGGGAAAACCCCATTGATTTTAATAGGGACTCGTGGAGTCAGCTTTGGGAGGGACTCGGGACTCGTGAGTCACCATTTTGGACCAAGGACTTGGACTCAGACTCGAGACTCAGGTCCAAAGACTCGTGACTCGACTCGTGACTCGAGACCAAGGACTCCTCAACATCCCTGCCTACAACTCCCATCTGCCCTAGTAAGCATAGCCACTGGCGAGGGATGATGGGAATTGTAGGCAGTGGTGTAGTGGTAATTTTGAAGTGCAGGCACAGGCACTCATCGTGATAGTCCCCATAGCCACGCCCCAAGAGAGAAGACAAAAATGCAGGCAGCTGGGTTGATCCATATCAACAAACCAATTCTAACAGTTTTAATCTCCACCAGGTGCAGGTGTTTAAGAACGTAAGAAGAGCCACATGCTGGATCAGGCCAAGTGTCCACCTAGTCCAGCATTCTGTTCACACAGTGGCCAGCCAGCTGCCCGCAGGATCCCACAAGCAGGACCTGAGTGCAACGGCACCTTCCTGCCCATGTTCCCCAGCAACCGGAGTACATAGGCATACAGCCTCTGATACTGGAGGTAGCATGCAGCCATCAAAACTAGTAGCCACTGATAGCCTTCTCCTTCTCCATGAATTTGTCCAATCCCCTTTTGAAGCCCTCCAGATTGGTGGCCATCACTACATCCTGTGGAAGTGAATTCCACAGTTTAACTCTGCGCTTTGAGAAGAAGTCCTGCCTTTGATCTGTCCTGAATCTCCCACCAATCAGCTTCATGGGATGACCCCACTGGGTTCTGGTATGAGTAAATGTCTCCCTGTCCACTTCCTCCACACCTTGTTTTCTCTGCACAACAGTTTATAAGGCTGTTGGGTTTTAATTGCCCATTCAAGACCAGGCCACCCCAAAATACTTTGCCTTACAACAAGGCAGTGTTCCTCAACCTTGGGTCCCCAGATGTTTTTGGCCTACAACTCCCAGCATGCCCCAGCCAGCTATGCTGGCTGGGGCATGCTGGGAGTTGTAGGCGAAAAACATCTGGGGACCCAAGGTTGAGGAACACTGCAACAAGGATAGCTCACAACTATATGTTGTTGCTGAGAAAATTTGTTTCCTTCCCAGCTGCTGTGAGGATTGCAGCAAAGCTCAGAGGGAACCGGGAATCCTGTGGGTGGGGGAAGACAACAGTGTCCCTGCTAATAATAATAATAATAAAAAAACCTGCATCGCTTCGCTGAGAGAGTCCTGGCTCCACTACACCGCTGGCTGCAGGCCAAAACATCTGGAGGGCCACAAGTTGCTCAACCCGTGGCACTGAGTGCGCCTGTCCATGGTGGCCTGTAAAGGACATTTCCAATGCGCCTTTTAAAATTCACACATATAAGGCCTGCACGTGTGTCTGTTTCGGTAGTTCTACCATTGATCATCAATATTAGAGGGAGGCAAAAGATGGGAGAAATCGAGTCTCCCCTTTCTATTCTCCCTGGCCTGTTTCCTAGCGATGCTGGTAGCCACAACAGGCTCTCTCAAAGCATTTTAGAATTGTTGCCAAAAATGGGTTCCCAAGGAAGGAATTTCCCCCCAAAACGTGTCAGGCCTGGAAAAAAATCTCATTCTGGCATCTGGAGGCGTGTGTGTGTCGTCCCCCCCCCCCCCGACTTCTAAAGCATAGCGAGCTTTAATAAAGGATCTTCAACCAACTGAAACGGAGCTTATATACAGCTTTTAATTAGAAATGCAAACAATCTTGCAAAGAAATGTTACCTGTACTGTAAACTGCTAGCGTGAATTAGGAACTAGCGTGAATTAGGAACTACACCACTGCCTACAATTCCCATCATCCCTTGCCACTGGCTATGCTTACTAGGGCTGATGGGAGTTGTAGGCCAAGTGCTGTAGGCCAGGGTATCTGAAGGATCGTCTCCATCCCATATGGACCTGCCCGGACACTAAGATCCTCTTCAGCGGTCATTCTCCAAGAGCCCCTGCCAAAGGAAGTGAGGCAGGTGGCTACCAGGAGGAGGGCCTTTTCTGCTGTGGCACCCCAGTTGTGGAATGAGCTCCCCAAAGAGGCTTGCCTGGCACCCACATTGTACCCTTTCTGGCACCAGGTGAAGACCTTTTTATTCTCCCAGGCATTTTAATCATTTTAATCATCTTAATCATTTTTATCTTGTAGTTTTTAACTCTGTTACTGTAATTTGAACTGCTGCTAGCTTTGCTGTTTGTTTTAATCTGTGGTTTTAAATTTTATAGTTATACTATATTGTATTTTATGGTTTTTAATTGTTGTAAACCACCCAGAGAGCTTCAGCTATTGAGCGGTATAAAAATGTATTAATAAATAAATAAACCACATAAAGGGAAAGGAAAGGAGAGATGTACCCAGCCTCTGCTTGGTTACTTTCCTCATTCCCTGCTTTCCTCTAGGCCAGGGGTAGGCAACTTGGAGCCCTCCAGATATCTTGCACTACGACTCCCATCATCCCCGACTAGGGGCCACACTAGCTGCGGATGATGGAAGTTGTTGCCCAAAACAACTGGAGGGCACCAGATTGCCCCCCGCTGCTCCATGCTAATCTGTCACGAACAATGGTAAAACTTGAAAGCCTTGTTATCACCTCATTCAGTTGTTGGAGCAAGAAGCTGCCCTTGCACTCCAGCAAATGACGCCGTCGCTCCTGCTGTGGAAAAAGCCCTGGAGCTGTGCTCCACACCACACCATTAGTCAGGAGAGCTAGTTAAAACCTCCAGGTGCAGGGGCACAGCATACCTCAGACTGCCACTTGCATAGGTTGTGTATGGGGGGAAATGGCAGAGAGGACCTGCTGTCTTCATGCTCTGTTTTGGGGCTTCCCAGAAGTATCTGGCTGACCACTTTCAGAAACAGGATGCTGGACTAACTAAATAGCCAGTGTGGCGTAGTGGTGAGAGTGTTGGACTGGGTTTAAGTCCCTATTCATAGCCATGAAGCTCACTGGGTGACTTTGGGCCAGTCACTGACTCTCAGCCTAACCTACCTCACAGGGTTGTTGTGAGGATAAAATGGAGAGGAGGATTATGTAAGCCGCCTTGGGTTCCTTGCAGGAAAAAAAGCGGGGTATAAATATAATAAATAAATAAATAAATAAATAGAGCCCTGGTCCAATCTGGCAGAGTTCTTCTTATGCCTCTGTCTTTACGGGCAGTGTCTGTAGCGGTAAATTTTGAGGTGCAGGCGTTCCTCGTGACAGTCCCTACAGCTGCACCCCCGAGGAGAGTCCAAAAATGCAGGCAGCTGTGTGAATCCGTTCTCAACAAACCAATTCTAGAGGTTTTCATCTCTACCAGGAACAGGCCTTTTGTAGAACTACTGGCTCTGAACTGTCCATTCAAGACCAACCCTCCTCAAAATACTCCGCATTGCAGCGGTGAACAATATATTGTTGCCGGGAAAATTCATTCCCCGCTGCCGCCGCCCCCCCCAGTGACGGTGAAGATCGCACCTAAGCTCAGAGGAAACTGGGGATTCTGAGGGGGGTGGCAGATGATGTCAGCATCCCTGCCGAGAAAAAGTGCCAACGCTGCGTCCCTGTGCTCCCTGGCTCCGCAGCCGGATGTGGGTTTGGCCACACTGTCTGGGTGTGTCTTTTTTGCTTCCCTAATTCCTTCTCTATCATCTCCTTTTAGCAAAACCCCGTCTCTGCATCTCCCATTCCCAGCGGCACTAACAGCCCGGCCACGAAAAAGAGCACAGGAAGTGTCGATTACCTGGCCCTGGACTTCCAACCGAGCTCACCTAGTCCGCACAGAAAGGTATCGATTGCCCTTCTCAAAATCTTTCGTGTTCAGTTCATCAAATGGGCTGCAGACAGGTCCTGGAATTCCCACCCCCTGTTCTGCCCTTGCTGCTTTGTTTTGGAAAGGGATGGAGGGAGGAAGGGTCAATCAACAGCTACTAGCCATACTAACGAAATGGAAGTTCCTCAAAAGATCAATTCTAAGGGGAAAGCAAACACCCGGCATAGTACCCAACACCTGCAGGGAAAATTAGCTTAGAAAAAAGGCCAGTAACGGGAGACATGACAGAGGTGTGCAGAATTATGCCTGGTGTGGAGAAAGTGGACAGGGAGGCATTTTTCTCCCTCTCCCATAATGCTAGAACCCAGTGGGGTCATCCCATGATGCTGATTGGTGGGAGATTCAGGACAGACCAAAGGAAGTACAGTACTTCTTCACACAATGCATAGTTAGACTATGGAATTCACTTGCAAAAGAGGTAGTGACGGATGGCCACCAATTTGGAGGGCTTTAAAGGGGGATTGGACAAATTCAAGGAGGAGAAGGCTATCAATGGCTACTAGTCCTGATTGGCTATACGCTTCCTCCAGTATCAGAGGCAGAATGCCTATGTACTCGTTGCTGGGGAACATGGATGGGAGGGTGCTGTTGCACTCATAGCCTGCTTGTGGGTTTCCCGTGGGCAGCTGGTTGGCCACTGTGTGAATGGAATGCTGGACTAGGTGGACCCTTGGTCTGATCCAGCAGGGCTCTTCTTATGTCATGTAAATGTGTGTGTGGTGTGTGTGTGTGTGTGTGTGTGTGTGTGTGTGTGTAGTAGGGAGAAAGCTTACTTCCATAGCTCAGTGTCAGAGCACCTACTTTGCTTGCAGAAGGTTCCAGGTTCAATCACCAGCATCTGCAACTAGGTCTGGAAAAGACATCTGTTTTTCAGACAGGGTGGTGCTGTATCGTGAGTTGTGACCCATTCCGGAGTGAGTTGTTTTTTCACTTCCTTTTTCTACTAAAAGCAATTATCTCCACTTCCGTCATGTCAGGGTTAATGCAGGATGTGAGAGAGAACAATTTTATTATAATTGTGTTTGTCTGAAACATTTATACCTCGCTTTTCCATATCGATGTCCAAAGTGGCCAACAAATGACACAACAACAAACAAATGTTGTAAACTGATCCCAACAGCAGCAAGAGGTAAAAGAAAGCACTGGAAGAACGCTAGAGCCCCCCCCAGCAAGCTAGAGTAAAATCAGATTTGTAGGTAGAATTCAAACCAAAAAGCACGAGGAAATAGTCTTCACCCAGCATCTAAACACTTAAGAGGATTAAGCACCAGGCCAACATCTCTGGGGAGGAGATGGCATCACCATGCGGAAGGTCACCTCACCTCCAAAGACTGGGAGACCAGGGAAATTATCTCCATCCACAGACAACTTATCATGTTGTATGGACTAGAGATGAAAGTCAGGAATTCTTTCCCCCCCCCCCCAAGTATACTTGATGGTCCCAGTTATCGGAAGTACTAGGAAGTAAGTGCAAAGTCAGTTTGGCAAAGGGAAATCATCCCATATACAAGGTTTGGGAACGAGGCGTGTGGTAGGTGGAGCCCGTAGTGAGAGAGCAGAGTCATCTACCCACAAACACCAGGAAGCAAACCTAACCCAGAAGCTTTTATAGGGGTCAGGGAGCACATGAACTGAATTGCTGTGGCCCGTGAGTGTAAAGGGGCATCCTTGCCAATGTAGCTAGACTCGCTACCAGGGGCGGTGCTAGGTACTGAAAAGATCCGGGGCTCAGGCCCCCAGGACAAAAAAAGAGAGCACAAATTTGCATATGCTAATTTACATATGCTCTAAAGCAGTGTTCTCCAACCTTGGGTCCCCCAGATGTTTTTGGCCTACAACTCCCAGCATGCCCCAGCCAGCGCTGGCTGGGGCATGCTGGGAATTGTAGGCCAAAAACATCTGGGGACCCAAGGTTGGAGAACACTGCTCTAAAGTGTGTCTGTCTGTCTTTAAAGGAGCCTGTCTCCTAAGGACACCCCTATTTGAAAAAAGGGATGTATGGACATGGGAGAGGAGGGCATTTGATTTCAGGAAAAAAAACCTCAGGCGGAAAGATTCAAGGGGGGGGGCAGCAGGAGGTGAAGCATATGTGGGCAAAAAGCCAGCTAGTCCAGGCTGATCTGATGCAACAGAGATCGTCAGGGCCCCCCCCCTGTATCTTTATTCCAGCAAGCAAGTACCCATGGATAGTAGGGTGGTGGGGCAGGCGGCCTCCCAGAGATTCGGGGTTGCAAATGAAAGATTCGGGGCACTAGCCTTAGTGGCCACCCCTTAACACTGCCTCTGCTCCTACAGCTCCCTCTTTCTATCAGAGCTGGCTGGTGGTGCATTTGTTGAATTTCTGCCAGGCATACCTCTGGTCACCACCAGTTCAAGATCCAGTGTAGACTTGAGTCCGGCGGGGCAGCTGGGCTGTATTTGAGGGAGCCATTTGAAGCAAACAGCCAAACCGTTGGCTGGAGGTCTCTACTGATTTGGTGTTGCTATACAACGTCCTTCCCCAACCTGGTTCCTTCCAGATGTGTTGGATTCTGACTCCCAGAGCGCCACCCCCCCCCCCCCAGCCAGCATGGTCGGCTGGCGGATTCTGGGAGTTGTAGTTCATCTGAAGGGCGCCAGGTTGAGGAAAACTGATATGCAGCCAGTGCTTTTTTTCTGGAGAAAAGGGTACCGGAACTCTTGGATTACCGGTACATTTCCTCGGGAGTAGATGGCGATTAAATTGTAATGGAATTAATAGAAGAAAAGGTGCTGGAACTCAGTTCCGGTGAGTTCCACCAGAAAAAAAGCCCTGTATGCAGCCAAATCACCCATTCTGTGCTTTCCTCTCCTTGGGCAGCCTTCCACCTCATCAGTTGCCTCGGACGAGAAGGTCGACTACGTGCAAGTCGACAAGGAGAAGACACAAGCCTTGCAGAGCACCATGCTGGAATGGACCGACGTCCGGCAGTCTTCAGAGCCCACCAAGGCGGTGAAGCAGTAACAGGCAGAGGTACACAAGGAAAGCCTTCCGGAAGGGCCAAAGACCACAATAGCTCCACCCACCAAGGCTACGCCTCCCGCCGTCGGTCTACAAGGAACTGTTCTAGAAGGACGGGGAGGGTCTGGTTTTGAAGCAAACTTAACTTCAGGGGATGACACGGCTGATACTGTGTGCCACTGTTCTGCGCTAGCTGCTGGATAGATTATCTGGGAAATTCAACATAGCAATACTGGGATTCTTGACACCCTGCATGCTTGCATTCATGGCTGAACCCACTGCATCCCTGCTGTCTCCATTTTCTGCCGTGTACCACCTGCTCTGCGCCAAACCGATGCCCGTTTGGTAGAATTCCAGCCTTCTTCTGGAATCTTCAGTCTCACCGTCGTCTCCCTTTTCCATCTCCTGACCTTCCACAGGAAAAAAAAAATATGGCCAACCGTTGGCACTAACTCTGTTCAATTTTCAATGAAACCTTGTTTTTCTGTCCTTCTGTGTAAACTGCAGGCATTCTTGTCTCTAAAGCACTTAAAAGAGTTTTCCTTGGGGGGGGCAGGAGTGGAGGAAAACTATCATTGCTCATTGGCATATATCAGCCTCTTGGAAATGGATGTTTGCGTGAGCTGAAAATAATTTTCTCCGCCCGCCCGCCCGCCCCCCCCCAAAAATGTATCTTCAAGATTTTCCTGTGCAGATCGTAGCATTGAATGTTCTCCAGGTATTTTCTGAATACTTGCATATTGTTGAATATTCACAGAAACTGTTATCCTATAATATCTGAGTTGAACTTTTGATGTTTGACGGTATTGGATAGCTGGTGTGCGATTGTGTCTAGTCGTTTGGTGTCTGACCAGTATGAGAGTCATGGCTGAGAACGTCAGCAGAGAGTACTGTCGGGTTGGGTTAAAGGTCCATCCAATCCGATATTCTGTTTCAAGCACTTGCCAGTCTGGTCATTAGTGCCTGCCAATGAGTCTAGAGCGCTCGAAGTTTGAATCAAAACGTCACATTTTCAAAATGCATGTGCAAATTCGAAATTTCACATTTTCAAAGCGGCCAAACTGGAAAATCTGGCAAATGTTGAATTTTTGCAAATATCCGGCTGCAGTGAGTGCATTTGAAAATTGCCAGGTGACTTGATACATAGGCTAAGTCTTTTTTAAACAAAAAACCCATCTAGGACAGTGTTCTCCAACCTTGGTGCCCAGATGCTTTTGGCCTACAACTCCCAGCATGCCCCAGCCAGCTACGCTGGGGCATGCTGGGAGTTGTAGGCCAAAAACATCTGGGGACCCAAGGTTGGAGAACACTGTCCTAAAGGGACAGTCAGTCTCTCCACCTCCACAGACACCTGCCGCGTCTCTCCACTGGGAGAGATTTTGCATACGCAAAATCATTGACTGTGACAAATCACCAAGACGCTGAGCCAGAGCCGATTTCCCCATACAGCAAAGATAATAAAGAATCAACAAGTCTCGCAAATAAAGGTGTTCACCATTAAAAAAAAAAAAAAAAAAGCCACACACACACACAAGAATCCATGTTGTCGTAATACCGGTATTAGGCCAACTAAAAGATCACCCCCCAAAATTGTGCAGGCTTTCGCGATCTCAAAAGCTTGCACAATTTTGGGGGGTGATCTTTTGGTTGGCCTAATAACGGTATTACAGCAACATGGAAAAAGAACCAGGTTATTTCGGGCTTACTCATCTGTGTGGATAAGACCTAGTGGGTTACTGGGGGGGGGGGGAGCATGTGTTCCTTCCTTGTTATCATTAGCTGGTGGTTAACTCTGCTACTTCTTTGCATGTAAGACCTGTCCACCTGGTTCCTTGAAGCCAGCCTGCACTGGGCAAGACTCTTCCCCCCCCCCCCGCCCCACAGAAGAGCTAAGGATGAACGTTAGAGCAGTGTTCTCCAACCTTGGGTCCCCAGATGTTTTTGGCCTACAACTCCCAGCATGCCCCAGCCAGCATAGCTGGCTGGGGCATGCTGGGAGATGTAGGCCAAAAACATCTGGGGACCCAAGGTTGGAGAACACTGCGTTAGAGCATACGTCTGAACACTGACTTCTCGCTCTACCTTGTGACTGTATGCCAGTGACGAACAATGCAATCCTAATATCCTATGCCATGTTTACTTAGAAGTAAATCCTGTTGCGTTCAGTGGCGCTTTCTCCCAGGAAACTGTGCTTAGGATCGTAGCCTCCACTTGTCTCTCCCGCCGAGTGTCCTTTTCTTGCACTGCGTTGGGTCCAGGTTCTCGTGGATTACCAATGAAAGCCGACTATACGATGTCATGATTTGTGCACTGATCTTATGACTGTTAAAACAGCTGTACCTTTTACAAAAGGATTTGTTTCAATGTCTAGTTGTTGTTCTTTTTATTTTCCTTTTTATTTTTTTAAAGCATACTTATATCTTGCTTGAACAGGGAGAGCTGGTGTATTGACAGTGCTATCTTGGGGTTCAGTGGAATACGACGCGTAAGAATTGTAGACTTGTTGCGCTGAGTCAGACCAAGGTCAGTTTGGTCCAACACCCCGTGTCCAATCGCAGCCAGCAAGATGCTTCTGGAAGCTTGCCAACTGGGCAAGAAAGGCCCTATTGTTTGCTTGGTTATCCACAGATACACTGCGTCTATCCACGGACGTTCCATTTTTTAAGCCTGTGCCATTTTCCTCTGGGTCCTCTCCTTTAACATGTTTAATCTTAGCAACATGGAAACCCATAGTGGAGAACCCCCTCAGCATACAACCCTGGGATGAAGAGCTGGGAACCATCTTCTCCGGTATAGAAGAGAAAGGAAACCCCTTGAGACACCAACTGGTGGGAAGCTTTTCTATCTCCTACAAGCCTGCCAGGAGAGGCTCAAGTTTATGCACAGACCACTCTCTCCCTCTCCCCAAAGACCCCCCAGCCTTGTGTAGCCACTGAGTCTTAACCCTGCCCCCCCCCCGGCCGCCAGTTGATTCGTACTCTGCAGACCTTGGGGTTCCTTCCTCTTGGGTGTGGATGGTGCCATTTGGGCTACGGAAGAACCAGTACTTGGGTAATGGAGTTCACTATTAGAACGTACGATATATACGGAGGCATGTTCAGTCATAGAACTTCCCTCTTCCCACACCTGCAGTCTGAAGAGTTGCATCCACTTACAGTCCGGGTACAAGCTTCGGTCCTACATAGCTACGTCACCGGCAGATCCGGGTTCTAGTCCCCACCGGGCCATGAAGCTCACTGGGCGACTTTGGCCCAGTCAGTCACTGACTCAGCCAAACCTACCTCACAGGATTGTTGTGAGGATAAAATGGAGAGGAGGATTATGTAAACCACCCTGGGTTCCTTGCAGGAAAAAAGGTGGGATATAAATATGAATAAATAAATGCAACTCCTCAACTTCCCATTCTGCCATTCTTCCCTTCACACCCCTAACTTTGCTCAATTCTCTTCCCCTCTGCCTCTTGCTGGGTAATTAACGTGCTCTGTGGAGATCTTGACTGTTTCTGCATTCTGCTTGGAGCTCATGAGGAGTTTGGGTTCCTGTGGATTAACCTCTGTCGGGTTGCCGTTTAGCGAGTCTTATCTTTACAGGATGGCGGCGTCCAATGACAATGACTTTCTGGTGTCATCCAACCCTTGACTTTGGGATAAAGGTGACTTTTCAATTCCCTACCTCACAGGGGTGTTGTGAAGATTAAAGTTTGGAGAAAGTGTGTTCATTAGGCCGTTCTCTCTGGCATCAGTGTCGCAAGACTTGCCCTGTTCTGAAGTTCCGCCATCATATCATACAGACACGAGGAAAAACAAAATTCAGACACTTTGACGAACAATGAGTTCCGTCCATTGGAAAAACAATGAGTGAGTATGGGGGGAAATAATGACAAATGTGAACCAAACTTCACTGCAATTGATAAGCGATCTCCCATTATCTGCAATAGGCGCATTATCAGATGCATCAGCTACATAATAGAACTGAAATTAAGTTTTGGCCTGCATTCAAAAAGTCGTCCGTCCGTCCCCTATGAAGTCGTCCCCGTTCAAAAAGTCAACAATTTGGAAAAATTTGAAGTGTACATAAAACAACATTTACCAGTGACATCTGAATTTTTGCAGCTCAAGGCACTATGCAGCCGTGCTGGGAGTTGTAGGCCTCTTTTTTCCCCCCTGTCTAAACTTGCATAGGATTGCGCCCCTAAGAACCTAAATCAGGTTTTCAGAAAACCCTCTACACAGAAAACTAGATACTAGAAAAGCAAGTTCTAGCCCGGTCTGTTCCTTGACATGCTAATTTACTACATACAGGGAGTTTTCTTTTTATGGACAAACATTCAGTCGGGTGAGCGGCCCTGCACCGCTGCAAGCTGAAGTGGTAAGATCCTGGTTTACCATCTTATTGAGAATGGGGCCTGTGTTTGGGCCAATTCCCAAGACACCTGAGCAGGGCAGAGCCGGGGCTGCTTTGGCATGATTGCTTCCTTCACACTGCTCCAGTAATCTAGGGAAGGCTGGCGAATGTGGTTCCCTCACGCTATCGTTATGGGAGCCGCCTCCTTGACCCTTGGATTAGGGCAGTGTTCTCCAACCTTGGGTCCCCAGATGTTTTTGGCCTACAACTCCCAGCAGGCCCCAGCCTGGGGCCTGCTGGGAGTTGTAGGCCAAAAACATCTGGGGACCCAAGGTTGGAGAACACTGGATTAGGGCCTATCTGCCTGCAATTTGAATTCCGAACTTCGGACTACAAGTACAAGCGTTGCAGCGCCCAAATGGTCAAAACTATTTAAAAACAGGAACGGGCAACTTGTGGCCCTCCAGATGTTTTGGCCCAGAACTCCCATCAGGCCTAGCTAGCATAGCCAACGGTGAAGGATGATGGGAGTTGTAGGCCAAAACATCTGGAGTGATTTAAAATTTTGTGAAAGGTTGACCGTGTGAATTGTTTGTGGGAACTCTTAGCAGTCCGCTCTAAACCAAGGTCTTAGAGCGGCCATTGAACTAGTCTCTTCCTTTCCCCGGGAACATCTAGTAATACAAGACATGACTTCACATGTTCCCCACACTGTGAGTTTCCCCATCCGTGCTCTTCTTTGACTGTCACTTGTGGGGTTTGGGAAAACTCGGCAAGTGCTGAAGCATGAAAATTCTCGTATATGTACAAGAAGCAACCCACCCACCCTGTCCAACAATTGAGACACTGACTGGGTTCAGACAACACGATAACCTACACTCAAGGGTTGAGTGTGGGTTGTCGTTGAACCATGGGCTGCCGTTGAAATGTGGGTTGCCTTGTTGTCTGAACCCAGCCGAGATAACAAACCATGGTGAACAACCCACAGTTCACAACCCAGCAACAAACCATGGCTTCTCTTCATGGGTTGTTTGTGGTTAACAGGAAGTTATCTCAGCTGGGCTCCGGATAACCCAGCTGTCAACAGCAACCCACATTTCAACAACAATCCACACTCAACCTATACTCGACACTGAGTGGGGGTTATATCATGTTGTCTGAACCCAGTCAGACTCAGGGATGGTGAAGAGTCCTTGGTCTCGAGTCACGAGTCGAGTCACGAGTCTTTGGACTCGAGTCCGGGTCCGAGTCCTTGGTCCAAAATGGTGAGTCACGAGTCCCTCCCAAAACTGACTCCACGAGTCCCTATTAAAATCAATGGGGGGTTTTCCCCCAACAAAATAAGGCTACTTCAGATGTGTGGCAGGCTTAAATAAATTCTAGGCACAAGTGTGCCTTTTTATTTCAAAACTCTGCAACTGATTTTGGCAAGGACAGACCAGGCAGACAAACCCAAAATGCCTGAAAGGTTGCATTTTAGGGAAATGATTTTAAAAAATAAACTTGCTGTACTTCCTAAAACCTATCCATGTTGCATTTGAGGAACACGATTTTGGAACACGAGTCCTTGGTCTCGAGTCCCGAGTCGAGTCTCAAGTCCCATTGAAAATATTGGGACTCAAGTCCGAGTCGAGTCAGAGGGGGGACTCAGTCCGACTCACGAGTCAAGTCCTCGAGTCCGAGTCCCCATCCCTGGTCAGACTATCTAGTGTTGTCTGATGAACCCTGTACAAGGAGCTGTGAAGAGTTCTGGGTCACTCGGTGCAGTAGCATGCCATTTTGTAACGTACGAAGTATTCATGGGAGGGCCGCCCCCTAGCAGTTCCTACTGTGGCCAATGATTCACAAGCAAACTGCATGTGGGGGAAGAGTGTTGACCAGCGAGGCCCAGTGTCGTCATCCTTGGGCAGCTGCTGGTGCCCTGTCGGGGCTCACTAGTCCTGATGCCGGGTCTAGGCTGAATTCCCCACAATGCCAGGGAGCAAGGTTAGTGTGTGGTGGTTAATCGCTGCTACATGGCACTAGTGACCCCCCCCCCACTAGAGCAGGGTACGGGGAGCCCCAGATAGCACTTTGGCAGGGGGCCTCAAACCTGGAGCCAATCCAGTGAACATCTGGAGAAGGGGTAGGCTTTCTTGGTTCTAATACAGTTGTTACTGGGGCCGTCGGCTTTGTGTTGCTCCTGCAGCCGCATAACAACAGCGCGAGCTGATGTGGGGCAGAGGACTTCCTTCTTTGTCTAGGCTGAAGTTGTCGCTCTTAAGCCCCAACCGCCCAAGTGTTCTGAGCAAAGCTTTCCTGGGAGGACTCCCACGTTGAGTATCTGGGCCCACTGCATCATAGGTTTTGTATTACTCAGCATTACCCTGGGGAGCGGAAGAGGTAGAATCATAGAATAGTAAGAGTTGGAAGGGGCCTATAAGGCCATCAAGTCCAACCCCCTGCTCAATGCAGGAGAACAGGATGCAGCAGGGCTATAGTTTTTTTGGGGCAGGCACCCATTTTATAACACCTAATACATGCCTAAATTTCTTTCAGTGATCCACTGCATCAGTTGACTGGGGCCGTAGAAGGCAGGTGGGATTTATTACTTCAAAACTAAATGGCCCTGGGAAACGTTCAAAGTTCCTTCCCCAATTTGTGTTCTCCAAGCTTGGGCCCCCAGATGTTTTTTTTGGCCTACAACTCCCAGCATGCCCCAGCCAGCTATGCTGGCTGGGGCATGCTGGGAGTTGTAGGCCAAAAACATCTGGGGACTCAAAAGTTGGAGAACACTGCTCTAGATGGGTTGGGACTATAACTCCCAGAATTCCTGACCATTGGCTATGCTGGCTGGGGCTGATGGGAGTTGATGTCCAAAACCTCTGAAGGGCACCAGGTAGGGGAAGGCTGACCTAAAGCCGTCACATAACTAGATGTTTGGATAAATGAAAGGGGCTGTTTATAAAATGGCTACATAGCCTACATTTATACGGTAGCTGCCCGGATAGACAGCAAATCCAGCTATACGGAAACCAGGGTTCAAAATACCAAGGTTCCGCATCATGGAAGAATTCTAGTGTTCTAATCATTTGCATTAGGTGTCACAAGAGATTTTTTTTTTTTTTTTTTGGACCAGGAGTCTTTATCTTAATGGTGTTTCATCGATGAAACTATGTATTGTTACTTTGCTGTGAATGTTCGGAAATGAGTGACTGTTTGGTGTGGGGCGGGGTATTTTTATTTCATAGAAACAATTTTTTTTAGGAGGACAAAAATAATCTTTTTAAAAGAAATGTGTACAGTCTGTTTCTGTCTTGTGGTATCACTATTTTGCGCCGGATTATTAATTTTTCTAGTCACTGTGGATTCTAATCCCTTAAATTATTAATTTATTCTTCGTGATTTTTTTTTTTAAAAAAGACCATTTTGACACACTTATCCTGTAAAACTGATCTCACGCTTAACTTAGATGATACTTTTTAATATTCCCCCCCCCCCGCTGTTAATAAATGTGATATGTGCCTAAAAGCAACGCTATCGTATCTGTGTTATTAACTACCACAATTAGCAGTTGGCCACTGGGGGTGGGGGGTTGTTCTTGATAATATTTAAGTAAGCAATTAATTCTACAGCACATATTAACAGTTCAACATGCTTTGCATACAATACATAGGTGTTGGCGAAGTATAGGGCCTAATATTTATATAGTCTTATAAATATATAATGTTTGGGTGAGATCCTATGGCCGCTAGGCAGAAACGCGCTCCGACCTCCGACCTGGGACTCTGAACTGGGAGCGCCCTCCCTCCGCCCTCTCCGCCAGCGTGGAAAGAACCGTGCGGGCCGCAACTCCAAGGTCGTAACAATGACCTCGGAGCTGGAGTTCTGCAGGTGGGGTCAGGCTCCACCAGCATGCGTAGTATATTCCTGGCGGTGCCTCGTCCTCTCCTCCTTGCGCTCTGGGACAAAACACTTTAAGACGGCCAAAATCGGCCATCTCGGGGTTTTGCAGGGCAGAAGAAGCGCAGACGCGGCCTTCGCCTCCACAGTCTTCCCGCCCTACCATCGGATTCCTGCAATCCTCTTGAGTTCAGAGAGCTATGGGCAGCCATATTGGATTGTGCTGCCCATCTACCTTGGGTTTATGCTTTCAGAGAAAGGTGGGTAAGAAATAGAAGAAGGGCCCAACCCTATGCATATTTAGACAGACAGGAGTCCTACAACCGCCAGCATTCCCCAGCCAGCATGGCTGTCTGAGGAATGCTGGGAGTTGTAGGCCTTCCCACCCCCCCGTCTAAACATGCGTAGGGTTAGGGGCAATCCTTTCTAGTCCAGCTGCAGTATCCAAGGCAGGGTCCCCATAGCCTCCACGGGGCCCTTATTTTTTTCCCCTCTCGCCCACACATCCCATTTGACACATGTGCAAGCACCCCTGCAGGGCACTATGGGAGATAGAAGGGCCTGTTCACACCTCCAGAGCTTGAGTAACTTGCGTCACGCAGGGAGGGAGGGCTAGACGGGGTTATGGGAAAGGCACACACCCATCTCCCCGTTTCCATGATGCCCTGTGTTACTCTCGCTGTGTGCACTCATCCCATGCAGCGCCAGCTCCAGGCTTTTGTTTTTTGGGGGCCTTTGGGCAAGACCCCCTTTCCATGGGCCCCGTCCCGCAGTAAGTCTACCTTCTCACTGCCATGGCCACCAGCCGCTCTTGCTCCTCATCCTCTGTCTCACCATTGCTCCCACTTGCTTGCTTGGCCCTGGTATCTCCCGCTCATCCCTCCTCACCACCACCGCCGTTGTCCGGGCCACAGCGAGAAGCAGGTGAACAAGCCGGTCGCAATGGGGAAGAGGAGGAGCAAGTCCGGGGGACTCTTGTCAGTGGGCCCCTGCTGGTGTGTGGGCCCTCAGCAGCTGCCCAACCGTGCCTACCCTTGACACCAGCCCATATGTGTCGATGTGGGGGGGAAGAACAAGGTGCTGCTAGACCCACTCTTAAGAAAGAGTGTCCCCCAACTAACTGACAGCTGCAAAGTTAAACGTTCTTTGGTTCAAGTCTCAGCTTATGCCCAGATTCACCTAGTCAGCTATAGATAGATAGATATAAATTACCAACCTCTGTCATAATATATTTCAGCCACATGACCCACAGTCTACTAACACACCAAGTGGGGAAAAACAATCAACCCAACCTGGACTGTCAATCACAAAGTTGCAATTCCTTAAAAAAAAAAAACTTACTTCACAGGGTTTATTATGAAGATTATGTGAAGGTCTCTTCTGTTCTCTAGAGCACTGTATTAAGTATGATCATCTCAGGAACCCTTTGCAACAGCTCTGTACAGGCAGGTCACTATTGTCATCACACACCCACACCCCTGCTTGAGTGCAAAGGCTGAGAAAACAGTTGACAGCGAAACGTCACCTATGGCTAGGGCCTCCAGTGTGATGCCCGTGGGCACCAATGTGCCCGCAGACACCTTTCTTGGCTGGTGCACACATCTAAACCTCCTTACTCTCTCTCTCTCCCCACCCCAAGAACATAAGAAGAGCCCCGCTGGATCAGGCCAAGGGTCCATCTCGTCCAGCATTGTGTTCCCACAGTGGACAACCAGCTGCCCACGGGATCCCACCAGCAGGACAGGAGTGCGACAGCACCTTCCCGCCCAGGTTCCTCAGCAACTGGAGTACTTAGGCATACTGCCTCTGATACTGGAGGAAATATATAGCCAATCAGGACAAGTAGCCATTGATAGCCTTCTCCTCCTCCATCAATTTATCCAATCCCCTTTTAAAGCCATCCATATTAAAAACATAAGAAGAGTCATGCTGAATCAGGCCAAGGGTCCATCTAGTCCAGCATTCTGTTCCCACAGTGGCCAACCAGCTGCCTGCAGGATCCTACAAGCAGGGCATGAGTGCAACAGTACCCTCCCACCCATGTTCCCCAACAACTGGTGTACGCAGGCACACTGCCTCTGATACTGGAGGGAATATATAGCCAATCAGGACTAGTAGCCATTGATTGCCTTCTCCATGAATTTGTCTAATCCCCCTTTTCAATCCGTCCCAAGTTAGTGGCCATCACTACATCTTGTGGTAGCGAATTCCATAGTTTCACTATGTGCTATGTTATGTGGGACTTCCTTTGGTCTGTCCGGTTTCAAGGCACACACACACACAAAAGAGGTAATTTTTGCACTTGTATATATTAGTGTATTCCATTGTATAGAAATTTAAAATATTAGCCAGCTGTGGTAACCCTAGATTTGGACAACCAATGAACTGAGCTCGTTAGCAGGGTTTTCCCAGAGTGAAACACGCCTGGGTTACAGCCATGGGGTTTTTTTAAATCAGCTATAGATAGATAGATATCAATTACCAACCTCTGTCATAATATACTTCAGCCACATGACCCACAGTCTAACACACCAAGTGGAGGAAACAATCAACCCAACCTGGACTGTCAATCTCAAAGTTGCAATTCCTTAAAAAAAAAAAAAAGAAGAAGAAGAAGAAAAATCCTCATAGGGAAGATACAGGTCAGGACCAGCTGTAACGTGAAGCATCCCTAGGTGACTGTCTACGGCAGCGCTGGGTAGCAGCCAATAGGCTGGAGTTATCCTTCCTAGTACTGCCACCAGTGGGAGAGGAGAACTTACTGGTGCCCTAGCATGCCACAGGGCAAAGGTGGATGGTTGAGAAAGGGCTACCAAGTCCAGGAGCTTTAAGATCCAGTACAAGGAAGGAGGAGAGTCGGGGGGTGAGCGGTACGTGTGCCATTTTAATATTTAACCGAGGCGCAGGGATGGGCAACTCTGGAGGATGATCTGAGGGGCAGTTTTGCACACAGACCCTGGATGCCCCGTGAGCTGCAGCAGCACTCTGTGGAATTCGGTGGCGGCAGCAAAAAACATAAATTAGGGGGTTTGCTGTTGAATTTTAGCAGCAAACTGCTATGGTGTGGTGAAAAAAAAAAGCCAAATCTAGCTTGTTCTCCAGCTAAATTGGGCCGTTTTACCATTCAGCCGGTTCCCACCTAAATTTGGCAGCAAACTGCTGGGTTTTGCTGTTGTTGCTGCCACTGCAAATTTTGGTGGCACAACTGACGGTGGACCCCGGAGGGGCTACATGCAGCTCGCCGGGCGCATGTTGCCCACCCCGACTGAAGGCATCTAAATACCTAAGGCTGGACTGGATCATTAACTTCTTTGCCCTTTTACCTAAATAAACCTCCATATTGTTTTACCCCAAAAGCTCCGGCTTCCTTCAATCTCCGTTGACTCAAAATATCTATGGACAACCACAATTCAAATCAGCACAGAGATTCAACGCCCAACCCGTACTTTGCTCTGGAAAGGTATCACAGGACAGAGTTCATGTTGGTAGACATTTCCTTAAGTCGTAGATTTAAGTCCGGCTTATGGTATTGCACTCCCTGAATTGACAGAAAAGACTACCATGAAGGGATGTCACATCAGGATTTCCGACACTTCTACGAGGAGAGTGGATGTACGCTGGTATATTTCAATATGCTACAAACTAAGCTGGACACTGTTACACCTTTCCTCCCGGCAAAGCCTGGGGAGTGTAGTTCTGTGAGGGGGCAGAGAATTCACCGTCCACAAACCCCGACAACAGAAAACAGTTCCCAGAGATGATGGGAGGCGTGGGACATGAGGGGTAAACCGATTTATAACGGTGTCTCTCTGCCCACGGTGGGCCTAGTTCTCCTGTTCTGAAGAATTCAAAGCCCAAAGGGTTGGGAGCTGCGGCGTCTTGCTTGATGGTTACAGTGCTAGCCATTTGGGCTTGAGGCAAAGGAGGTGCCGCTAGAAGACAAGTCCATGGAAAGAGCTTGACCCTCCTCCACCAGGGTCATGCCTGGAACCCTCTGAGGAGCCGTCGTCATTATCCCCGTCAAAGTCCTTCCACCACAGAGGGGACTTGGGCAAGGCAGAAATGTAGGCACTTCGGCTTCTAGCTTCCTTCTCCTGCTCCTACGGGGCAAACAAACAAACAAACAAATACACAAAACCACACTCAAGCAGGCCAATCAATCTCAAGTTAATTAAGGAAAGAAGAGCAAATACATGGCCTGTGGCTCACGCTGGCTCAGCTTGTCTGAGCGTGGAAAGCTAAGCAGGGTCAAGCCTGGTTATTACTTGGATGGGAGACCCCCTCCTCTAGTTTCCTGCATTGAGCAGGGGGTTGGACTCGATGGCCTTGTAGGCCCCTCCCAACTCTATGATCTATGAAATATATGAAATCTTTTTATTATTCAGAATGGCCTGGTTCGCACGTCATGCTAAGCCATGATGTGGTTTGTTGAAATCTGGCTTGTCGTCGTGTCCGGACCCATCCCCACAAATAAACCAGCGAGAAACCACAAATAGAAGCCATGGTTTGTTGTTGGCTTATGAAGTCTGGCTTGTTTAAACCATGGCTTGTCGCGATATCTGAGCCCAGAACCGTGGCTTATCCCTGGCTTGTTTGCGCTACTGTCTACCCTGAAACAGGTGGCCTGGGAAGAGCAGCCTGGAAACAAGACCCCTCTGAAGGTTGGCAGAATAGGCAGGAGAGAAACAAACCAGTAACAGGGAAAACAAGCCATGGTTTGCTTGCTCACCTGCAAGACAATTCATGGCTAAAGCAACAAACCATGTTTTACGTAAACCATGGCTTAGTGTTACATGCAAATGCCAGGGATGTTGAAGAGTCCTTGGTCTCGAGTCACGAGTCGAGTCACGAGTCGAGTCACGAGTCTTTGGACCCGAGTCTCGAGTCCGAGTCTGAGTCCTTGGTCCAAAATGGTGACTCACGAGTCATGAGTCACGGGTCACTCCCAAAGCTGACTCCACGAGTCCCTATTAAAATCAATGGGTTATTTTCCCAACAAAATAAGGCTATTTCAGATGTGTGGATTAAATTCTAGGCACAAGTGTGCCTTTTTATTTCAAAACTCTGCCACTGATTTTGGCAAGAACAGACCAGGCAGACAAACCCAAAATAACCAGGCAGGCAGAGGAGGCAGGGAACCCCAAAGCAGGCAGGCAAAGGCCTTTGTCTTGGACAATTCAAACTGTGGAACTGGTTAAGAAAAGACCAGGCAAGCAGAGGAGGCTGGGAACCCCAAACAGGCAGGCAGAGGCAGCTAAACCCAAAATGTCTGAAAGGTTGCATTTTAGGGAAATGATTTTAAAAAATAAACTTGCTGTACTTCCTAAAACCTATCCATGTTGCATTTGAGGAACACGATTTTGGAACACGAGTCCTTGGTCTCGAGTCCCGAGTCGAGTCTCAAGTCCCATTAAAAATATTGGGACTCGAGTCTGACTCGAGTCAGAGGGGGGACTCAGTCCGACTCACGAGTCGAGTCCTGGAGTCTGAGTCCCCATCCCTGGCAAATGCAGCCAATAAGTGGAGCTAGTAAACGTTACCTGCAAGTAGAGGATGTTATCCTTTGCAATGGCTTCCATCAGGCTTTTATCTGGAGAATGTAAGTCTCCATTCACCCAGGCAGACTCTGCAATGGCCCCGTTCCCCGTGCTTTTTGACTGAGCCGTCCTCTGTCTATAGAACAGCAGATAAGCAGTGTCCTTGGGCAGGAAGGAGGTCACATTGCTCACCGACTCGAAAGACGAGAAGGAGACCCTGGTATCGTTGAAGAGGTACCACTGGATAGCAACATCTGGAGGTTTCTCTGAGGTGACGTTCAGAGAGGCATGCTTTGGGTCGCTTTCCATGGCTGCATCTTCACACTCCCTGGCATAGCAATAGTAATGGCCGCTCTCTGAGGAGACTCCGGAATGCACCACCACACTACAGAGGTCGTACACCACTGAAGCAAAGCCTTTGCATGATGACGCTCGTCCACCATTCCTCATCGGTGTAGCACTGCTCAGTTCCTCTGAGGATGTCAGGACAGGCAGCTTCAACACCAACGGGACTGAGATGTTGTCAAGGATCTTCTTTCTCCTCATGGCTCTGAGGTCGAAGGAGAACCTCAGTAGGGTGAGGATGAGGTAGTGAGGCCCCTCGGTCAGTTCGGCCAGCTTCTCCGCATCTTGGAGGGACGCACAATTTTCACAGTGATATCGGTTCTCTGCTGTCAGCGTCTCGGGCGATAAGAAATAATTGATCAAGTCAGGGACGGATCTGGAAGCCTCGGGACCACAAACTTGCTCCCGCAAAGCCAACACCGAGTCTTCGTCAGGCGTCGTGCCAAAGGCATCTTGCTCAGATCTCAAGGGGGCAGATGTCTCTTGACCTTCCGGCCTCAAAGTTTCAACCGGCAACACTTTGGAAGGATTCTCTCCACGCGGGGTATGCTTCCCTGATCTCCTTGGCGAATCAGTCGGCCTGCTTTGCGCTTCTATGCTTGGCTGAATGGTCTGCGGTCCCATTTCTTCTACAGGTAAAACCGAGGTACTGCCAGTGGCTACAGGCACATGCTTGTCAGCTGGTGGGAAAGCCAAGGAGAGGTCTGTGAAGGCTTCTTCTCTCGAGGAGACTTTGAGGCACTTCAGACAACGGATTTTTGTCTTAATTTTGCCACCAAACATTTTTTCAACTAGAGTCTTGTTTGCAGAGTGCTGTTGGTCAGCTTGAGACATCAGTGTGGACTCTTTGAGTTTCTGGAAAATTCTTCTTCCTGTTCTCTCTTCTTCATGCAGCCTTTTTGGGGAGTGAGAGAGAGAGAGAGAAGATATGGTGAGGAATATCAAGACAGAAGCCCTCCTTTGAAGATTGGAACGAGATACAACTATGTACACGTAGCTGCCATCACAGCAGCTGCCTATCTCATTTCCCCACTCACCCCAACCCTGCCCCGCTTTCCCTCTGCAATATCTAAGCCCCACCAAGGGTCTTCTCAGCGGTGGCACCGCAGTTATGGAACTCTCTCCCAAAGGAGATCTAACCAGCTCCATCTCTTCCTGTTGGATGGACACCCAAAAACTTTTATTTTGGAAGACATTTTCCACATGGATTTCTGCTGCCTTAATGGACAAACGGCTTAATTGCTCATCTCCGTGCTACTGTGTTTCCACTTGTTACATTTCGGTGCATCATTATTTTGTGTGTGTATATCACATACGTTTGTATTAAAACAGACTAAGCAACTTGATAATTTATTTATTTATTTATTTCATTTATACCCCGCTCTTCAGCCAGAAAAGGCTCTCAGAGCGGCTTACACAAATTAATAATAAGACAGTCCCTGCCCTCAGGCTCACAATCTAAAAGACATGAACACAAAACATCAAGGAACACTGAATATAGTATTTAAAAAAAATAATCTACAGAATATAAGAACAGCAATACAAGTTAAAAAATATTTAAAAACACTAAATATTCAAAAAAAAGACAACAGAAATAATTACAGATACCAACAAACAAACAAACAAAAAAGGCAGGAGCAGCAGCAGCCTTTGTAGCTGGAGTCAGTCAGGCCCCACCCTCCCTAGCCAGGTGTGATGAGCCAGGGAAGCAGGGACCAGGTCTTGCAGGACTCACAGCTAGATGGTCTCCAGGCACCTCCAGCAGGAGCAGCAGCAGCCTTTGTAGCTGGAGTCAGTCAGGCCCCACCCTCCCTGGCCAGGTGTGATGAGCCAGGGAAGCAGGGACCAGGTCTTGCAGGACTCACAGCTAGATGGTCCGTTGACCATCCAAAAAAATCCCTAGCCTAATTATTATTCATGATTTAAAACATTCCTAGTTTGCTTCTCTCATGGTTCAAGAGAGCTTCTCGGGGTGGGGTAGATAACAAAAAGAAACCTCCAAAACCACCAAAACCACAAAGTTGGACCCAGACTAAGGCTGCAATCCTGTGCCTCTTACTTGAGAGTAAGCCAAATTGCACTCAGCGGGACTCAGTAAACGTGCATAGGATTGCTCTGTAAGTTAGCGGCACTTGGTTTTCAGTGACATCAACGGGACTTAATGTAAGCCATAACTAATTGTTTGCGATGAAACCTAAATACAGCTAACTTAGCCTGGATCAAACCCATAATAAATTAAAATCGAAAAACTTCACTTCCACTAGCCATAATCCACCAGGTATAGAAGCTACCGGTATACTTCTATTAATGCAGCCCAAAATAGCATTTGCCTTTTTTGCAGCCACATCACATTGCTGGCTCATATTCAGCTTGTGATCTAGAACAATTCCAAAATCCTTCTTGCTTGTAGTATTGTTGAGCCAAGTATCCCCCATCATGTAACTGTGCATTTGGTTTCTTTTTCCTAGCTGCAGAACTTGGCATTTATCCCTATTAAATTTAATTCTGTTGTTTTCAGCTCAGCGCTCCAGCCTATTGAGATTGGCTCAGCCATAGATGTTTTTTTAAAATTCAAGAGGTAGCCATGTTCGTCTGTTGCAGCAAAAACAACAAAGTCTTGTGGCACCTTAAAGACTAACTAGTTTATTCTGGCTGAAGAGCCAGAGAGCCAACATGGCATAGTGGTTAGAGTTGTGGACTGGGACTCGGAAGATCCAGGTTCAAGTCCCCACTCGCCCATGAAGCTCACTGGGTGATTTTGGGCCAGGCACTAACTCTCAACCTAACCTACCTCACAGGGTTGTTGTGAGGATAAAATGGAGAGGAGGATTACGTAAGCTGCCTTGAGTTCCTTGCAGGAAAAAAGGTGGCATAGCATATAAATATAAAAAATAAATTAAATAAATAAGCTTCCATGGACATCTGCATTTGATGAAGCAGAGAGTGTCCACAAAAGCTCACCCCAGAAGAAAGTTGTTAGTCTTTACGGTGCCACAAGACTTGCTGCAGTTAAAAATTCCAGTAAAAGGTTCTCGAAGTAAGATGGAGCCAACTTACCGATCGAGCAGGTACTTGAGGTATTCGGAGCAGTCCTGCTGTGCTCCCCGTGTGAACCAGGGAGGCCACGAGGCCGAAAAAAAGCTTTCAGGTGAGATGGCTGGCCGCTGGCAGAGATGGAAAAAAATAGAAGGAAAGGAGTTGGGTGGGTGTGGGGAGAATGGATTAAAAAAAACCTTTGTCATTGCAATCTTTTAGATGCCAGGGAAAGTCTGTCCTGTTGACCTGCACTTTAAAAATAACATCATGGGATATTAAGGCTGCTGCAATTTGTGTATTTGGTGGTTGCAGTTGCTGGATTTATATATTAGATTGTTTTACATTTGTACCCCACTTTGAATGCTACTGTAAGCAGAAAGGCTGGGTATAAATTCTCAAACAAATCAGTCTCTAAGGGCGCAATCCTACGCAAGTTTAGACAGGAAAAGAAGGCCTACAACTCCCAGCATGCCCATAGGATTACATTGCAAAACCGGAATCGCCCGTGTGTGAGTTATGAGCCAGGAAGTCCCCAGTTCATGCCTCCCATCGCTCAGCCGCCGTTCCCTCCCTCCTTGCCCCAGCTGGAATGTGAGCACGATGATCTTGACCTGCCTTACAGGGCTGTTGTAACTGTGACGGACATAATGTAGGCAAGAATGCTTTGAACGTTCAGAAAGTGTGATATAAATGCTGGGATTATTAATAAGTTCACTGAAGTTACCTGACTGTGCTCTAGAAAGGCAAACAGCCATTGCAGCTTCGCCATCAGGGGCTGGGAATTGTTCTCAGCTAAGTTCAGCACCGAACGCCTGAAACTTGAAAAGAAATTTAAAGATTAAAAAAGGGAAGCAGAGCAGTTCATAAAAAGCCACATTAAAGTTCACAAAGAGAAGTCTATGTCTCCCGAGCAACAAAGCCACACCGCACACTCACACACAAAACCTTGCAGCCTGTGGCTTACGCTGGCTCAGCTTGTCTGAGTGTGGAAAGCTAAGCAGGGTCAAGCCTGGTTATTACTTGGATGGGAGACCCCTCCTCTAGTTTCCTGCATTGAGCAGGGGGTTGGACTCGATAGCCTTGTAGGCTCCTTCCAACTCTATGATCTATGAAATCTATGAAATCTAAAGTTAGGGTCGAGTGGCCGCTGGAACTGATGGAGGTGGGAGATGTTCTCCAAGCCGTAGCTCCTCACATCTGCAGTGTTGTGGAGGAAAATCCATGCACTTTACCCACCACACATGAACACCTTGCCCTGTGGCCATGGGATAATTTAAAACGGACTCCGTATGGCATACCTAACACATGTGCTGATTCTCAAGTTAGTGAAGCATGGTTGGTTAAGAGACTGAGCAGGACCAGTTCCAGGTTTGGGGGGGCTGGCAAAGTGCCCTCTGGTGGCAGCAGGAAACAGCAGCACTCGGAGAAAGTTGTCATTTAAATTTCCCACAAGGCACTGGGACAATACTATGCTGAGGGACATGGTGGGAAACCCAACCCCAGCTGCCAGGCACAGAAAGTACTAGCAGTAATATTATTACTATTTATGGTGCCTTTAGTCATCATTATTATTATTTACACCATTATAGTACTATTACTATAGTATTATTACTATTTATGGTGCCTTTAGTCATCATCACTACTATTTATAGTATTATTACTATAGTATTATTACTATTTATGATGCCTTTAGTCATTATTATTATTATTATTATTATTATTATTATTATTATTATTATTATTATTATTATTTACACCATTATAGTACTATTACTATGGTATTATTACTATTTATGGTGCCTTTAGTCATCATCACTACTATTTATAGTATTATTGCTATAGTATTATTACTATTTATGGTGCCTTTAGTCATCATCACTACTATTTATAGTATTATTACTATAGTATTATTACTATTTATGATGCCTTTAGGCATTAATTGCCTATATACCAATGTACTGTACATACTGGTTGAGCAGAACAAGGGCAGAGGCTGGCAATACCAGTCCCCAACTAACATCCGTTTAGCTACCCAGTTGCTTCTGACACTCAGAAGCCTCTTAGCAATCCTTTCCAGCAAATTAGACTGTTTTTTCCCTTTTCACACTTTTAAACTGAAAACAACAACACCACCACCCTGTTCTTTCAGAATTAACCCAAAGAGAGAGAGAGAGAGAGAGAGAGAGAGATGCACGTTCCAGTGGGCTTAAAAGTAGCCACCAGCCATCAAAAGACATGAATCAGAACCCTACTTTTAAACATTCGGATTATCGAGTAAGAAAAATTATTGTTACCTGTATTTGCTGTAGAAGAAAATCGGAGGTCTATTTTGTTTTGTTAATTGTTATATGTTTGATATTATGTGTTTGTTTCATATAGAAATAAAAAAAATTGAATACAAAAAGAACCCTACTTTTAAACATCAGACTATATAAAGACCTAGAGCAGGGCTCTCCAACCTTGGGTCCCCAGATGTTGCTGGTCTACAGCTCCCAGAATCCCTTGCCATTAGCCATGCTGGCTGGGTATGCTGGGAGCTGTAGGCCAGCAACACCTGGGGACCCAAGGTCGGAGAGCCCTGACCTAGAGGGATGAAGAGCATTCAATCAGTAGGTCTACAACACCCACTGTGATGGCTGTGGTTTGAATAAGGGCAAAGGTGTACTTGTCAGACTACATGTGTTAATCTGCTCACCAATTCCATTAAAGGCGCACTCCTATGCAAGTTTAGTCAGAAAAAAAGGCCTATAATTCCCAGCATGCCCCAGCCAGCTATGCTGGCTGGGGCATGCTGAAAATTGCAGGCCTTTTTTTCTGTCTAAAATTTTATTTATTTATTTATTTATTTATTTATTATATTTATACCCCGCCTTTTTTCCTGAAAGGAATCCAAGGCGGCTTACATAATCCTCCTCCTCCTCTCCATTTTATCCTCACAACAACCCTGTGAGGTAGGTTAGGCTGAGAGTCAGTGACTGGCCCAAAGTCACCCAGTGAGTTTCATGGCCGAGCGGGGACTAGAACCCGGATCTCCTGAGTGTTATCATCCAACAGCGTTTTGTGAATGGCAACTGTTAAAGTAATTATAACTATCTGCACTTTTTGCATTTCAAATCCCCCTGAACTCACTGTTTACTTGCTCACCTCCCATTTGAAGGCTAAATTAGAATTCCTGAATATAAACAATAAACCTGAAAGCAGGTCAAGTTACTGATCAAAGGTCAGAGGAGAAAGCAGAGTCAGGAGGACAGGAGGGAAACCTACTCGGAGGCCATGAAGAGAGCTTGGATGATGCTGTTCATGTAGCAGGTGTTCCCCAGGTTAATTAACCCTATTTTCCCTGTTTCAGACTTTGAAGCCAGGCGGGGATAAAAACTGGCCAATTCGTTCTTCTGGGACGTCCACGCATTCTGCCCAAGCAGATGTTTAATTTGGTCTTCGTTTGGAATCGGAAGAGCCTTCAGGGAAGAAAGGAACCAAGAGAGCAGAGTCAGTTTGCAGAGTTAGAAACTCCCTTTGATTTGATCAGTCGGCAGGCCCATTTGAGGGACTTCACCTCACCTTGCGGTGAGTTTGTAAATAAAGCAGATCTGGGGTTTTTTGTTGTCAGCCGCCTTTACCTATAACCTCATTTCAGGTTTGCTCTAGACCAGTGTTCTCCAGCCTTGGGTCCCCAGATGTTTTTGGCCTACAACTCCCAGCATGCCCCAGCCAGCTATGCTGGCTGGGGCATGCTGGGAGTTGTAGGCCAAAAACATCTGGGGACCCAAGGTTGGAGAACACTGCTCTAGGCACTAGGCAAGGCTTCGGTGGGCAATCCCTCACCCTATTTCTGTACCCACAGTAGAGCTTTCTAGCTTTGGCCCCCAAATAGACTTTCCTTGCCTCCTGCTAACTGCTGATTGTTGAAGAAATTCTCGTGAGGAACGGAGCTATCCAGGGCTACTAGTCCTGATGGGCTATATGCTACTGCGACGACACGGCCCCTTCCACTTCAGGACCAGGCGCATAAACCCTTCTCAGGCTAAGCATCAACACTTAAAAACCCGAGGGGAGGGTCAAACGAAACCTTTTCCCCTACTAATGAGGGAAATAGATTAATTCTGGTTATGAAGGATCTATTTTTAAATTTATGACGCTGTGGGTACAAAGGTGTGTGTGTGTGTGTGTGTAGATTTACCGTAATAGTAATGCAGGTTAATAACGCCAAGCTGACACGTAGGATTTGGGTAGCAAACAAAATAAAAATAAGTTTATTTTAATTATCAAAATCTTAGTTCCAGAAAATAATTTATTTATTTATTTCTTATATTTATTAATCGCCCATCTGGCCGGTCACCCGCCTACACCAAATAAACCTGCCTACACCAAATAAACCTGCCTACACCAAACACTTTATAATTAACCTAAGTCCCTATAACTCCAAATACTCTCACTCCTCATACAATCACTGATTCCTCTTAAAACTCCTGACAAGACACAAATAACCCACCTAACCTAACTCCCAAGCTCTCTAACACTCCCAACACACTACAACCAACACTCGACTTCTTAACTCGACTAACTCTGACATCACTCGAACACTCCTTATATACTCCTCCCCCCCACCCTTTCCAAGACATCACAAACCACACCCACTCAGTCCAACATTCTATACTCACTAAATATACTAAAGCAGACATACACCAGGGAACTGAATTGTGGGGTTACGCCACAGCTACCCCCAGTATCGGAGGCAGTATGCGTCTGTATACCAGTTACTGGGGCACATGAGTGGGAGGGTGCTGTCGCTCTCATGCCCTGCTTGTGGACTTCCCCTAGAAATCTGGTTGGCCACTGCGCAAACAGAATGCTGGGGCTGATAAGCCTTTGGTCAGGGATGGGGACTCGGACTCGAGGACTCGATTCGTGAGTCGGACTGAGTCCCCCCTGTGACTCGAGTCAGACTCGAGTCCCAATATTTTTAATGGGACTCGAGACTCGACTCGGGACTCGAGACTAAGGACTCGTGTTCCAAAATCGTGTTCCTCAAATGCAACATGGATAGGTTTTAGGAAGTACAGCAAGTTTGTTTTTTAAAATCATTTTCCTAAAATGCAACCTTTCAGACATTTTGGGTTTGTCTGCCTGGTCTGTTCTTGCCAAAATCAGTTGCAGAGTTTTGAAATAAAAAGGCACACTTGTGCCTAGAATTTATTTAAGCCACACATCTGAAATAGCCTTATTTTGTTGGGAAAAAAACGCATTGATTTTAATAGGGACTCGTGGGAGTCAGCTTTGGGAGGGACTCGTGACTCGTGACTCGTGAGTCACCATTTTGGACCAAGGACTTGGACTCGGACTCGGACTCGAGACTCGGGTCCAAAGACTCGTGACTTGACTCGTGACTCGAGACCAAGGACTCTTCAACATCCCTGCCTTTGGTCTGATTCAGCATAGGTCTACTTCTGTTCTTATGTTCAGGCCTAAATAGCCATTTTGCCAAATGAAAGGGGGGGAAATGCCTTTCCTTTAAGTGTATTTTTTTTTTCTCTCTTCCTCTCCCACAAGCTGTTAATAAAACTGGATGAACTTCATCACCAGGGATAGCCAGGAACAGTGGCAATTATGGAGATGTTCCCAGGAATGTGAACCTTATATAGGCAGCAGTCTCAGGTTAAAAAGCAAACACACACGCCCCAAATCCCACAGATCCTTTCGATGACAGAGTCCTGCCAAATTTGGGTCCATTGGTCCCTCCAAATTTGGCCATTCACTCGTATAAATATAATTCCCTCTATTTCCGATGTTCAGGATGTGTGTGAGGTTGCTTATGTAGCCAAAATGGCACCACCCTTCCACAAGAGGGAGGTATCAGCAGGAGTATAAAAAAATATTTGGGGGGGGGGGTAAACCCTCCCGCCAAACAGACTAACGAGGACTGAGTGGAATGCTGACTGCCTGTTGGGGGACAGACGAACGGACAGAGAACCAAGGAGGGAGGATGAAGTGAAGCGGCTGGAACCCTGAACCGGAGCACTCCGTACTGCAACATTTTGTGGCAGGCCCCACTTGTGAAGTTATAACTATAAACAATTGTGCGCTTTACCCTCAGGCACGAAAGCTGATTGCCAGGTTTTCTCGTGCTCTCCCATAACTTTTGGCCAGAAACTCTTAAGCTCAATGACGAACACAGATGAAACTTTTGGAATGCAAGACGGTCTCTGTCTCTCTGCCCTCTTTCTCCATTGTTTTCAGTCCTTACTCCCAAGTCAGTTTAGACTGTAAAGTCTTTGGGGCAGGGAACTGCTTCCCCCCACCTTTTATTACCCTGTGAAGAAACATGCCTATCTGTGACAATAAATAAAATAATTATGTCATCAAAACAACCTGCTGTAAAAGGAAGGATTCGCCCTGCTGGGTGAATGGGCAACATTCAGTGCCTTAGGATGTGGCGACAGCCACTGGTTAAGAGATAACTCTAACATGAGACTGGATAAATCAACGGAAGAGTAGAGGTATATTGACAGGTATTAGCCGTGATAGCTGCAGGAAACCTGCCAAGTTCAGAAGCAGCATTCCTCCAAATTCTAGGTTCTGGGGACAGGGGAGCGCTATTTTGCCTCCACACCCAGGTTGTGGCTATATAGAAGCATCTGATTTGTGGAATTGTGGGAAAATAGGATACTGGGTTAGATGGACCGTTTGCCTGATCCATCATGGCTCCTCTCACACCCCTATTTTGCGCAACTGTCTGCAGAAGCCACGGGGAGGCAAAGCTTCTCAAAGCCCTCCAAATACATTTGCGCCTCGGTAGGGCTTGAACCCAAGTCTCGGACTCAAACCCAGACCGGCTCGTGCTTGAACTTTGACCTGGTCGCTAATGAGAAAGAGTCCTCCAGCTTTAGCGCAAAACTTCGTATTTGCTCTCCTACCGCTGTTTGTTGCATGCAGACCAAAAAAGGAAGCAGTTACTTTTATTGCCTCCACGACGGGTTCATAGAGGTCCGGGAATCCTGAGAAACGGAAGAACATGCAGTGGACCAGCTCGGCCAGTTGCTCCAGGCAGCTCGCCGCAGAATTGGAATTCTCCTTGTTGAGGGCAGCCACCACTCTCGGGATGTGCGGGAGAAGCTTAAAAAGGGACAAAGCAAAGTCGGTCTCAAACCAAGTAGCCAGAAACACCTGCAGTGCCCAAGATGGTAACCCAGAACCTTGTAACCCAAATCCTTAAGGGTTAAATATGGCTTAGTTTTATGCTTTTCCCGCTGTCTGTCATCTCACGGGCTGGCCAATCATCAGGGCCTCAGGAGTCAGGAGGAGGAGGTCCACCTCTTCACTCTCAAACAAACACATGGAGGTCTGTTCCGATTGGCCAGTCCTCACATAGATTTTTGTTTCACCAGCTATAAAACTGGCTTCCCTGAGGTGAAAAATCTCTATTTGGGTCAGTAGCAGGAGTGCTGCTCAGTAAGATGGATTCTCACAAGAGATACACATAGCTCGACTAATGAATTAGACTTATAGATTTCATAGATCATAGAGTTGGAAGGGGCCTACAAGGCCATCGAGTCCAACCTGCTGCTCAATGCAGGAAACTAGAGGAGGGGTCTCCCATCCAAGTAATAACCAGGCCTGGCCCTGCTTAGCTTTCCACACTCAGACAAGCTGAGCCGGCGTGAGCCACAGGCCATATACTTCATAGGCAATGTTGTGTGTATTCTACCATTCCACTCCAAAGTGGAATTTGGTACTGGGCACCAAATTTACTGCCTTCAGAAACTCATCTTTTAAAAGAAAAATTAAATTGTTTCCAGTCCTCATGGCAGTGAGAATGCAGTTTGAATAGGCTTTCCAGTGTTCAGAGGAGGGAGAGTTAGAGCCCTAGATACTCCTAAACTTTCCTCCTCTTGACTAGCAGAAGGAAATTTACGCAAAACATGCCAATTTGATTATTTTATATCACTTACAAAAGTGACAGAATTCAGCTTTTTTTTTTTTAAGTGCAGGATGTTGTTTTATATATTTTTATCAGCACAGAGCATATACAACTTTGACTATTAGTTCACTCCGCTATGTACAACCAATCCTAGTGAATTAAGGGGGGAAATACCAGGAAAGGCTACTTTTATATCTCACAGGATTCTATACTTTGCCTTTATCCTGTTTTAAACTTCTAAAGGTTTTTAAGTATGTTTTATTGTGTTGTATTTTAGGGTTTTAATTTTTGTGAATTGCCCTGAGAACTTTGGCTATTGGACAGTATAGAAATGCAATTAATTAATTAATTAATTAATTAATTTAGTCAAGTTGTCCAGGACTGTGTCTTGTATTGTGCTTAATTCTTTTCAGTATCAGTTAAGCACTCCAAGACTTCACTGTAGGTGCTGCTGCCAAATGAATTTAGGCAGGCATCTACCAGGAACGGGGCCTTTTGGGTAGGGGCACCATCTTTATAGAACACCCTAGAAGAGCACCCTTCCCACTTCCGCATTCACTCCCTTGCAATGCAGCAAAATTATCTCCCCCTGGAGAAAACTGCCCATCGGCATAAGTCATTGTTCTGGATTTGCCTCCTTCCAATCAGAACAGTGATTCACCCAGATATACAGGGTGGTGGTCTCCTCTGGGGACAGGGGGATAATTCTTATTGGCACACTCTAAACCTTTTTGGGGCACAAGTGAAATTTGCCTGCCATTTTAATCCAGGAAGATAAGAAGCACAACTTGGCTACCAGAACTTTAGGAAACGCAGATCTGTCTGGAATCCTGCCCTGCTTCTATCTGTACGCAAAGAAACATCTGTATGTTTAATTAGGACGGTAACCGATCGGCCCTGCCTTACCAAGTGAAATGCCTCATGAGAATGTTGGAAGCTGAGCAGCATATAACGCAGAATAGAGAGTGCTCCCTCCCTCAAAATAGGGTATAGCAACTTGGAAAACACCTACAGGAAGAGGAGGAAGACATAAAGAGAGGTTCATTATCACAAACTTACCAATAGGTAGACTGGCAAGACCCCTGTTCTATAATAATTTATTTAAATTTATGGGTGTCCACATCCTGAAGGTTTGAGGCATATGAAAGAATTAAAGAATAGAAAAATTCAATTCAGTTAAGACACCATTGAAATTCCCTTACCTTTTGCCAATTTATTTATTTATTTATTTATTTATTTATTATATTTATACTCCGCCTTTTTTCCTGCAAGGAACCCAAGGCGGCTTACATAATCCTCCTCCCCGTTTTATCCTCACAACAACAACAACAACCCTGTGAGGTAGGTTAGGCTGAGAGTCAGTGACTGGCCCAAAGTCACCCAGTGAGTTTCATGGCCGAGCGGGGACTAGAACCCAGATCTCCCGAGTCCCAGTCCAACACTCTCACCACTACGCCACACTGGCTCTTAGAGCCAGGCTACATCTGGCTTTTGCCTCATAAAAAAAACAAAGAGGGTGGCTCTGCCTGTTCAGAACTTCTAGGTCTCCTGCCAGACCAGCAAAGAAAATCAAAGGGGATTAAGTCATATTCACAGAAGAGAAGGAATCACAGTCTGGCTTTATCACCATTTAGCTATCTCGTTTCGGCTAATTTTCCCTAGCAGTTGGGAGCAAGGAAAATCAGCTGCAGAATGAGAGAGAGAAAGAACAGAAGGAGAAAGCCATACAGCAACTCCTCCTCCTCAGAGAGTAGGGCTTCAGGCCTCTCCAGCTTTCTTTGCTCGTCATGAGCAAGTCTTTGAACATCTGAAAAGGCAGGGCCAGGCACCTTTTGCAGACTAAACCTAATGTGCAGCACAGCTCTTAACTCTGGGCCTTGAAGGCAAGACCAAAGTGTCTTACAACACTTCCAAAAGATGCTCGGGCTTGGACCTTTGGCGAGAGAGTTCCGCAACTGGGGAGCATCCACCGGGAATGCCTCTCTTTGCACCCTTACACTCTGAACCTGCCATGTAGGTAGTATGGTTAAGGAAGCTCTGTGTGTCTGATATCACCACAGGGGGGGGGGCACATGGGTGTAATACAGGCTCTCTGGCCCTCAATCGAAGGAGGGGTGGGCGGAAGGTCAATTGGGTAGCGATTCCTTTGTGGATCACAATTTCCAGTGGACCATCTAGCACCTGTAGATCGCTGGGATTCTTGCAAAGAATGCCCAACGAAGTGGATGCTGGTCTGATGATCAACAAGGAACATCAAAATGGTCAGGGATGATGGGAGATGTAGTTCGACAACGTCTTGTAGTCCAAGCAACACAGCATACTCCAGGCCTCTTAATGGTCAAGGCATAACTAAGCAGGGTTAGGTAATCTTGAGTATGCAGTCTTGCTTGGACTACAAGACATTGTTGAACTGCATCTCCCATCATCCCTGACCATTGGCCATGCTGTCTGGGGCTGCTGGGAGTTGGGAGTCCCGCAACATCTGGAGGGCCACTGGTTCCCTGCACCTGTTTTATAGCATTTCATCCCTTTGGGGGATTCTAATACAAAGAAACAACCAAACCACACAAGACTGAAACTAGTATATCTGATCTAAGGTATGTTGGACCCGAGCCATTTAGGGCAGCCTTCCTCAACCCGGTACCCTCCAGATGTTTTGGACTACAATCCCAAGGATCTCTGACCATTGGCCATGTTGCCTGGGGCTAATGGGAGTTGACACCCAAGACATCTGGAGGAAACCAAGTTGGGGAAGGCCGATTTAGGCCTTCATAAGTTAAGACCAGCACCTTGAATAGTCTCTGGAAGACAACACGGAGACAGTGCAGATGTCAGAGCCTCGGCCATTGGCTCAAACACAAGAGGCCAGAAATGGGAGTCATGGTTCTGTAATTTCCAAGTGGACTCCCCAAGCACAAACAAAAATCTTCGGCCTATGGGGAGGAGCAAACTGACCCTCTCAATTTTGGAAACTGTGACTTCAATCAAGATGCTGAACTCCTTCACTGCGGCCAAGCCCTTCAGCAGTGCTATTATCCATTTGTCTATGTTCTTCCCCAGAGGCCAAGAGACCCATTCAATCATCCTGTGAAGGGAGAGAGCGAGAGGTTAGAGGAGAAGCTGTAGCTCAGTGGCAGAAGCCCCTGCCTGTTGGCGCGTGAGCAGAGTGTGGGAGATTTATAATCCTGTCTCTGTGTGCTAACAGACGCCTGAAATTCCACACACAGATCTTCCAGATCTCACCTCCCCCCGCGCAGCGTGCAGCGTGCTGTGTCGGTGCCAGTTTTGGCCAGCCCGGTCTGCCCCTGTAATCAGACTTGCTTCCAGCTTCCCCGTTTGCAGATTAATCCATGGAGTAAGGAAACACTCTGGAACACCACAGGTCTAATTCTACCTGTTTGTTCACTTAGCAAGTAAAGTTCTACAGAGTATACATTTCCTAGTTACAGTCCATGTGCAGAGTATAAATGCATAGCAAGCATTACATCCAGCGGAGTAAGTTGAGCTTAACTCCACCTCAGCAAAGACGTTACATTGTTGCAGGAACAAAGTCTAGCAAGAAGAACCAGAAGAAGAGAGAAAGCAGTCCAGCTTCTCTCTAAGATGGCTTCAGACAGAGAAACAAGTTAGCACGTCATCAGAACATACAAACCATGTGACCAGCTCATATTGTTCTCACAGTCTAGGCTCCCATGCGAAAACACAAGATCCCAGCAAGACACAACAAACCTGTTTACAGCCATTCTGTCCCTTCCATGTGTAAACAATGTGCTGCAGCTGGTAAAGTGATACATATCACAACACTGCCTTGCATGCAGAAGGTCCCAGGTTCGATCCCCGGCATCTCCAGGTAGGGTAGGGAAAACTCCTGCCTAAAACCCAGGAGAGCTGTTGCCAGTCAGTGTCGACATCACTGGGCTAGATGGACATAAGAACATAAGAAGAGCTATGCTGGATCAGACCAAGGGTCCATCTAGTCCAGCATTCTGTTCACACAGTGGTCAACCGCCTGCCCGTGGAAAACCCACAAGCAGGACAAGAGTGCAACAGCACCCTCCCTCCCGCCCATGTTCCCCGGCAACTGGTGTCTGTAGGTATTACTGCCTCTGATACTGGAGCAAGGGTCTGACTCAGTATGAGGCAGCATCCTATGTTCCCGGTTAAAGTACATTAACAAGATGCAGGTCCAGATTAATCTACTTCCCAGAATTCCAGGCTCAGGCATTTACGTGCTTCCAGATGGCACCGATGACTGGGTGGGGCAGAGGGTATTTTTTTTAAAAAAAGAAGATGTGTTTGGAAGGTGCTACAGTGGCTCCAACACATGTGCTGATCCTTTCAGATTTAAAGACCTTTTCACAATACTTATTTTCAAAAAGCACAGAACTGTGGAATTCACCACCACAAGATGCCACCAACTTGAACAGCTTTACAAGGGGATTATCGGGGCTTTTTTTTCTGATAGAACTCACCAGAACTGAGTTCCGGCACCTTTTATTCTATTAATTTCATTACCATTTAATCACCACCTACTCCTGAGGAAAACGTAATCCAAGAGTTCCAGTACCCTTTTCTCCAGAAAAAAAAGCAATGGGGATGAGACAGAATCACTGGCTGCTAGTCATCATGGCCATGTATTCCCTCCAGTATCAGAGGAAGTATGCCTATGTACATCAGTTGCTGGGGAACATGGGCGGGAGGGTGCTATTGCACACCTGTCTTGGTTGTGGGTTTCCCACAGGGAGCTGGTTGGCCACTGAATGCTGGGTTAGATAGGCCTTTGGTCTGGTCCGGCATGGCTCTACTTATGTTCCGATTGTGCTTTAGATTGCTTTGAAGTTGTTGAATTGACAGCTGTTTCTCAATGCTCCTTTTCCTTGTACACTAGCTGACTGGACCGCCAAAAGAAGGGAATGGTTGGGAAGCTCAGGAAGAACAACCACCAAGAACCAGGCAACAGCATCTTCCACCTGAGTCAGTCACCGCATTCTGCCTAATGACAGGCTGGGGCATGCTGGGAATTGTAGGCCTTTTTCCCGTCTAAGCTCGCATAGGATTGCACCCTTCGTCAATGGAAAGATCAAGATGAATCGGCAGGGTCGTACGTGCGCGCGCACGTGTTATTCTGGGGATCTGGTGTAGAGCAGCCAGTCAGTTGCCTTGTAGATGTCATTATTTTTTTTATTTAAAATATTTTCAGGCCAGCTTTCTGGACAGAGTCCCTTCAAGGCGGCTTAGAGGCATATTAAACCACGATAGTCACATTCCAGTAAGAGCGCCTGCTGTTTGTTTGCCTCTGCTTCTGTTCTGCTCCTGCATATTTTGTGTATCAAGCAAACGTTCGAAAAATGCCAGGGGTCTTCGGCGGTCTCCCGTGCAAAGGAAGCCAAAAATCTACGATGTGCCGTCCCTAGAACTTCTCACTGCTCAGGGAAGTGGGAACAATATTCTCCATGCCTGTGGGCCTCTGTCTTCTGTATCAGTCTAACTCAGTGTTTCTCAACCTTGGGTCCCCAGATGTTTTTGGCCTACAACTCCCTACAGCTATGCTGGCTGGGGCATGCTGGGAGTTGTAGGCCAAAAACATCTGGGGACCCAAGGTTGAGAAACACTGGTCTAACTGCTGGAAAATAGCGATTTACCAGGAATGGGGAGCTGTCTGGGGCAATGTTGTCTGGCTGAATGCCCAACAACTGCGCAGTCCACCTAGGAGAAGATGTGTATCTGGAAAGGGCGCTAGAAGCAAGGACGATCTGGTGCTAACTAAGCTACTTGGCACGCCGATTGGTTTTTAACATCTCCTTCAAGCCATCCACCCCTCCCTCGGGTAAGCCAAATTGCATTTTGCGGGCTCTGCTTAATGTCTCTCCCAACTATGCACCAGTGGAAGGGGTTATTTTTAAAATGAAGAAGAAAGGCCATCGATCTTCCGAGAGCTAATTTTAGAAACTTGCAGCCTCTTTGTGGAAGCGTCTGCCATTAGCTCCCCAGGAGAAAAGAAAAAGAAAAAAAAAAGACATAAAGATAACTAAAGCAAGTTGGGAAGGGTACATATGCAGAGGAGGTATTAGGGGGCGGCCCACTAGGACTGGAGCCCTGAACCTTTCATTTGGAGCCCTGAATCTCTGGGAGGCCCTCTGCCCCACTGCCCTGCTGTCCATGGGCATTTGCTGAAAGAAAGGTACAGGGGCCTTGATGATCTCTGTTGCATCTGATCCCCCTGGATGACCTGGCTTCTTGCCCACATGTGCTTCACCTCCTGCTGCCCCACCCCCTAAATCTTTCTGCATGAGATTTTTCCCCCCTGAGATCAAATGCCTTCCTCTCCCCTGTCCCTTTTTACAAATAGGGGTGTCCTTAGGAGACAGTGTCCTTTAAAGACACACACACACACACACACACACACACACACACAGAGAGAGAGAGAGAGAGAGAGAGAGAGAGAGAGAGAGAGAGACTTTAGAGCCTATGTAAATTAGAATATGCAGATTGGTGCGTATTTTGTCCTATGGGCCTGAGCCCCGGATCTTTTCGGTTCCTAGCACCGCCCCTGAACATGTGTGTGTTGTGCCTGGAAATGGGCCTGGAGGAAGAGGAGGGGCCTTGTCCAACTGCGGCGCTTCTTCGGGCGTGCGTGCCTGCCAGCATCTCTTACCTGCCGATTGCCGTCATCATCTGCACGTCCGTTATGCTGTCATCGTTGGTGAGGTTCCTTAGAATCCCGTCCATGAGTTCCAGGGGAACGTGCTGGACCACGCTGGCCAAGGCAATGGACGGCGCGTACTGCTCTTCTGCAAAGCCGTTAAGACACAAGCAGGCCAATCATATCTCAAGATGAATTAAGACGGTGCGCTTGGTGGCAGGGGAAGCTATTGACTCCTATTCCGGTGGGGCTCCTTTCCCATTACAGCAGTGTTCTCCAACCTTGGGTCCCCAGATGTTTTTGGCCTACAACTCCCAGCATGCCCCAGCCAGCGTAGCTGGCTGGGGCATGCTGGGAGTTGTAGGCCAAAAACATCTGGGGACCCAAGGTTGGAGAACACTGCATTACAGGTTGTGCAGGTTTTATTTGGAGTTTCACGGGAGCTATCCATGGCGCTCCATGGTGGTGAACTTTTTTTGGGGGGAGGGCAGAGTTCAGCACCACGGATAGCTCCTATGGAGCTCCAAATAAAACCTGTAATGGAAAAGGAGCCCTGCCGAAAGAGGAGTCACCACCAGCGTCCCGTGAGTGTAGGATACAACCGAGCATAAAAATTTGTAATAATACAAGAGGTATGTGCGTCTATCCGTCCGTCTACACCACAGCACCAAAACCGTGACCTCTAGTCACCTGAAACTCGGCATGCATGCTAAGGGGACCCTGTGGGTGTGCGCACCTTGGGGTTATTATTATTATTTTTTTAAACACATTTTAATTGATTTTAATGTGTCCTTGTGGTTTAAGGGTGCAATAACATCTTTGGCCACTAGGAGCAGACTTCCCATAACCAGCACATACCGGTAGCTTTGCACTTTATTTATTTATTTATTTATTGGTTCTATACCCCGCCTTTTTTTCCTGCAAGGAACCCAAGGCGGCTTACATAGTCCTCCTCCTCCTCCTCTCCATGTTATCCTCACAACAACCCTGTGAGGTAGGTGAGGCTGAGAGTCAGTGACTGGCCCAAAGTCACCCAGGGAGTTTCATGGCCGAGTGAGGACTAGAACCCGGGTCTTCCCTGCTGTAGGGAAGCCCACCCCCCCACCCCCGCAGGGGGACAACCGCCCCCCTCAGGGGGCTACCATAGCAGAGGCTATTCCTAGGGGCGCCAGTGGGTGGGCCTTCACTATGACCTGGCGGGCACTACGTGTCCAACTCTTGACAGCTGAGTAAGTTTGCTCAAAGGCTTCACTGCATGAAATTAAGGGCTATTTCAACCGGGGCCCTTCTCTGGTTGTAAATTGACTTTGGGCCAGTCACTGACTCTCAGCCTAACCAACCTCACAGGGTTGTTGTGAGGATAAAAGGCAGAGGAGGAGGAGGATTATGTAAGCCACCTTGGGTTCCTTGAAGGAAAAAAGGCAGGATATAAATTTTAAAAATAAATAAATGGATACAATAAATTAACTCCATCCCCTGGTGGCTCCCCAATACACGGGTTTGGTTTCTTCCACACATGGGAATAAATTCACTTGGGGACACTGCTTCATCGAAGGCAAAATGTGTCCTTCTTATTGTGTATACTAAGTGGCGCAACCTCGTAATAGACAAGCCCTCCTAAGCGCGCGCGCACACGCGCACGCATGCACTCACGCACACACACAAAAACCACCAGTCATGAATGTGGGCATTTTGCTAGCGACAATCATCAAGCCACGTTTCAGTTCCAGCGGTGCAGAAACACACCCTTCCTTACCCGTTGACGAAATGATCGTGAAGAGTTCTTTCAAGGACGGGAGGATGGAGGACATCTGAGCCTTCCAGATCTTCTGCAGCAGGAGGCCGACTTTGATCACGTGGTCCAGGAAGTCCACGATGACCTCTTCTCTGCCTGAGATGGGGTGGAACTGCCCGATGCATCGTATCAGCTGCTGGCAGAAGAGGGCCTGGCGTTTGCCGGTGGGGATACACTGCGGATACTGGGTTAAGAGCTTGCTGATTTTCACGCACTGCTTAAGCCCTGGCCGCTCGCAGACCTTCCGGAGAACCTCCGTCCTCAGCAGGCTGAAAATGTCATTGGCCAACGGGCTGCCCAAAATGAACGGCAGCCCCAGGTGAATATAATCGAAGACATAAAGGCTTCTTTTCCCGAGAGGCCCGTAGCCCTCCTGAAGGAGGCTGAGGAGGAAACGGACGTTGAAGAACTCCTCAAAAGCCTCTCGGTGGTAAAGGCCAAAGGCTTCCAAGACCTCTTTGCCGACCGACCTCTTGAACCTGGTGTCGCCCACCAGGAAGAGCTTCGTAGAAAGTTCAAGCATTGACCAGCGCTGCTCGCTGTCCATGGACTGCTTCGAAGCTTCGATGACTCGCCTCACCAACCCTTGTTTCACGTGGTCGGGATAAGACGACATCAGGATGGCTTCAAGGATCTTATCCATGTCAACTTTTCAGGGAGGCTGGAAGGGAATCAAACCGTGGCAAGTTCAGTTCTCTAGCTCAGGGGTGCAGAACCTCACATCCAAGTGGCCACAGCCCGCCTGTAGGGTTTCCCAGAAAGCTACACCCCTTTCCGCCAACCACCGACAGTTTGGTGGTTTCCCAGCTCTTGTGCAATTTTTCCCACATTCTAAAAGATTGAAATGCCTCTTCTAAGGCATACTTACTGCCAGTAAGAGCTTTAAGCTAAAATATGCTGGTCTTTTCTGTATCTTTTTTTTGCCCGTCCCTGTTGCCTTTGGCCATGCCCACTACTGGAATGTGGCCCTGTTCAAGAGGCTGCTTTAGCTATTTTCTCCTCCCCACGGTGAAGACAGATAGTATTTTAAGAGAAGCCTTGATCCGAACCAGCAAGGTACTTACAGGGCCGGTGCTACCATTAGGCCAACTAGGCGGCTGCCTAGGGCACCGGGCTAAAAGGGGCGCCAGAAACGCCTTGGGGGAAAAAAATACAGCGCTAAAATGGCTAAAATGCGTATTTTACCAAGTTTGTTTTACCAATCATGTCCTGTGGCAGGGAAGGGGAGGTGAAAGAAGCGCGCCCCTCCCTCTCTCTCCTCCACCTCAGGGCTCGGTCTCCAAGCAGGCCAATGATGGGAGGCTGGTGGGCGGCAGGAAGGATGCACCTGCAAACACCTCCCTCACCTTCCCAGGCGGGTGGGCAGCGGGAAAGATGCACCTGCAAACACCTCCTTCGCCTTCGCTCCTCAGGTTCCTCAGCTCAACGTCCCCTGAAAGCAGTTATTTCCAGCAACCAGGGAGGGAGGGAAAGGTATTTTAAGCTAGCTGGGGCTCCAATGTTTTAATTATTTACCATGCTGTTTCTGTGTTTTGGTTTTAAATGCTTTTAGGATGCAATCCTACGCGTGTTTGGAGGGGGGGGGAGTCCTACAACTCCCAGCATTCCCCAGCCAGCCATGCACAATCCTACACACGTTGAGGCAGAAAAAAGCCCCGCAACTCCCAGCATTCCAACAGCCAGCCATGCTGGCTGGTGAATGCTGGGAGTTGCGGGGCTTTTTTCTGCCTCAACGTGTTTAGGATTGTGCCCTGAGCTGTTGATGTTTCCTTTACTGTACTTTGAATATTGTTGTCTGCCTTGAGCACTAGGCTGGTAAAGGGAAAGACAGGATAATATACATTATTTTGATAAAGAAATATTGCAACAAAGTGAGAGAGAGAGGAGGGGAAGCAGAAATTTGAACCAGATGATCTACGGGCTCTCTCTTTGCTATGTTTCTACTACATGCATCCCCCCCCACCCTGCAACCCAGAAGGTGTATGAGTCAAACCGGTGTCTCTTCACCTCCACCCTGCGAGGTAGGACAGGCTGCAAGATGCCCTTTTGTCTCTATTCCTCACAGGTAGCGCCACCACACCTCTCTCACATCCTTTTTTCATATCCCTTGTGCTGCCCGCAGGAGGAGACAGGCTTTTACATATATATGGAGTAGGAGAAGGCCCTTGGGAGCTCCTGGCATAGCTGGGCTGATGTTGCCTCTTTGCTTTCTGAGTGAACACAAAGAAAAAGTCTCAAAGTCCACAAACAGGGAGGGAAATTTATTTCATAATGGGCATAGGGCTGGAGGGAGGGCTCAAGTGGGAATGGGGGGCGCTAAATATCTGATCTTGCCTAGGGCACCAAACTGCCTTGCACTGGCCCTGGGTACTTATTATCTTCTGAAGGAATACAGAGGAGTCAGGATCACTTGCAGCAGCCTTCCCCAACCTGGCCCTCTTCAGGTGTGTTGGACCACAACTCCCATAATCTCCAGCCAGTATTGGTCATGCTGACCAGGAACAATGGGAGTTGTAGTCCAACACATCAGAAGGGCACTGGGTTGGGAAAGGCTGGCTGACCAGGAGAGGTACTAGGTACTGAAAAGATCCAAGGCTCAGGCCCACAGGCCAAAAAAAATAAAAAAATAAAAAAGCACAAATTTGCATATGCTAGTTTACATGGCTAATGGCAAGGGATTCTGGGAGCTGTAGTCCAGCAACATATGGGGACCCAAGGTGGGAGAGCCCTGCTCTAAAGTCTCTGTGTGTGTGTGTCTTGAAAGGACCCCTGTCTCCTAAGGACACCGGGTCATTCCATGTAAAATCAACCCCCCCAAAATGAAAAATTTACCTCACCATCTGCTATTTTTTAAAAAAACTGGCATACTGGTAGACCAGCATGAGAAATGAACATACACCAAATTATAGGTCATTATACCTCACGGTGCAAAAGCACAGTGTGCTCAAAAAATGCCCAAAACTGTTAGTATTTCGTGTAACATCACACGTGGTAAGTTTTGACTCACAGCGAAGGCATGTAACGGCCTGCACCTGTGAACAGGGTGAGGTAGCTAGTTACTGCTACTTAAGACAGCTGAGCTGTGCTCTGGGTTGCTGCAGTAGCTACTCTGTTGCTGCAAGCCTCCTACTGTGTGTTGCTGTGCCTTGGATAAGAAACAACTGCTACTACTACTGTATGGTAAGCTCCCTTTTGTACAGGGAGACTGCAATTATATACTCTGTTACTCTACAATAAAACTGTATATATATAATCACTCATTGCTACCCTCTGCTTTCTAGACCTGCTGCGTTGGAGGTAATTTATTTCCTCCTCCTGCTGACAAAAAACATGATTTTTCAGCATTTGTGACTACACAAAAAGTATCATAACTTCCTTCAGAATTGGCCTAGAAAGTAAATCATGGTGTCATATGAAAGCTCTCGAACTACCCTTTTATTTGATATGTAACACGAAGCATGCATGTGAAATAAAATATTCAAGGTCATAGTTTCTTTAATTTGACCTTCAATTCCAAAAAAACCAAAAAAAATTTTTTGCTGATTTTTTTCCTCAGATAACCCATGTTTACCTTGAGTATATGTACCAATTTCCAGAACGGGGTTCCGAACAGTTCAAGATGTGAACATTCTTATACATGCCAGGGATGTGGACTCGGACTCGGGGACTCGACTCATGAGTCGGACTGAGTCCCCCCCCTCTGACTTGACTCCCAATATTTTTAATGGGACTCAAGACTTGACTCGGGACTCGAGACCAAGGACTCTTCAACATCCCTGGGCTGTGCCAGGAGTGGAGTGCAATCGCACCGGCAAAGAGTGAGGGTGAAATTGTGATGAGACCTCACCGTTCCAGAATGGGGGGCAAACATTTAGAAAAAACCATGTTCCTCAAATGCAACATGGATAAGTTTTAGGAAGTACAGCAAGTTTATTTTTTAAAATCATTTCCCTAAAATGCAACCTTTCAGACATGTTGGGTTTGGCTGCCTCTGCCTGCCTGTTTGGGGTTCCCTGCCTCTTCTGCCTGCCTGGTCTCTTCTTAACAGTTCCACAGTTTGAATTGTCCAAGACAAAGGCCTCTGCCTGCCTGTTTTGGGGTTCCCTGCCTCCTCTGCCTGTCTGGTTATTTTGGGTTTGTCTGCCTGGTCTGTTCTTGCCAAAATCAGTTGCAGAGTTTTGAAATAAAAAGGCACACTTGTGCCTAGAATTTATTTAAGCCACACATCTGAAGTAGCCTTATTTTGTTGGGGGAAAACACCATTGATTTTAATAGGGACTCGTGGAGTCAGCTTTGGGAGTGACTCAGGACTCGGGAGTCACCATTTTGGACCAAGGACTTGGACTCGAGTCCAAGGACTCGCGACTCGAAACCAAGGACTCTTCAACATCCCTGATACATGCACAGTACCTCCCTACAATAACTTCGCCCCCTTATACACACTTAAAACAGATTTTTTTGGAGGGAAATTAAACTTAAGCCCGCCCTCTCCCTTCTGGAGCTTCCGGGGCCTTCAGGCTGAAACCAAACCAGGCATGGGTAGGCCTCAAACCTTCACAGAGATATATCTCTTTGGATGTCTATATTAAATCAAGCTTTATTCACAGATTCTGATAAGAAAAAGGCAGGCCTGAAGCTTTGACAAGTGCCGACCCCACTTCTGCTGTAATGTGTTCATGACTTTTCAAATTGTTCAATTCCTGCACACCATTTCTACAGGTAGCATAACTAAGATCTATTATTTCCCTGATGGTGCAGCAGCACAGTATAAAAACGGTAAAAACTTCAACAACTTAAGTAAGCATAAGTCAGATTTCGGTATCGATGCAGAATGGCACTTCTTTGCCACATTGCATGGAAAAGGGCCTTGTGTTGGTTTGGGTGGCACTGTGAAGAGGTTAGCTGCTCGAGCAAGTTTGCAGCATCCGTATGAAAAACAAATCATGACCCCTCATCAACTCTTTGATTGGGCAAAGGAGAACATCACACAGGTTGCATTTCAATACACCACAAGTAAAGATTATGAACTGGAAGAAAAGCTTCTGAAATGTCGCTTTGAGAATTCAAGACGATTCCTGGGACACAGAAAATTCATGCTGTAATTCCATTAACAAAACACACCATTGCTACTAAAAGATATTAATTTCAATGCGAATCCAGAAAATAGACAGGAGGGGTGTACAATCGAGCCTCGCCGGGCAGAAACGAGGCCGAAATTGGCCCGCTCATGCCCGGCGAGGCCTTACCTTGTTCTTCGGGGCGGCTCGCCCTCTCTGCGGTGAGCCGCCCGCATGGTCCATTCCGTCCCGTCGCATCACTTCCGGGATCGGAAATGATGCGACAGAACCCTGCGCAGGCGCGCTGGACCCCTGTGGTGCGCAGGGTCCCGTTGCGTCTCGGAAGTGACGAACGGGCTGGAGCAGCCTGATCGAGCGGCGCACTGCGCCGCTCAGAAAATAGAGTCGGGTCGGCGCCAACCCCGAAAATCGACTTGGAGGCGCCGACCCGGCTTGGATCCACCGCTAACAGTGACTATTAAAGAAGGAGAACTGGAATTGCAAGAAATACGAGGATTTGTTGGTGGTTAGGTTGTGTTTTACAGCCTAAAACAGAGAGCAGAAGTGTTAGTGAGCTTTCTTCATCCAGCTGGACCAGCAAAATCATTTATGTATCCAGATAAACAAGATGTCCTATGGATACCATCTTCAGATGTTTTGACAAAAGCTGATCCTTGTTGCCCAACAGGGCACTTCTATACACTAACAGACAAAGAGTGTCAAGCAGCTACTTCAAGACTAGAAACTACTGTTATGAAAAGCTCCTTAATTTAGGACTTGTTAAGTTAACAAAATGTTAGCAAGTAATATTTGAACTGCATAAAATCTGATCAGCATATATAAAAGTAAAATGGAAAATCTCATCTATGCACAATAATGGTTTTTCAAACCTACATCTAAGTACCGTAAATCAAAATAACTATTTTAGTAAGAGTCCCATTTTGAAATCAAGTACGGTACATGTTTCCAGGGATGTTAAACGTTATTTAAAACAAAAGGAGTTTTTTGTCATTATTCAAGGTCAAACTTCTGTATATTTATTTGAAAAAAATAAAATGAACATGTTTTCCCCAAGCATACTGGTGAGTACCTTTTTTAAAGTACTTATTTTAAACCTCATTCTTCTGAAAACAATAGGCCCTGCAACTTATTTTTTAATAAGCAGGACAAGTTCACCAAATCTTAAGCAATTTGCTTTCAGTTGGAAATATTCTTTGATTGATTTCATACCAGAATGACCACCCAGAGGAAGTATCATTATTCTACACAAAATGTCAGAAGTATGCTATTGTGAAGAATACCTAATTTAGAACTGCCCAATTATGCAGTTCTAAATACCTAATTTAGAACTGCACAATTATGACAGGGTAGCTTGTACTTGAGCACAATGTTTTATTCAAAACCTAAGTGACAATGCATATTTTCTTAAGATATGTACAGTGAGATAGCAATTCATATGAACTATGACACATACACACTGAGCGCCCCAAAAGATATAACTCGTTTTCTCTTAAGAACCCCATTTTGAAAATTGGTACATGTATTAAGCAGATGAAATGCTAAAACAAAAATCATGGAGAAAAAAAATTAGTTTTTGCAGAATTCAAGGTCACATTTTACTATTTGACCTTGAATATATATTTATTCCAAGAAACCACTTATGTTACATATCAAATGAAAGAGCATTTCAAAGGCTTTCCATCAACACCATGCTTAACTTTCTAGGTTCTGTAGAACTGGAATTACTGTAATTTTAATGATGTCCGACACACAAAAATTAACATTTTTCTTCATATTTTTTATTGCCATATCTCCAAAAGTTTTTGTCCCAGAAGTCTAATTTTTGGAGCAGCTTATTTTCTCAGCAGACCCAACAAGTTCACCAAGTTTTTTTCAAAATCGGTGACGGTCAGGTAAATTCATTGGTTGATTTTACATGGAATGACCCCACCCCTATTTGTAAAAAGGGATGTATGGACAGGGGAGAGGAGGGCATTTGTTTTCAGAAAAGAAACCTCATGCAGAAAGATTCAGGGGGGGGGCAGCAGGAGGTGAAGCACATCTGTACAAAAAGGTAGTTAATCCAGGGGATTAACAGATGCAACAGAGATCCTCAGGGCCCCTGTACCTTTCTTTCAGTAAGTGCCCATGGACAGCAGGGCGGTGGGGCAGAGGGCCTCCCAGAGATTCGGGGCTCCAAATGAAAGATTCAGGGCTCCAGTCCTAGTGGGCCGTTCCTTAACACCGCCTCTGGTCCTGCAGCACCCTGACTGGCATACCCCACAACCCCCATCTCTTCCAAATCGATGTCATGCTTCCTCCATCCAATAGCACACACAGATACAGAGTCAAGGGCGGATTCCAACTCAGCCGGGATGCAGGAATTCAGTACCGGGATGCAGGGTGGGGCTGGTTCCAGGTTTGGGGAAGACCTCAAGCAAAAATGCCCTCTGGTGCTCCCCCAGTGGCTGAGCCCTGGTGGGGACAGTGGCAGGCAGCAGTGTTGCTCTTGTTAGCGCTGGGCGCAGCCAGTTCCATTACCCACAATGCCTTGGGCCAATGCGGCCCCTGTTCGGGCGGTAATTTTGCATACAGGCCTGTGGCTTACGCTGGCTCAGCTTGTCTGAGCGTGGAAAGCTAAGCAGGGTCAAGCCTGGTTATTACTTGGATGGGAGACCCCTCCTCTAGTTTCCTGCATTGAGCAGGGGGTTGGGCTCGATAGCCTTGTAGGCCCCTTCCAATTCTGTGATCTATGAAATCTTAAGTTTAAATGGTGGCTCCCAGACCCAACGCTGCGGGGCTGATCGGAGCACTGGGAAAACATTTTAAAAGGGGTATTCAGGGCACACAAAAGCGGTGGGCCCCGGCACACAAAAGTCTGAGCTTCCTGCTGATCATGTCCCGCCCACTCAGACTGACAGAGGAGGACGGATCTGCAGCGCCGTGCAGCGTCGGCCATCTGTCCCTGCCAAATTTTTGCCAGGGCTGGGGATGATGCGGTGGCTCTTTGCAATTAAATTAGACCAAACGGAAACGGGGAAGCACTTTCATTAATTAACAACAACAAAAAAAAAAAGCAAGAAAAAGAGGAAGGGATAAAGCTGCTAAAACACTAGGACTGCCCTAGAACAGGTCAGGACGAATGCAGTTACACTGTGTACAAAAGACCAAATCATTCTTTTGCCGGTGTGAACAAGCATCCAGAAACTAGGATTACCGTATGTGTACGTACTTTTAGGGCTGCAAGCCAGAAGTCTCCACTGCATCCTAACATTCTCCACAGTGTTAGGAGACAAGGCAGGGATGGTTTCTCCTCCCTCCCCCATCCTGTCCTGGTCTTGTCCGCTCCACTCCTGGGAGTGCCACGTAGCACACCTGCCACCGAGCGGGGGTGCCTGGGGGGCAACAACAGGATCAGGGCAGAAACTGGAGGTGCCCATTTTTTTTCACTGGGCCCTGTTCCCTGCCCCTTTAACAGCAGTGTGATCTGCAGATGTTAGCAGGTGGTAATACTTATGTCATAAACTACATCATTGTCTTATATTACAAATGGGACCGGCCAAAAAAAAAAAAAAAAAGTTGCAGCGTGCAGTGCTCACCCCCCCCACCCATGTTCCCCAGCAACTGGTAGGGGAGTTGCTCAGCCTTCCCCTTCCTGGTGCTCTCCAGATGTGTTGGACTACAAAACCCAACATACCCAGCCAGCATAGCCCATGGCCATTCTGGCTGGGCATGATGGGAGCTGTAGTCCAACACTGAGAGCTGAAGTAGACTGTTCTTTTAAGAAATAATCCAATACTATCAAAATATCCTTACAATGTTTTCTTGCTTACATATTCAATTTTCTGTATGGGGGAGGGCGGGGTTGGATGAAGGGTCTCCTCGGCTTCAGTTCATCTTCCTGAAGGCCTGTAGTGGTGAGAGTGTTGGACTGGGAGTTGGGAGATCCGGGTTCTAGTCCCCACTCGGCCATGAAGCTCACTGGGTGACTTTGGGCCAGTCACTGACTCTCAGCCTAACCTACCTCACAGGGTTGTTGTGAGGATAAGAGGAAGAGGAAGAGGAGGACCATGTAAGCTGCCCTGGGTTCCTTGCAAGAGGGAAAAAGGCAGTATATAAATGTAATGAAGAGGAGGAGGAGGAGGAGGAGGAGGAGGAGGAGGAGGAGGAGGAGGAGGAGGAGGAGGACCATGTAAGCTGCCCTGGGTTCCTTGCAAGAGGAAAAAAGGCAGTATATAAATGTAAAGAAGAAGGAGGGGGAGGGGGAGGGGGAGGGGGAGGGGGAAGCCATGAGAAATTGTTCCCTGACCTCTCTGTCCTACATGCCTTTTCCAAACAACCTCTCCTATGTCAGCCAAAATATGACATCACTGTGTTCCTGCCTCATCATCAGGATAGCCGGACAACCCAGGATCAATCCTCCACATTGCTGAGCAGCACCCGCAGCTCTCCAGTAAATTCCAGGCAGGGATACTGGATTGATAACTAGGAACATCCTGACTCCGCGGTGACTGCAAATACGCAAACTCATTAGCACGTCTAGAAGGGTCAGTCTGTGTTGCGTGTTATGGAGAGGGGGAAGTTCAGGTGCGCCGCCTTGGGCTCCTTGGAGGAAAAGGCAGGATATATAAATGTAACAAATAAATGATAAAATAAATAGTCCAGATTCAAATACAGTCATGCCTTGGATTGAGAGCATAATTCGTTCCGGAAACGTGCTTGTAATCCAAAACACTCTTATTATCAAAACAAAATCCTCCCCCCAAAAATTTGTACAGAGATTTTTAATTTAAGCCATACCACAGTACTTGTATTGCAAGACGTCGCTTGTATATCAAGTAAAAAATAAATAAATATTTAAAAATTTGCTTGTCTTGCAAAACGCTCTCAAACCAAGTTACTTGCAATCCAAGGTATTACTGTAAAAGATAGCAGCCTTTCAATAATTAATATGATTTTGAAAAATGCAGATACTTGCAACATTTGAGACAAGAAGGCGTTCCTGGAAAATTAACGTCAGTTGAGACAGAGCATTCATGCCAGACTAATTTTTCTTTTGCATCCGAGAAAGACATTGATTTGAATCAAAACTGAAAATCACCAAAGTTACAGCCCAGTCCTATGCATGATTATTCATAAGTAAGCCTCATGGTGTTCAATGGGGCTTTCTTCCAAGCAAATGTGTGTAGGATCGTGACTTTGATCTCAGTGCCCCTTCTCAAGCATCAATTTGTTTTGCCCAGCTCTGAATCAGCCTTTGTTTCCCCATACAAACTTGGAAGAAATGCCTTATGATTTCTGCCTGCGGATCCCACAAACATAAGAAAGGAAAAGGAGAGAAGATGAAACATTTTGCACAGGTTGAAAGAAAAGGATTTCAAGTAATAACTTTGTGGCCCTTCTTCTAGCAAAGTGAAAGTATATCGTAAAATACCATAATAACAGAATTGTATATTTAGCCTGCATGAAGTCCAGTTTTAGATCTCAGGAGTATATTAAAAAAAAACCTGTCATGCTGGGTCAAACCAAAGTCCTACCGCACCCAGGTTTTTTTTTTGTCTCAGGCAGCGGGGTAGCCAAATGCCCCTGAGAAAATTGCAAACAAGGCATGTTGGAGGTGGTTAGCCCCCATTTGCCTCTGGTATCCAACACTGGGAGGGGTACCGCTGCCTCTGAACACAGAAATGCAATTTTTAGTTACCATGCCTGATGATAGCCATGGAGAGACTTTCCCTTCTTGAATTTGCCTAACTGGTTTAATAAGCCATCCACAATCATGGGCAGAACAATATCTGTGCCCACAAATCCAAGAAGTTGTGTCGTGTCGAGGAGTAACTTCCTTTCGATTGTCCTGAACTTATTGCCAGCCAATTTCATTTCAAGACACTCACCGCAACTGATTTTTGAAAAAGAGAATCAGTTGTCTCTATCCATCCTCCATACCAGGGCTCTCCAACCTTGGGTCCCCAGATGTTGCTGGACTACAGCTCCCAGAATCCCTTGCCATTAGCCATGCTGGCCGGGGCATGCTGGGAGCGGTAGGCCAGCAACATCTGGGGACCCAAGGTTGGAGAGCCCTGCTCTATACAACTCAGCAGTAAGTAGAGCACACCGTTGGCACGACCAGTTTTGTTTGAGAGATCTCAGGCAGCAGATCCAAGAAAAACCTCTGTCCGAAACGTTAAGATAACTGCTGTGGGTAACGGTAGGCAGATCTGTCTGTAAGCATCTAGACCAGCTTTCTCCAACCTCGTGCCCTCCAGACGTTTTGGACTACAACTCCCATCAGACCCAGATAGCAGGAATGCTTGTGGTCCAAAACATCTGGAGGGCAACAGGTTGAGGCAGGTTGGAGCAAGACAATATATTTGGGATGGATGGACCGATATCCAGTTTGGCATAAGGCAGCTTCATATGTTCACACCACTCATTATGGTGACCTCTATTACAGGGGTGGGCAATTTCTGGCTCTCCAGATGTTTTGGCCTACAAGTGGTCCAGTCCTGCTCTATATGTTCTCATCATGGGCAGTGCTAGGTACTGAAATGGCCTGGGGCTCAGGCCCACAGGGCAAACAAACAAACAAACAAAAGCACAGATCTGCCTATGCTAATTTACATATACTCTAAAGCAGTGTTCTCCAACCTTGGGTCCCCAGATGTTTTTGGCCTACAACTCCCAGCATGCCCCAGCCAGCGTAGCTGGCTGGGGCATGCTGGGAGTTGTAGGCCAAAAACATCTGGGGACCCAAGGTTGGAGAACACTGCTCTAAAGTCTCTCTGTGTGTCTTCATAGATTTCATAGATCATAGAGTTGGAAGGAGCCTACAAGGCTATCGAGTCCATCATCATCATCAGGCGATCACTCGTGACCGAGTAAGATTGTCTTCCGGGATAAAAGGAGGAAATTCTAAAGAAGATTGTGTAGACTCTAGCGATGGGTCCGTAAGTGACTGTGGAGGCCAATTCTAGATCCACACAGCTTCCCACAGTGAGGACACAGGTTACCAGATAGAAGATGGTCCTGTAAAGGATTCATTTGACGTGCTTTTCGCTTAGCACGTTTCTCCATTTCACCTTGCACTCGGGCTTCTTCAAAGTCCATGGAACCTTTGTGAAAGGCCAACCTCCATTTAGATCGTTCATGGGCCAGAGCTTCCCAGTTTTCGATGTTTATATTGCATTTTTTTAGATTAGCCTTATGAACATCTTTAAACCTCTTATATTGACCACCGATATTCCGCTTTCCATCCTTGAGTTGGGAGTAAAGTAACTGCTTTGGGAGACGGCAGTCAGGCATTCGAACAACATGACCGGTCCACTGAAGTTGGCGTTGAAGGATCATTTTTTCAATGCTAGTAGTCTTTGCTTCTTCCAGTACACTGACATTTGTTCGCCTATCTTCCCAAGTAATTTGCAGGATTTTCCGGAGGCAACGTTGATGAAACCTTTCAAGGAGGTGGAAGTGACGTGCAGGAAACTAGAGGAGGGGTTTGAAGGACCCTGTCTCTGAAGGACACCCCTAACGCCGCCTCTGGTCCTCATTGCCTCCAGTTAAGGGACCTTATCTTTACAGGTCTGGGGTGTGGTCCTCCACTACAGACCCTGGAGACTAGAGTTACAGTACATATCATGGTATAGAAATTCGTACAAGAGCAGCCAAAATACAGCCAGTAGAATCGAGAATACCAGTTAGAAACCATCAGCAGTAAAATCAAATCTAAAACAGGGGTGGGCAGGTTGGGGGGAGCCACACTCTGTCCCTCCCACACGAGAACCCTCGCTGACAGTTGCATCCTTGGGCTGCAAGTGGCCGCACCGCCAGAATCCAAGCAATTTTGCTGTGAAACAAGGCATGTGTGCCTTGTTTCCCAGAAGAATCAGGCTCCTGAAAGCCCACCAAACACCTGTTTTGGGTTGGGTGGGGAGCCTCACCCTGCAAAGAAACAGGTCCCCACCTGCCCCATTTCTGTGCAGAAACAGTCATTCAGCTGGGGAACAAGGCACGGGGTGCAGGGGAAGTAGTACACGCCTTGTTTCCCTGCACAATCGCTGTGGCACGGCCGCAGTTTCCAGTGACAGCAACTGGGAGGGTGTGGCAGACAAATGGCGTTGGTTCTAAAACAAAATAAGCCATGTTGGTCTGTAAGAAAAATTCCAAAATCCATGGTCAGGTAATACCTTTATTCATAACTTATTCATAAACGATCTGGAATCAGGGGTGAGCAGTGAAGCGGCCAAGTTTGCTGCTGACACCAAACTATTTTGGGTGGTGAAAACAAAAAGGGATTGTGTGGGGGGGATCCAAAAGGATCTCGACAAACTGGGAGACTGGGCATCAAAATGTCAAACGCGGTTCAGTGAAAGCAAATGTAAAGTAATGCATGTTGGGGTGAAAAATCCCAACTTCAAGTATAAATTCTGATGGGATCTGAGCTAGTGGGGACTGACCAAGAAAGGGATCTTGGGGTTGTGGTGGACAGATCGATGAAAATGTCGACCCAGTGTGCAGCTGCTGTGAAAAAGGCAAACTCCGTGTTAGGCACAATTAGGAAAGGAATTGAAAATAATTATGGGCGATTAACAAATATAATAAAATAAAATAAATAAAAGATCAGGTTAAATTCATTTATGGAATTTGCTGCCATATGATGTGGTGAAGGTCACGATCCAGGGGCAAAGGTAGACACCACTTTAAATTATTTTTATTCATGGCTGCTATGGGATAATGGTTGCTGCAGACCAGCAACGGGGGATGGTTATTATTACCACCGCACCTAAAAGAAGGACATTGTAGAGATGGAAAAAGTGCAGAAAAGGGCAACTAAAATGATCCATGGGCTGGAGCAACTCCCCTAGGAGGAAAGGTTACAGCAGCTGGGAATGTTTAGCTTAGAAAAAAGGCGAGTAAGGGGAGACATGATAGAGGTGTACAGAATTATGCATGGTGTGGAGGAAGTGGACTGGGAGACTTTTTCTCCCTCTCTCATAATACTAGAACCCAAAGGGGTCATTCCATGAAGCTGATTGGTGGGAGATTCAGGACAGATCAAAGGAAGTCCTTCTTCACACAGCGCAGAGTTTAAACTATGGAATTCACTTCCACAGGATGTGATGATGGCCACCAATTTGGAGGGCTTTAACGGGGGATTGGATACATTCATGGAGAAGGCCATCGGTGGCTCCTAGTACCGCTGCTTCCAGTATCAGAGGCCTATGTACTCCAGTTACTGGGGAACATGGGCGGGAGGGTGCCGTTGCACTCATGGCCTGCTTGTGGGATCCTGTGGGCAGCTGGCTGGCCACTGTGTGAACGGAATGCTGGACTAGATGGACCCTTGGTTATATTTTGGGCACACCCCCTTTGCCTTTGGCCCTGCCCACCACTGGATGAGAAAGAGAGAGAGAGAGAGAGAGGGAGGGAGAGACCCAGCACCCTGAGCTTCTCCAAAATTGAACATAAGAACATAAGAAGAGCCATGCTGGATCAGACCATGGGTCCGAGTGGCCAGCCAGCCAGCTGCCCACAGGATCCCACAAGTAGGACATGAGTGCAACAGCACCTTTCCACCCATGTTCCCCAGCAACTGGAGTACATAGGCAGACTGCCTCTGATACTGGAAAATTGAATTTGGCCCTTGGGCTGAAAGAGGTTCGACACCCCTGCTTTTAATCGGAGACACATGGGAAAACCCAAGGAATGCAAAGATAGTGGGGTGATTGACAGGCCTCTTCTGAGAGCAGGTAGTTGCACTGCCTCTGGAGTGAGTGAAGGATCCAGTCGCACTGTACAGCAGTCACACACACACACACACACACACCCATCTGCTGACTGAAAGGAGTCTGGGCCAGAACAGTCAATCACGCAGAGAGGCAGTGGGCTGCCTCCTCCACGGGCAAGCACTTTACTAGGCTCACCGGAGCTTTTAATGACTTCGTCTTTCAGTTTCTGTTGTTTTTAAAATGTGTTCCTGTATTTTCAGTCTTTGCACCGCTGCTAGTTTTTATTTTGGTTTTTATTTCTCACTTTGGTTTTATACTGTAGTTTTAAACTGTTATGTTTTATCACGTTGTATTTTATGATTTTAACTGTTGTGAACTGCCCAGAGAGCTTCGGCTGTTGGGCAGTATAGAAATGTAATAAATAAATAAAAATAATAAGGGGGGGGGGAATGTCTTTATTTTTTTGCAGCACAACTGTGCTTCTCTGATAGCCTTAAGGTGAAGGCTGCCACTTCCACCTAAAGGGGCTTAGCTGCTAATGCAGTTTTTGTTGAAGAAGTGCACAGTGATTCCAATGGAGGGGAAGAGAAAGACAGAATAAAAAACCAGTCTCTCTTCACTATCCGTATTATCAATATGTCTGACACTGACTTTTGTTTCGCCAAAGCTTTGTTGTCATGGGGGTGGGAGTGAATCCTCAATCTTTCCACATTTGCCACTCCCTTTCAGCAGGACTACTTCTCTTGCCAAATCCTTGCAATACGGTTACTTGGTGTACAGATCGATGGTACCACCGCAGACACAGGGAATAAACAGCAGAAATAAAACAGATGTTAAATAAAGTACTCTCAGCTCCGAAATCACTTTCGAATCCAAGATCTCGGCCCTAAAAGAGGTGAAGTCACCCTTTAGAGAAAAAGAGCACCTCTGAGCACGTACAGAGCACATTTCACGCAAATGTGCAAATTGTGGAGTGGCAAATTGTGCCAGCTCCCCCATCCCCCCCAAAAACACTCCCAGACCACAGACAAAGTGGGCATAGTACCCAAAGCCAGACAAGATATTTTGGCACCTGAGGCAGAAAAAAATCCCACAAGCTCTTCTCCCCTTCCCTGGCAATCAAAGTACAATAATAAAAAAATTAAAACAACAATTTGCTGCCCTTTCATGGCATCCAAAACCGGCTTCCATCTCACTCTGCTTAACGGTAGGGCTGGCTCTGGCTAGGAGAAAGGCCAGGAAGAGCCCAGAAGGAATCGGCCCAAAGGCCCACGTAACAGCCCGGCTGCTGCCTTTTATTTTAGGCAGTGACCACCAGCCAGATACCTCTGGGAAGCCCACAAGCGGGGCAGGAGACCCACCGCCCCCTCCTTGCTCTATCAGCCAGCGCCTGCAATTCAGAGGGTATACTGCGTCTGAATATGGAGGCTCCACTCCAGGATATAGCCATGGACAGACCTCGCCTCCTTCGATTCGTCTAGAAGGGAGAGGACCGCGGGGTGGGGGGAAGGGTTCAAAAAAATATCCCCCGGCAGCTTTTCCCCACCACTGTTGATGACAGAAGTCAGTCCAGTTTAAATCTGGCCAAGCCTGTCTGTGTCACTGTGGGGCCGATTCGCAAGCAAACATGCGTAGGACCGGACGCGCCGGTTATCACTTGAGCTTCTCTTGTTCTTGGGCAATTGGCGGGGGTGGGATGGGGCGGGGGGGGGAGAAGGAAAAGGGCAGGGGGAAGATGCGTGGGGGGAAGGTCACTCACTTCTTTCTTACGCCTTGGCCAAAGGACGCCCCCTTCGCCCCTCCGCCGCGCCTCCACCGCTGCAATGAAAACCCCGCCGCTAATTCTCCAGCGGCTGCTGCAGCTGCAGAGAGCGATCGCGCCCGAGGCTGCCGCAGCGGAGCGCCGGACTGCGGAAATCTCCTCGGGCTGCTTTTGGAGACGGGCTCGCTGTGGAGCTTTAAAAGAAAAAGAAAAAAAAGAAAGAAAGAAAGATTAAAGCCCAGCAGCAATTCCAGGGTTACGTCCCCTTTAACACCAGCTGATCGCTCCCGGGCTGGGCCCCTGCAGCCGCCTGGGAGTCGTAGTCCCGCGCCCGGCTCGCGACGCTCGCAGGAGCGGCGCCTGCGAAATACAGTTCCCAGGGAGCCTTGCGCTTCCCCCCCGCCGCCGCCGCCGCCGCCGCGGCTGCTGCTGCGGCTGGGCATTCCTGCCTCCCGCCCCCGCCCCGTCTTTCCGATTTCCCCCGCCGCGCGCTGTTTCTCTGCAGCGCCCTGTGACGGGGGTTCCGCGGCTTGACGGGGGAGGGGGGCAAAGGTAGGTGAGATGCAATGGGGGCAGGTGGGGGCCAGAAACCCTGCAATGAATGGGATGCTGAGCGTCCATGGGCAGCCTCGGTAGTGGGATCCTAAGGGTTGGGGCCCTCCCAGGCGTTGCCACAGCACTGGCTGGGGGGGGGGGTCCTCTCCGCCCCCCCAGTGGCACGACAGCCGGTGTGGTTGTTTCCGCGGTGGAAAGAAAGAGAGCAATTCACGCCCGATTGGGTAAGAGGTCCCGGTTGTCAATGAAAACTGTGGGGGAAAGTGACAAGTTTCAGCAGTGATGATGGCCGCACCAGTTCGGACGGCTTTAAAAGGGGACTGGGCAAATGCATGGAGGGAGGAGGAGGAGGATTTCCATGGCTACTAGTCCTGATTGGCTGTATGCCGACTCCGGTATCGGAGGCGGTATGCCTCTTGTGTACACCAGTTGCCGGGGAACACCAGTGGGAGGGTGCTGTGTTGCACTCCTCCTGTCCTGCTTGTGGGTTTCCCCGTGGGCAGCTGGTTGGCCACTGTGTGAACAGAATGCTGGCCCAGATGGACCCTTGTTCTGATCCAGCAGGGCCTCTCCTGATGTTATTACCTGCCTCCCTTCCCTTTGATCATCTTGAATATCCAGTTTTTCATCTCTCTCTCTGAATTAATTAACCTCCACCACCTTGTTCACATCCAGGGCCAGCCCTTCCATGAAGCAGAGTGAGGCAACTGCCTCGGGAAGCAGTTCCTGGAGGTGAACTCTAGGGGAGACCCCCTTTCTCTGGGGCAGAGCTGTGGCGGCCACACAGCTCGTCCTGCACTCCCTCAACCGGTGTTCTCCAACCTTCGGGTCCCCAGATGTTTTTGGCCTACAACTCCCAGCTGGCTGGGGCATGCTGGGAGTTGTAGGCCAAAAACATCTGGGGCCCGAAGGTTGGAGAACACTGCTGTAATGGGAAAGGTGTGGTGGAGATGATGCTACCCTGTTGCCAGTGTGGAAGTAAGATTTAACTGCCCTTCCTGTCTGCTTCTGCGGGTGGAATGGGGAGGGATGCCATCTTTTCCTTTGCCGCAGGCAGCAAAGTGTCTTTAGCTAGCGCCTGTTCACAGCCTTGCTTCTGTTGTGAGGGTGACTTAAGGCACAATCCTATGCAAGTTTAGGCAGGAAAAAAGGCCTGCAACTCCCAGCATGCCCCAGCCAGCAGAGCTGTTTTTTGTTAAAGGCACAATCCTATGCATGGTTAGACAGAAGAAAGTCCTACACCTCCCAGTATTCCCCAGCCAGCATGGCTGGCTGGGGAATGCTGGGAGGTGTAGGACTTTTTCTCTCTAAACATGCATAGGATTGGGGTCTTGGGCCAGTCACTTTGTAGCTGACCTACCTCGCAGGGTTGCTGTTCCATGAAAGTGCCATTTGCTTTGGTGGAAGAGCAAGGCTATGAACGGAACATAAGTAAGCCCCTTTGAGGTAGGCCGCTATTATTATTTCTGTTTTGGAGATGAGAAGCCATGACTGATCGTTACCAAGGCCACTCAGTGACTCGGCTGCAGAAGTGGGACTTAAACCCATGTCTGCCACTCCATCGACCGGCTCATGCTACCTCTCAGGAGGAACCATAGCTCATTAGTAGAACACCTGCCTCGCATGCAGAAGGCCGCAGGTTCAATCCCTGCCATTTCTAGCTTTAAAAAGGATCAGCTAGCAGAAGGCACAAACAACCTCTGCCTGACATCCTGGGGAGCCATGGCCATTATCATTATCATCATCATCATCATATTCTACACAGTATTTGTATACCGCTCCATATCTAAGTAGATTCCAGGGATGTTGAAGAGTCCTTGGTCTCGAGTCACGAGTTGAGGCACGAGTCTTTGGACCTGAGTCTCGAGTCCGAGTCCTTGGTCCAAAATGGTGAGTCCCGAGTCACTCCCATAGCTGACTCCACGAGTCCCTATTAAAATCAATGGGATTTTCCCCCAACAAAATAAGGCTACTTCAGATGTGTGGCTTAAATAATTTCTAGGCGCAAGTGTGCCTTTTTATTTCAAAACTCTGCCACTGATTTTGACAAGAACAGACCAGGCAGACAAACCCAAAATAACCAAGAAGGCAGAGGAGGCAGGGAACCCCAAAGCAGGCAGGCAGAGGCATTTGTCTTGGACAATTCAAACTGTGGAACTGGTTAAGAAGAGACCAGGCAGGCAGAGGAGGCAGGGAACCCCAAACAGGCTGGCAGAGGCAGCCAAACCCAAAATGTCTGAAAGGTTGCATTTCAGGAAAACGATTTTAAAAAATAAAATCTTCGCCAGCGATCGCACTTCTCTCCACTCCTTCTGGCACAGCCCAGGGATGTTGAAGAGTCATTGGTGTCAAGTCCCGAGTCGAGTCTTGAGTCCCATTAAAAATATTGGGACTCGAGTCAGAGGGGGGACTCAGTCCGACTCATGAATCGAGTCCGAGTCCCCATCCCTGGTAGATTCCGGAGCAGTGAACAGTAAAAAGACAAAAACAGATAAAGGAAACAAGAACAACACATTGAAAACAAAGTAATAATTACAATGGTGGTTGGAGAGCAGAGAAGGCTTCCCGGAACAAGCAGGTCTTCAGCAGGTGCCGAAAGCAGCACAGTGTCGGAGCCTGCCTGACCTCCAGAGGCTGGGAGTTCCACAGAAATGGAGCCGCCACACTGAAGGCTCTTCTCCTGGTGCACTCCAATCGGGCCAAAGGTCCATGAGGAACCACCAGGAGCATGCCATCTGGTGACCTCAGTGACCAGGCAGGCTGGTATGGGAGGAGGCTCTCTCAGGTAACCTGGTCTCAAGTTGTTTCAGGCTTTGTACTCAAGTACCAGACCCTTAAACCTGACCCAGTAGTGAATAGGCAGCCAGTACAGTTCCTTCAGCAAAGGAGTTGCATGCTGGAAAGGGGCAGCTCCCGACAACAGCCGAGCTGCTGCATTCTGCACTAGCTCCAGCTTCTGGAGAAGCCTTAAGGGCAGCCCCACATAGAGCGCATTGCAGTAGATACAGGAGAGTGGAAAATACTGGGCTAACTGGACAAGTTGTCTGACTGGTATACGGCAGTTTCCTCTATCTTAGGGAGGGGTAGTTGCTCTACTTTCAGGCTGATCTATTTCCATGTAATTTCTGGTTTAAATTTTTTAAATAATGTTTTATTGTGTATTTTATATTGTATTTTTAATTGTAAACCGCCCAGAGAGCTACGGCTATTGGGCGGTATAGAAATAAAATTAATAATTGTCTACCATGTCAGCACTGAATTTGTTCTAAACGCAAGGTAGTTAGAAGCCAAAAGGTTTGCAAAACCTGAGAGAAAGGCAATGCTCTCATTCAGGTATTTCCTAGTACAGAGGAGATAGTTGCCAGGGCCATTAAGATCTTCTTAAAGACTTAAACCCAGGCCCCAGTCTTAGAATCACAAAGCTGGAAGGGACTCTGCAGGTCATACAGTTGAACCCTTGACTGCATAACATGATGCAGGGCCTTTTTGGTGGTGCCCCCCCCCCCATTGTGGAATGTTCTCCCCAGGAGGCCTGTCCAACACCACCATTTTTTCGGTGCCAGGTTAAAACTTGTTTCTACTCTGAGGCATATGATGGGCTTCTTAATTTAGTTGTTTTATCGGGTCTTGTTAATTGTTTTCAGCTGTTTTAATTTTGTGTGTGTTTCAATCCCAGCTGGAAGATGTCTTGAGTCTTTTTCTGAGAAAAGCATCCAAGAGATTTAAATAGTAATGATGATATGATTTCATGTGAAACCAACTCTTCTTCCAAAGAATTCAGAGCTGCTTACGCATGGTTTCCTGCTCAAATTGATCAACTTGTGGTTTGAGGGAACGTGGGAAGCCGCCTTATACCCAATAGGACTATTTGTCCATCTAGGTCAATGCTGTCTGCTGTGATTAGCAGACACTTTCCAGGGTCTTAGGCAGAGAGAAGCTTTCCCCATCACTTGGTACCTGGTCTTTTTTTGTTAACTAGAGATGCCCAGGAATTGAACCTGTGACCCGCATACAGGGCGTGAGCTCTACCTTGAGCTATGACCCATCCCTTAGCAGTGTTCTCCAACCTTGGGTCCCCAGATGTTTTTGTGCTACAACTCCCAGCATGCCCCAGCCAGCATAGCTGGCTGGGGCATGCTGGGAGTTGTAGGCCAAAAACATCTGGGGACCCAAGGTTGGAGAATACTGCCTTATTGTTAGGTGGTCTTCCATCCAAGCACCGTACAAGACTCTGCTTGCGTGGCTTCCGCTGTGGAACCACATGATAATGTGTCTTCGGACCTTTCCCTGAGTTTAAAAGGCAGGTCAGGATAGTGCATGTTCCAGGCAGGTGTGAAGGCGGGCTCTGAGAAATTAACCACTGGCAGCACACACAAAATAGCTAGCAAAATGAGACTCAAGGGACATATGCTAACAGCTCGCACTCTTGAAAGCTTAAATTTAGCCACCAAAGTCACATAGTAATGCAGGGGTGGGCAACTTTGGAGGGTCCAGGCAGGGGCCAGTTTCCATCCGTGGGGACCAACTGGGGGTTGCACCACCACCCCCAAATAGCTGCAGTTGAATTTCCACAGCATTTCACTTTAATGTAACCGAGAGATCACTGTGGTTCAGCTGTGGAGCACACATGCGTTGTTTTAATGCAAGATTGCACTCACCAAAATTCCTTTTTAAAGCGAAAATGTGGCTTTTTTTAAACCACTGCTGCAATTTGGTGGCCATTTGGCAGCGTGGTGGCAGGGGCTACGGAAAAGGCCCAGGGCCACGCATGCAGCTCACGTCCCGCATGTTGCCTACCCCTGTAGTAATGATAAATATAAGTACTAAGGCTGCCAAGCAATTAAAGGTTTATTAGTAATTCTGGTTTATTAATCATATGCCTTTCAACCAATTAATGATTAAATAAATTGGCATGTCACCTTGACAACCTGTTACTCCTGGTGAAATTATTGATCTGATTGCTGAACTTTAAGTCTGGTAATGCTCCTGGCCGTGATTCTGTACCTCCCGATCTTTTAAAATGTAATCCAGAATGGTGGGCTCCTCTAATTTCAGCTTTATTTACTTTTATTAACAAGTAAATAAAGAAAAGATCCCAGATATCTGGAATAAAGCAGTTATAGTTCCTATATTTAAAAACGGTGATAGGACCAATCCAGCTACGTAATTACCATCCCATCAGCCTCCTTTCGGCTACTGGAAAACTTTATGCGAGGTATCGAAAACGTAAGCTTTTAGCTTGGATGGAGGAGGATAATTTAATAGGTGAGGAACAGATTGAGTTTAAAGCTGGCTGTTCAGCTTTAAACCACTGCTGTGTGTCAGTCCATTTGGCAGAGAAATACACTTCAATTCCTGGTGGGAAGCTTTTCACTGCCTTCATTGATCTTAAATCTGCCTTGGATCTGGTCTTGAGGGAATTGTGATGGACTAAATTGCGCAAAAGTTCTATGGACAAGCGCTTAACATTCCTCATCAGATGTCTGTATAATCGGACTTCTAACCAAGTCAGATGTGGGCAGCCGGGACAAGTTTCTAATCCAATCCCTGTCACAAGGGGTGTAAGACAGGGTTGTATCTTGGCCCCTTTTTAATTTTTTTTAAAAAATGATTTCATAGATCATAGAGTTAGAAGGAGCCTACATGGCTATTGAGTCCAACCCCCTGCTCAATGCAGGAAACTAGAGGAGGGGTCTCCCATCCAAGTAATAACCAGGCTTGACCCTGCTTAGCTTTCCACGCTCAGACAAGCTGAGCCAGCGTGAGCCACAGCGTATATTTGGCTTCTTATCTTTGCAGTGTTGACTCCCATGCTCCCAGATTGTCTAACACCAAGATACCTCTGCTTTTGTATGCCGATGATGCTGTATTGCTGTCACTTTCCAGAATCTGGCTAAATCGCTTACCGTCTGGCATTGCTCTGCGAAAAGCTTGACTACTAATTACAGCAAATCTATTGTTTTAGTGTTCTCTAAAGCCAGAAAACAATATAAATGGACTTTAACTGACAATATCATTAAGCAAGTCTCCCTTACGAAATATCTAGACATTCAAATGCAGAGCACTGGATTCTGGTCTGAACGATGTAGACAGGCAATTGAATCAGCACACTTCAGCCAGCAGCTGATTTCAAGAGCCTTTTTTTACCCAAGGTGGTCAGTTTATTCCCTCTGCAATTCAAATGTATAAAGCAAAGACCTTGGCCCAACTTTACCTATGTCATTCCTATTTGGATTTTGGGATTTAATTCCCAAATGAAAAGAGTTCAGTCTGTATTTCTTAGGAAATTATTGGGCCTTCCTTCCTGTGTGGGGAATGCAACAATTTATCTGGAAGTGGGTATCCGATCAGTTGAGAGTAAGGCATGGATTGATGCCTTCAAATGGTGGTTAGGTTTACACTTTCTAGCATAGTGTTCTCCAACCTTGGGTCCCCGGATGTTTTTGGCCTACAACTGGCTGGGGCATGCTGGGAGTTGTAGGCCAAAAACATCTGGGGACCCAAGGTTGGAGAACACAGTTCCCGTTAGCTACCTTTCTTTCCTTACTGCTCACAGATACCTACGTCATCCACTGGATGAGAGAGATGGAGAAGACGTTACATAGGCTAGGCATCTCTGTGGAAGTTGTGGGCAATTAAGGGCTTGAGAAGGCCCAATTTCTTGTTGTTCAAAGATTAATAGACTTAGATCCACAGCATTTGAGAACTGCTGCTAATAAATCTTGCTCTCCATTACTCTATATTAACTGTAATAATGGTAATAATTATGGTATCACTGCAGCCCCATACCTGTACACATGGAACTATTCTGAAATACAGAAGAGCAGTTACTTTGCTTGCTTTAACATGCTGCCATCAGCACTACTAAAAGGAAGATTTAGTAAGATCCCAGTTAATGAATGGATACCGTATGTCTCTGTGGTGCTGGAGTGACAGAATCGGTTGGACATGTTCTCCTATGTCAGTGATGGCGAACCTTTTTGAGCCCGAGTGCCCAAACTGCAACACAAAACCAACTTATTTATTTCAAAGTGCCAACACTACAATTAAACCTGAATACCGAGGTTTTAGTTTTAGAAAAGCAACTCATACAGTTGTCCGAACTAATTAACATCTTTTGTCTTAAAAGAAAAACACAATAACAGAGCTTTCAATGATACAGTTTTTGTTGGAAAAAAAATCAACTCAAAAAATTATTATAGTACTACATTGTACACATAGCCTGAAAGGAATTTATACAAACTTTTAAAATAATTAGGCACATGTATTTTTGGATAAGGGATTCTCAACTTGTAATATGATTATATGCCAGACTGAAATTGTATGGGGCAAGCTTTACCCCGGGTCCTTTCCCTGCTTCTGCAGGTGTCGGATTAGTAAAAGTAAAAGTCAACCTGTACTAGGATGAGCAAGATAAACAAGAAAACTAAACGTGCTGAACACATTTTAAACACTTTATGTCTTGGACTGCAAACACTGCATTAGCTAAAAGTTTGCATTGGGCATGCTTTTGCACAATTAATGTGATTTTTGCTCTTGCATGCATGCTGATAATTTGTCAAACCTTGGCTCATACTCCGTTAGTTTGAGAGCAACACTTGCAGCACTTAGGTCAACTGTTAGGGCTTTACATCCAAGCCATGCTCTGTGCATCATTCTTCAAAATCTTTTAAATGTGATAACAATGTAGAAAAGAATTCTGTAACAGGAATTCTAGAATAAAATCATTCTGTTTCACACTGTGAGAAAGAACAAGATCATTAGTGTTTTGCAGAAGGGGACGGTCTTTTCGCGATCTGGTGACCAATGGATCGAGTGCCCACAGAGAGGTCCCTGCGTGCCAGCTGTGGCACCCGTGCCATAGGTTCGCCATCACTGTCCTATGTTGTAATTTTTACAGGGAATGCAGAGAGAAGTTAATTTTCCTGCTATTAACAGGCTTTTCCACAAGTAACTCCTCCACCACCTTGGTATCATCTTGTTTAAGGGATGTATCTTCTTATGTCATTGGAAGGGTTGCCAGATTTTTTTATGATTTTAATGCAGATTAGGAAAAAAAATGTTGTTATCCTCTTGAGAGAAGGAATCCTATAAACTGTATTCTGTTGTTATAATAGTTTTAACTGTGTTCTATATATTTTACATCAATTTTGCTGGTCTGTTACCGTAATAAACGGAGCATGTCACCAAAACATCGATGTAAAAACTTCTGTAAGATATTCAAGGAGCTGCAGGGCTCTCCAACCTTGGGTCCCCAGATGTTGCTGGACTACAGCTCCCAGAATCCCTTGCCAGTAGACATGCTGGCTGGGTACTCTGGGAGCTGTAGGCCAGCAACATCTGGGGACCCAAGGTTGGAGATCCCTGAGCTATAGCGTTCAATTACAACATCAACAAAAATGTGTTGCTGTTGTTTTTAATCCAGTGCTTCTCCTTTGCAACTTGTCACCTGACCAATGGCATTCCATGTTTGTGGAGCGACCACCACAAAAGCCTCTCTCCGTGTGGTCGCTTCAGACCTTCTCTATGCAAACCACCTGCTCCACCACTGAACAAACCATGCAAACCATGTGCTCTACCACTCTTCTGTAGTGTAGACTCTCCCTGTAGTGTAGACATACCCCAAGAAGTAACAAATTCTGCCTCCAAGTTAGCTGTCATTCAATACAAAGGTAAATTCCTTTTTCAGACATGTGTAAATATTTGCTCCAGGCTAAATATATAGAATGACACTGACCAGCTGCGCCACATTTTTCTAGAGCAAAATTTCAAGGGCAATCAGGTAGGACTTCAATTTTGATGCTTATATTGTCTGATGTATATTTATTATTTATTTATTTATACCCCGCCTTTCTTCCTGCAAGGAACCCAAGGTGGCTTACATGATCCTCCTCCTCCTCTCCATTTTATCCTCACAACAACCCTGTGAGGTAGCTTAGGCTGAGAGTCAGTGACTGGCCCAAAGTAACCCAGTGAGTTTCATGGCTGAGCGGGGACTAGAACCCGAATCTCCCGAGCCCCAGTCCAACACTCTCACCACACTATAAACTGATAGAGTATATGTCTCTACTTTACACAGATAATTTAAAAATGGGGAAGTGGAAAATCCAAAGATAATGGAAGGGAGCAAAAGTTCATTACTATAGCCCCTTGCCAACAAAGCAAAGACGATTGCATGATTCGTGCAAGGGGCCCAAATGACCTTCCACCCAAGGGAGTCATTTTTCCACCTATGAGCCAGAGGTGGCTACATTTTTAACATTATGGCTTCAGTTCCTTTAGCACAGGGGTGGGGAACCTCTTTCAGCCCAGGGGCCGAATTTGATTTCTGAGAAGCTCTCTGGGGCTGCGTTCCAGTGGTGGGCGGGGCCAAAGGCGAAGAGGGTGGGACTAAAAATACCGCATATTTTAGCTTAAAGTTCTTACTGCCAGCAACTAAGCCTTAGGAGAGAGGCATTTCGGCTTTTTAGAATGGGGAAAAAACTGCACAGAAGCCAGGAAACCAGCAAATGATTGGTGGTTGGCCGGAAGGGGTGTGGCCAGGGGAAGGGGTGTGGCCATCTGGGGACACCCCCCCCCATAAGACCATCTTGAGACCCTGGGACTGAGACTCCCAACCCATTTTAACAGCTGTGTAGGTGGTTATTCCATCTAGTGCAGCTTTCTTCTACCCTTGCAAGCACTGTGATGCGGCAAGCCGCTTCTAGTAACGTCCTTCTTTCTAAAGCGTTAAAGGCGGAGGAGCCCTAATGCCAAAACATTGGCTGCCTTTGGCTGAAGCCATATCAAGTTTTGTAGGCTGAAACCAGGAGCCTGGCTTGTATGCAGAAGACGCTTGTTAAGATAACTTTACAGCAAAATCTCATGCATGTTTACTTGGGATCAGACCTATCCGCCATGTTTTTTTCGTTTTATTTTTGTGGAGGAAGGGGGGGCTGGCTGGCTGGCTGGCCCGCCCGCCGCCACCGCACCCTTTCCTACCCCAAAGGAACCAAGACCCCCAGATCGCTCAAGGTACCAGATTGCCAGCCTCAAATGTCTGCAATCCTACTTGAATCTCTGTTCAGGGACTCGCCTTTAATTCTGTAACCTGGATTTAGATACTGAACCAAGCAGAGCAATCCACAAACACCATGTGGGGTAAAACCAAGAAAGGTTTATTCTGGTAGCATTTAACAACAAAAGGTGGGAAATGAGGGAAGCACACAAAATTAGAGAGAGAGACACTTTGGTACACAGAACTAGAGCTACAAAATAATAAAACCTGATTCTTTCTATCTCCCAGGCACACAACTCTGTTACCTGGGGGTCAGTTCTCTTCCAGGGTTGGATCCAGCACAGCCCTGCTGCCCGGGGGGAACTACTCCACCTACCCGAAGGTCCGAGATGGGTAGCCCTCCACAGGGCCTGCCTTTACCAGAGCCCTCATTCAGCTAATTTCATCAGGAGCTACCTGGGGTCGGTTCCTGAGCCCCCCCCCCCCCCGAAGGCTTGGACCTCTGCTTGGCCTACCGCCATTGCTCTAACAGCAACCATGCGGTGACCCAAAAGACAGACAAAGAAACAAAACTCCCACCTTGGAATATAGCTCTTCCCCCCTCCCCCTTTCTGTAGCTTTCCTAGCTCCAGCCAATTAGAATGAACTTCACCTGGCCAGGCAGGGGGAGGGAGATTCATGACATTTACATCTAAAAGCCGGGTCACTGACTAGACCGGCCTTTCAGGCACCATCCATAGGAACTATGCACACTTCGCCCCCTCCCAGCCCCCCAACTGGCCTTACTTGGTTTACACATGAGGAGGCGTGTGTGTGTGTGTGTGTGTAGGAACCCCCAAAGGCTCTTTTTAAAGATAACTAGCCATGAGATCTAAATGGAACTTCCACATTCAGAGGCAGTATACCTCTGACTACCAGATACTAGAGATGGAACATGGTAATCTCCATCATGCCCCCTCTTGTGACATTCTCAGGGGCATCCGGCTGTCCTCTGTTGGAGACAGAGTACTGGGCTAGATGGACCCCTAGTAATTAGATTTCTTATCATTCATGCTCCCCTTAACATCCTGACCCACAAACGTCCCCCAAGACCATTCTTTGCCCAACTGGTCTCACCTCAAGGATGGCTCAGTGAAATATCTCCCCGGCCCAATATCGTTTTCACTTGATATGCTGAAGAAAGTAAGCAGTGGGCAAAGCACCCCATGGGCATTCTGCTCTTCCGTAATATGCAAGATTTCAGCACGCCATGTCATAATGGATGGAAGCAGGCCTGAAGGTTCCATCAGCTTTGCCCACAACACACAGTTTCAGATGTCTCTTTGTGCCGGTTCATATTTTTGCAGACATTTCAAAGTTACTGTCTCAAAATGGTACCGAAATCTTATCTGGCCTCAGCAGCAGAGTTAATGGTGGACCTGTGTGCATTTCTTGCATTTACAGTCCCAGAACACTCTGTTCCAACACTGTTCCGAAGGGGAAATTTCATTAACTCTTGAGACAAGCTGGAGGCAGCTGGCACTGTCGACTTTTGGGAACTCTTAAAATTTCTCTATACCCAGGGACTGATTCTTCCCTTGATTACTCAAATGTCTGAAGCCTGGCAGCTGAATGTGTGAAGTCACTCTGAAAGTGACTCAAAGGCAGGAGTGCAGATCCTCTTTCAGCCCAGAGGACTGAATTCCATTGTGGAGAAGCTTTTGGGTGATGCCCTCCCATGATGGGCAGCAGGGCCCAAGCTCTTCCTGCTAGTACCTAAGCCTTAGGAGAGGAATTTATCCTTTTAGATGGTGGGGGGGGGGGCTGTACATTTGGGTATTTCAGAAACTGCTGTGGCCACCACCACAAAATGCCTAATCAGTGGATCGCGGCTTTGGCATCTACCTGTTGCATCTATGGATCTTAGGGTGCATCTTATTCAGCAAAAGCTTTTGTTTCGTGTCTATTTGGACACCACAATAAATATCTCTTTAATTTTGTGTAATTTGGCTAATTGCTGGCGGTGCAATACAGCTAATGCTTCTGTTAAACACACATTTTAGCAGTGTCCAGTAGTTGCTTCTTTTGGGGCGGTGGTTATTATTACACAGATACATTTTGTACTGGAACAGTCTTTAATATTCACTGATGTACACACTCATTTAAGTTATTTACCTGCTTCATGGAAATTAACAAATGGAAGGGGAAATGGATTCTCACGGCCTTTTGACAGCTAAAAGACTGACATTACAGAATTGGAAGGATAAACACTCACTTCCTATAATGCAATAGACTGAGGACCTTGCAACACTTTCCGTATATGAACGGGTGGCATATAGAAGCCACCTTCACATGGATATCTATTTGGATATTTGGTCTGCTTTTGTTGAAGCCTATGTATAATTGCTAGAAAGTTGTATGCATGTCATACAAATCCATGCACGCATATTTAAAAACACACAGAATAAATACAGTTTCCGGGTGCCTGTGAACACCATGTTGGGGACCCCTGGCCTACACTAACCAACGCAGAGGACTGAACCGTCACCCTGCCAATACACAGAAAGGGCTAGAAGACAAAGGGGCTGATCCATCCCTGTGCTGTTTATGCAAGGTTATTCCTTGAATCGCCTTGATCATGTAGATATATGCCCTGCCCTTATTAGCTTGCAACAATGTGCATGTGACGCGTCAAAAAAATCCACATGGCTACAATTGTGCCATAAGTATGAAATGCAACCTCTAATGCAAAATATAGTAACTGCTTTTGAATGCTCACGTTCTAGGCATTTATTTATTTATTTATTTTAAAAGCAAGTTTCTAGCTCTCGTGTTTACAGTGCGGCAGAATGTGGATCCAACTTCCCGAAAGGGGATGGGTTTTGAATCTTCCTCCACAGAATCCTTCCTGGTTGCCTCGAGGCTTTCTGCCTCTTTGCATGATCGATTGCTCTGGCACTGTGTTTTCTAAGCCCGCCTTTATAACTGCATGGGAAGAATACCACTGGGCCCTGCTCTTCCCTGTAATTTGCAGATAAAGGAGCAAGGAGAGGGGAGCTGGATATTAGAAGATATGTATGAAGTTGAACATGTGTCTATGAATGGTTATATGGAGGAGGCAGTGGTAACTGAGGTCCTTTTAAAAGAATTGTTAGTGTTCACTAATTAAACAGAGGTGTAATGGTTAGAACGGGTGCTTTTCTTCAAGGGTAGGGGGTCTTTGCCATCAAAGGCACAATCCTATGCATGTTTAGGCAGAGAAAAGGCCTGCATGCTGGCTGGGGCATGCTGGGAGTTGTTGGCCTTTTCACTGTCTAAACATGCATAGGATTCTGTCCTAAAGAACCTCTACTACCCTGTCTTCCACACCATTTACGGTAGGTCCTGGGGATTCCTGCACAAAGACACCCTGTTTTACAAACAGAAAGATAAAATATGCATATCTATCTCATCCTCAGGATTCCCCCACCCACGTGTAGAATAAAACAGAATTCTAACTCCCATTGAGTCTGGAAATGGAAAATGAAATGTTAAAATCGCTATGTACTCGAGTGTTATTTCCCCGCCCCCTCAAAACCGAAATGATTCATATATTAACATTTGGTGCTCGTTATGTCCTCCTCCCAGATCTATCCCCGACGTTTCGCCATTCTCCCGTCATGTCGGAGCCCATAACGCTAAACGTTGGTGGAAAGTTGTATACGACTTCGCTCTCCACCTTGACCAGTTTTCCAGACTCTATGCTGGGCGCCATGTTCAGTGGGAAGATGCCGACCAAGCGGGACAGCCAAGGCAACTGCTTCATTGACAGGGATGGGAAAGTTTTCCGCTATATCCTCAACTTCCTGCGAACCTCTCACCTGGACCTCCCTGAGGACTTCCAAGAAATGGGCTTGCTTCGACGAGAAGCCGATTTTTACCAGGTCCAGCCACTGATTGAGGCCTTGCAGGAGAAAGAGGTGGAGCTCTCCAAAGCAGAGAAGAACGCTATGCTCAATATCACCTTGGATCAGAGGACTCAGACGGTTCATTTCACAGTCCGGGAAGCTCCCCAGATTTATAGCTTGTCCTCTTCCAACATGGAAGTCTTCAGCGCCCACATATTCAGCACCTCCAGTTTATTCCTGAAGCTCTTGGGCTCCAAACTCTACTTCTGTTTCAATGGCAACCTGTCGTCGATATCTAGTTACTTGCAGGATCCCTACCATGTGACCTTGGATTGGGTTGCGAGTGTGGAAGGCCTGCCGGAAGAGGAGTACACAAGACAGAACCTAAAGAGATTGTGGGTATTGCCAGCCAAGAAGCAAATTAACAGTTTCCAAGTGTTTGTGGAGGAGGTGCTGAAAATTGCCATGAGTGACGGCTTTTGCGTCGACTCCTCTCACCCGCACTCTTCAGATTTCATGAACAATAAGATTATCCGGCTAATTCGGTACAAGTAGGCGTCGCTTCCTTGGCCCCATTCCTCTATAATAGTAATTGTAGTCATGTCTTGACACTACAATGACATGACATGAGTTACACTTTGGAGTCCACTTCACGAATCATATGCTAATCTGAATTCTGAATCGCTAATTGGAAGGTAGTTTTTTTTTTTCACTTAACAGACTAACCAATATAGATGTTGAAACTCTCTAGAACAGGGATGTGCAGTGAATCAGTATGTGGGCTATATCGGGGACCACACAGACCTCCTTCAGTATGACTCATGGAGATCTCTGGTTCCATGGAAACTGACTGCCCTCTTTCCATTCAGTGGGAACAATGGAAACGATGAGTCCATTCTTGCATGGCTGTGTTGGCATTGGCAATGACATCAGCGTTGGGGGTGGGGGCTTATGGTCACCCCTTTTGTATGTTCGATGCTATTATGCCTAGCGGGGAAGAGGCAAAAATAATGGAAGCAAGGATTCAGGGAGGAGGAATGCTTATAAAATGGCCCCAAACTGGCATGATGCTGCCCATTCCTGCTCGGGGGTGGTGGTGGGCAATTAGCAATATTAAATGGTTTACACAGAGACTGGGAGTTGCAAGATATTCCACTTTTGTCTAATGAAAGACTTACTTTAACCTCTCTTTTCCCACTGTAAATGGAGCCTTGTGCAATTAACCTATCTGAAAGCTGTCACGAGCCTTGGGGATGTATGCATTTGTGCCTCGGCTAAAGGTTCCTGAATGAAAGAGACTTTTGAACTGAGCAGGGCATGATAACCATTGGAGTTGATTCCCTCCTCACTTAGTTCGCACAAACTCTGGAACATAGATATAACATTTGCTCAAGCACTTTGCCTTTATACTGTTTTTTGTAAAAAAAAAAAAATGTGAACGACCAGTCATCCGATTCAAAAGAAGGAAAGATGCATGCAAGCCCTGAGTATTCCAGACCACAGCTGAGCTGCCTATGGGATAAAATGGGCCCTGGCTCCATGGTGGTAGGCCAGCAAGGGATGCCCACCTCTGCCAGCTGTTCTCCTTGGTTCTAGGAAGCATAAGAAGAGCCCTGCTGGATCAGACCAAGGGTCCATCTAGTCCAGCATTCTGTTCACACAGTGGCCAACCAGCTTCCCACGGGAAACCCACAAGCAGGACATGAGTGCAACAGCACCCTCCTGCCCATATTCCCCAGCAACTGGTGTACATAGGCATCCTGCCTCTGGAGGTAGCATACAGCCAGTCAGGACTAGTAGCCATTGATAGCCGCCTTCTCCATGACTTTGTCCAATTCCCTTTTACAGCTGTCCAAATTGGTGGACTTGAAGCCACCTAGCAATCATCTAGAAAGTACAGCCAAGAGGTGCTAGACCAGGGTTGCAAAACCTCAGGCCATGGGTCAGATCTGACCCTCTGGGATTCCCGAGAAAGCCATGCCCCCTTCACCTTCCCCCCGCCCCCGAGCATTGGGTGGTGTCCCAGTTTTTGTGCATTTCCCCTCTATTCTGAATGGTTGAAATGCCTCTCCTAAGGCTTAGTTACTGGCAGGAAGAGTTTTAAGCTAAAACATGCTGGATGGTGGTGGTGGTGGTGGTTTTGTTCCTTTGTTCCCACCCCGAGGGAACAAAGCGTCCCCACCACTACCCGAAATTCTCCGAAATTGAATTCGGCCTTCAGGCTGAAAGAGGTTCAACACCACTGGGCCAGACAAATGCAAAGTACTTCCTCCAGGCCCTTCCACAACCAGCTGGCAAAGGCAGGGTTGCAGCTGGTTCCCCAGTACCCAGGTGTAGATGGAGGTATGAATAGAGAGGGACATGGAATCTGTCTGCAGCAAGTAAGCATGGAGGCCCAGAAGTTTAAATCAGGCCTCCATACCTTCTGTCGCACACCCAAACGGAATGTAGCTCTCCAGTCACAGTTTATTTCTCTTAGGCTGCGATCCTAAGCACAGTTACCTAAGAGTAAACCCCACTGAACCCAGTGGGGGCGTACATCTGCGTAAACATGCATGGGATTGCACTGTTGGGGATTGATAGCTCATCTTTCACATAAGCCGTACCCAAAAATTAAACGAATCACATAAGAAGTAGAATAATGCAAGCAGTCAAACCCACAACAAAGTAGATTTTTAAAAAAACGTGATGGGAACAGTGCGCTGTTGACTAAAACTGAATAAAATTAGCAGTCAATCAATACAGCAGTGTTACTAGGGCATGGATACCTGTGGCTAGGTCAACTCTCTGTAGGAAGGGATGTGGCCTAAAGCTGGTAAAATGCACTGTAGGCTGCCGATGCCACGACGCGGGGCCCACGAGCATCCAGTAGCTGTCCTGGATCTGGCAGCGCCTCCAAGCTGTGAATGTGGTCCTTGAGGGGCGAGGATGCGGCTCCCAGTCGGAGCAGCTTGAATAGCACTTCCTTGGATTAATAAACCGTTGGCCCAGCCTTCCCCCAAACTGGTGCCCTCCAGATGTGTTGGGCTGCAATTCCCATCATTCCCAGCCAGCTTGGCCAATCCCCAGCCTGCATGGGAGTTGTAGTCCAACACATCTGCAGACTGCAGCCATTCAGTCTCATCTGGACTGAGCTCCAGTTTGTTAAGCCTCATCTGGCCTGCCACTAATTCAAGGCACCTCCTGTTCAAGACATCCTTAGCTATACCTGGATCTGACTGCACTGTGGCCTGAAAGGTATTGTCCAACTCCCAGCCCCATCATTTTTGTATTCCCAAACTAGCAGGAAAACGACAAATTACCAAGCCACCATACATAAACTGGTTGGTTGTCTTCAGCTTAGTGCAGTGTTCTCCAACCTTGGGTCCCCAGATGTTTTTGGCCTACAACTCCCAGCATGCCCCAGCCAGCATAGCTGGGGTATGCTGGGAGTTGTAAGCCAAAAACATCTGGGGACCCAAGGTTGGAGAACACTGGCTTAGTGGGTCATAAGACATGCTTTAATTGTTTTATACCAATGAGGTAGTTGTAATGACATCTGTCCTATTCTTATTTGCTCCTATGAGTTGATCCCAAAGTGAAGTCCAGTGATGGGGCTGACAATAGAACAGTGTTCTTCTTGATGTGACACGAAGGGAGTCTTCTATTTTCTCCTGCTGTGGGAGCCTCGACCAGTTTGATCCTTCCATTCGTTCCTTTTCCTCTGTGTATGTCTGAAGCATGTTCCTCAGAAATCTCAAATGTTGCAACCAGTATAGAGTAATTACACTGGTTTATTTTAACTTGGGGTGTGTCCAGAGCACAATTTCATCATCTTTTGGGAGATATTCTTACCCTTGGAATTGTCCCTATAACGGTGGATTTTCACATCCTCAGTGGTCGTTCTCCAATAATTAAAAGTTTTGCCAGTCCTGCTCTTCATTTGATTTCTTTTGGACAGCAAATGGAACTGGGTTATTTTCTCTGTGTGTACGCTCCGAATGGGGTTCAAGAGTTCTTCCTTATTTCCTTGGGCAGCGCAATGCAATTTGGCTGCCTGTAACCCTCCGAACTCGGAGGATTATGGGCACCCTGTCGAGGGCAGAAGGAGCGAGGAGGCAAAGGTCACCTCTGTGCTCCTCCCGCCCTGCAGACTTCAAGCCAGGAGTCAGTTAAGTGACCTTGATACATATTCACAGCAGCAGCCCCCATCTCACATGAAATCTACTTTGTCACCATGTCCATTTAAAATTTGTCCTTAGCAGCCAACACTGGAATCCTGCAGCAGCCACTGAGCATCATTGTGAATTTCTGTGATAAATGCCAAGCCCCATGATGGATTTGGTTAAAATGTCTTGTTATTGCAGAAGTACAAGATCTTGGGGATCTACAAGATCTACAAGCATCTTGTGTTTAACAGATGTCTGCAATAAATCTGCTTGTTAACTTTAGAAATAGGCCTCTGTGTATTCTGCATGTGTTTCTGGCCTTGGTTTATGACGGATTGCAACGTCCCACAGGTAGTTCCGACGTGGAGCATAGAAGATGGAACCTCTCTCCTCCAGGATGCGTAGGCCTCGCCGATGTGGGAACAGCAATTATTCTAGTATTTTCCAAACACACACAAAACTGACATACAGCAAGTTGAATGGTTATTTTCTATGCCTGTGGGGCAGTATATGTTGAGATAATACCGACCTGTTTTGCCTTCCACGCATGTGACATCCAGTTTCAAACAGTATAAGGCAGTTTCCTATGTTCCTATGAAGTGCTCTTACCATTCTTAATAATGTTCAGCCTAAATCTATCCTCGTCTGACTTAAACCTAGTAGATCAAGTCTTTGCCCTTTACTGGGCAACAGCCCTTCAGGTCTTTGAAGAGTGCCATCATGTCCCCACTCAGTCTTCTCTTCTCCAGACTAAGGATTCCCCATTCCTTTGACCTTTCCTCACAGTACTTGTTGTTTTCCATTCCACTGACCATCCTCTGAACTCGTTCCAACTTATCTACTATATCCTTCTTCAGGTAAGGTGGATGAACATTGGCAACCCAAAAAGCATCTATGATTGCAAAATGCAAGCTGTACTTAATAATTTAACGAGACTTGAGCCTCATTTTATTTACATTTCTGTACCACTTTTCAATATCTAATTCACATAGCAGTTTATGGAATAAAAGCAAAAACATAACTCATCCTAACAGGGAATAATCAATTAAAATAAAATAAAGCCATTAAAGTAAAAACAACAACAAAGCAAACCACAGCAGGATCCGTTCTCAAATACTGGAACATCCATTTCAATCACTTTCTGATTGACTCATTCATGCAGCTATTAAAGTTGTTCAGGTACTCCCAACAAGAAGTCAGTTTAAATAATTTGGTTTATTTGTAGGCCAAGATTCAGCCCTTACCTGTTACTAAAAAATTCAGACCAAAGTTCACATCATGAGTTTGCATGAAATGCCACACCGCTCTGGCATAATAAGGAGCAGCAGCAGCATTTTTATAACACATTCAAGCTTGCTTCTTTTCTTTTTGCTCTGGTAACTAAGACCACAATTCTGTATACACTTACCAGAGAGTAGTGCCATTGAGCCAACCATATGCCAATGGAAAGCACACGAGCAAGACATGGAATGCAATGGCACCCTCCTGCTTGTATTCCACAGCAACTGGTGTACATAGGCGTACCGCCTATATACATAGGGATACTGGAGGTAGCATATAGCCATGATAGGGATGTACATAGCTGTGTACATACTGGAGGTAGCATATAGCCATCAGGACTAGTAGCCATTGATAGCCTTATCCTCCGTGAATGTGGCTAATCCCTTTGCAAAGTTGGCCAAATTGTTGGCCATCACTACATCTTGCGGTAGCGAATGCCACAGCTTGAATATGCGCTGTGCAAAGAAGTACTTTCTTTTTTCCCCCCCTGAATCTCACACCAGTCAGCTTCATGGGATGACCCCATTGGGTTCCAGTATTATGAGAGCAGGACAAAAACGTCTTCCTATTCACTTTCTCTACACACTGTGCATAATTTTATACATTTCTGTCATGTCCACCCTTAGGTGCCTTTTTTTTTTTTTTTTTTTTTTTAAGTTTAAAACCCCAAAACGTAACCTTTCCTTGTAGGGGAGTAGCTCCCACCCCTTGATCATTTTAGTTGCTATGCACAGGATTGTGCTGTAAAACTATTGCTGTGGATGGTGCTGTATAAATAGAATCGTAGAGTAGAGTTGGAAGGGGCCTATAAGGCCATCGAGTCCTACCCCCTGCTCAATGCAGGAGAACAGAGGTGGGCAGCCCAGGCAGTCACCCATCCAAGCACTGACCCGGCTCATACCTGCTTAGCTTCAGCATGTGGCCGGCATTATGTGCTCTCCACGCCACCTAGTATCAACAGTAAATACACTACTATTAATTACATTAACACATTATTAATACATTATACATTAATATCATTATTACATTGTTGATGACTTCAATAAATATAAACAGCTAGCTATAATAAAGTTTTGTCCATTCTTGTTACATCACATGTTCCAGTGCCCTGCCCTGGGAGCCAAAAACAGTTCTTGCTTGGCACAATTAAGGCTGCGTTCCTTGGGACTTAACCCTGTTGAACTCAGTGGGATTTAACTTCCAAGGAGTAAACATGCATAGAATTGAGCTGTAAATCCTATCTAAATGCTTTCCATTCTACACGAGCGAGATCAGGTTATCAAAATTCTGGCCAGGTTCACACGTAACAACAACCCAGAGTATGGGTTGTTGTTGAATTGTGGGTTGTCATTACATGTGAACCCCTTGCACTGTGGTTTAAATATGGGTTGTTAACAACAAACAACCCAGACATCACAACCCAACAATAACCCATGGGTTCTCTTCCTGGGTTGTTCATGGTTAAGAACCCATATTTAGACCATAGTGCAGGGTCCGTACATAAAGAGAACCCAGGGGTCAGAGACAACCCATACTCAACCCATAGATCTGGTTCACACAACACACTGGGCTCACTGTGGGTTGTTTAACCCCGATGAGCCACAACGTGTGCCGGGCGCCATTTTGAATATGCAACCCCCAATCGGGGCGATCTGGGGGTTGCTGTGTTGTGACCACCCAGCCACCGTGAGTTATTTGAGGGTTAAACACCCCTTGCATAGCCCTACTACAAACCGAGGGTTATGTGAGGGTCAGGGCCAGATTAAGGCCAGCTGATGCCCTAAGCACAGCACAATAATTGTGCCCCCTTGGCCCTTCCATTGCTTAGCTGGCAAGGCATTAAGACTCAATAAGTGCTGAAGGTGAAATAAGACATTAAAAACTCAGTTTTCTTCAAGGCCACCCCCCACGCCAGAACACACAACTATATGAAATATAAACTGTTTTTTATTATATTTATTTAACACTAAACAGCAGCAAGCAATATAAGCCAATTACTTACTTATAACTAGGGCAATAGAAATACAAATTTTCATCACTGTTTTATGCATATTTTAATAAAACTGTTATAAGGGGGGAAATGCAAAAAATTGTGGTACTCTGTGGTGCCCCTCTTCCCTTGGTGCCCTAAGCATGTGCTTATATTGCTTAATGGTTAATCCGGGGCTGGTGAGGGTTGTTGAATCCTCAAATAACCCATGGTGGCCAGGTTCTCACAACACAGCACACACACCCCTTTTCACCCCAGTCAAGGTTGCATATTCAAAATGGCACCCGGCATGCACTGCAGCTCATCAGGGATTCAACAACACATGGTGATTCCGGTGTGTCATGCGAGCTGGGCCATACTCTGCGTTGTCACTATGTCCTAACCAGCAAGAAGGTTGCATTTTAATGCAGTTACGGGGGGACGGGGGGGGGGGGGGGGAGTCCGACTGAACTCAATGGGGCGTAGTTAAGCATAGACTTGGAATTTTCTGTATTGAAATGTATATGAATGCTTCACATGGCATATCATTCAGTAGTTAATATTGGTAAAATTGGTAAGAATTGCATCTCTGGAGGGGCAACTAATATGTTTTCCATTTTTCTATGTTTAATGTGACTTCCTGGAATGTCAAGGGGTTGCGCAATCCAAACAAGCTGATACCTCAAGCAGGTTTAAAGGGGTCACGATTTTAATTCATAAGCGACGCATGGGATTGCTCTTTGAGCAAGGGTGCAATCCTATAGTTTAGACAGAAATAAGGCCTACAACTCCCAGCATGCCCTAGCCAGCTATGCTGGCAGGGACATGCTGGGAGTTGTAGGCCTTTTATTTTTCCTGTCTAAACTTGCATATCGTTGTGCCTTACACCTGCAACTGAATCGGGCCGCATGGCTGTAATCCTATGCATCCTTTTACATACTTACTTGGGAGTAACTCCCATTGAAATCAATGGGACTACTTGTTTCCACTGAGCACGCCCGAGCTCAGGTTGCACACAACACACAAATCCACTTACAGAGGACAGGCGCGGAATTCAATGGAAAGACGCAAGCGAGCTCAGCGCGCAGGCGCGAGCACATGACGGTGCACCCCCTCCCCACTCCCAGTCTCCGCGCAGGCGCATTGATGCGAAAGGCCGTTCAAAAAAAGCGGCATGTCCAGTCCAGCGCGTACCTTTCGCTGCGCATGCGCAGTAGACCCAGTCCTGTCAGGGAGCCGGAGCGAAGAGGCCTGTCATGGCGGCGCACGGAGGCAGCTGCGGCGGCGGCGGCGGCGGCTGGTTCCTGCCTCTGGCCTTTGGAGTCACGCTGCTCAAACTGCTCCTCATCCCGACCTAGTAAGGAATCCGGATTCGTTCTTTCTTCTCCGGCCGATAGAAGGGACGGGAAGCGGGGGCAAGACCCGCCATTATGGACTTGGCTGTTCCCATTGGGGTCTTCTTCCCCTTTCGCTGCTTCTCCGGCTGTTCCCAATTGCATGTCTCCCCCCCCCGCTCCTTTTACCAACACTTTCAAGTTTCTCTTAGTCATTCATTCTTTGCTCTACTCTTGTAGGATTAATTCTGCTGTCATTCCGGGGGGGGGGGGATGTCAGAAGTTATGTTGCAGAACTTCTATAGAAACTTTAAAAAATATATATTACTTAAAAGTACATTATAAAAAATGGTTCAGCGAACGTAGGGGCAAAGACTCGTGCAAGAACAACCTACCGTATATGTGAATTGCAAAATTTTAACTCTGCTTTCCTATGCGGATCTACTCAGGAGTAAGTCCCATTGAGTTCAAAGGGACTTACTCCCAGGGAAGCTGGTATAGGATTGTAGTAGGTTCAGACTGCTAGGTCTGTGCATGCCTACTTGGGGATGAGTTCCATTGAAATTGGAAGGTCGTCTGAGTAGACATGCATAGGATTGCACTTGTAGGGTTGCAATCCTATGCATACTTATTTGAGAGTAAGCCCTGATAGACCCAGCAAAATTTACTTTCAAGTATCCGTGCACCGGATTGGGCTGCAATTGTATGGGCAACTACCTGCAAGTAAGCCCCGTTGAATATAATGTAGACATGCACTAAGACTAAGGAAAAGAGTAAAATATGTAATGAACCATTTAATTCAGCCAATAAAAAGGGAATCTCTCATATCATGAGCTGTTCTGTTAGAACAGAGAAACTGTACCTAACAACTCAACTTAGATAAACATGCCTGTCAAAACTGGATTTTTAACTCTCTTTTTTTAACAAAAGTATATTTTTTTTCTAAACACACATGGCACACTTTCTTTAATTGTACATGGTACTAATAGAAAACTCAATTGTCCAACCGCTTATGGAACAAAAAATAGCACCATCCATGCACAAGAGAGAGATGTCAGTAGGCTTGGAGGAACCGCAGTGTTTTCAGAAATAAAATAACAAAGCAAAAAAGTCTTAAGTGTGTGTTAGGGGAATGCAAAAATAGTCCAATGTGGTCTGAGCATGCTCAGTGGCTGTAAAATTCAGACTGACTGTTGGGTGGTGGTGGTGGTAGGAACCAAGAAATGGGGGGTGGGGTAGAAGTGGAATGGGGTATCTTGAAAGAAGACCTGGCAGGCACACTCCATGCTGCAACATTTTGTTGCAGATCCCGCTTGTTTCCTTAAATCTGGTCCCCATGTTGTGGTGTGCTTTAATGCAAGACTTGCCTAGAGGCAGGACAAAGTTGTTGGATTTTAATATGTGAGTATTTGTGAAGAGGAAGCTTTTTCAGGTGCACATTTTTCTGGCTCTTGCAACATTTGCCAAATTCCCTCTTCAACTTAATTTTTGTTTGGTTTTATTTAATTGATTTTTACTTTTTCTATGAGAACATATTCAAAGTGGCTAACCACTTGTCTTGTGGTTTTGAGTGGCTTATGGCAATTTCATCAGTATCCAGTCTTATTTTGAATGAGCAGAAGAACAAAGGAAGGCAGACTAAAAATAATTGCTATCCATTTGCCAAACATTTCTTGATGCTGATAGTTCCATTATCCCAAAGTTGAAACGGCCCCCTCAAGTTATAAGGTTTGAAACAGCTGCTTTATTGCCTTTTGCTGTCCAATTCTAACCCTTTGTTGTGGCTGTTCCATAGAACTTTTGGGTTTCATGTTATCCCAAGGATCATTGCATTCCTGTCCTGGGGGGTAGGATATCCTACATAAGAAGCTGCCTTATGCCTGATCAGACTCTTTGTCCACCTAGGCCATGATTGTCTTTGCTGGCAGTAGGCAACATGGTGCCCGTGGGCACCACTGTGCCAGCAGACACCTCCCCCTGCACCCAAAGTGCCCTGCTGATTTCTTGTAATTATTACCTGAAATTTCTTTTAATTATCCCACCACCAGCAGCACCACCACCCAGTGGTTCGGGGGCACTTCAAAATGAAGCACTGGGCTCCAGCTGCCTGTCATCCTGATTCTCCTGAATGCCTCTGGGCCCCACATCAACCCAGAAACATTCTTGGGAAGTAAAGATACGGGGTGGATGGAGGCCAGTGCTTCTCTTAGAAGTGCTCCCAGCTGCTGGGGGGGGGGGCAGAAAGGGAGGGTGGGAAGGATGAATTCCATTGCCGCTGTGTCTCCTGGGGAGAAGAATTCAACCATTATTGGGGCGTCCACTGGGAGTTCTAGAAAGCATGCAAATTGTGCCGGGTTCATGTTAGTTGGAAATGAACTCTTAACACAGTAGATACACATCTCTTCAGAAATGTGCAGTTTGGAGAAATTGACGGAAGATTGGTGGTAGTTGCCAGGCTAGCCAAATGCTGCCTCTTGCCTACCACAAGTCCAGATGTTAATTTCTGGCCCATAAGGAAGCTGGGGGTGTAAGGAAGATATTTTATTTCTAATTCTCTGCAAGGGTCCGCTTTGAGGTATCGCAGTCAAAGAAACCCTGCCCCAATTAATATATATGGTTCATGGTGATTGGGTCAAACTGAGAAGCGCAGTAGCACCAAGTTAATGGGGATCATGAGAAATTTGGTGCGGAACAAATGGAGGAGGCTGGGTGTTGGGCCTGTGAGCTTCCTGGAGACTGAATGGAAAACTCCCGCACTGCAGCAATTTCAGCAAGCACTCATTAGGTTTAATAATGCAGGAGAAGTTAATTTTGTCAAAGCACTGAAATATGTTGCTATTTCGGGGGAAATGGGCACATTTTCAAGTTGTACTTAGCTTTTGTTATCAGTCTTGTGATTGCAAGATGTGGTATAGGTAAGAAGTGACTCCTGGGGAAAGCTTTCTGATAGCAAGAAGAACAATTACAATGCGATTCTTAGGCCAATTGCATATAGACAGCTAAGCAAAGTCTGCTCTCAAAATGCAGCATTACCTGGTAGCAGTTGCCTCCTGCTGTGTGTGATAGCAAGGATGCCCATGCATCGGTTCCACCGGTACGCTTGCTTATGTGGCAGGCCTTCTGAAAATGAGATTGCAAGGAAGAGGAAGAGACTATAGAATGGCCCTGTAGCTTAACCATATGACAGGGCCCCTCTACCATCAATAGTTTGTGTAGAAGAGGGGATTTTGGCAGTTGCAACATCTGGTTTTTAAAATTGGAAACGTGAGTGCTCGGTGTGATAATGATCAGATTGCTAAAACACATTTTATTGAACCTGGCAAAAGTAATTTCTGTTTCTGGAATTAGGAAATGGAATTAACTGTAGCAAACCCATAGTACATGGAAGCATGGTACACACAGTCACACTCTGTGCATCCCATGGTTGTTGTAATTGGCTTAATGTGTGAGCACAGCTGCTGAAATTACGTATGTCTTCTGTTAGTAGCATCGCAGAGAGCTGCTAACAGTTCTTGCTTATCTGCCATTGCACAGTAAGATACAGAGTAAAAGATCTCTGTGGTGTGACATCCTTGTATCCGGGTACTAATAGCTAACGTCTTGTAGTCATTCCACAGATTTTGAAGTGCATAGGAACTGGCTTGCCATCACCCATAGCTTACCAGCCTCTCAGTGGTATTATGAGGTAAGTGTGTGTCTATCTTGCCGTTTTGCACAGATGCTCCATTGGTTCTTAGAACAACGAGGCACAATATCATGTGGAGTTCTGCTGATGTGCTTTTTAAACAAACTGTTTTCCTCATGCACAGTCCATGGCTCCCCCCTCCCTCCCCCCATGCAGGGATGCTCACTATGAGTTGTGCAGGAATCCTGCAGGGACTGGGTGTGCTGAATTTATTTATTTAGGGCTGGTCACCCCATTCTGCTCCTCCTCTTCTCTTCCCCCCTCCCCCCCGCTGCTGTCACCAAAAGCTATCTTCTCTATCCCACTGCTACAGTGAAGCTAATGGGTGTGTGTGTGTCCAGGATTGTAACTGGCAGCAGGGGTGGATCTGTGCATACAGCCACCATAGCTTCACCCTAGATTAAACATGGTGCAGTACTATGGCAGCTCCCTGCTGACCCACAGGTATGTCGCACATTAGGCGCTTTGGTGGCAGTGGGGAGGAGCCGTAAGTCAGGAGCGACACTCATTAAGAGGCTGCCTGATCACTTAGAGTTGGTGCTTGCCATGGCAACTCGGCAACCCTTAGATGTCTACTCATTGTTATTGGAAGCTGAATGGACCTCCAATGCAGGCAAATGAAATGTCTTTTGTCTGCACTTTCAGCCTTCCTAGAGTAAAGTGAAGGACTCTGTCTGGGTTAGAACAGCCAACTGATCCGGATCGTTCCCCTTTGCACATTTTTTTTCCTAAAGACACCTTGATATCAGCTCAGTGTGATAAGTTCATAGAATCATAGAAAAGTAGAGTTGGAAGGGGCCTATAAGGCCATCGAGTCCAACCCCCCGCACAACACAGGAATCCAAGTCAGAGCATCCCTGACAGATGGCTGTCCAGCTGTACCTTGAATGCCTCCGGAGTGGGAGAGCCCACCACCTCCCTAGGTAGTTGGTTCCATTGTCTTATTGCTCTAACAGGAAATTTTTCCTGATGTTTAGGCGGAATCTGGGTTCTTTTAAGTTCAAGCTCTTGACTTTCTAGCAGCAGAATGTGACACCTAAAATAGAATCTACTAATTTCCTGTTTCTTCTTGTATTCTGAGTGTTCACTTTTAAAAGTAGCTAGCTTCTAGTCCTCATCATAGCTGGGAAATGCTGGGATTCTTCTACCTTTTTTTGAGGGGGAGCACTGGGCATCCACTTGAAAGGGTGTTGGTGTAGACCACTGGGCTTATATGTGATTATATCTACGTGGCTGGGAGGGAGTCACACCTCCTCTACACCATAGTAAGTAATGTATGACCTGGGGCAGTACTTTTCCTAAGGTCACAGTTGAGGTTGGTTTTAAACCCAGACTCCCTAAATCCAAGCCAGTATGCTATCCGCCAAACCAGAGTTTTTGCACTAACATAACCCAAATTCTGTACCAAGAAAAGCTGAACTCTGTGATCTGTGTAAATCATGCATACCAAGAATACACTTGAATATCCTTGCTTATTTTGCATAATTTTCCTACTTTGCTATTCATGAGAAGGGCAGAGCACTGATACCTCCAAACAGTGGAAATTCTGTCTGTTCAGTTCCCCTCTCTGGCTGATGAGAGGCCTCTCACGTCACCCACATCCCTGAAATTTTTCTGACTAGACATGCCCACGATTGAACCCAGTAATGTCTGCATGTAAAGCATGTGCTTTACCGCTGAGCTATTGCTCTTTTGTCCTGTTCACACATGCATGTACAATACTAGACTGAAAACCATTATGCTTGAAGAGATTTAGGGAAGATATGAAAGTGCTTTCCTTGGGCTTAGCTTTGTGATACCCTGTTCACTCAGGCAAACCATGGCTTGATGTTGCAGTCGTCAAGGGACAAATGTGCACATAAGAACCAGCCTGTAGCTTAAGATCATCCAGTAACTGACTCCTGCCTTTTAACGTAGATTCTTGTTCTATATTTTTTAATTTTAGGCAACTTCCGAATGGACCTTAGACTACCCTCCCCTTTTTGCCTGGTTTGAGTATGTGCTTTCACATGTTGCCAAATACTTTGACAAAGAAATGCTGGTGGTCCAAAACCTCAACTATTCCAGCCCTGCGACCGTCCTTTTCCAAAGGCTTTCAGTCACCTTTACAGATGTGCTCTTCATCTACGCAATTCGCGAGTATGTTGATGCACCCTTATTGGGGTACAATTTGTTGTCGGAAGGGGAGAAGATAAGTTATCAGTATGTGAAAATTAATTTAGGTGCCTTGGTCTCTGCCCTTTTGTTGAAATTACTACATCAAGTGAAGGGTCTCTTTATGAAATAGATGCAAGTGAAGATGGAATTTCTTTAAAGTATTTTTACCCCATACCTCAGCCAAACAAGGCTCCTGGAGCAGATTACAATCAGTAATCAAAACAAGACAATTCTACAACACAGGCTTACAATCTAAAAAGAGATGACACACAAAGAAAAATTGATGGGGAGGGAAGAGGAAAGAATTAAGTAGACTTTTAGGAGGGCTGGTGGAATGGCCCTGATTCCCCTCTCATCTGGTGTGTGTGTGAGGGGGTAGTCCAACTGCAGCATGCCCTGATGTTCCCTTTGCCCACTCCTGTCTCCCTCACTCCTTCTTTCCCACATGGCAATTGATGCCAGTCACCATGTGCATAGAAGAATAAGATGAGATTGCTAGGATTTTATGTCTTAATTTCTGTTCTGTTCAGATGCTGTAGATGTATAAATGGAAAGCGAGGTGGAAAGGAGCCTCTGGAGAACCCTCCCTTTGTTCTTTCAGTTCTCCTCTTATGGAATTTCGGCCTCTTAATTGTGGACCGTATCCTTCCAGTTCAGGAAATTGGGCCAGATTGTCCTAACCAAATACAGGACTAGGTGGGAAATACCTATCCAGTTCTAATAAGAATTGGATCTACGAAACTTGTTACTGGTTAGATTTATAACTAGCCATATAATTTGGAAGTCATATTGAAGGAATAAAGTTTAAAATGTTGCCTTGGTTACAGTAGTTTCTAAAGCGTAAAGCCTTCCTTGACTCAATCTCAGATATTCACTTTCAGTACAATGGCTTCCTGTTTGGATTCATGCTTCTTTCCATTGCCCGACTATTCCAGGTAATGCATAAAATTTCAGAAGGAGTAAACCATGCTCAACTCCTGTTGTAGGCTAACGAGGGTCCCCACTTAACCAAGGAACAAACTTTAAACCATCCTGGTTTAAATGGAAATCATGATTAAATGTTAAAGGAGGTGGGTAAATGTGTAGGGGTGAGGGGTGGCCACAGAACACACGGTCTTGTTCCTTGCTTGTTTCTCTCTTTATCGTGGTTAAAAGTATACTACTGCCAAACCAGTTCCCCACAGCCACAACATTGGGTGGGGTGGGGTGGGGTGGGGTGAGAATGTGGCCTGTTATGTACATGTGTAACTGCATTGCATGTACAGAGTTGTTCCACCACATGCAGAACTCTGCAGGGGTCCTTTGAACCTATTTTATCAACATGCCAATTTAGTCAAATGAATTTGCCCATTATGGGAGACAATCGTGTGTGTGTGTGTGTGTGTGTGTGTGTGTGTGTAATTCTTTTCCAAGAAAAAACAGTAAAAGAAAATCCTACAGAAACTTAAATCAAAAAGAACAATGATATTTTTTTTAATTAGTTAACCTGCTAGCCCCTACCAACATAAGCCATTTGTGGTGCGTCAACGGCCTGGAAAAGGAGGTAGTCTCCTCCTATACATACCTGCTCAGACCCTAAGATCATCTTCAGAGGCCGTTCTCTGGGTGCCCCCACCAAATGCGGTGAGGTGGGTGGCTACTAAGAAGAGGGCCTTTTCAGTAGTGGCTCCCTGTAGGTGGAATACCCTCCCCAGAGAGACTTGTCTGGTCCGTGGTGCCTACATTGTGGTCTTTTCAGCAATAGGTAAAGACCTTTCTTGCTTCTGCAGGCTTTTCAGTTTTAAAAGCATGTGTTACTGCTTTTTGGACCCTGGGCATTACTGTTGCTGGTTTTTATTTTTGTTATTTTAACTTTAAAAAAAAAAATTATATTCGTTATGTCTTTGTATATGTTATGGTGTGTGTTTTTTCTATACACCACCCAGCAAACGTATTGTTAACAGGCAGTATAAAAATGCTGTTAATAAATAAATCTTCCCTACAAAAAAAAGTCCTACCAGTTTGCCTAGCAGGTGCCCATTTTACAAGGTCCAAAGTCCTAGGTACGCCATCTGAAGCAATAATGCTCTGGGCCATTGGCACCTCGTGGGCTTGAATAATTGTGTTGTCTCTTAGCAAGTCTCCCTCTGTGTGTGACCAGGAATTTTTTTATATTTTTTTTTAAAGGGTGAGTTTATATATGTTTATCCAGGGCACAGAATATGCATGCTGGGACACCATCCCATGCGGAGGCTGGGAGCTATAGCTCAGTTGTAGTGTATATGGTGTACATGCAGAAGATCCCAGCTTCAATTCTTGACATCTCCAGTTAAAAGGATCTGAAGCAGTGGGCTGGGAAAGATGAGTAAGGGGAGACATGATAGAGGTGTACAGAATTATGCCTGGTGTGGAGACAGTGGGCAGGGAGACATTTTTCTCCCTCTCTCATAATACTAGAACCCAGTGGGGTGATCCCATGAAGCTGTTTGGTGGGAGATTCAGGACAGATCAAAGGAAGTCCTTCACACAGCACAGAGTTAAACTATGGAATTCACTTCCACAAGATGTAGTGATGGCCACCAATCTGGATGGCTTTAAAAGGGGATTGGACAAATTCATGGAGAAGGAGAAGGCTATCAGTGGCTACTAGCCTTGATGGCTACATGCTCCAGTATCAGAAGCAGTATGCCTTTGGACACCAGTTGCTGGGGAACATGGGCAGGAGGGTGCTGTTGCACTCGTGTCCTGCTTCTGGGATCCTGTAGGCAGCTGGCTGGCCACTGTGTGAACAGAATGCTGGACAAGATGGAGCCTTGGTCTGATCCAGCACGGCTCTTCTTATGTCCCCCCCCCCCCCCCCCGGTCTTGGAGAGCTACAGTTAGTCAGAGGAAGCAATACAGAACAGACAAATGTTCAGATTCAGTATAAGGGAGTCTCTTGTGTTCCTATGATTCTTTGCACATTCCTGCTCGTCCTCATCATGTGGTTGCAAGCATCAGTCAAGCATAGGTTGTGTGCACTCAGCCCTCCAATGAAACACAAATGGAGGTTTCTGCATGTTTAAAAGCACCCACTTTGCTGGCTTTCCATACTCCTGCTTTGTGACCCAAGTACCAAGACCAAGGGTACTAGAAGTTGCCGTTGGGGCTTGCTTTCTAGACATCTCATCCAGCTCTTGGTCTGTGTTTCTTTATACAGGCTTTTGATACTGTATTCTCTTAAATAACCACCTGACCTTTCTCTTCCCCTTCCCCACTTCCTTACAGAAAAGGCACTTGGAAGGAGCTTTTTTCTTTGCCGTCCTCTTGCATTTCAAGCACATCAACCTCTATGTTGCTCCAGCATATGGCATGTACCTGCTCCGATCCTACTGCTTCACTGCAAATAATCCAGGCATGTTGTTGATTCCAGGACTGGGGGAGGGCTTGACACTGGCAGCTGGCCTGCCAGGCATTGCCTGAAAATATTCACCCTGATCTTTGCAGCCTTAAGGACTACAAGCTGCTTTCTTTAAAAAGCCATAGCGACCTGAATCCCACAATTTCCTCTCGTTATACAAAAAAAATGAAAGCACATATATTAGCTTATTTTGCATAACTTAATATATGTACCTTTTTTTGCATAACTAGTGGAGGTCATGTTTCAGGTTGTTCAGTTTGACTTCAATAATTATGTATTTATTTTATTTGTACCCTCCTTTCTACCACCACCCCCAAAAGGCACTCCAGGTGGCTACAGAACCAGTTAAAATTGATTAAAACAATAAATTAAATACAACAAAAACATAACAATTACAGAAAAAAATATTGTGAAAAACAGCACCCAAACCACCAGCCCCACTTACAGGCTATGGGTCATCTTAAATAAAGCAGTCTTTGCCTGCCGTATATAATGCATGTATATATGAGTGCAAAATTATACACAAACTGGTCTGGGTTCTCAGAGCACAGGGAGGCCTATGGCAATAAGCTGACTACCCCAGAAGGGCAGCGATAGGCCAAGTTAGTGCGGGGATCCTAGCTAGCAGACAATTAAAATACGCCGCTGAAGCATTTCTTGTTTCTTTCACGCATCAGCGTCTGTATTAGTTGTAATATCTCATTTTCTCTAGGCGGATCCGTCCGGTGGCGTAGCTTCAGTTTTCTCCGTTTGACTGCTCTGGGCTTAATTGTTTGCCTTGTTTCTGCACTTTCACTGGGACCATTCATTGCTTGGGTAAGTAAGGACCCCCGGTCTTCCTTAAAAACCCACATTTATATAGTTTCTTAAGGCTGCTGCTTCTCAAATGACAATTGTATGTGGGGTGTTCTTTACAAATTATTCTCATGAGCCAAGTTGTTAAGTGGAAAGGGCATTTTATATAATATATAAATGTGTGTGTCTGCTTTACAAGTCAGAAATATGTTGAGAGGTTGAGGGAGAGGGAAAAGTTCAGTCTGTTGGGCAGGTCGCACATCACATTAAGCCACCCTGCAAATAAGCCATGGTGGGTGGGTTGTTTGTGGAACAACCCATGGTGTGCCTGACTGACGATCGGGCTTGCCGTAGCTTGTTCTCCGCTCCTTCCCCCTCTGGCCTCCAGCCGGCTCCAGCACCCGTCTTGTCTCCTCATCCCACCCCCCTCCCTGCTCCGATTGCTCTCCCTTTTCGTTCCCTGGCTTCTTCTTTTTCCCAGTGCCTCAAAAATGCACAATTGGGGTCGTAATTTGTTTTTTTACTATTTTTTTGCCCATCTTTCACAAGTGCACACTTACAGCTGTCCAATATGAGTAGTCTTGCCTGGTCAATTTCCTTGTATGTTTTCAGCTGTCAACAGTAACTGCTCCAAAGCAGAGTGTGCATATGTGTGTGTGTGTAGTTAATATCTCCCCTTGCTGGAGTAGCTGGAGAGTCGGGAAAGTGTTGAAAAGATGGAGGACACCGAGAAGTGTCAATCCAACACTTAAAACTGAGAGGATCACATCGCCACGGGGGAGATGTTGTCCTCCTGTCCCGTGTCCCCGCTTTTGGTGCACTTACTCCTTTGGCTCCCCCCCCCCCATATTTGTGGTGCTTCTGACTATCACTACCGGGTCCCTCCTTTCTCTTACTGTTATTTCTTCCCCTGGTCCTTCGCAACTGTGTGCAAATTAGCTGATAGGCAACTTCCTCTTATCCATTTCATTGTATGTTACCTACTCCCCTTCCCCTCCTCCCTTTGACAGTTGAAACATACAAGGAAATTGACCAGGCAAGACTGCTCATATTGGACAGCCATAAGTGTGTACTTGCAAAAGACCGACCAAAAAAATAGTTTTAAAAAAAAATTGCGATCCTAACTGCGCATTTTTGAGGCACCAGGGGGGGAAAAACTGGGGAATGAGTGATGGTCCTTCCAAAGTGCCATTTGGACATTGGTGGAAAGATAGTCACTGGAGAGATCTCAAAAAGCAAATGGCACAGACTTTTTTGCTGCTTTTGCCGAGCGGCTCTGTAGCCATTTGCAGCAATCCACGATAAAATCAGTCTCCCAGGTTTGGACAACATGACAACCCATCGTAGGGTTGTTCTTGTCCGTAACATGCCATGGGTTCTCTGTGTGGCTTGTTCCCAAAAAATAAGCCACCCTGCAGAAAATGCTCCTGGTTCAGATGACAACCCACCATGGCTGGCTGCCTGCCCACGGTGGGTTGTTATGTCATGGAAGGCCAGTCATTGTGTCTGATTCACAACTCTTATGTGGGGATAAATCCCTCACCATGTTACAATTTGATTTAGCCATTTAGGAAGACCATAGTATAGGCGTTTTGTGCCTGTACCACCTGAGAATGGGAAAGAGTAGAGGAATCCTTATTTGAAAGTCTCTGCACATGAACATCTCTTTCTACGTATATGGAAAGCTTAAACCATCAGGAAAACCTTCCAAGGAACATATTTTATCTCTCTTACACATAATAAGGAGTTGATGAGGGCATGCTTCCAAATCAGCAATTCCTACCGCCCACCCCAGAGGTGGTACCGGTCAGAGAGGGCTCTACCATGTGCTCTGAATCAGCTCTTGATCGTGAGAGTAATTCAGAGCAGCGTATCAGTGGAAATCTTAATGTGGGAAAGTTTCTTTAGCTAGTTTTTATGTTATTTATACTTTAATGTATAGGCTGCTTTTCCACTCCAAGGCTCCCAAAGCAGCTTACAACAATTTAAAATCATTATAACCAAACAATAGCAAAACCTAAAACAGAGCAAAGCATGAGCAATAAAAGCAGAGTTGAAATCCTACTAGACTGTGAGCATAACTGTTGCACTTTGTTTCATTTTTTAGTATACACTACAGTAAATGAAGAGCCCTTAACAGGAAGGTTAACATTCTTTTTCTTCTGCTTAGGGCCAGCTTCCTCAAGTCCTCTCCCGCCTCTTCCCTTTCAAGAGAGGCCTTTGTCACGCATACTGGGCTCCTAACTTCTGGGCTGTGTACAATGCCCTGGATAAAGCTCTCTCTGTTATTGGTACAGTACCTTAATCCTGCATGCATTAACTGCAAATACTTGTCGCTGCAAGATTTTGCTTCCTTTCAGAAAACTTTGCTGGAAGAGACAACCAGCTGCCTTGACTGCCATTTTTTGAGCTTACCAATAAAATAAATAATAAAACCATGCAACGGTGTAGGCAACCTTTTGGGGGCTGTGGGCACATTTGGCAATTTGAGGAACTGTCCTGGGCACCACCACAAAATGGCTGCCATGGTGTGACATGACTAGTCACAAATGACAAGTCACCTGCTCAAAAGACCTTGTATGAGGCAGAGGTGAGGTCTGAGCTACAAGACACTAAACAATTCCTTTGAACCCACAGTTTTCAGCACCAGCAGAAAACTCTTTTTCTCTTTCTTTCTTTCTCCCTCCCACTTCTGTCAGCCAACTCATTCCCCCTATATCTTTCTCTCTCTCACTCTGGATCACCACCTATAGATACACTCTCTAACAGTTTGTATAACTCTCTAATACAAACACACGCACACACTATGCCCCCATCAATCCATCCACCATCCATTCTCTCACACCCTCTCACACACACATCTCTCTCTCTCTCTCACACACACACACACACACACACACACACCCCTCACACACACACGTGCACACCATGCCCCATCCACCATCCATTCTCTCTCTCACACACACACACGCACACATACACACTCTCTCACACATGCACCCCATTTATCCATCATGGACACATAAATACACTTCCCTCACTTCTCACTGCAACACACACAAAACCCACTCTCATTTTCAGGATCCCTCCAGAATCCCCCCTAAACCCTTTCCCTCTTTTCCTCATACACCTGTATCTCCCATACATTCAGACATAAAACCACAGAACCCTGCAAGTTGTTCCCTGCCCAGGCCTGTGGCTCACGCTGGCTCAGCTTGTCTGAGTGTGGAAAGCTAAGCAGGGTCAGGCCTGGTTATTACTTGGATGGGAGACCCCTCCTCTAGTTTCCTGCATTGAGCAGGGGGTTGGACTCGAGGGCCTTGTAGGCCCCTTCCAACTCTATGATCCTACCTTGTGTGCGAGCTTCCTGCTGGTCTCCGTCCCTGATCCCCCCCAGCTGGTTTTCTGCTGCCCTTCCTGGGGGCCCTGCTCTCGCTTTTCATACAGAAGTGACGGGAGTCCTTTCTTCTTTCTTGGTGGCTGGAGATGCTGCAGAGGAAAGCATTGACCTGCAGCTGCCCGCCATCTTCAGTCCCTAAGAATATCTCCTGAGTCCCACATGGCCCAGAAGCCATTTAACGGGAAATGAAGATGGCAGTGGCTGGCGGCCCTTGTGGGGGGTTTTTTTTAAGTGATCCCAGCTAAGAAAATTGGTTACTTGTCTTTAAAAAAAAATAATAATAATAAGTGGGAAGGGTAGGGTGCCAAGAAAGATGTCTGGTAGGCACCATGTTGCCTGTCCCTGGATCAAACTTCTCCGCTTTGAGAGGAGTTCTTTAAATTAATAAGGGCATCTTCTGTTGTAAGATTTCTGATGTGAACTTAATGCTAAACAACTTGCCATCATTTTGCCTGAGTCTACTAATCTCATGTCTACTTAGGCATTTTAATAAAATGTCTTTTGAAAACCAAACTGGGGCTGCAATCCTAAGCTTATTTACTTGGATGTAAATAGTATTGAAACAAGCCATGGGACTTGCTTCCAAGTACACATATTTTGGTAGAGGTGTTTGTGTGTGAGAGGGAGTGAAGAGAGACTGACTGACAATGTGTCTGTGTTCCTAAACAAACTCCATTTTAACTTCCAGGTCTGAAATATAAATTCCTTGACCCTGCAAAGATCCCCAAGGCTGCCATGACTGGAGGGCTGGTCCAGGAATTTCAACATGCCGTCCTTCCTTCAGTGACCCCATTGGCAGCTTTAGTCTGTACTGCCATTTCTATGCTGGTAAATCGAAACCACTAGCTCCTGAGCTTTGATGCATCTTTAACTGCTGTAGGCACAATCCACTGGGATCTTTGACCCATTGAAAGAATGGCGCCCTATTGAAGCACTGCCTTGTTTTCAATAGGAAGTTGGCTCCATTGAATACAGGCCTGTGGCTCACGCTGGCTCAGCTTGTCTGAGTGTGGAAAGCTAAGCAGGGTCAGGCCTGGTTATTACTTGGATGGGAGACCCCTCTTCTAGTTTCCTGCATTGAGCAGGGGGTTGGACTCGATGGCCTTGTAGGCTCCTTCCAACTCTTCTGATCTATGAAATCTATGAATATTCAGCCTATTCTGGTCCCTTCCAGAGTCTATTATGCCTTTAAAAATTGCTGTCTCCTTTTATGCCTTTAACAGAAGCCTGACAGATGAAGCTTTTCCTGGGCTACAGATAAAGTACGTAATGGGAAAAGCTTGATATTCTAAATTTCTCAGTGTTGGACTTCTTTTAAAGATCCAGGAGCAATTCAAACTTGGCAACTCCTCCATTGCTGGGTTGATCAGTGCAGGACTAGCAGAGACTGACTTGACTGTAGGAACTGGGAGTGCTAAAACATTGGTGCTGGGCTGATGGACTCTTGGTCTGATCCAGCAGGGCTGCTCTTGCTTTCTTAAGTAGCTACGGCAAAATGCTCAGATCCAGGAGCCACCATTAACACAGGGCAGATTCGTACGATCACAGAAGGAAAATAAGCCAGGGTTGGCTTATTTCTCCCCCCCCCCCCCCGCCCTGTGTGCTGGTCGTGAGCCGCCTAATTAGCATAACTGCCCTTGCTGGGGGTGGGTTGTTGTGACGTCCAAACCCGGTGAGGGTGTGTGGCTGGGGTGGTTTACAAACCACCCTGAAAACTCTAGAGCAGGGCTCTCCAACCTTGGGTCCCCAGATGTTGCTGGCCTACAGCTCCCAGCATACCCAGCCAGCATGGCTAATGGCAAGGGATTCTGGGAGTTGTAGTCCAGCAACATCTGGGGCCCCAAGGTTGGAGAGCCCTGCTCTAGAACAAGCCATGGGTTTCAGGGTGGTTTGTAAACTACCCCAGCCAGCCAGCCTTGCTGGGTTCGGACGTCACGACAACCTGCACCTGGCGAGGGTAGTTATGCTAACTGGGAGTGCTAAAACATTGGTGCTGGGCTGATGGACTCTTGGTCTGATCCAGCAGGGCTGCTCTTGCTTTCTTAAGTAGCTACGGCAAAATGCTCAGATCCAGGAGCCACCATTAACACAGGGCAGATTCGTACGATCACAGAAGGAAAATAAGCCAGGGTTGTGCCTAGAATCTCTGGAAAGCAACTAAACTTTCTCTGACAGTGCAAATAAAAGCCAGAGCTCAGCAGCTACTTGTCTATTGCATAACAGAAATGAGAAGCTTCCGTTGAATGAGAACCTGTGTGCCTGATGCTGAAATGCCCACTGAAGCTTTGTTTCTGCCTGTTGTTTCTAGCCCTCTGTTTTCTGTCTTTGGTTTAAACCCCAAGGGCCCAGAGGCTTCCTGCGGTGCTTGGTTCTCTGTGCACTGAGCTCCTTCATGTTTGGGTGGCACGTTCACGAGAAAGCGATACTCCTCGCCATTCTTCCTTTGAGGTAAGAGCTGGAACGGGTTTCTGACTACATTTTAGAGCCACCCCAAGCAGAACCCTTTCTGGGCTGTAGCACAAGGCTGGTCACATGGTGTGATTTTTCTGGCTTCACAAGTGACATGATATGCACATATGCAGGATCGGATCATTTCCATGGAATCCCAAGAGCCAAGTCCTCCTCATTCTTGGAGGAGATTTCTCATTCTACACAGAACTTACCTTACAGAGGATATTTGGACCTTATAGTGGATATTTGGACTGTTTCTGTGATATTCTTGTTGATATATGTAGGGTGTAAAACAGCTTTCTTGCAGCAGTAAGAAAGAGCAAGAAAGTGGACTTTGAAGCTATGACTGACTTGTTCTCTCTGCTGCTGCAGGAAGAGTCCAGGTACTGCTGCAAGGTGAGTGAGTGAGGCTGCAATCCTATACATGCTTTCCTGAGAGTAAGACCCACTGAACTCAATGGGGCTTACTTCTGTATAAACATGCAGAGGATTGTGCTGTCAGTGGAGGTGGCAGCATTGGGAGAAGGCTGGAAAAAGAAGATCCCTTTCTTAAAGAGATCAGTAGTTGCTGTTTTCCAAAAAGTCCTGTTTGCTTTTTAGCTTGCTGTCTGTGGAGAGATCAAGAGATGCTGGCATCTATCTGGTTCTGTCTACCACAGGGCATCTTTCACTCTTCCCTTTGCTGTTCACAGCTCCAGGTAAGTCTCCTCCATCCATTTCTTACCTTTCCCTTACCTTTCTAAAATACACCTTGGCTTCATGAGGCCGGCCAAAGGGCAGCAGTTTGGTGGTACATTGTAGTGATTGCACTCTTGAAACATGACATCTGAAAGTAGGTAGCTGGACTGTGTTGAGTGCCCAGAACCTACTGCAAGGAGAAGTGGGGGTAAGGCACTGATGTTTCAGATTTGGTTTTGCTTGGATCAGTACCATGTGAGCATTTGAAGAAGGGTAGGTTGCTTCCATACACAAAATTAAGCAGTACTGATTTCAATGGGAGTCATACACACTGCCTGCCTGCACCTATCCCGTGTTTTGATTGGGCTGCAGCGCCATTCCTACCGACTTCCAGTCAGTGTAAGGTATGAGCTTTCTGTGACCAAGACTGGCCGCACCATTTAGCACAGTGAGCTGGCTTATTCAGGCAACATGTTACGGGAGCCCCTGCCCTATCCTGTTCCTTCCCAGCTGGCGATGCAGCTTGTTGCTATGCAAAATGGTACGAGTGTTCAGGAGGAGGCAGACAGAGTGCCGCGGCAGGCAGTTCCTTTGCCAGCAGGATTTTGACCGCTACACCTGTTGTGCATCAGTGCAATAAAAAGCCTTTGCTTCGTATGCCTTTGCTTCCCATGTTTTTTTGCTCTGTCTGCTTTTTCAGCAGGGGCTTTCTTGGTTTGCTTTCTGCCCATTTTGTACCTCTTTATTTTCCTTCGGTTTTCTCTTCCGTTTGCCCACCCCCTCCCTCCCTCCATTTTCTTTTGTTGTCGTGTCCCCCCCCCCCCCCCACTTTTCTGGTTTTTCTCCTTTCCTTCCTTCACTTCACAGCCTCTACCCCTAATCGGGTATTGCCAGGTTGGGTGGGTGGGGGGAGAGCTAATTGGGCGATGCAGAGCAATCCCATGTGGGTCTACCGAGCAGTAAGTTCCATTGAGCTCTGTGGGACTTAACTCTCAAGTAAGTATGCATAGGATTGCAGTCTTAGGAAGCGGAGGAGAGATGAAGACAGGAACGGGAGCAGCGGTGTGAACTGTACAGCAAAAAGATTTTAGAAATGTGGACTCAAGTGTGGGCTAAGGGGAGTTATTTGGGCTTTGTCTCAGCAAAACATCTTGGGCTGGCACTAGGTGTGGCCTATTCACTTCATTTGTATCCCATCATTCCTCTAGTCACCTTGGGGCAGCATGTGTGGGCTATCCTATCTTGTTCTAATAACAATGCTGTGAGGTTGCTTAGGCTGGGAGAGTTACAGTCATGCCTTGGATTGAGAGCATAATTCGTTCCGGAACCGTGCTTGTAATCCAAAACACTCTTATATCAAAACGAAATCCCCCCCAAAAAATGTGTACAGAGATTTTTAATTTAAGCCGTACTACAGTACTTGTCTTGCAAGACGTCGCTTGTATATCAAGTTAAAAAAAATTAAATAAATATTTAAAAATTTGCTTGTCTTGCAAAACGCTCTCAAACCAAGTTACTTGCAATCCAAGGTATTACTGTACTGGCTTGGTTGGGGTCATCCACTGGGAACAAAGCATGCTTTTTTCTTAAACTATTCAATTCAATTCTGTTTATTACAGTCAATGGCCAGTATAAATTACAAAAGATAAAACAAGATACACGATGTTCATACGTACAATACAGTGTTAAGAACATGCTAAAATCACCTGTTGACGGGTTTTGATGGCGGCAGTACAAAATTTAGCTACTTGTAAAGTAATTGTGGGAAATTGATCCGAAAGGAGTAATGACGTATAAAAGTTTCTTAAACGATTGCTTTAGCCATATACAAATCGGAAGCAGATGCATACAGAGCTTGCCAACCCTTCCTTGTGTTTCAGAACTGCCAATTAAAATGCTGCTCATGCTGCTCTTCACGGTGTACAGCTTCTCCTCGCTGAAGGCCATATTCAGGTAATGACTGAACAAGCAGTTGCTATGCAAATAAAGAGAAAATTCTTCCTTTGATTTCTAGGAGGATCAGGCTGTGCATATTGTGCAGTCCAGTCCTGTGGATCTTTATCCAGAAGCCCCACTGGGTTCAAAAGGACTTACTTATTCCCAAGTACTCATGCACAAGATTGCTGGTGTGCACTTCAATCTTATGATATATTTTTTTTTCACAAGTAGGTTCCACTCTGTTCAATGGGACTTACGGTACTCTCTAATATCTGTGTTTAGGATTGCAGTCTTACTGAGGCTGCCTGAGCTGGAAGGTGTGAAAACCCAGGGGTTACAAAAGAGACTGACAACCCAGTCCTATGCATATTTACCCAGAAGTAAGTCTTGCTGTGTTCAGTAGGTCTTATTCAGAGGTAAGTGTGCACAGGATTGCAGTCAATGAGCTGGCTCTGATTAACTCCATGTAATGGGTAAGCTTGGAAAGGTGTTTCTAGAGCAAATAGTTCCAGATGACAAGTGAGCCATGGCATGTGAAAAACAAAAACCCAAGGACCTATCCAATTTTACCAGGAAGAAAATTATTTTCAACTCAACACACAACTCTCAGATTGATCTGTGATCAAAATCTTTTCCAGTCATTGCAAGGAAAGTGTTATTGGGTCACATTTCCATGCCACCTAATAGCTTGTCTGTAGTTCCCTGATGTTCCCGAAGAAGGGACAAAACACGATCATGGATGGGGGTGGAGGAGAGAAAATCCTTCTTGTTCCTGAAGTGGGTCACATTTGAGATGCCAGAATAGCTTATCTGACTCTGCATGCAAATTACATATTTCCAGGTTACATTCCTGGGGCCTCAACCAACTTTGCCATATATGAACTAAAAATTTAGGAATAAACGAGAACTAAGTCCATTCCATCTTGATTGTTAACAGAGCAGTGGGGGAGAGACTTTAAAAACTCCCAGGCTGTTGTTTTTTAAACTTAAGCAGAGTTGCTTGATTCCCTCCCTCCCCCCCCCCCCCCCCCCCGGAAAGAGAGTTGCTATCCTGTTTCCATCTTGGCACCTAATGAGTCTTTGCATTTAGATACTGCTGCCTCCCCAGTAAGACATTTGCACACCTTTGCAAAATTAAGAAGTTGCTGCTTTCTAAGATTGCTTCTATAAGTGTTAACCCATGAAAGTGATTATATTAACACATACATCCGCCTCCTCCATCCACAGAAAAGAAGGACCTCTTCTTAACTGGCTGGAAACTATCTACCTCATTGGGCTGATACCACTAGAAATCTTCTGTGAAATCATTTTCCCGTTCATCACCAGGATGCAAAAGTTTCCCTTCCTCCCTTTATTGCTTACCTCGGTCTATTGTGCGCTAGGCATCATGTATGCTTGGCTCAAACTGTATGTCTCTGCCTTCAAGGGACCAGCAGCCACCAGGCGAAAGGAAGAATAATGGTGTCACAAGGGACTACGTCCACAGGGATCCTTCCGGAAAGTGACATAGTGCTAAATGGTGGCTGCTGCTGGGTTACAGTACCATGTACTGTTCCTTTAAGGGTGCTGCCTCCCGCTCCAGAAACGGCTCCCATTTCTTTGAAGGTTCTGGAGCAAGAAAGTGTTCTGCAAATACTCTTAAAGAAGCTGGGGCAATTTTCAGTGTGAGAAGGAGAAAGTTTGTGAGGTTAAAAGCCTCGTTTACAAAAAGACTTTTAATAAGGACTTTTAAAAATGGAATTGGACTTTTTTTAACCTCCAGTTTGAGCTGAACCAAATAATGGTTATCTTAATGGGTTCATTCTTGCATGTAGCCCAAAGATTACTTGTATTACAGGTTCACTGGTCTCCGGAAAAGAAACATAATTACAATCATGCATGGTGAAAGATGTGAATAAAGTACTCTTTTATATATAAATTTGCTTGTCTAAAAAACACAGTTGTAGATGGGTCTTCCTATGCATCTGTGCTTATGTTCTTAGAAAATATTTAGACAAATTCATGGAACATAGATCTTTATTTATTTATTCATAGCATTTTTACCCTGCTCTTCAGCCCAAAAAAAGGCTCCTGGAGTGGCTTACAAAGATTAATATTAGATGGCTTGTGGACTGTCCATGTTCACAGGTGATATGACACTAACTGCCCTCTGCTGGCGAGCAGCTGTTGTAGGGTGCAGTCCTGTGGGTTGTGCCCTTGTGAAACGGAATGCCCTGCCAAGCTGCTGCCAGCAGGGCAGGAGGAGGATGGAGGTGACTTTTGCCTCTGTCCTCTGTGTGTGTGTTGTTTTTACTCCAGGCGGGTCTCTGAGCTCATCTAGAGGGAGTGTGCAGGTGGGGCTGGGGAGACCATAGGGTTCCTCATATGCCCCCTCTTCCTTCCCTCTGAGGCCACATTTGCAATCCTGGGAAGCAGCCAGTACAGTTCTTTCCACGTTGGCTGCGAGGAGACGGGAAAGATCAGATACCGGAGCCCCCCTTCTGAGGTCAGAGCAGTGTCTATGACCTTGGAGGGGGGATTCCAAAGAATCCTATGGTCCCTGGGATGCTCGCCCAGCACCATAGGATTGCTCTCCCTGCAACTTTCCAGGGAAGTGCCATAGCTCAGAGGTGGAGTACATGTTTTGCATGTGCGTGCACACACATCATATGTAAATTGTAAACATTTATATCCAGCTTTAGGAATAAACTTGAAGCTGATAACATACACATTAGAAGCAATACAACAGGAACTCCCCCACGGAAAATAAAAAAAACTAAAAGCAGAAAACCTAAATAACAATGTAACACCTGGAACAGACAGAAAAATTGCATGAAATAGCAATAAGCAGCAACCCATAAAGGAAAATAAAAAAAACAACTGGTTCCAAACATTTCCAAAAGGTTTTTACTTGGTGTCTGAATACACACAATGTTGGGGCTAGATGGAATCCTTGAGAAAGACTTTCCGTAAAGTGGGTGCTATCCTTGGAAAGATCTCCCGCTAGACTCTTGTTAAAAATTCAGTTGGTGAGGACACCTGAAGCAGGACCTCATGTTAGAGGGAGTGTGTGTGAGGGGGTATATAGTGTCACGTTTCCAAGTCATTTCAGGCTTTATAGGGAAGAACCAGCACCTCGAACTGAACCTGAAAAGAAATAGGCAATCAGCACAAGTCAAATAAATTAGACTAATATGCTCCAGTTATTCTGCCCTTGCCACCAATCTGGTGGCAGCATTTTGAACCAGCTGAAGACTGGATGCTTTTCAAGAGCAGCTTGGAGATTACTAAAGTGTGGATAATCTGCCAGATCTGACTTCTCCAAGATGGGATGTAGCTGGCACACCAGGTGAAGCTAGTAAAAGATACTCGTAATCACTTCTGCCACCTGAGCCTTTAGAAGCGGGAGTACCTTCAAACCACCTGATTCAGGATGGTGCTGGTGTTTCACAACCATGTCCAAAAAAGGCTGAGCTACCATTTGAAGATTTGACACACACCTCTGTGTGGGTACCTCTGCCTTATTGAAATTTAAGTTTCTGTTTGTTAACCCCACCCATTCCAAGTTTAACTGGCATCTCTAGTTGAAAGAATTTTGGATAGCAGGACTACAAAAGACCTTTGCCATTAGCTCTTGCAGAAGGTAGCTAAGTGATATATATCATGTAGGTCCAAAATACAATCCTCGTATCTAGTTCAACCTTCCACAACTGGTGCCCTCCAAATGTGTTAGACTGTGACTCCATTGGCCATGCTGGCTGGGAATGATGGGAGTTGCAGTCCCAACACATCTGTTTATTTATTTTTATTATATTTATACCCCGCCATTTTTCCTGCACGGAACCCAAGGTGGCTTACATAATCCTCTCCATTTTATCCTCACAACAACCCTGTGAGGTAGGTTAGGCTGAGAGTCAGTGATTGGCCCAAAGTCACCCAGTGAGTTTCATGGCTGAGTGGGGACCAGAACTCGGATCTCCTGAGTCCCAGTCCAGCACTCTAACCACTATGCCACACTGGCTCTCACTAGAGGGCACCAGGTTAGGAACGATTGTGAAGAGCCACTGCTCCTCTGCCTAAACTGGAATAGCTGGACTGCTACTTCGGCTCAGTATAATGGCTTTAAAAGGGGATTGGACAAATTCATGGAGAAGGCTATCAATGGCTACTAGTCCTGATTGGCTCTGTGCTTCCTCCAGTATCAGAGGCAGTACGCCTGTGTACACCAGTTGCTGGGGAACAGGGGACGGAGGGTGCTGTTGCACTCATGTCCTGCTTGTAGGATCCCGTGGGCGGCTGGTTGGCCACTGTGTGAGCAGAATGCTGGACTAGATGGACCCTTGGTCTGATCCTGCACAGCTCTTATGTTCTTAACAACTCCATGAAAGGCTTCACCGGTGGGATTCCTACCTGTGGCGCTCCTGTTAAAGCAGCAATACCAGCCCCGCCCCGCCACCAAAAGGGGGGTGGGGGGAACGTGGTGGCGTCCTTTATGTCTACGACTGCGCCCTAAGCATGAGCTCAGCCCCGGCTCATACGCGGAGAGACCGCCTTTGCGACTTGACTGCTGCTGCGTTGTTCCAGCCGGCAGCGGAACCAAAGAGACGCGGAACCTTCGTGCGGCCGGGCGCGTGCTGGCGCGGGGACGGCGTTGGGGGACGGACCTCCCGTTGCCCTTGGGCCCGAGCTCTTGCGCTGCGGGACTTGCGGCGGCAGCAGCTGTTGCGGGCGGGCGAGCAAGCTAGCGGGGCCTCGCTCCTTCTTCCTCCGGGGCCCGCGTCTGCCCCGGTCCCGGCTGGCCTGGCGCCATGGTGCTCTGGATCCGGCTGCCGGACGAAGCGCGGTCGCTGCAGCCTCCGCCGCTGTTCAGCTTTGGTTCGGTCTGGGCGGCCTTCATGGCCTGGACCGGCGCCCTGTTGGACAACGGCCTCCACAGGAGGCCGATCTTGGCATCGGGTCAGTCAACCGGGCCGGGGGTGGGGCGGGGGTTGAAGAAGAATAATGCCTGCTTCGTTCTCTATCCAGGCCTCTTGGAGCAGGAGGAGTGCCTAGGAAAATCACTCTGTGCATGCTCAGAGTCCGTTGCTCTAAAGCTGGGTCCTGGCACACGCACCCCAGAAAAGATCATGGGCTTGTGCAGGGACGCGGTATGGTTTCAGAAATGCGGGGAGGTGTGTGGAGAGAGGATGAAGGAAGGGGAGCAGACGCACCATTCACTCAGGGCGAGATAAACTTATGAAGGAACTTTATGAGCCATAATGCTCAAAGGAGCCCCCGCCTCCAGAGGCATCATATCTCTGAGGACTAGGTGGAGTGGAGTGGAGGCTATCGCTTTTGAAAATTCCCAGTTCCATCCGGCCTGGGAACAGAATGCTGGCTAGATGAGCCGTTGGTTGGATCAGCAAGTCCGCTTCATCCTTAATGTAGGGCAATGTTTGGTTTGGGGTCTTGAGGAGAAGAACGGGGGTGGGGGTGGGGATAGCATCAACGGTAGGTATGGTTGGGCACCTGCCAGCAGAGACCCATTGGCAAGAGGCTCCTGGAGTTGCTGCTCCTCTTTTGCAGTGCAACCTGCTCGTTCACTTGTCTCGCACTCCGGCCTAGGCAGCGGTGGTGATGAGAAGGAGGAGCGGAACAAGCCATTGCCTCATTGCTCCCTGGCTCCCGGCCTGTCAAGCAAGCAAGTGGTAGCAATTATGAGAAAGAGGAGAAGGAGCATTTGCAGCTGGCGACCATGGCAGTGAGCAGGTAGACTCACTGAGGGAGGGTGCTCCTTCCCAGCACTGACAGGGATGGTACCAGTGTGGACGAGCTAAGGGAAAGGGCGACAGAAATGGGAGAGAGTTGGGATCATGTGACACATATTGTACCGGCTGTACTGGGTGCCGGTGTATTTCCAATCCCAGTTTAAAGTGCTGCCCTTTGAAGCCCTGAACCAGGGCTCTCCAACCTTGGGTCCCCAGATGTTGCTGGCCTACAGCTCCCAACATGCCCAGCCAGCATGGCTAATGGCAAGGGATTCTGGGAGCTGTAGTCCAGCAACATCTGGGGACCAAAGGTTGGAGAGCCCTGCCCTAAACAGTTTGGGAGCAAGTTACTTGAAGGACTACCTTCACCCATACCAACCTGCCCACACTCTATCCGAGGCCCTGTTTGTGTGCCTGCCTGTAAGAGCAATTAGGCTGGCGGGCTTGAGGGACAGGACCTTTTTGGTTGTGGCCCCCTGTTATTTTGGAACTCTGTTTCAATTAACATCTAATTATCATCATCATTACAGGCCTTCAAGCAGGCCCTAAAGACTTACCTTTTGGCTTGGCGTATAACTGAGCTATATTATTGGGTGCCACTGTGTAGATTATGCTAGCTCAGTTTGTTAAAATTTTGATCTAGAATCATAGAAAAGTAGAGTATGTTATTCTTATTGTTGATTTAGTGTTGTTTTGTTGTGTTTTATGGTTTTTATTTTGTGTGCCATCTCAGGACAATTTCCCCTGAAAGGTGGCCTGTAAATCTTTGAAATAAATAAGTAAAAGGGGAAGGCAGGACTTGATGTGGAAACTTGAAGGGGACTTGGATTGAGAAGAGGTGAAAGATGATATGAAGGGGAGTTCAGTGGAGGTCCTAGAGGGGAAAGACCATCGTTCCATGGTAGAGCACATGCTATGCATGAAGAAGGTCCCAGGGCCACGCCCTGACATTTCCACTTGGATCAGGTAGCAGCTGGCAATGTGATAGACGTCTCTCTGCCTGAGACCCTAGAATGCTGCTGCCAGTCGAGAGTAGCGAGTCATAGAATCATAGAATCATAGAAAAGTAGAGTTGGAAGGGGCCTACAAGGCCATCGAGTCCAACCCCCTGCTCAATGCAGGAATCCAGGTCAAAGCATCTCTGACAGATGGCTGTCCAGCCGCACCTTGAATGCCTCCAGACTGGGAGAGCCCACCACCTCCCTAGGTAGTTGATTCCATTGTCTTATTGCTCTGACAGTCAGGAAATTTTTCCTGATGTTTAGGTGGAATCTAGGTTCCTGTAACTTGAGCCCATTATTCCGTGTTCCTGCAAACTGGGATGAACGAGAAGAGATCTTTGCCCTCCTCTGTGTGACATCCCTTCAAATACTGGGCTAGAGTCCTGGGCTAGATGGACAAATGGACTGACCCGCTATGAGGCAGCTTCCTACATTCCTAGGGGAAAAGATGGGGCAATAAGGAGAAATAAAGGCTGTATGCTCTGGACAGAGGCAGAGTGCTCTGGAGAAGAAAGGACGCTGAGTACTTGACAATGGAGAGACGATGAGGTGGATGGGGCTTAGCTAGTCCGTGTGTGAAAACCCAGATTCTTAATGCTGGACAAAAGGGCACACACAATTCTTGCTGTGGTGCTTGCCATTGTTGAGCAAGTTCCCAGATTTGGTGCTGTGCAGCACAGTTATGCTCAATTCAACTTGTCTTCCAAAAGCCTTTATTTTCTGTTTTCTTTAAACAGAAAATCTGAAAGGCTGAATGCAGATGTCTGTTAAACTACTAGCCGGGCCTCACTGGTTCTTTTTCTTTGTCTTCGTATTCCAGGTGTCCATCGCCAGCTCCTGTGGGCTTCTGTGGGCTTTTATATTGGCCATTACCTTGTTAAACGAGCCAATTACCGATATGCTAGGAGGGACTTAGAGATTTCAGAGTACATAAGGCACCATCCTGAGGACTTTGTAAAGAAAGGTACATTTATGTTAAACTGCTTCCAGAAGAGCTGCATGCATGCAGGAAAAAGGCCTACTGCATGCAGGAAAAAGGCCTACAGCTCCCAGCATGCCCCAGCCACCTGGGGCATGCTGGGAGCTGTAGGCCTTTTTTCCCGTCTAAACATGCATAGGATTGCGCCCTTTATCAGTAAATCAATCAATGAAAGCTTTAGGGTTGCAGTTTAAAGGCACACTAGTTTTATTTTTGAGGCTATTTTTGTTCTAGTCGTGTTGGTGTAATAAGTAAGGGGCAAAACTTGATAGTATTAAAGATTGCCTTCTAACAACAGGTGGTAGCTTTTTGCTTGTTGAACTGGGAGTTCTCTCAGATGTCCTGAAATATCAGGGGAAATTGTACCTATATTGAGGGTTTAAAAATGGTCGGATTTAACAGGTTGATTGATGACTTGGTTAAAAAATTCCCCCCAAAAAAATGGGAATAAAAGGCATATGATTCATCGACTGAAATTTCTGTATTCAGCTGACAACCATATTAACTCCCTGCCACACACTTTTGTAAAGCTTCCCTTTCTGGTCACCTGGAAGCAAATCTTGCTTGCCAACCAGTGAGTAAGCTTTTAACAAGCCTGTTCTATAGCATGAAATGACCACATGGGGGTGTAGGAAATCAGTGCTTGCATAGATACTTCATGGCGCTAGGGATGTGTGAGCAATCCGATAGTGGGGTAAAACTCTAATGGATTTTCTCTACTTGCCCCCACGGATTCCATTCTGTCAACCCTGCACTGGTGCCAACTCAATCTGACACAAGTCGAGCCGGCACACGGACTTCCGTTTTTAAAACGGGCCACAATTTGCATTATTTTTAAAAAAAACTGGGGAAATTTGCACAAATTGCAGTTGAGGCCCAAATTTTGCACAAATCTGAAATTAACTGTCAGACAATTCAAGGTGGAGCGTGTGCATATGCAGTGAGAGGAGGATGCTTCCATACTTCTCATGTTAAATGCTGCAACAAGAACAGCAACAATGACTCGAATCTAACGAGTCGGCCCCCAATTTGCGCAAATCCCGCTAGAGATCCACAGTTCTTTGCTCCAAATTTGCGCAGATATTTCAAGCAATTTTCTCAGAAGCTGGGGGACACACACACACCCCCAACTCAGCCCGTTTTTGGCCGTTGGGTTGGAAATGTGTCGAAAGTCTGTTGAGCTCAAACGGAACGAGTTTTCCAGTGTCGCACATCCACATCGAAAGATACTGCAACCGGCCTTTCTGGGGAAATCAAGGCAGGTTGGGGGGGGGGGAGCTCCACATTCCAAACTGATCCTCCTCCTGGAATGGGGCTTGAGTGAGCTAAGCATCAGAGTCTCGGCACTAGTCAGCTTTGTGTATGGAAAAACCTGTACATCACTTATTATTTTCTGTAAGTAGATGTAGCCATGGAAGATCCCGATTCTGTCTGGCAGAGGGAATGCGTTCTGAGAGACTGGTGTTCAAACATAAGTGAAATGAGCTCTGGTGAGACAGAGACGGGGAGAGGGAGCGCGCGCTGTGCTTCACCCCTTCCCCAAATGCCCAGGGCTAGTTCACGGAATATTTTTAACAGCCTTGCAGTGACTTACGGAGTGTCGTTGCTTGCCCTCCCCTTGACTGTGCCCACTCATTCCCACCCCTTCCTGTGCTTCTGCCGCCGCCATTGCAGCGCTCTGTTGTTTTGCTTTTAAAGCCAAAAGAAAAAGCAAAGCAGCGCCAAGGCAGCTGCAGGCCCTGGCTGCAGACGGGCACAGAGTGGAGTACACAGACGCAGTGTAATAAATGGACTTCCGCATTGGGATTGTGACTACTCTGTTTCCTTGCCTTAAGAGGGCCAGGAGTAGATAGTGCATACATCCTCTGACATGCGAATGCATAAAGCTGCAGCTCAGTGGTAGAGCAGTGGCTTTGCATGCAGGAGGTCACGGGTTCGATCCCTAGCCTCTCCAGGTTGCAGTATCTTTCAATATAGGTGTGTGCATGTAGGAAGTATCCATGCAAGCACTGATTTCCTACACCCCCCTCGTGGTAATTTCACGCCATAGAGCAGGCTTGTTAAAAGCCACTAGCTCTGGTCACCCGTCGGCAAGAAACCCCAGAGAGCTGCTGCCAGTCAGTGTCGGCAATACTGGGGTTCCTATGTGAACAGTCAGACCCCTCGTAGAGCAGTCACACGATCATTTCAGTCCGTTGCCAGATCAATTACTAATAGTCATGATAGCTAAAGGGGACCTCCAGATGCAGAGACTGTATGGCACTAGGTACCATTTGATATGGGGAGGGGAAAGCAGTGGGGGAGGGGAGTTGTTGCCTTCATGCCCAGCTGGTGGGCTTCTTCCCGGAGGCATCCGGGCAGCTGCTCTGGGGAAACGGGGTTCTGGACTGGATGGAGCTGTGCTCCGATCCAGCAGGGGCTGCTCTTCTGTAGATCCCAGTTGCAGAATTTGGATTCTCTTACCCCAAGGCAGCCTTCCGCAAGCTGGTGAAAGTTGTAGTGTCGGGACTGCAACTCTTGTCATCCCCAGTTGTGGTGGGGATGATGGGAGTTGTCATCCCCACGCATCTGAAGGGCACCAGGTTGGCGAAGGCTCGCCCAGTGCACGTTGTGCTGTGTGCAACATGATTTTTGTGGTTTTCATCGGGTTGCATACAGTGGTAGTTCTGCCTTGCTTTCCTTGGAACATTTTTTTCTTGTTACCGTAATTGCATCGGAACTGGCTTTTTTCCAGCGGCATTTCCTCTTCTTTTGGCAGATAAGAAAACCATGGCAGAAATTCTGGAGAAATTCCATCCTGTTCGCTGAAGACTTTGCTACTGTCTCATTTGGTGGCGTGTGTGTGTGTGTGTGTGTGTGTCCTGTCCTGGCACTACTCTCGTACATGGGACTTGCACATAGTGTATGTCAGCAGTTGGGATGGAATTCCTGATTTCAACGTGTGGACTGCAATCTTACCATTAAAAACTACGAATAAGTACAGCCTGCTTTTATTATCTTGGGGGCAGGGGAGAACATGTTTAAGATCATAAGGGTGGTCGGGTGGCCGGCCAGATGGGCGATTAACAAATATAATAAAATAAAATAAATAAAAGATCAGGTTAAATTCATTTATGGAATTTGCTGCCATATGATGTAGTGAAGGTCACGATCGTGGGGCAAGGGTAGACACCACTTTAAATGATTTTTATCCATGGCTGCTAGTCATGATGGTTGTATGCAGTCTCCAGGCACTTTGCCAATGGGATAACGGTTGCTGCCGACCAGCAACGGGGGAAGGTTATTACTTTAAGAACCTAAGAAGAGCCCTGCTGGATCATAGAGATTTCATAGATCATCGAGTTGGAAGGAGCCTACAAGGCTATGGAGTCCAACCCCCTGCTCAATGCAGGGAAACTAGAGGAGGGGTCTCCCATCCAAGTAATAACCAGGCCTGACCCTGCTTAGCTTTCCACGCTCGGACAAGCTGAGCCAGCATAAGCCACAGGCCTGTTTTGATATCAGACCAAGGGTCCATCTCGTCCAGCATTCTGTTCACACAGTGGCCAACCAGCTGCCTGGGAGAAACCCACAAGCAGGACATGAGCACAACAGCACCTTCCCGCCCATATTCCCCAGTAACTGGTGTCCATAGGCATACTGCCGCTGATACTGGAGGGAGCATGTAGCCATCAAGGCTGGTAGCCATTGACGCCTTTCTTTATTATTTATTTAATTATATTTATACCCTGCCTTTTTCCCTTCAAGGAACCCAAGGTGGCTTACATAATCCTCCTCTCCATTTTATTCTCACAACAACCCTGTGAGGTAGGTTAGGCTGAGAGTCAGTGACTGGCCCAAAGTCACCCAGTGAGTTTCATGGCTGAGCGGGGACTAGAACCTGGATCTCCCGCGTCCCAGTCCAACACTCTCACCACTGCACCACACTGGCTCTTTGTGCCCTACTTGTGAGCTTCCCAGAGGCATTTGGTCGGCTACTGGGTGCTGGATTAGATGAGACTTTGGTCTGATCCGGCAGGCTGCTCCTTAACGTAGCAGGAGTGGGCAAATTGTGGCTCTCCAGATGTTGCTGGACTGTGACTACTGTCACAGCCAGTGGTCCAACAACATCTGGAGAGCCGCCATTCATTTAACTTCATCAGTTGCCCACCCTTGATTGTTTCTAAAGTCATACAGGTGGAAGAGACTGCATTCAACCTGCCGCCTTGAGACATGCACGGACGAGTCATTTTCGTCCAGATTATATCGGCCAGATGTGAATCGTGTCTGTGGTGCCAGGTGCGAATGCAAGCCAGCAGTAAGTTAAACCCAGTCCAGTTGTCTCAGGCAAGTGAGCCGAGGCTTCTGGGAACCCCAGGGGTCTCGCCAGGCAAGGCCCCACCTCAGCCCCTGAGATGTCGTGATCCACCCCCATTTCCCCCCGACGGCTACGTCCTTGCGAAGAGCGAGGCCGCAAACAGAGCACGCGCTTTGTGCGTAGAAGGTCCTGGGTTCGGTTTCTCACAGGTCCAGCTCAAAGGGCCTTGTGCAGTGCGACAGGGACGGGCGTCTGCCTGATGCCCTGATCCAGAAATCGTTGCGCAGGCGGGAGTTAAAAGGCAGCGGCTGGGGACGCAGGCTCACGTCCTGTCCTTGCGATGCGGAGGGAGCTACAAGCCCCAATGCTACACCCCGTAGAGCAGGAACCTGAAGCCATAGGGGTCAACTCCGGCCCTCATGTGGACCCGATCCGGCCTTCCAGGGTTGCCCGGACAGCCACGGCCCGTTCCCCAACCACTGATCTTCTGGTGGTTTCCTGCCTTTGGGGCAGTCGTGTCCCCCCCCCATTCTAAAATGCTGAAATACCTCTCCTAAGGCCTTAGTTTCTGGCAGTAAGAACTTTACCCTAAAGCAAGCTGATCTTTCGTGTGTATTTTAGGCCCCGTCTCTTTTGACCTGCCCCTTTTGCCTTCTGCCCCCCCCCCACCCAAATGCTTCTCCAAAATGGAGTTCAGCCCTTGGGCCGAAAAAGGTTCCACTCCTCTGTTGTAGAGCACAGAGCAGCCTTCCCCAGCCTGATGTCCTCTGGATAGTTTGGACTTCGACTCCCATCAGCCTGCAGGACCCAGTGGTCAGGAACACTGGGAGTTGGGAGTCCAAAACGTCCGGAGAGCATCATATTGGGGAAGGCTGACTGGCGTAGGTCAAATGGGGACCATATTGGATGCCTGATGCCCTGAACGAGGATTACAACGTGATACACATTGAGGTCTTCATCTGCCTCGATTGGGGAGGCGCCGTAGTTTTGCATGCAGGAGGTCCCGGGTTCGATCTCCAGGTAGGGCTGGAAGGAATCCTGCCTGAAACCCTGGAGAGCTGCTGCCAGGCAGTGTCGACGATACTGGGCTAGATGGACCAATGGTCTGACTCGGGATAAGGCGGGCAGCTTCCTATGTCATATCCACGGCCAGTTCCTGATCAGTCGGGGGGAATCGGCACCCGGAAAAGATGCTTCCGCACAGAACTTCTTCCACCAAAGCCTCGTGAGCACCTTCGATGTTCGAAATGGCAGCCGACGAAGCGGTGACCTGGCATTGCAGGTCGCAGCTGTGCCAAATACGCCTATTCAAACAGACCTCCCTTATTTGCAGATCTTGACTTCTCTGCGATTCTTTGTTTTCAGTGGCACAAGGCCTTGTGAAGAGGCAGAGCAGCGTGACCTGCAAACCTGTTGACTCACCTGCAAGACTTTTTTCTTTCTTTTTTGCAGCCCGCACCTATGTTGCCTGCTCTGTGAACCCTTAAAAGGTTTGCCAGGGGGTGGGGGTGTTCGTTCAATACATCTATTTGAGAGCCAGTGTTGCATAGTGGTTACAGCAGGGCTCTCCAACCTTGGGTCCCCAGCATGGCTAATGGCAAGGGATTCTGGGAGCTGTAGTCCAGCAACATCTGGGGACCCAAGGTTGGAGAGCCCTGTGTTAGAGTGTTGGACTGGGGCTCAGGAGATCCGGGTTCTAGTCCCCGCTCAGCCATGAAGCTCACTGGGTGACTTTGGGCCAGTCACTGACTCTCAGCCTAACCTATAACCTACCTCACAGGGTTGTTGTAAGGATAAAATTGAGAGGAGGAGCACCATGTGAGCCACCTTGAGTTCCCTGCAAGAGGGAAAAAAGGTGGGATATAAATGTAATTAATAATAATTTAAAAAATTATTTCATCTTGCCCCTATTGATTGGTTTGGGGTTCCCCACCCCACCCCAACTCTTTTCTTTGCTTTTTACGGGGTGCCCAAAGAAGAAAATAACTTTACAAATGGATTACACCTAACACAAGTGAGAGGTTAAAAGCGGAGAGCCCAAGATGGTGAAAACTGGGTTGGCTGGGACCACCCTGGATTCTACCTGTGCTTGGATTGATCTAATATATTAATCAGTTCCTGAAACATTCCAGTATTCCCTCCTATGCATGTGTGTCCTGGAGGGCCAGATTGGGACCCCAGGCAGGCTGGATTTGGCCCATGGGCCTGAGTCGCGACACCCTTCAGTTAGATCAGGGCTCCCCAGCCTTTTTCCGACCCGTGGGCACATTTGGGAATTTGAGAAACTGCTTTGGGCACCACCACAAAATGCCTAATCGGTGGATTGCTGCTTTGGGGGGGGGGGTCTACTTGTCGTGTCTATGGATCTTAGGCTGGATCTTAAAGGGAGGCATAGACAGGGGAGAGGAGGACATTTGATTTCAGAAAAAAAAACTCAGGCAGAAAGAGTCAAGGTGTGTGTGGGGGGGAACAGGAGGTGAAGCACATGTGAGCAAAAAGCCAGCTAATCCGGGGGGGGGGGGGATATCAGGTACAACAGAGATCATCCGGGCCCCTGTACCTTTATTTCAGCAAGTGCCCGTAGACAGCAGGGTGGTGGTGCAGACAGAGGGCCTCCCAGAGATTCGGGGCTGCAAATGAAAGATTCGGGGTTTCAGCCTTAGTGGGCCGTTCCCTAACACTGCCTCTGATCCACCCTTCCTCCAAGGAGCTTAGAGCAGCACCCTTTTGAGTTTTAGGGTACTGGCTGCCTCCCTGAAGGTGTGATATGGGAGAAGTGAACTTTGGGACGTCTGCCAGAGTGCTTAATGCTGTAACCCCCACTTATGTCCAATCTGTATATTTGTAAATAAATGCTAATATAATAAGACTCCTATGAGTCCCTCGTGACCTCTTTCCAACGGAAACCTAACCCAGGTAAACACTGCACCCCTGGAACTTCTTCTCCCAGCTAGGAGAACTGGGGTGAGTATTTCTTTTATGGGGTGTTATTTGTATTATGGTTGCCTATGTCCCATTCCATATAATAAACTCTTGGGAGGGTTGAGTGTCTATCAGTTTGGAAGCAAAATGGAGCCACCCAAAAATAAGGTTCTACTAGCTTGTACATATGCGGGAGACTCCCCAGATTTGCGGAAGTATATATGTTTTTAAACTCAACACCCAACCCCAAAATGGCCTGACAAGAACCTGTATGCTTCGAGGATGTGCTGAATGTTGAGATATCATAAGAACATCAGAAGAGCCCTGCTGGATCAGCCCAAGGGTCCATCTAGTCCCGCATTCCGTTCACACAGTGGCCAACCAGCTGCTCACGAGATCCCACAAGCAGGACAGGAGTGCAACGGCACCTTCCCGAAGAGGTTCCCCAGCAACTGGAGTACAGAGGCAGACTGCCTCTGATACTGGAGATATCAGTTGTGAGAGGACCACAAAACTGGATGAAGAGAGAACAGGGAAAACTGCCCTGCTCAAAACCCCTGGCAGTTCCTGTCCCAGATTGGTCAGATTCTTCAACAGTAGCACTTCTGAGGAGTGGAGATTTTGTTGCAGTTTCTCGCTTGTTTTTGTTATGTAGGAAGTTGCTTTGGACTCCTCCTGGGGCAGAAATGACAGGATATTGACTTTAAAATGAAAACAAAAACCTGCTGTAATAATTCTCTTAGGGTGCAATCCTATGCAAGTTTAGACGGGGAAAAAGTTCTACACTTCCCATCGGCTGGGCAATGCTTGGACGTGTAGGACTTTTTTCCATCTAAACTTGCATAGGATTGCGCCCTTGTAGGGTTGCAGATCCTGTAACGCAGGAGGGCGGAGACAGGGAGCTTAAGGGCAGGTGCCTCCTAGACTGGAGGCGGTATCTAGAGGCGCAGGTCCACTCCTTGCTCATGTTGTGCTAAAGAAAGGACTTTTCCGGGATAAATCAATGTATTTTTGTGTGTGCTTAAACAACCGTCCCCAACCTGGCGTCCTCCAGACGTGTTGAAATACAACTCCCAGCATGAACCACCCAGAGAGCTTCAGCTACTGGGTGTATAGCAACATAATTAATTAATTAATTAGATGATAATAATAATGATGATGATAATCATGATAATACTTTAATTTAAAAAACAAGCAGTTTTATTTGCCTTCTGAGGTTATCGCCACAGTTAATGCAATTAGCGATAAAAAAAGCTTTATTTCCCACACACACACACACACACTTAAATTATAAGTAATTTCAAACTACAGTAACACCAGAAGCATAACTATATCCTGGAGTTCGGATATGAGCATAAATAACGATGATGATAATAATAATAATAATAATAATCAGTGCTTGGAAAAACAACAACCAGATATTGTTGCTGTTACGCAACACTGTTCGGCCGGCAGCCATTAAAAATGTCTCTGCGTTGGCCGCTTAAATCGTTTCTTCATGGAGATCTTGTTCGAGCCAACACCCAAGGAAAGACGTCCGACTTGCCCTGTGAATTAACGATAATGAAAAAGCATTAATCACCAAACTGTCATTTCCTGGTGATGTGTCAGCTAAGTATCTAAAGTTCTGATCAGCAATTAGTTTTACTGAGGGGCCAACTTTGAGGAAGATTTGGCCAAGGCTACACTCGATGATGATGATGATGATGATGATGATGATGATGATGATGATGATGATGAACCCACCCACCTTTTCCCCAGTATTGGGACTCAAGGCGGCTTTACAACATTAAAATTTGTACAGTTAAAACATGTAAATAAAAAATACAAAAGTTAAAAATATAATTATATCAGCAATAATATTAAAATTATATAAAATATCAAAGCTCAAACGGCAATAACTATAGGAACAGTGCAAGCCCATCTCTTTCTCATAGGTCCAAAATTATTCCCTGAAGGCCTGATGGAACAAGAAAGTTTTTCCCTGCCTCTGAAAACATACCAAGGAGGGTGCCATCCTAGCCTCCATGGGAAAGGAATTCCAGAGCGTTGGAGCAACCACCGAGAAGGCCCTCTGCCTTGTTCCTGCCAGGCATGCCTGAGATGGTGGCGAAACTAAGAGAAGGGCCTCCCCGGAAGATCTCAGGGTACAGGCAGGCTCACGGGGGAAAATAGAGTAGACTATGAGCAGCTTGATATGGCAATGACACCATTTTTTATCTCTCTAGTCCAGGGCTCTCCAACCTTGGGTCCCCAGATGTTTCTGGACTACAGCTCCCAGAATCCCTTGCCATTAGCCATGCTGGCTGGGTATGCTGGGAGCTGTAGGCCAGCAACATCTGGGGACCCAAGGTTGGAGAGCCCTGCTCTAGCCTCTAGCTAAGCAACTGGGACCGGGACAAATTTGGCCCAGGATCTCCACTTGCAGATCCCTGCTATGTGCTATTTACCTAGAGACTTTCCTTAAGAACATCAGAGGAGCCTTGCTGGATCAGCCCTAGGGTTCATCTCGTCCAGCATTCTGTCCACACTTGCATAGCATTGTGAACTAAGACACACAAAGAGATAAGAGTATTGAGACCTATTGCCGCTGGACACAGACTTTCGAATTACACCCTGGGGGTACAAATTAGTTAAAACACTTTTGGAACCTTGTCATATGCAGAAGCTAGCCACAGGCAAGCAGACAGACAGCTACTGGCTTATATTTGCGACTGGTGGCAGCAGACTCCTGTTTCGGTGGAGCTCCTTTTCCATCCCAGGTTTTGCAGCTTCCATTTGGAGCTTCATGGGAGCTGGCCATGGTGCTGAACTCCGCCATCAAAACAGGTTCACCACCATGGAGCACCTTGGATAGCCCCACTGAAATGGGAGTCACCAGCTTCCCTTGGGTGGCAGTGGTGGAAAGTCACAATAACATCACAAAATAAGGGCCTTTCTAGCTATCAACAATGAGAATCATAGAATAGTAGAGTTGGAAGGGGCCTCTAAGGCCATCGAGTCCAACCCACTGCTCAATGCAGGAACCCAAATCAAAGCATCTCTGACAGATGACTGTCCAGCTGCACCTTGAATGCCTCCAGTGTGGGAGAGCCCACCACCTCCCTAGGTAGTTGGTTCCATTGTCGAATTGCTCTAACGGTCAGGAATTTTTTTTCTGATGTCCAGGCTTCCTGTCACTTGAGCCCATGATTCCATGTCCTGCAATCTGGGATGGTCGAGAAGAGATCCTGGCCCTCCTCTGCGTGACAACCTTTCAAGTACTTGGAGAGCGCTATCATATCTCCCCTCAGTCTCCTCTTCTGAAGGCTAAACATGCCCAGTTGCTTCAGTCTCTCCCCATAGGGCTTTGTTTCTAGTCCTCTTATCTCATCTTGGTTACCCTCCTCTGAGTCCTTTCCAGTTTGTCCACATCCTTCTTAAAGCGGGGTGCCCAGAACTGGACGCAGAACTCAAGATGAGGCCTAACCAGTGTTGAGTAGAGGGGAACTAGTACTTTACACGATTTGGAAGCTATACTTCTATTAATGCAGCCCAAAACAGCACAACAATTCCAAGATCCTTCTCGCTTGTTGTATTGCTGAGCCACGTATCCCCCATCCTGTAACTGTGCATTTTGGTTTCTTTTTCCTAGATAACAATTGGTTGTATTTATCTGTGTAGCAATATTCATTTTGGAATATCTCATCACACTTGCATTCTGTGCTTCCTACGAGATTCAGAGCGGCAGTCTTGGGGTAATCCCATTTAAAGCAGTTCCAGCTCCAGGTTTTTGAGGGCCTTTGGACAAGACACCCTCACTGGTCCTCCTCCCTCAGTGATCTACCTTCTCACCACCATTGTCACCAGCTGCTCTTCCTCCTCCTCCTCCTTCCTCATTATTGCTCCCACTCGCTTGCTTGCCAGGCAGAGAGCGGGGGAGCAAGCAGGCCGCGGCATCTCCTGTCCCTCCTTCTCACCACCACCGTTGTCTGGGCCAGAGTGAGAGGCAGGGGAAGAAGCAGGTTGCAATGGGGAAGAGGAGGAGCAACTCCAGGGGGCTCTTGCCAATGGGCCCCTGCTGGGGATGTGGCCCTTGGCAAGTGCCCGACCATGCCTACCCTTGACCCCAGGTCTAGAATAAAGGAACGTTCACTGGCCATACGTCACTTCGATAATGACTTACCTTTTCAGTACCCGGTTTGGGTTTCACCAGTGAAGACTAATTGTGCTCTGGTTAATCTCTTGCATAATTTCATTGTATCTGGAGGTCACGGTGTTGGCTCTCCCGGTCAGCTGATGGAAGACGCGCTGCAGGGCAGAGATGTGGTAGTAAAAGAGGCTTTCAAGGTCCGCTTCCCCTTCGGCCTCTTGTTGTTGTTCTTTCGCCCTGGTGACGATGCTGCTGGGCTGCCGGCTGTCCAGAGGCACCAGACCACCTTCCACCCGCTGCTTGATGGATTTCAGCTGCGTGAAATATTCAAACAGGTCTTTGTCGGCGTCGGCGTCAAACGCGGTGTCCCGCTCTTCGAAGGAGACTCCTCGGAGGAGGCTGGGAAACATCACCGTTTGCTCCATCTTGTGGACTGCGGAGAAGTAGCCTTGTTCCATGGCTGCGACAAGGACTTCCTTGCGGGCTTGACGTCTGCTGGAGCTCCCACAACAAGACAAGCTGTAAGCTGAGTGTGGTGGTTAGGCTTTCCAGCCTTGTGTGCACAAGGCAATTTATGCAGCAAGAGCAGGTGAAAGTCAGCCGTGGAGAGCGTGATCAGGATGGTTTCTGTGCCAGTAAAAGGCACTCTTCCAGCTCTGCTCTGTTTTATGTAATCGCAACCTTTATCCTCGTGCGTCTGAGGCAACGGTTTCCTTTCTTTGCGGTCAGCCATGTAACTTTTTATTTACAGACTGAAATCTTCCCAAAATAGAACTGAATTGTGTCTAGACCTTTAACCCCTTTGCTGGAACATAGCACGGTCACGCTGTCTTGCAACCAGGCCGTAATAGGCGGGGCCAGGCTGAGCTTTGGGACTGGTGCTGATGAGATCTTCTAACAGTTTAGAGCATGACGACCTGTCGCCAAAGATGGTGAAACTCCCGGAGCCCAAAATCTGGCTCAGGAGGGGGAAAGTGGCATAGAGCAATCTTTGCCCCCTGTTTTGGCCCATTTGCTTTGGCCGTGTAATTGTATTAATATTGCAAGGCTAAACACTTTTGACTGAAACCCTTATCCCAGAATATGAACCGTTGTGCTCTCTGCGGGTCTGTGATTTTCAGAAGCCGGTGGAGTAGAGTGCAGTGCATCCTGGCCATGTGTCCTCTTTTACAGAGGACATTCCTCTTATCTTTCCAGAGGACTATCTTCTGTTTGAATGTGTCCTCTGTTTGACGGGCAGCCCAGTCCAAGTCCGATTTAAAGATATGGGGCAGTATCCAATATTGGCCACGCGCTAGCAGTGGTCCCCAACCTTTTTCGAGTCACGACCCCCTTTTGTAATGGCAAAGTAACCGGGGACCCCCCACCACATTTGCATGAATTTGCATAAATTTGCATTTTGATGGGGTAAAGAAAAAACATGAAAAAAATACAATTCTTTTTGTATTTCTATTGTTGTACTTGCTCACCTGCCCTTCCTCTCTCTGGATGTTGGTGGAAATAGGGCCCAACAGGGAGCAGGTGAGTGAGCGGATTTATCATTTGACTAGCCAGCTTTGTATCAGAAAGGAGAAGACACTTTATTTATTTATTTTACTTTATTTATACCCCGCCTTTCTTCCTGCAAGGAACCCAAGGCGGCTTACATAATCCTCCTCTCCATGTTATCCTCACAACAATCTTGTGAGGTAGGTTAGGCTGAGAGTCAGTGACTGGCCCAAAGTCATCCAGTGAGTTTCATGGCTGAGCGGGGACTAGAACCCGGATCTCCTGAGTCCCAGTCCAACACTCTCACCACTACGCCACACTGGCTCTCTGTTCTTTGCTTCTGATATTTATTATTAAATTAAAAATTATTAATTTTTTTGCTCCCCCAGCCCCCCTTCCTCCCCCCCCCACTCCCACTCCTTTTATCATTCTCCCTGGCTAGTGGGGGGGGGGTTCCTCAGCTTGGGGAGAGTTCACTCTGGTTACCCCCCCTCTCTTTCTCCCTCCCCCCACCCACCTCCTCCAGCGCTGCCGCGGCCGCCACCTCCCTCCCTAACCACCCCCCTCTTCTCCCCTTATCGCCCCATGTGCTGTATGAGAAAGCAGCTTAGAAACAGCATAAGGCAGGGGCAAGCAGCGGCAGCAGCAGCAGCAGCAGGAGGAGAACGGCGAAAAGAAGGAGAGACGAAGCCGCAGCGGGGAAAGAAAAGGAGGAGGGGGAGAGAGAGAGAGAGAGAGAGAGAGAGAGAGAGAGAGAGAAGGGGGAAAGAAAGACAGAAAGAGAAAGCAAGCCTGGGGACAACAAAAACATTAGAAGAGACCGGCACACGGAGAGAGAAAGAAGCGAAGCAGAGGGGGAAAAACCAGGGAGGCTTCTGATTTGGTGTGGTTTCTGCGCCCCATTTAGCCTCCCCTCACCCCTGGACGCTGCCACGACCACCTCCCCTTCCCAGCCCAACAACAGCTCAATCCACCCAGCCTCCTCCAACTCGTTCTTGCAGAGCAGAGATCTGCAGCAGCAGCAGCAGCAGCAGCAGCAGCGTGTTGCAGGCAACTGTCTGCAGGCAGCGGCTCCTTCTCAAGGCTCGCATGCCTGTTACCCACAAAGCACCACGTGTGGGTGTGCGCGCGCGCGCTCTCTCCTGTAGCAAAATACCCACCCCTCCCTCCCCCTCCCTCCTTCCAGTATAGTAGTTCCAGCCAACAGCGAAGGGGCACAGGAACGCTACTCGCTTCCACCCTGGCTGGCGACCCCCCAGGAAACACGTCGCGACCCCCTTGGGGGTCGCGACCCCCAGGTTGGAGAACGTTGCCGGCTAGCGGGATCCTACCACTGGTGCAATGTGAACCTAGAGGTTCCTGAAACAAGCCGAAATGAGCAGGAAAATGCTTGCTTCCAGAAGGGTGCAGATCAGCGGAGTTTACAGAAGGGAGTTCTGCTGACCAGTCCCGTTCCTGAAATGAATGTTTCCGCACATATCCGAAGTTACTTTTAGAACCTCTAATTCCCACTTTGCACAAGCAGTGGGTCCTACAAGCACAACAAAACTAGCAGAGTGGCAGTATTGGATGCTGCCCAAAGAACCATAAGGGGGGGAGCAGGAGGGGTCTTGAAGCTGCCTATCCACAGTTAGCCCCAGAGGTAGTGTTAAGGGGCGGCCCACTAGGGCTGGAGCCCCAAATCTTTCATCTGGAGCCCTGAATCCCTGGGAGGCCATCTGCCCCACCACTCTGCTGCCCATGGGTACTTGCTGAAATAAAGGTGCAGGGGCCTAGCCTGAGGATCTCTGTTGCATCTGATCCCCCTGTATGAGCTGGCTTTTGGCCCACATGTGCTTCACCTCCTGCTGCCCCCCTGGATCTTTCTGCCTGAGTTTTTTTTCCTGAAATCAACTGCCCTCCTCTCCCCTGTCCATATATCCCCTTTTACAAATAGGGGTGTCCTTAGAAGACCGGGTCCTTTACAGACTTTAGAGCAGTGTTCTCCAACCTGGGGTCCCCAGATGTTTTTGGCCTGCGAAAGAAGGGAGGAAAGGAAGAGGAAAGCGGCGCGCGTGTGCGCGAAAGAGAGAGGAAACCACAGAAAGATTATTTTTAAAAAAGATTAAGGGGGGGGAGAGGTGGGGGAGACTGATGAAAAAGGAAAGAAAGACAGAAAGAAAGAAAGAAAGAAAAAGAAAGAGGAACACAAAATGAACTGAAGTAGACCATTGGAGAAGGGGAAAAGACAAAACAGATTAAGAGGAAGGAAGAAAAATTAGACTGGCTGGAAGGAAGGGGAGATTTTGCCCACCAGCCTCCCATCCCATCATTGGCCCCTGCCCAGGAAGGCGAAGGAGGTGTTTGCAGGTGCATCCTTCCCGCCGCCCACCAGCCTCCCATCATTGGCCCCTGCCCGCCTCCGCCAGCCTGTCGCCTTCTCTGCCTCTTTTGATGCTCGTTGCGAGGAGGCGCCTGCCTGAAGCTTCAGTGGCGCCAGCTTGGAGACGGAGCCCTGAGGTGGAGGAGAGAGAGGGAGGGGCGCGCTTCTTTCGCCTCCCCTTCCCCCGCGTTCTGGTGCCCCCGTTTAGCCTGGCGCTCTAGGCAGCAGCCTAGTTCGCCTAATGGTAGCACCGGCCCTGATTGTATTGAGACAGCACGCGGCTATTTTTACAAAGTATTTAATGGAGCGGAACTAATAGACTACCGGGAATTTCACACCATAAACAATGAAGTCCATAAAAATCGCTGAAGCGGACAGAAGACTTCAAAACACATACGAGGATAGGCTTTGCTTAATACAGAGAATCAACCTTACATCAGAGACTCTGACTTACTGAGCTAACGTAGCGGTTCGGGTTGCCGGTCTCCAGGTGCCACGCCCGGGGTTGGAAGAAGCTTGGTCCTGACCGGAGCCAGGGACCTGATCCGTGCACGCCTGCACCGTGTTCCCAACAACCCTTTTGTTCCTCATGACATGCTTTTTCTACCCTCCCTCACCCCCTCCCCGCCCTCGATGACCAGGTGGGCTGGTTCCGCCCCGCAGGGTGGTGGTGCCTCTTGGGTGCTGGCACCTCCTGGATACTTTGGGGTACTTTGCAGCTCTTTAAGACTGCGCTCCCCACCTCTGGAATGTTTGCACTTCCTTGAGGGCAGGTGTAAATGCGTCCTATTGAGGGTATGCAGATGAGTGGTTTATGCTGGCTCAACTTGTCTGAGCGTGGGAAGCTAAGCAGGGTCAGGCCTGGTTGTTACTTGGATGGGAGACCCCTCCTCTAGTTTCCTGCATTGAGCAGGGGGTTGGACTCGATGGCCTTGTAGGCTCCTTCCAACTCTATGATCTATGAAATCTATGAAATGTAGCTATGCAGATGTAGTGTGTACAACCGGTCTGCCCAGAACTGTGTCTCCTGTCCGCACCCACCCCCCGTGGGGATTATGCAGACAGATGGGGGAAGAGGGGTGCCTGCGAAAGGGGAAAACTATGTCAGGGTTCAGCCATGTGTGAACAGGCTTTCTCCACACACACACACAAACAAACAAACAAACAAACAAATCCCCAGCTATAAGGATGAGAAAGTCACTGCCAGTCAGAATACTGGACTAAATGGAGAAATACTCTGACCCCGTATCAGGCAGCTAGTGCCAATGTCTCTTGCAAACCCTGCCCTCCCCTCGACACTGGGATGTTCAGAGGAGACCCAGATTTTCAGACTTAGGTTGTCAGCAAAACGGTGGCACGAACCGGTTTCACAAACACTGATGAAACCTTCTTGGCACCCTTCGCAGACTTGGCTCAGTCTCCCCACTGGCCAGGCAAGCGCCTTGCCAAAAGGGATCAGGAGATTTCTGTTCAGTGCCAGACCAGACATGATGATACAACATCTCTCTCTCTCTCTCTCCTGTTAGTGGTCAACTGAAAGATAACATAAGCCCTTGAACTCCTAGAACTTGATGGCAAGTAGCTGATATAGGCAAAAGTGTCTGGGAGTGAATCGGTACCGTCAATAAAATCACAAGGAAGTCACTGCCTCAATCTTGACATTCACAGGAACCCAGTATTGATTGAGTGGCTGAAAAAGGAGTGCTTTTGGTTGGCATGGAACCACCCCAATCAGGTTCTCCAGCATTGGCCAAGATTGGCTCTTCTTGTATAAATTGACACGAGCCAGGCTGAAAGTTACGACTGCTCACATAGCTAACCTACGGTAGCCTTTTGTGCAGCCCCATTGGGAGCTTGAAAAAGAAGCAAACTTCATACCCGGAGAACGAGAATCTCTCTCCCCATCACCATGGAAGGATACTTCTCCGCCGTCCGCAAGATGGAGCAAACAGTGATGTTTCCCAGCCTCCTCCAGGGAGTCTCCTTGGAAGACCAGGACAACATATTTGAGGCCAACTCTTGTGATGGAGATTCCGGGGACAGAGACCTGTATGACTATTTCATGCTCCTCAAATCCATCAAGCTGATGGCGGAGAGCGGCCTGGTGGTCCCCCTCAACGACAAGAATCCCAGCAGCAGAGAAGAGGAGGGCAAAGAGGAGGCTGATCTTGAAGGACTCTTCCATTATCACGTGTCTGGCTTGCGCCACGTTCTCACTCAGCTGACGACGCGAGCCAACACTGTGACTTCCAAATACAATGAAATTATGGGGCAGATCAACCAGAACAAAATCTCTCTCCACTGGTGAAGCACACACAGAGAGAACAGCAAAGGTGAGTTGTCTACTGACTGGAATCACTTTGATTCCTCCCGCCCCTTTTCTTCCTTGTTTCTGTGCCCAGCTCTTCTAATCCTCCACCTTCGGAACCATTAATTCACCAGTAGAAATTGGTGTGATAAAAGTTATTTTGCACCACCATCATGTCTAGTTTAAATAAATAAGCTTGTTTGTTCTTCCTTCCTTCCTTCCTTTGTGGTTAGTTTGTATGGGAGAGATGCTGAAGCTATAATTTATTTATTTATTTATTTATTATATTTATATCCTGCCTTTTTTCCTGCAAGGTACCCAAGGCAGCTTACGTAATCCCCTTCCTCCTCTCCGTTTTATCCTCACAACAACCCTGTTGAGGTAGGGTAGGCTGAGAATCAGTGACTGGCCCAAAGTCACCCAGTGAGTTTTGTGGCTGAGTGGGGACTAGAACCCGGATCTCCCGAGTCCCAGCCCAACACTCTAACCCAGTGTTCTCCAAGCTTGGGTCCCCAGATGTTTTTGGCCTACAACTCCCAGCAAGCCCCAGCCAGCATGTGGGGACGCAAGGTTGGAGAACACTGCTGTAACCACTACACCACACTGGCTCTCTGGTTATATAGTCCATCACTGTCTGTCTTGGAAGGTGCATCCTTCAATCCCATATAAGAGTCAATCAGCGGTGAGGCTTGGGACCTCTGCATGTTCTCAGAGGCACTCTCTCTTCTGCCATCACTTCTCATATTGCAGGGCTCAACCCTGGAATTGGGAATATCGATTCGGAATATTTATTCTCTGGAAAGCTTAGCGTAAGGCAAGGCAGACACGGAGCGAATCACTTCGCTTCAGCCATGTTACAGCACTGCGTGCTTACAGACCATTCTCTAGGCCAGGTCTTCTCCCCAACCTGGTGCCTTCCAGATGTGTTGGACTGCAACTCCCGTCATTCCCGACACATCTGGAGGGCACCAGGTTGCGGGAGGCTGCTCTAGGCCGACACGTTTCCAATGTTGAGCCAGGGCAGACCTCAGTTTAAATTAGGCCCCAATTCCCCCTTTGTAACACCTCTTTCGTCGTCAGTTTTACAGGGCAGGCCGCTGTTCACAACCTGGAGGTGTGTGCGTGCGACTTGGTGGCCCTCTCTGCCTGGGAAGGAGCCCTTACAGCTGACACCCGGAGACCCTGAATGCAACGGCGTCCATCTTGCAGAATTGCACAGCATGAACTATACTTGAATCACTCTTTTGTGGACCAGAGAGCTTTCTGCGAACTCCCGTGGCAAATGTAGGCCTCTCGGGTGCTCTGGCTTCCTGGTGCTTGAATAATCACTCGTTTAGATGAATAAATCGTTTCCAAGCGCATGAACCTGCCTTGTTGTCTACTACTCTGACTGGTGTTGGTGGCTTCCCACGGTCTTTCCAGTCTCTGCCAGCTGAGATCATTTCAACTGGAAACTGGCCTGGCTTCAGCAACTGGCATCACTGGCCGACTGCCGGGGCCCCATTAGAGCCCACAACTGAGACCCATTTTGAGGGGCCCTTTCAACTAGGCTGGGTGGCTGGGAATGGGGCGGGGTGCCATTTTAATTTTCCCACAATGCCCCGGAGTGACGCCATGTCAGCGGCATTGTGGGAAATCGAAACGGCAGCTGCATAGGAGAGCTGTCGCTGTGGCCAGTGGCCGGGCTGGCTGGGGATGATAGGAGTTGTCACTGAAAACATCTGGAGGGCACCCAGTTGGGAAAGGGTACTTTACATAAATACATACAGTAATACTTTGGATTGCAAGCATAATTCGTTCCGGAACCGTGCTTGTAATCCAAAACACTCTTATATCAAAGTGAGTCTCTGGCGGGTGTGAGCGGGGCTGATTTCGGTCCACTACGCCCGCTCGAGGCGAGCGGTTACATCCCTACGACTACTTGTCTTGCAAGACCTTGCTCGTTTATCAAGTCAAAAAATTTTTAAAAATTTGCTTGTCTTGCAAAACGCTCTCAGACCAAGTTACTTGCATCCCAAGGTATTACTGTACATTCATAATAGCCTGCCCTTGTAACTTTTTTTAATTTTATTTTAATTTATTATATTTCTACCCCGCCTTTTTTCCTGCAAGGAACCCAAGGCAGCTTACAGAATCCTCCTCCTCCTCTCCATTTTATCCTCACAACAACCCTGTGAGGTAGGCTAGGCTGAGAGTCCGTGACTGGCCCAAAGTCACCCAGTGAGTTTCATGGCTGAGCGGGGACTAGAACCCGGATCTCCCGAGTCCCAGTCCAACACTTGTGATCTAATCTCATGCAGGGCCAGATCTAGGGGGCCAATGAGTTAGGCAGTAGCCTAAAAGGCCAGGTTTGGGGAGCCTGTCATGGGCTCTCCATTCAATAATCCTCTCCACAGCTGGAGGAAAACTGCACAAGCAGTTCGTCTTTCCTTATAAAGCAGGGCAGCACCGACCTGCTTCACCAGCACCTGTTCTGTCCTCCCTTTCTTTAATGATCTGCATCCAGGAGTGGGACCAGGAAAATATAATAAAATAAAAGGTGGCTATGTGGCCATCTTTTATTTTATTATATTTTCCTGGTCCCACTCCTGGATCCAAAACAGCAGCCTGACACAAAGCAGATGAGCTTTCCCCCTTATGCGTTATGTCAGCACTGGACACAAAGGCAAGGAAAGTAAAAGTCGATAACTCGAATTTCATTTATTAAATTTCTGTGCTGCCCAAGAGTCAAAGCTCTCTGGGTGGTTTACAAAGATTAAAACCTTTAAAAATACATTATAAAAACCATATACATACAAACATACTGTATAAGCAGACAACACAACACACAGAGAGAGAGAGAGAGAGAGAGAGAGACATATATCTAAAAACAATTTTAAACCATCAACAAGAAAAAAATCCAAGACCTGATTAATAAAACTGCATCATAAGCTTCCAAATGCCTGAGAAAAGGAGAAGGTCTTAACCTGGCGCCGAAAAGAAAACCATGCTGGTGCCAGGTGGGCCTCGTCAGGGAGGTCATTCCAAAATTGGGGGGGCCACCACCAAGAAGACCCTCTTTTTCATTGCCGCCTTCTGAGCCTCCCTCGTAGGAGACATCTGGAGGAGGGCCTTAGATGATGACCGTAGTGTATGGATAGGCGCATCCCGGGAGAATGTGAATCATGCTAATCATGCCTGCCCCTGAGCACGTACAGAGTGTTTTTCCTCGCCGCTCAGCCTCTGTGGCTCATTCACCTCCCCCATGCCTCCCACATTTAGAATCCAGGCTCAGGGGCTTCTAGAGTTGTGAGGCACGGTGGCCGCCTGGCCACTTGAGCCCAGGCGCCTTTCTAAAGGCAGCTCGCCAGTGTTGCGATTGGCACAGCAGCTGGGCGGCCACCTCTCGGCAGGGTTGGTCTCTCGCCACCCACGAGCCGGGACGTGTGCCAAGCAGTGGTGACACATCAGGGCGGGACTTTGGGGCAGACGGACTCAGCCGGGCTGACTCATCCCATGTGGAAGTGAACTAATAATACTCTTTAACATCTATGGAGGGAGGAGGAGTGTGTAAAACTTGCCAGTGGCGTTGGGGAGAGAGGGGGCGGATCGGAGAAGCCTTTGTAACGGCACCTACTTTCCCCGCTCTGTGCCCCCATAGGATATTACATTCCCCCCTGCCAGTAGCCCCGCTGGCCTTCCCTCTTGCCCCGCTTCTCCCAGCGCCTTCTTATTGTCTGTCTGCAGCCTGATGTAGTGTTTGTGATAGGTCTGTCTGTTCCCTGAGCCAGGCCAGGATCTCTGAATGCCCTGGGTTAAGCACAGATAATCCAGCCCAGCGTTTATCCTAGCCTGGCAAGGCAAGGGTCAGGCTGCCTGAGTCCGTCTTCAAGGAAGGAAAGCTAAAATAAACTGCTCCTCTCCTACGTTTTGTGCGGAACCAGATTCTTACATCCAAAGGTCCCGGGGCCCTGGACACAACACCAACTGCCAACAGGCACTCCAAGCCAGGAACGTCAATTGTCCTCCACTCCATTTGCTCAACTTCTGAATACCATCTTTCTTTCTTTCTTTCTTTCTTCTTCTTCCTCTTCCTCTTCCTCTTCTTCTTCCTCTTCTTCCTCCTCTTCCTCCTCCTCTTCTTCTTCTGAATACCTCTTCTTTCTTTCTTTCTTTCTTTCTTTCTTTCTTTCCTTCTGCTTCTTTCTTTCCTCTTCCTCCTCCTCCTCTTCTTCCGAATACCTTCTTTTTATTTCTTCATTTCTTCATTTTTTTAAATTTCTTCTTCTGAATATCCTTCCTTCCTTCCTTCTTTGTGTCTTCTTCTTCTAGTTGCCTTTGCTGGCCCGTTTCCCAGCTTCGATACACCACTTGCACTGCTGATTTATCCTTGACATATAAGAGGCTACATTTGCAGTGTGGATCTGATCCCGGTTGCTCACACGCACGCTGCTTGCTGAAGGGCCACCGATGTTGTGAACCTTTCTGTGCATGAACGGACATGAATGAAGGTAGTGCTGGTCACGCCGGTCGGTGCTGCCCTGCTTTACCAGGAAAGACAAAATGCTCCTGCAGTTTTGTTCCCGTCGTGGAGGGGAATATTGAATGCAGAGCCCATGACAGGCTCCCCAAGCCTGGCCTTGTAGGCTACTGCCTAACTCATTGGCCCCCTAGATCTGGCCCTGTATGAGATTAGATCACAAGTCCAGGGATGTTGAAGAGTCCTTGGCTTCGAGTCACAAGTCTTTGGACCCGAGTCGCGAGTCTGAGTCCTTGGTCCAGAATGGTGACTCACAAGTCACTCCCAAAGCTGACTCCACGAGTCCCTATTAAAATCAATGGGGTTTCCCCCCAAAATAAGGCTATTTCAGATGTGTGGCTTAAATAAATTCTAGGCACAAGTGTGCCTTTTTATTTCAAAACTCTGCCACTGATTTTGGCAAGAACAGACCAGGCAGACAAACCCAAAATAACCAGGCAGGTAGAGGAGGCAGGGAACCCCAAAGCAGGCAGGCAGAGGCCTTTGTCTTGGACAATTCAAACTGTGAAACTGGTCGAGAAGAGACCAGGCAGGCAGAGGAGGCAGGGAACCCCAGACAGGCAGGCAGAGGCAGCCAAACCCAAAATGTCTGAAAGGTTGCATTTTAGGAAAATGATTTCAAAAAATAAACTTGCTGTACTTCCTAAAACCTATCCATGTTGCATTTGAGGAGCAAGAGCAGTTGGTGACAATGGCAGGGAGAAGGCAGACGGGCTGAGGGACGGGCCTCAGGGTGCCTTGCTCAAGAAAGGTCCCTCCCAAACCCGGAGCTACCACTGTTTGCCCAAGATGGTACCTTGGGTTTTGTTAGCCAGGATTGCTTCTGCAAGATATGTGTGCTTGCCTGTAGCAGTGGGATGAAGGGCCGCCTAGCTCAGTGGTGGAGCCCCTGCTTTGCGTGCCGAGGGTCCCAGGTTCAATCCTCGGCATCTCCATGTAGGGCTGGGAAAGACGCGCCAGTCTGAAATCGTTGACTGCTATTGCCTGTTGGAGGATATGGGAAGGAGTCGGTCTTATACTGGTTAGGACAAAGCAGAGTTTCCCCCCCTTTATGCACAGCCTGGTTATTGAAACTGGTTATCACCACGTGGGTTGCTAAACCCTTGCTAAAAGGCGCTTAAAAGGAACGGATTGTCTTCTATGCAAGGTTTAAAACTAATAAAGACATTTATTAGTTTTACTTGCAGTCTGTTTATTCATATATGCAGGATGCATATAGGCAGGTTAGATTCTTCATGGGAGCTCGCTCCACCCAGAGGGAACACACAGCTCCAGCTGACAGTTCTCATCCATCGGCCAGAGAACCAAGGGCCACTGGGAGGCCGCACCCTCTGCCTCCCAAGATGAATATCATGGCAAGGGGGAGACCAAGCTGGCCCCATACATCAGCCAGAGAAGGAAAAGCTCCAGAGACCTTATTTTGCCCTTCCCTGCCAGGAACAAACAAACAAACACCATCTATAACCCTGTAACTAAGAACTGGTGCCTTAAGTTTTGCGTTCTTCCTCCTCCCTCCGAATCCCTTTTCCTTTTGTGTTGTGTCTTTTAGATTGTAAACCTGAGGGCGGGGACTGTCTTATTATTAATCTTTGTAAGCCACTCTGGGAGCCTGTTTTTGGCTGAAGAGCGGGGTAAAAAATGTCACAAATGAATAAATGAAAGCGACCCCAAATACCCTACTTATATAGATTAGAAATGTATACAGTATCATCTTTCATAATTTATGTAAATTTGCTAATGGAGCATGTAGGCGGATAGTTACGTAGATCATGCGACTCTACGTAACCCATCATCTTTCTAGTCCAGTGTTCTCCAACCTTGGGTCCCCAGATGTTTTTGGCCTACAACTCCCGGCATGCCCCAGCCAGCTTAGCTGGCTGGGGCATGCCGGGAGTTGTAGGCCAAAAACATCTGGGGACCCAAGGTTGGAGAACACTGTTCTAGTCTGTCTTTCATGGTCTTTCTGTTGCTTCATGAGCGCATGGCATAGCCGCATCTTCTTCCAAAACGGCCCCGATGTTTCATCATTTACCGTGCGTGATGCCTGTTGCTGCTCCTTTGGCACCTCAGTAGGTACGAAGTCCTTTTTTGCCCTCGTCATCGGTCGAGAATATGAGATGCCAAGGTTAGTCGTTGGATGTGATTCAGCAAAAGTCCCAAGCGGCCTGCAGTGAGCTGAACGTTTCCACTGTTTTATCCCGTCTTGGTCCATCCTTCCTCCAGCTTGCAGAGTCCTGCGGTTTCTTCAGTGGTTTAGGGCGCAATCTTATGCAGGTTTAGATGGGGAAAAGGTCCTACAACTCCCAGCATGCCCCAGCCAGCACAGCTGGGGGCATGCTGGGAGTTGTAGGACTTTTTCCCCAATCTAAACCTGCATAGGACTGCGCCCTTCGTGGTAAATGTTGAAGAGTGGGTGCTCATCATGACGATCCCCATAACTATGATGCCCCCCCCCCCAAGGAGAGTCCATAGCCACACCCATTGGCATCCATTTTTTTTTATTGTCCAATTTTTATTTCTATAGAAAACAAACACATAATATCAAACATATAACAATTAACAAAACAAAATAGACCTCCGATTTTCTTCTACAGCAAATACAGGTAACAATAATTTTTCTTACTCGATAATCCAAATGAGAAATCTCTTTCTTCCCATTGTCCCAGATTCACTTATTATTCCATAAATCCACAAACAAACAAATCATTATTTTCCAGTCTCTGCAAAAAGTCAATTAGAGGTTTCCACTCAATAATAAACGCAGATGTTGTCTTTTCTCTAATTAGTGATGTAAGTTTGGCCATCTCTGCCAGCTCCAGCATCTTGACCAACCATTCTTCTATCGTAGGCACTGCTGGACCTTTCCATTTCTGTGCATATAGTAGTCTCGCTGCCGTTGTCATGTATAAAAATAAAGTTCCATATCTTCCTTCTAGCTGACTGTCCATTATTCCCAATAGAAAAGCCTCTGGTTTCAATTGAAAGGTAATCCTTAAAATCTTTTGCATTAATAAATGAATTTCAACCCAAAATCTTTTAGCTTTCTTACATGTCCACCACATATGATAAAAGGTTCCTTCCTGTTGTTCACATTTCCAACATATATCTGATGCACCGCTATACATTCTAGCCAGTTTCTCCAGCGACAAGTACCAACGATACATCATCTTATAAAAATTCTCTTTAAGACTAGAGCATAAAGTAAATTTCAAACCTTTTAACCACATATTTTCCCATTGTGTCATTAATATATTATAGCCAAAATTTTGAGCCCATTTTATCATACATTCCTTCACTTGCTCTTCCTCAGTTTCAAATTTCAACAAAAGCTTATACATTCAAGAAGGCATCCATATTTTTCTGGAGGGTGGAGTGGCCACTTGCCCTTTGCCACGCCGCCCATGGCAGCCATTTTGTGCCCAGGGCAGTTCCTCACATTGTCAGGTGCGCCCACGGCCCAAACAGGTTTGCCTTCCCTTGATCTGCAGCTAATATAACTCCAATGTAAAACTTCTCATTCTATTGCATTTTAAAAATTAAAAAAAAAAAAAAACACTTTATTTTTCCTTTTCAAAGAGAAAGTGCGTCTGCCCCTCGTACCAATCTCTCAGCTGTAGAAGCCTGGCAGAGAGACTTCACATTTACAAATGAATTATTTGCGAATTATTATTTATACATTAATTCCACGCACATTTTCGTGGGAGTAAGCCCCACTGAACACAGTGCTGGCCCTCCCATGAGGCAGCATGATTCCCTTTGTAGAAGTAAAATTTGTCCAGACTTCTGTTTAAACAGAAAAGTCAGACCATTCCTCTTGTTCCTTCCAGGAACATGTCCTGACAAGTCAGACCCTTTCCTTGACCTTTCACAGAACAACCCTGAGGGCAAATCACCCATCTGTTGATTTGCCTAAGCCTCCTTCCTGCTTATGCTAAAAGTACAGTGAGCCAGCATCACCTTGGGATTATCCACACTCCGTTGTGGAACTTCAGTATGCTGATGATAATGTGGTCTCCGCACATTCAGAGGATGATCTCCAAACTATCCTAAATGCTTTTGCAGAAGCATACGAAAAACTTGGTCTCTCACTTAACATCAAAAAGACCAAAGTGCTTCATCAGCAAGTGCAAGCTAACCCTTTGGTGATGCCATCTATCCAGCTTGGTGGGACAATACTGGAAAATGTCGATCATTTTCTCTATCTTGGCAGCTATCTTTCTGTTACAGCTAACATCGACAGTGAAATCCAGCATCGTTTGAGCTCCGCAAGTGCCGCATTTTCTCGAATGAAACATAGAGTGTTCGAGGATCGGGATATTTGTAAGAAGACCAAAACACTGGTTTATGAAGCCATTGTATTACCAACTTTATTGTATGCCTGCGAAACATGGACTATCTATAAACGTCACTTCCACCTCCTTGAAAGGTTTCATCAACGTTGCCTCCGGAAAATCCTGCGAATTACTTGGGAAGATAGACGAACAAATGTCAGTGTACTGGAAGAAGCAAAGACTACTAGCATTGAAAAAATGATCCTTCAACGCCAACTTCAGTGGACCGGTCATGTTGTTCGAATGCCTGACTGCCGTCTCCCAAAGCAATTACTTTACTCCCAACTCAAGAATGGAAAGCGGAATATCGGTGGTCAATATAAGAGGTTTAAAGATGTTCATAAGGCTAATCTAAAAAAATGCAATATAAACATCGAAAACTGGGAAGCTCTGGCCCATGAACGATCTAAATGGAGGTTGGCCTTTCACAAAGGTTCCATGGACTTTGAAGAAGCCCGAGTGCAAGGTGAAAGGGAGAAACGTGCTAAGCGAAAAGCACGTCAAATGAATCCTTTACAGGACCATCTTCTATCTGGTAACCTGTGTCCTCACTGTGGGAAGCTGTGTGGATCTAGAATTGGCCTCCACAGTCACTTACGGACCCATCGCTAGAGTCTACACAATCTTCTTTAGAATTTCCTCCTTTTATCCCGGAAGACAATCTTACTCGGTCACGAGTGATCGCCTGATGATGATCACTTTGGGATTATCACCTTGGGAAAGACCACTGATTAGCATGATGGCTGGAAGATGGGCAATACCTGATCTTTTGTTTTTTTTGTTTAAATGTCTCCTTTTGAATTGTCTCTGTTTCCTGTACTGACTCAATTGTCACCTGACCTCTACATGATGCTATTTAGTATAAATGGAAGTGTCTCCCTTGCATTGTTGTTCCTGACTGCGCTCAGATGCCATCCGTGAATTCACTAATAAACTTTCCTCTCTAAGAACCTCTTCAAAACACAACGCAGTGGTTCATTTTTCCACAACACCTTGCCTCAGGTGGTGGATTGGAAGGGGCTCCAATCCCAACTGCGATTGCTGCCTGCTGGGCCGACCAACACCACCCAGACTGAAGCCTCACTCTGAGGACTCCTCAGAGCAAGGCATCATCCCAGCTGGCACTCCAGAGCATGGTAGTCGCCACTCGAGCCATCTCAAGATTTTTTTTTTGAGGGCCCTTAGATAAGACTCCCTCAATGGCCCCCCTTCCTCAATGAGTCTACTGTAGAATCATAGTAGAGTTGGAAGGGGCCTATAAGGCCATCGAGTCCAACCCCCTGCTCAATGCAAGAATCCAAGTTAAAGCATCCCTGACAGATGGCTGCCCGGCCGTATCTTGAATGCCTCCAATGTGGGAGAACCCACGACCTCCCTAGGTCATTGGTTCCATTCGCGTCTTGCTCTAACAGTCAGGAAGTTTTCCCTGATGTCCAGGCGGAAACTGTCTTCCTGGAACTTGAGCCCATGATTCTGTGTCCTGCCCTCTGGGATGGTCGAGAAGAGATCCTGGCCCTCCTCTGTGTGACAACCTTTCAAGTACTTGAAGAGCGCTATCATCTCTTCCCTCAGCCCTCTCTTCTGAAGGCTCAGAGGAGACCACGACTTAACCTGAATCGCTTGGAGTTTTCCAGTCAGCACCTTCTGCAAAGCACTGCATGATTCAGCTGTTATTGATCAGCCTGTCCTGGCACCCTCTGGGGGTCAAACATCTCTGGACTCAGTCCAGCTTTCGTTTGGGAGCGTTCCAACCTGTCAATAAAGCTACACTGCTAAGCACAAAAAAAGGTAACTGATCTACAGATGAAATGTATGAAGGGAAGAGATTTGTTGGGGAAAGAGGAGTGTCACACACCACTTGCACGGAGTCCAACCCAATCACGCTCTCCACGACTGAGTTCTTGCTCATAAATTGCCACCAGCCCACTGGAAGTTACGAGCACTCATACCTAACAGCCTTTCACGCAACGCGGTTGAGATCATCTCAATAAATCACCAAGTTTCTGGATCAGAAGAAGTTTCTCCTCCAAGCCATGGAAGGGTATTTCTCCGCTGTCCGCAAGATGGAGCAAACGGTGATGTTCCCCAGCCTCCTCCAAGGGGTCTCCTTGGAAGACCAGGATGACACCTTTGAGGCTAACTCGGATGAAAAAGACCTGCATGAATATTACACACTGCTGAAATCCATCAAGCTTCTGGTGGAAGGTGGACTGGTGCCTCTTGACAACCAGAAACCTCACATCGCCATGCGGCTGAAAGAACAGGAGGGCAAAGAGAAGGATGACCTTGAAGGGGTCTTCTATTACCACGTCTCTAGCTTGCACCGTGTCCTCACCCAGCTGACCAGGAGAGCCAATGCAGTGACCTCCAAATACAATGAAATTATGGGGCAGATTAACCCGAGTGAAAACAGTTTCGGCTTCTGAGAGGCACACACACACCATGAACAGCAAAAGGTAAGAAGATGTCCTCGCAGCAGGCCCAAGGTATGCTTACTCAGATATAAGTCCCACTGGATTCAGCAGAATGTACTCCCAAGTCAATTCGCGTACGACTGCAGCCGTAGAGAGCAATTGTCAAGAGCAGTGGTAGGCAACATGGCTCCCGGGGGCACCAATGTGCCCCTGGACATCTTTCTCGCCTCCTGCCATGGGGCCCTACCACTTCCACTTTTAAAAAAATAATTGGAAGGAGAGGGTGGGGAAGTCCACTTCTGTCAGTGCAGTTGATCAAGCATAAATCTGGATCCAAGCCCATAAATAATCATAGAATCATAGAAAAGTAGAGTTGGAAGGGGCCTACAAGGCCATCGAGTCCAACCCCCTGCGCAACGCAGAAATCCAAGTCAAAGCATCCCTGACAGATGGCTGTCCAGCTGCACCTTGAATGCCTCCAGTGTGGGAGAGCCCACCACCTCCCTAGGTAGTTGGTTCCATTGTCTTATTGCTCTAACAGTCAGGAAATTTTTCCTGATGTTTCAGCGGAATCTGGGTTCATTTTGAGGAGCTACCTATTGCATGGATGAAAACACTCTGTCCGGTGAGAAAGGGCTCAAAGTGTCTTATGTCCCTTTCTGATTCATTCCGCAGGGTCACTCGTCCACCACCGTCCGGGGGCCACATGGACTGTGCTGACAACCTGCTGTGCATTGCTCCAGAGAACTTTCTTGTGTGACGACCAGCGTGTTGTGATTGCAAGGAGACTTGACTAGTTCAAGTACTGATATGGATTTGGAAGACAATAAGAGTCGTGTGTGAGCTTAAGTTATTATTTACGTCTCTGATCCACAATGATTCCCAAGGACATCTTTTATATATTACAAAAATCTAGCGCACACCCTAATCATCTCATGGCTAGTACTGTCCAATTACGTGCAACCACCTTCGGAAGGACCATGTCTATTTTATTGTTTTTATATGTAACTCCATTTTGAGCTGACGGACTCACACTGCCAATAAAATAAAAGCTATAAACAAAATTTATTTTGAATGTCGGCTCATCATTTTGCTTTCTCATCCCATTGCTCGACTTGCCTGGCCGTTGAGTTGATATCTGCAGGATTTAATTATTTTTAAAACATTTGCTTTTTAGGAGGGGAGTCGGCATCTCAGTTCTCATCAGTATCCTGTAAGGGCAGCTTCCCATGTTACAAATGGGAGGTTTTTTTTAGTTTGGGGGGGGGAAGTGACTAAGGGCGGACATGATAGGTTTATAAAATTATGGCATGATATGGAGCAGGGGTGCAGAAGTGTGTGTCAGGGTGTAGTCCAGCTGACGCATCCCAAAGGAGAAAGGAGGGAAGAAGCTAAAGACCAGTGGTGGGGGGTGGGTGGGTGGGAGAAACAGGGCATGGATTATAGGGTTGTGCATCTAAGTCAGTGTTTCTCAACCTTGGGTCCCCAGATGTTTTTGGCCTACAACTCCCAGCATGGGGCATACTGGGAGTTGTAGGCCAAAAACATCTGGGGACCCAAGGTTGAGAAACACTGATCTAAGTCAACGGCAGGCATGGCTGGACACCTGCCAAGGGCCCACACCCCAGCTTGGGTCCACTGACAAGATCCCCCTCAAGCTCAAGACTCCACTCCAGGTTGGGGAAGGCTGAAATGGAACTAGGGATTTGTGTGGTTGAGTTTTTGAACTAGAAAGTCAGTGTGGGGGGTTTGGGCCCATCAGTTCTGCGGAGGAGCTTCAAAGGGACATGGGGACAGATGCTGATTCTGATGAAGAGGAGGAGGGGGAAGTCATAGTATCATAGAATCATAGAAAAGTATGAGTTGGAAGGGGCCTACCAGGCCATCGAGTCCAATCCCCTGCTCAGTGCAGGAATCCAGGTCAAAGCATCCCTGACAGATGATTGTCCAGCTGCACCTTGAATGCCTCCAGAGTGGGAGAGCCCATGACTTCCCTAGGTAGTTGGTTCCATTGTCTTATTGCTCTGACAGTCAGGAAATTTTTCCCTCATGTCCAGGCGGAATCTGGGTTCCTGTCACTTGAGCCCATTATTCTGTGTCCTGCAAACTGGGATGATCGAGAAGAGATCCTGGCCTTCCTCTGTGTGACATCCCTTCAAGTACTGGAAGAGTGTGATCATATCTCCCCTCAGTCTCCTCTTCTGAAGGCTAAACAGGCCCAGTTCTTTCAGTCTGGGAGAATGTACGAGGGAGTAGAAAGTCAAGGTGTTCCTGAAACAGTGGTAAACCAGCGCTTTTCTGAGGAGCAGCAGGGGGAAATGGGCGTGAGAGATCCAAGGGTGAGACGTCAACTAAGGAGAGAAGAAGAGCAAAGAGCGATAAGGTGTTCTAAGCTGCTGGCTCTGCAAACCAAGGAACCGCCTTGAGGGCTTAGTTTTGAGATACTGTTTTTACTGGGAAGGGGGAGGGGCATTAGTCAATCCTAATTAGTCTGGAATCAACTTTCAGTCTGGCCCTGTTTGGATCGATGAACTGATTCTATAGAATTCTAACGCAGCTGGTTTCTTTTGTTATGGATAACTGCAAAACCCTTTAATCTGTAATCTAAAGCCAGTTTTGCTTTGCAGTTTTATATAATAACGCTTAGATGATTCGAAGAACAGTTTCTAACTCTGGAGAGCAAGCAGCAGCCTCAGCAGTCAGGATATAAATACACCCCAACAGTTGCTATTCACCAGGGGCAGTCTCTGTTTCCTGGTCCTTCCTTCTATGGTAAATTATTGTTCCTGTTTTTGCATTTCGAGGGGATGTCTTGTTAAAAAGGTGTTAGTGTGAATTGCAGCTTTGTTATTGTTCAGGGGTTTTTTCTCTCCCCACACTCTCTAGAAGTTAATTCCACATGTGATTATCCTTTCCTAGGATGATGATGATGATGATGATGATGATGATGATGATGACGACGACGACACTTATTTCCTGCCCCTTTCCCCCTTTGCAAGGAACCCAAGGCGACTTATATGGTTCTCTTCTTCTCCATTTTTATCCTCACAACAACCCTGTGAGGTAGGTTAGGCTGAGGGTCAGTGACTGGCCCGAAGTCACCCAGTGAGCTTCGTGGCTGAATGGGGACTAGAACCTGGATCTCCCGAGTCCCAGTCCAACACTCTCACCACTACGCCACACTGGCTCTCCTTATATTTAATCAAAAGAACCATCACCCTCTTGTCTTTTAAACCAGAGGAGGACCAGGCTCACTTAATACAGCAGGCCATCAACAATTTGTAGCAGTGGAGGGTGTCATGCTCATGCTGAAAATATGTGCATAGGGATGTTACAGTTCTGGCCCTATTTCTATCTGTGAATTATTGGAAGGTATGCACAGTGTCCCCCTTCCATCTTCTCCATAACCACCTATGTAGATGGTCCTTCGGAGAAGAGCCGTAGCTCAGTTGTACAGCACATGCTTTGTTTGCAGAAAAATCTCCAGGTAGGGCTGCTGAGAAAGATTCCAGCCTGAAACCCTAAAGAGAGGAAACACCAGTCCATATTGAGTTCGATGGACTGGTAAATCAGATGCAGTATAAGGCAGTTCCCTGTGTTCCTATTGTCAATATTGCTGAATGTGCTATTAATTAATAGACACAACCAGATCTATTGTCAGATTAAATATTCCATTAAACATTAAGGCTGCAATCCTAAACCCACTTTCTAGAGCAGTGTTCTCCAACCTTGGGTCCCCAGATGTTGTAGGCCAAAAAAACATCTGGGGACCTGAGGTTGGAGAACACTGCTCTAGAGAATGTGCTCCATCGAAGTCAGAGGGACTTGCATCTAAGGTGAGATGGTTCCGGTTGTGCTGTGTGTTTGCTGAAGGGAAATTGTGATGGCCACTTTAAGAAAACAGCTTGCTTCGGGAGCCAGAACAGCCTTGGCGATTGCAAAGCAAGAGGATATAATCTACAGTACCAATGCGCAATGAGGGGTGCGGTGGAGCCATCCTTGGTATGAGAATCAGGGCCGGATTAACATAGGGGCGATTGGAGCGGCCGCTCCAGGCCCAAAGCAGACAATAGGCCCAGAATATAGGGACACGCGGCACGATTTGAGTTAGCTCTGATCGTTATCATTCAGCATAATTAATGATTTTTTCAAGATTAGAAAGGTGTTCTAAGCACATCTGCATTACAGGCTTGAGGCAAGACCTAGCAAGAACTGTTGTTCTCAAATTAGCATGGTAGGTTTTTGCATTTCAATCACTGTTACTACATTTCTTTGAAGCACATGGGGGCTTGCTAGGGTCTGTAATATTCAGATTTAGAAGGGACCTCTCTCTCCAGCCTCGAGCAAAAGATCTTTCTGATTCGCAGCTCAATTGTTCAAATGCTAGTTTAACAAAAAAACAAAAACGAAAACGAAACAAAGCAACAAGAACAACACAATTATTCTTGGTCAAGCAAAGCTTCCTGGCTTTTTGTTGTGGCTGCTTTTTCTTTTTTAATAAATAAATTTGGGGGAAATTGGGAAGACCCTTACTGATGAGCTGCAGGAGTTTTTGAGTTTTGGCACTTTAATGGTAATTAAAATATTTAATTTGTTTTAATATAAAATTGCGTCTTCATTTTATTTATTTCCATAAAAAGGCCCACCAAAATCCTCAGCACCAGGCCCATAATGCTCTTAATCCAGCCCTGATGAGAATAAGGGAGTTTTCAGGTACACAAGCATCCCTGCTTTTTTATCTGTAAATTAAACATGGGCATGACGTGAGGTCAAGGATTGTGGCGCATTCTTTCCCTGTTCTCTGGAACAGGGTTTGGCAGTGACTTTTCTGCTGCAATAAAAGCCAGGTGTCCAGGGGGTGTTTCCTTCCATTGTGGAAAGGCATGCGTGCGATCAGAATCTTGCAAGGTGAGCGAACAACAGCCCTGGTAACCAAAGTTGGAGACTGTGTTTCAAAGCCATGCTACTGTTGGGGTACATTTGGGAGAGCCCTGTTATAACAGAAGAAGAGCCCTGCTGGATCAGGCCAAGGGCCCGTCTAGTCCAGCATTCTGTTCACACAGTGGCCAACCAGCTGCCCACAGGATCCCACGAGCAGGACACGAGTGCAGCAGCACCCTCCCGCCCATGTTCCCCAGCAGCTGGTGCACATAGGCATACTGCCTCTGGAGGTAGCATACAGCCAATCAGGGCTAGTACCCATTGATAACCTTCTCCTCCATGAATTTGTCCAATCCCCCCCTTTATTTATTTATTTATTTTTATTTCTATATAAAACAAACACATAATATCAAACATATAACAATTAACAAAACAAAATAGACCTCCGATTTTCTTCTACAGCAAATATAGGTAACAATAATTTTTCTTACTCGATAATCAGAATGAGAAATCTCTTTCTTCCCGTTGTCCCAAATTCACATATTATTCCATAAATCCACAAACAAACAAATCATTATTATCCAGTCTCTACAAAAAGTCAATTAGAGGTTTCCACTCAATAATAAACGCAGATGTTGTCCTTTCTCTGATTAATGATGTAAGTTTGGCCATCTCTGCCAGCTCCAGCATCTTGACCAACCATTCTTCTGTCGTAGGCACTGCTGGACCTTTCCTATTTGTCCAACCCCTTTTAAAGCCCTCCAAATATAAGTTCTCTGTTAGCAGAGTGAGCACATTGGAATTGCCCTGTGGGCCTCTAACCCACGTTTGGTGTATCCCAGTTTCAGGGGACAATAGACTCAGGCAGAGGCTGTAGCTTAGTATATATATACTGATCTAGGGTAAACATCTGGATTCCTTGAACTGGATCAAAATAAGTAATCTAAAAACAATCCATTGAAAGGGAAGATAGGAGCCAGCTTTATAGTGGTCCATTGGACCATCTGGGGAAACTCCAGCCCATGGGCCAGAAATAGCCCCGGGCTTCCCCAACTAGCACACAAGCATCTAGCCCACAAACTGTTATCTCTGATCCCTGAGTTACGTAAGTTAAAAACATTCTTTTTTATTTTGCCATTTCGTAAAAAAAAAAAGGGAAAAAAAAGAAGACCAATCGAAACAACCCATCTCGATGTGAGCGAAACAACTTCGAAAAGATCCGTGTCATTTTCGAGCTAGCCCCCCTAGCAGAAATTCTTTCTGTTTCAGTAGGTGAAGATTTTTTAATAATTCTGAACAAAGAAGAAAGGTCAGGAGGGCAAGGTCAGAGGGCCAAATGTACGAAACATGATGTACTCAAATGCCCTGTGCGTACATGTTTATTGGTAGTTTGCCACTAAGTGCCAACCAAGAGGAAATGTTTACTGCATAACACGGCTAAGCAGATGTTCTCTGAAGTAGACAGCATGGTAGAATATATGGCAAAGGAAATGTGGAATCTGTTCAAATAGCAGGGCCATTCATATTCAGAAGCTGCAGTTTGTGCATAATGCAGATTAATAACTGGGACCAGAAGGTCTGAACATACAAGACCAATTCTGACCCGCTTGCGCTGGCTGCCTGTATGCTTTCGCACCTGATTCAAGGTGCTGGTTTTAAGCTGCTACTACTATTATTATTATTATTATTATTATTATTATTATTATTATTATTATTCAGTATTTGTATACTGTGGAGAAAGCCAACACCACAGGATGGGACCATTAAGCAAGTGGCTTCAAAGGGACCCCACCCCACAGGGGGAAGGCGTCACCCCACCTGACCCAAAAGGCTGCCCCTCAGGGAGGGTGGCAACCCACCTGATTGGCCACCCACCTGATTACGGAGGGAGGGGCTACCTGAAACCCAAGGTATAAAACACCCTGCGCAAGGGAACTGAGTTGTTGGACCTGATCAGCAATCTTGCCCCATGCTTGGGGTAAGGGAACGAAGGATCGGCAACCCCGGGTAGCAGAACCCGGCGCGCTCCAGCTAGCTGAAATCACTGGCCGCTTGGGTTGACCGGACCCCGGGAACCCAAGCTGAAATCACTGGCCGCTTGGGTTGACCGGATCCCCGGGAAACCAAGCTGAAATCACTCACAAGCCACTTGGGTAGACCGGACCTCCGCCGGGAACCCAGCTAGCCGCTTGGGTAGACCGGACCTCCGCCGGGAACCCAGCTAGCAGCGTGCGGTTGACCGGGCCTCTGCTGGAGCCCGAGCTGAACTAACTAGCTGAGAGCCCTGAAATCACGGTGTCCTTGAGACTTCTTGCTTGCTACTTTGTACCGTACTGATAAGCTGTATTGCTGGCGTGTGTCTGGGTTTGTGAAGGTAATTTTGTAAATAAACTTGTTTTTATAAAAGATGGCTATAAGTTATCCCTTTGTTCTGGGCTAAGGGTGATAGTCGCTGGGGACCTCGGAGAAGGCCCGCCCCAGGACTCGCTACCCCCTTAGCATTGAACCCGCGCAGAAGACCAGGTTGTCGGTCTTCCACTTATACCACTCCACATCGAGCGGATTCCGGAGTGGTGAACAGTAAAAAGACAAAAACAGATAAAAGAAACAAAAACAACACATAAAAAACAAAGTAACAATTACATTGGTGGTTGGAGAGCAGAGAAGGCTTCCTGGAACAAGGAGGTTTTCAGCAGGCGCCGAAAGCAGCATAATGTTGGAGCCTGCCTGACCTCCAGAGGCTGGGAGTTCCACAGAAATGGAGCCACCACACTGAAGGCTCTTCTCCTGGTGGACTCCAATCGGGCCACAGGTCCACGAGGAACCACCAGGAGCATGCCATCTGATGACCTCAGCGACCAGGCAGGTTGGTATGGAAGGAGGCACTCCCTCAGGTAACCTGGTCCCAAGTTGTATAAAGCCCTATACGACCTGGGACTGCAATACCTGACGGAACACCTCTCCCAACTTAAATCTACCCGGACACTACGTTCTGTGTCTGAGGCCTTCCTCCGAGTGCCACCTCCAAGGGGGGTGGTAAGAGGGAGAGGGCCTTCTCAGTGGTGACCCCTCCATTATGGAACGATCTCCCCACTGAGGCCCGCCTGGCACCAACTCTACGTATCCTTTCAGCACCAGGTTAAGACTGCCCTTTATTCACCGGCATTTAATGGCATATGATGGGACATGTCAGCAGGGATGGGGACTCCGACTCCAGGACTCGACTCGTGAGTCGGACTGAGTCCCCCCCCCTGACTCTAGTCCCACTCGAGTCCCTATATTTTCAATGGGACTCGAGACTCGACTCGGGACTCGCAACAAAACAAGAGCAACATATGGAAAGCTTTTTAATCTCAGCAGGCTGAAAGCAAAAAGTAAGGTAATTACAACCTCCGTTGTGGAACTTCAGTATGCTGATGATAATGTGGTCTCCGCACATTCAGAGGATGATCTCCAAACTATCCTAAATGCTTTTGCAGAAGCATACGGAAAACTTGGTCTCTCACTTAACATCAAAAAAACCAAAGTGCTTCATCAGCAAGTGCAAGCCAATCCTTTGGTGATGCCATCTACCCAGCTTGGCGGGACAATACTGGAAAATGTCGATCATTTTCTCTATCTTGGCAGCTATCTTTCTGTTACAGCTAACATCGACAGTGAAATCCAGCATCGTCTGAGCTCCGCAAGTGCCGCATTTTCTCGAATGAAACATAGAGTGTTCGAGGATCGGGATATTTGTAAGAAGACCAAAACACTGGTTTATGAAGCCATTGTATTACCAACTTTATTGTATGCCTGCGAAACATGGACTATCTATAAACGTCACTTCCACCTCCTTGAAAGGTTTCATCAACGTTGCCTCCGGAAAATCCTGCAAATTACTTGGGAAGATAGGCGAACAAATGTCAGTGTACTGGAAGAAGCAAAGACTATTAGCATTGAAAAAATGATCCTTCAACGCCAACTTCAGTGGACCGGTCATGTTGTTCGAATGCCTGACTGCCGTCTCCCAAAGCAGTTACTTTACTCCCAACTCAAGGATGGAAAGCGGAATATCGGTGGTCAATATAAGAGGTTTAAAGATGTTCATAAGGCTAATCTAAAAAATGCAATATAAACATCGAAAACTGGGAAGCTCTGGCCCATGAACGATCTAAATGGAGGTTGGCCTTTCACAAGGGTTCCATGGACTAATTGAAGAAGCCCGAGTGCAAGGTGAAAGGGAGAAACGTGCTAAGCGAAAAGCACGTCAAATGAATCCTTTACAGGACCATCTTCCATCTGGTAACCTGTGTCCTCACTGTGGGAAGCTGTGTGGATCTAGAATTGGCCTCCACAGTCACTTACGGACCCATCGCTAGAGTCTACACAATCTTCTTTAGAATTTCCTCCTTTTATCCCGGAAGACAATCTTACTCGGTCACGAGTGATCGCCTGATGATTAACAGCAGTTCCGATTGGCCATGGCTGCTGCTGGACTGGACTGGCTTTCTCTTCCGGCCTCTTGAGTTGGTCGGTCTGAAGGTCTCTCTCTCTCTCTCTCTCTGTCACAGAGATACACCCTCTCTGCTGCATTCCTGCCTGGGGCTGGAGCCAAGCCGTCTTTCTCCTCCCCCATCCTTGCACTTCCCCCCTACTTCCCTCTCCGTCAGCCCCCGCATCATCGGCAAAAGCACGTTCCCTACAAAACATGGGGCTGAGGATGAATCGCGACCCCAGACAAAAAGAAGCATGAGGGCAGGATCCGGGGCCGCCGCTTGGGGGTTGCTCCCAGGCAGGCGGAGCGCGTGCAAGAGTGCCCAGGCGCGGGTGAGAGGAGGCGCTTGTCTGTGCGTGGGAGCCCAAGAGATATTGGGGAGGGGATCCTCCTCCTCACGACTCAGGGGTCTGGTTCATTTATTTCCACTGTGGGGAACAAAAGCAAACCCTGCTGCCCCTTTGAAGGGCTCCGGAGAACGGGGGATAGCAGTGAGTCGAAGGGTGCAATCCTAGCAATGTTCAGACGGGGGGGGGGGGGAAGTCCCTACAAAAAAAGTCCTAGCATAGTTGGCTGGGGGCATGCTGAAGAGTTTTTGTAGGACTTCTTTTCTGTCTAAACATGCATAGGATTGCACTCTTTTAAAGCTGCAATCCTATTAGCCTGATAGACATGGGAGTAAGCCCCCTTGAACTCAGTGGGTCTTCTTACTTCTGAGTAGACATGCATGCAATCATAATTTTATGGAGGAAATAAGTCTCTGAGGAAGCACAGTGAATTGGGGTGGGGCTTAATAATGTTAAGTTCCTGGCGCGGATATTTATTTTTTCCCCCCACGTTGTTGTTAAGTTAAAATGGGGCCTCGGGCTAGGCGGGGAAAGTAGAGTAAAGAGAGGCAAGCTTTAGGCTCTGCACTTTCCTCGCCAGCCGTCTCCATGGCAGCGTGGCCTTCTCCAAGCTAAAGCGCTTTCCTGAGTGGCTAGAGCAGTGTTCTCCAACCTTGGGTCCCCAGCATGTTTATTTATTAATTTATTTATTTATTATATTTATACCCTGCCTTTTCCCCTCTTGCAAGGAACCCAAGGCAGTTTACATAATCCTCCTCCTCCACTCCATTTTATCCTCACAACAACCCTGTGAGGTAGGTTAGGCTGAGAGTCAGTGACTGGCCCAAAGTCAGTTGTAGGACTTTTCCCTTTCTAAATATGCATAGGATTGCGCGCATGGCCAACCTAGTTCTTCTTCTTCTTCTTGTTCCTCTCCTACCGGAGGTTGGGCATCATCATCGCTAGGCTGTCTTTAGATACGGCCCCTCTAAACCATGATACTGTATTGCCCCAGACCCATTCTCTAAGGTTTTTCAGCCAAGACCTTCTTTTTCCTACACTTCTTTTCCCATTCATTTTACCTTGAATAATCAGCTGCAAGAGTCTATATTTCTCATTTCTCATTATATGACCGAAATATTCTAATGTTCTGTGTTTTAGGATTTCCTGGTCTTTATACGTTCTCTTTAATACTTCTTCTTTGGTCGCCCACTTGGTCCAAGCAATTTGTAACATCTTGCGATAAATCCACATTTCAAGTGCTTCTATCTTCTTCTTTTTTAACGGTAGTCTGTGTTAAAGTCCACGATTCCATGCCGTGCAGTAGAACTGGGGGATACATAACACCCTACAATGCACAATCGCAAGGCTAAGTTTAAGTTTAACCCTAGTTTATAGATTTCATAGATCTATAGAGTTGGAAGGGGCCTACAAGGCCATCGAGTCCAACCCGCTGCTCAATGCAGGAAACTAGAGGAGGGGGTCTCCCATCCAAGTAATAACCAGGCCTGACCCTGCTTAGCTTTCCACGGTCAGACAAGCTGCAGGAATCGAACCAGGGATCTTCTGCGTGTAACATCTCTCCCCCCCCCCCCCGTCCCCCGAATTTGGCAGCATGAGGTTTTTAATCAGGCCTTGCATTTTTTCTTGTTGATTGTTTAAAAATGGCTTTTCGACAGATATATGTTTCTCTCTGTGTTGTATGTTTATATGTTTGTATGCATATGGTTTTTTGGTGCGTACAGTAATACCTTGGATTGCAAGTAACTTGGTTTGGTAGCGTTTTGCAGGACAAGCAAATGTTTAAATATTTATTTCATATTTTTTTTACTTGATATACAAGCGACGTCTTGCAATACAAGTACTGTAGTACGGCTTAAATTAAAAATCTCTGTACAAATTTTTTTTGGGGGGGGGATTTCGTTTTGATATAAGAGTGTTTTGGATTACTACAAGCACGTTGCCGGAACGAATTATGATCTTTGTAAACTGCCCCGAGAGCTTTTGGCTCTTGGGCAGGTCTAGAAATTTCATACATGAAGCGAATGAGCACGCTGTGCCTTTAAAAGAAGAGGGCAAAGCAGCAGACAACCAGGGTGTAACCGGCTCAGCAAACAACTGAACAGCTATACTAAAAACTTGCAAGCTGAAGGGCAGGGAAGAAAGTGGGCGGGACTGATTTACCCGTGTGGGCGTTAGCCACTGTTTATGTGACTAACACCCAGCCAGGGGAGTGGGGAGGAAATACTGAAAATGCTGCGCAGCCGCCTTGCCTCCCAGGAATCTGACTTTCTCCCCCCCCTCCCAGAAAAAAAAGTTTGTTGCCAGAAGAGAGGACAGAGACTAAAACAACAACAACACTCCACACTTCCGCCGCACCTGCTGTAACCTGCATCTGAGCCCTGCAGGCAGCCGTAGAGGTGTGTGTGAGCCACTGCCCAGCAGCGGAGAGGGAGAAGCCAGCCCCACCGATCGCCACAACAACACCCATCATCCAGGAGACCTCTCCCGTGGGTCTGGAGCGGGGGCAAGATGAGCATTTCGCCGGAGCCGAGGTCCCTGGGGAAACCAATCGTGAGCAATCTGCAAACGGTAAGCCGCCACCAGGTTACGGGCACTGCCTTTCCAGGGCTGCCCAAAACAGTTTGGCGGGGTGGTGGTGGTGGTGGTTGGGGAGACCGTAGCTCAGCGACAGAGCACTGGGTTTGCATGCAGAGAGGGTCCCGGCCGGGTCCAGTCGCCACCGGCATCTCTGGCTAAAAAGGGGCCAGGTGGCAAACGAGGCGGAAAGGAAGACCTCTCTCTGCCCCGATCAGAGCAGGCATGGGCCAAAGGCGTGACGACTCTTCGAGGGCAGCTTCGTGTGACAGAAGAGCCTGTCTCTCGGGGTAAAGACAGGCGTGCGCCCTGTTCACATGCGCAATGAGCATGTCGGGGGAGTTGGGAGCATGCCTGCTCATCCCGGCGCTAGCCTCCACACGTTCAAAAGGACCTGTACGGTGCGTGCGTGTGTACACTGAAACGCGCCCCAGCGCGCGCCATCGGATACCCTAGGGCAAGGGTGTGGTGGGAACTCCTTCAGACCGAGGGCCGAATTTCAGTCTCTGAGAAGCTCTAGGCCAGTGTTCTCCAACCTTGGGTCCCCAGATGTTTTTGGCCTACAACTCCCAGCATGCCCCAGCCAGCTACGCTGGCTGGGGCATGCTGGGAGTTGTAGGCCAAAAACATCTGGGGACCCAAGGTTGGAGAACACTGCTCTAGGCGCTGGGCTCTCCAACCTTGGAGATGTTGCTGGACTACAGCTCCCAGAATCCCTTGCCGTTAGCCATGCTGGCTGGGTATGCTGGGAGCTGTAGGCCAGCAACATCTGGGGACCCAAGGCTGGAGAGCCCTGCTCTAGGGAGTGTGTGTGTGTGTGTGTGTGTGTGTGTGTGTGAGAGAGAGAGAGAGAGAGAGAGAGAGTCCAGCTGTGGGCGGAGCCAAAGACAAAAGGGGCATGGCCAAAACACCAGCCTATTTTTTTAGCTCAAAAGCACTTACTACCGGTAAGTAAGGAGAGGCATTTCGTCCTTTTAGAATGGGTATGGGTGTATGGGTGTGTGTGTGTGTGTGTGTGTGTGGAAACTGCACAAAAGTTGGGAAAACAACAAACGATTGGTGGTCAGGGGAAAGAGGGTGGGGCCAGGTGGCTGGATTTGACCCATGGGCCTTGAGGTCCTGCCCGAAGGAATGGATGGTTTAAGATTGCCTGTGCACGTTCCAGTGCACCTGAACATGGCCTCTGTGCACACGGGGCCCTTGAACATGTGGCAGTTGGAGATGGGGACCAGCAAGCACAATCCTGACTCTTCCTCACCACCAGCATTGTGAATCCCTGGATGAATTCCTGAACTGGGATTATCGGGAAGGCTGGTGACTCCTATGTTCGTGGGGCTCCTTATCCGTTGCAGGCAGCTGTTATCTTGAGCTTCATGGGAGCTATCCATGGTGGTGAACTTGTTTTGGGGATGGAGTACAGCACCACGGATAGCTCTTATAAAGCTCAGGATAACAGCTGCAACGGATAAGAAGCCCCACTGACATTGGAGAGTGTGGTGGAGGTGTTTTGAACACACATTTCTTGCATTCTGTGGCATTTGTTTGCAGGGCAGATAATGCATATCCAAATCACTTCCACCACATTTAGAAGGTCTGTCTGTCTGTCTCTGTCCTGAGCCAGGCTGCCTTAACTTTAGTTTACAGAATGGTTTCCCACATGGCTTTCTGAAGACACACTGGGCCGGCTCACCTGTAACAGCAAACTGTGGTTTGGTCATTCATGCTTGGGTACTTTCAGCCAAACCATGGTTGGCTGATTGTACCCAAGCATGAATGACCAAACCATGGTTTGCTGTGATGTGTGAACTGGCCCAGTGTGCCTGATTGTTGTCATATCTACACTACAAACTAGTTTAGCCATTATTTATTTATTTATGTATTTAATACATTTTAATACCGCCCAATAGCCAAAGCTCTCTGGGCGGTTTACAACATTCCATCCAACTATAGTTTTTTTGAGGAGCTGGGGGCAAACAGAAAATTCTCAGCATCCCCGTCCCAAGATTCTGAGCTACAAGATGCTTGAAATTTGGAGCTGCTTCTGAACTTTGTTTTCTAAGTGCAGCTTGTGTCTGGGCGGGGCAGTGGCACTTTGGCTATTCCAAAAATCCAAATTAATACGTGGTAAGCACTTTGTTAGAGGGCACCGTGAAACCCATATGCAAGTCATCCAATGCTACATGATCCTACATACATGTCTTTCATGACATGCACATATTCCGGGAAGCCATGGTCTCTTGCATGTACATGTGAAATTCAATAATTTGGTCATCAGATGTGATGTATGCAGGTTTTCTGCCTCTCTCCAAACTGTTATAAAATACAATAAATTAAATAAGTGGTAATTTGCTGTACAAAAAAAAATGTGCCACCCGATGTAGCCACGTCAATTTGTCTCAGGATAGGACCGGCCCTGCTCTCTCCATGCTCAAGGCTGAGATGCCTTGTGTATGACATTTCTCCCTTCCCCCTTCTTTGTCATCAGCAGTTTCAAATCGTAGAGTTGAACGTCGGCGGGGAGATGTTTACAACCACGCTGAGCACCTTGAAGAAACATCCCGGTTCCAAACTGGCTGAGATGTTTGTTGGTGGCCAGTCCAAATCCCGAACAGACTCAGAGGGGAGGTACTTCATAGACCGGCCTGGGACTTACTTTAAGTACATCCTGGAATATCTGCGCAGCAACCAGGTGCCCATGCAATGTGTCCAGGAGGTGTACAAAGAAGCCCTCTTTTACGATATCAAGCCTTTGATCAAACAACTGGAAGATTCCCCTCAGATCTTCGGTGAGCTGGTGGCACGAAAGCAGTTCCTAGCCCGGGTGCCCAACTACACTGAGAATATTGAGCTGATGATCCACATCGCCCGGGCTGAAGCGATGGCTTCCCGCCAATCCAGTGTCATGGTGTGCGTGGTGAAGACCGAGGGGGACGTCGCCAGATGCTGCGATACCCTCAACAGTTTGGACACATCAAAGAAATCGGTGGTCAGCTTTGGCCCCTGGAAGGCCTCGCCGGACATTTTTGACCTCTTGGACTGCATCAAAATGGACGTGGAGGCCAAAGGTTACAAGATCTCCTTCCGGGCCTATGTTCCAGAGAAGGGCTTCCGCTTCAAATCCAATGAATTCTTCTACAAATTTGTGTTCACTTGGTGGTAGCATAAGAACATCAGAAGAGCCCTGCTGAATCAAACCATTTAGTCCAGCATTCTGTTCACACAGTGGCCAACCAGCTGCCCACGGGATCCCACAAGCAGGACATGAGTGCAACAGCACCCTCCCATCCATGTTCCCCAGCACACTGACTCTGATCCTGGAGGTAGAAAGCCAGTGGTTCAGTACATTAAAATAAGTGGAGCATTGCTGTTGATCATTTCGTCTTTCCAGCTCTGCTTCATCTGTACTGGAATTACCCGATCGTTTTGTTGATGTTGGGGGCCTGATTGATCACCACATTTGGAGCAAATGGAAAATCCTCACTCCACGTCTGATTAGCAATCAACTGGAGCAACATCTCCTTCTCCTGATTGTGCGGCTTTGCTCAATATCGCAAGCAGTTTACTCTGGATTGTACTTCTGGAGTGGAAAGTGTCTCCAGTGTCAGCGGGGGCCGTGTATCCGCTCCGGATTTTACTCCAAACCTTGTAAGAAGCTATCCATGGTGAAGAACCGATTTTGGGGATAGGGTTCAGCACCACGGATAGCTCCATCAAAGTTTAGAGAGAAATCTGGAGCGGATACACAGCCCCGTTGACACTGATGCCACCAGCCTCCACTGACAGCAGCTTCCAGGGCACAGGCCTCTGGGAGTCTGGATTTATGATGTGCCCTAGTCCAAAGGTTATTTTGGGGTGCAGAGCTGGTCAGCTCCCTTATTCTTAACTGTGTTGTCAACGAGCGAGATTGGGCCAGCATGCTTAGGAGTGCACGGTGCACAAGCAGACTTCTGGGCTGCACATCAGCATACGGCCACTCTTAGGGCAGCAGGGCAGGCATCCAGGGTAGGTATGGTCGGGCACCTGCCAAGGGCCCACACCCCAGCAGGGGCCCACTGGCAAGAGCCCCCTGGAGTTTTTCTTTTTTCTTCACCATTGCAACCTGCTTATTCACCTGCTTCTTTATCTCATCCAGAGAAGGAGGTTGTGAGGAAGAGGAGCCGGAGATGCCATGCCTCGGCCTGCGTGCTCTTTGGCTCTCGTGATGATGATACACTCACTGAGCGGGGGCAGGGGGAGCATTGAGAATGTCTTTTCCAAGGGCCTGCAAAAACTTGGGAGCTGGCACTTCATAGGGGATGGCCCACTGGTGGTTTGAACATATTATTGAGGCAGTCCAAATATTATTTTGGGATTGCTGCGCTATTTCAGACCCCACGTCTTTATTCAGGCTGCATCTGCGCTTCTGGATTAAATAAAGCAGTGCCAGTGCAGCTGCAATCTTACGCAAACTTACTAGGGCAACACGTGGCCCTTCAGATGCTGTTGGACTACAACTCCCATCATTCCTCACTATTGGCTCTGCCGGCCAGGGCTGATGGGACATCTGGAGGGCCACAAGTTGCCCACCCTTGTACATGGAAGTATGTCCCACTGAAGCGAGTAGGGCATACTCCTGAGTAAACATGCCTAGGATCACATGGTAAGAATGTCAAATTAGGAACGGGGAAAACCCATTTCTACCTTGTGGATTTCCCCACCGCTACCAAATGGGTGCTGGCTGGAGTAGGCCCCCAGCTGGTGGCTGGCTGTACCTCTTGTAGCAATGAATTCCATAAGTTAATGATTGTGTAAGAATCCTTTTGATTCCACCACCCAGCAATTTCACTCACGACCCCCCAAGTTCCATGCTTTTTAGGGGAAGAGAATATTGTCTATTTTCCCTCTCTTGACACTGATAAAGATTTTATGTCCTTCGGTCCGATCTCCTTCAGTTGCCTCTTTTCTAACGTAGCTGAGATCTGTATTTTGCATTTGGGAGCAATCCAGAGCTGTTCCCAAGTTCTTGTTTCTACCAAGCCTTCCTGGGTCCTGATTCTGCAGAGATTTCTTTGCACCAGTCCAGATCACCCACAGGTTGTTCTGCCCCTTCTCACTTGCCCTTGTGGTATGGGAACAGCAACATTGACCAATACCAACCTTCCCCAATATGGTGCGCTCCAGATGTGTTAGGGGATTCTGGGAGTTGTGAGCTTCATGGCCGAGTGGGGACTAGAACCCGGATCTCCCCAGTCCCAGTCCAACACTCTTAACTCTCCAAACTGGTGGGCCCCAGGTTGGGAGAAGCTGAACTGTACTATAGGCTATAGCAGCATCTTAATGGCTTGTTATCATTACATTTATATCCTGCCTTTTTTCCCTCTTGCAAGGAATCCAAGCTGGCTTACATGGTCCTCCTCCTCTCCATTTTATCCTCACAACAACCCTGTGAGGTAGGTTAGGCTGAGAGTCAGTGACTGGCCCAAAGTCACCCAGTGAGCTTCATGGCCAAGTGGGGACTCGAACCCGGATCTCCCCAGTTCCAGTCCAACACTCTAACTCTCCAAACTTGGGTCCCCAGATGTTGCTGGACTACAGCTCCCAGAATCCTTTGCAATTAGCCATGCTGGCTGGGTATGCTGGGAGCTGTAGACCAGCAACATCTGGGGACCCAAGGTTGGAGAGCCCTGCTCTAACCATTATGCCACACTGGCTCTCTCTTATTTTTCGCAAATAAGGCGGTATATAAATTATAATAAATAAATAATAAATTCCTCCGCTGAATTAGCCCCTCATGAGTAACCTTTACAACATAGTCCCATGCACATCTCCTCAGAAGTAAGCCCCGTTGGATTCAACGGGGCTCGCTCCCAGGCAAATGCGATTTGGTTTGTTGCAGCCTTAGCATTTATTTTAGATACTCATGAGTCATGACAGCTGGAGAGTTAGTTTCCTTGTTCTCTAGGGATGTTTGAACAAATCACATGCCTTGGATTAGTTTATGCTTACTTCTCAGCTCTGTCATGACCGCTGTTTTCCATTTGAGCATGTCATGTGCATCACACTCCATTGGCACTTCTTTCTTCCAAATAGTTTCTGAACTATACAGGTTTTTGCAGCTGTAAGGGCAGAACTATGACAGAACTGAACAAGTAAAGGGAAGAGCTACGGTATATTAGCATTTAAGGGGTAGAGCCTAGCAGAATCCAGTGTTTACTGGCTCTTGAAACTTGGCTGTGCTGGTTAACAAACAGAATGCAATTGTATTGGTCAGAGGCCAGTAAAAGATTGTCTTGTTAGTATCCCGAAGTGTGGCAATTTGAGTTGGGATTTAGCCCCAGAACTTCGTTTCATTCCCATATTTTGACCCTAAGGTGGTAATAATGAAGAGAATGTCATTGAGCACGTATAGAGTGCCTTTGACAACCAGACTCTGCACTTGGGATTATGGGGGAAAGCTTCAAGGTAGGCTTGAGCCTGGACATCGCTTACTTTTTAGAAATTAAGGATAGGATTTAAATGTCTTCCTTTGCCCTGATTTAAATAAACATCTGATCTCTGCTGCCTTTTAAACATTTCTGAATTTAGAATCAGTTTTCATAAAATATAGGCTTCAATGCATGGGAAGCCACAGAGTGCAGTCCTATACATGTCTACTTAGAAATAAGCCCCATTGAGTTTAATGGCACTTTCTCCCAGGTAAATAAGTATAGGATTGCAGTCTAAGTAGGTTGATAGCTTCTACATTGGTAATGCTTAAATTGGTTTCTGCCTAAGTTGGTATGTAATACAAATGTAAAACATATGTTAGTGAGAATATAGATTTGATGTCACGTCTGGATTTTATCCTGCATTAACAATATTTAGTAGTAGAAATATCACAAGAGGAATTCAGTTACTCTTTTTACGCCTTGCTCGACTCAGAAATAAGTACCCACTTAATTCAGTGGGACTTACTCTCAGGTAATTTTGATAGGGTTGTGACCAACTACAAGATTCGGTTTGGAACCTGCTTTGGCGATTCGGAAAGCAGCCCAATTCAGCTCGGGACACTTTGTAGGCTGCCCAGTTCGGGTCCGAATCAGAACTCCACTTTGGGAAATCTGAAGCGTTATGCCTCCTCATTGACTATAATTGGGAAATCAACAAAAAAACTATCAATTTCTTTCTTTTTTTGTTGCTTTTCAACAGGGTTTGATGAAATATATAAGGATAGTAGCTCCCTCAGAGGGGACAAAGCCTGCCAAATTTCAGCCAAATAGGTGCAGATATTTTGTGGGTGGGTGGGTGGGTGGCAGGTAGCCTTTAAATTTTGCCTTTTCCCCTTTTCATAAAGGGAACTGCTCTCTCCTGGTAGGATTGGATGAAATCTGCAGCCATAGTTGCTCCATCTGAGGGGATGAAGCCTGCCCAATTTCAGACTGATAGGCGCAGGGTTTTTTTTTGTTTTTGTTTGCAAGAGCCTCCTTTCAGTTGGGAGGTTTTTAAAAACTGGATTTGGTTATCCCCCCCTGTGTTTTTTTGGGGGAGCAATTTGCATGTAAATAATATATATCACAGAGGTGTCCACTGGAAAGAATCCTGCAAAATGTCAGCAGGAGAGGTTCAGGGAGTTGTGCTAGGTGCCTTTAAACTTAATGGGCCGTGCAGGGAGAGACTAAAAGGGGATTTGCTTTCTGCTCAGTGGTTTTGTATATATACATTATGATGGTGCTCCAAAGTAAGTAACCTGTAACATTTCAGGAGGATAGGTGCTATGGTTGGGGAGTTATGACAAATGAAATACATTTTGAGGCACTATGGCACAATCCTTTGCATGTTTACACAGAAAAAAAGCATAGCTGGCTGGGTGGGACATGCTGGGAGTTGTAGGCCTTTCCTTCTGTCTAAACATACATAGGATTGGGCCTTTAATGTGTGTTTAATAGTAGTTGTGTGCATACTACATACAGAACACTGTGAGTGTGTGCATGCCTGTATGTGCCACACACTGAATGGGTTCAGACAACACGATAACGCACACTCAAGGGTTGAGTATGTGTTGAGTGTGGGCTGTCGTTGAACTGTGGGTTTATTCATTTATTAATTTTATCCCACCTTTTTTCCTGCAAGGAATCCAAGGCAGCTTACTTAGGTAATCCTCCTCCTCTCCACAACAACCCTCCAAGCTAGGTTAGGCTGAGAGTCAGTGACTGGCCCAAAGTCACCCAGTGAGCTTCATGGCCAAATGGGGACTAGAACCTGGATCTCTCAAGTCCAACAGTCTAACCATTACACCACACTGCCTTTCACCACACAGTTCACAACGCAACAACAAACCATGGGTTCTCTTCATGGGTTGTTCGTGATAACCATGGTTTGTTAGCGCAGCTGGGTTCAGACAGCACGATAATCCACGTTTCAACAACAACCCACAGTTCAACAACAACCCACACTCAACCCCTGAGTGTGAGTTATCTAGTTGTCTGAACCCAGCCACTAACTAGCAGAATGTCAGAAGGCTGGAGCCCAACACAGCCTGTGGCAGCGGGTTCCAAAGTTCTGGAGCGCTCCATACAGAGCAAACTTCCCCTGTGGAAATTACTTTGGCAGAAACTAGTGTCCATGAATGAGCTAGAAACTGAAGCAGGGGTCTAGCTTTGTCCTGGATCTCACCCCCCCCCCACACACACACACTTTAAACACATTGCTAATTAACTTTTGCAGATACTATATATCCAATGAAAAAGCAAAGATTTTAAAACATGCAATATAGTCCATCTCTCTATAAAAGAGGATCCCTAGTAATACACCTGCTCTCTCACAGTTCTCGAATGTAAGGGAAATAAATGGGCAATCATTTTATTAGCATTCTTAGGGTGACTATCATTGGAGAGCCAGTGGCTGGGTTCAGACAACACAACAACCCACACTCATGGGTTGAGTATGAACCGTGGGTTGTTGTTGAAATGTGGATTATTGTTTTGTCTGAACCCAGATGAGAAAACAAACCATGGTGAAAAACCACAGTTCACAACCCAACAACAAACCATGGGTTCTATTCATGAGTTGTTCATAGTTCACAAGCCATGGCTTATTGGCACAGCTGGGTTCAGACAACATGATAACCCATGTTTCAACAACTACCCATGCCTAAGTACTCCAGCTGCTGGGGAACATGGGCAGGAGGGTGCTGTTGCACTTACATCCTGCTTGTGGGATCCCATGGGCAGCTGGTTGGCCACTGTGTGAACAGAATGCTGGACTAGGTGGACCCTTGCTCTGATCCAGCAGGCCTGTGGCTTACGCTGGCTCAGCTTGTCCGAGCGTGGAAAGCTAAGTAGGGTCAAGCCTGATTATTACTTGGATGGGAGACCCCTCCTCTAGTTTCCTGCATTGAGCAGGGGGTTGGACTGGATAGCCTTGTAGGCTCCTTCCAACTCTGATCTATGAAATCTATAAATCTTCTTATGTACCTACGGTTCCTCAACCCTTGAGTGTAGGTTATCGTGTTGTCTGAACCCAGTCAGTGTGGTGTAGCAGCTTCCCCTTTAAGTAGGGCTAGTAGTTCTACCCAGCCATAGAGAAGAGGTTTCCACAGTCGCTAGATAGGATTCCTTGTCCCCACACTGTGTGTGTGTGTGTGTGTGTATATGCTGTAATCTCTATACTGTAATAGTCTGTTTCTACGTCTCGCATGACTTTCTACGTAAACTTCCGGATCAACATCCATAGCTTCAGATCCTCCATGTGCGGGACAAGAGCGTGGAAGTAAATAGGAATCAATAATAATAAAAAAAAACCCAGCCAGGCACCTTCAAGTATTGTGCCTAAAACAGCCAGGCAATAGTATAAGTTTCTTTGTAACGCTTTCGGATAATTATGCTCTTTACCCAAAAAAGAAAAGAAAGCTAGATAAAGATGACTTCTTGTGCGTGGCAGGACTCACGTCCTTTTATCGCTGGAATTGCTTTCAAAGCACCGCCGCTGAAGGAAGCGTCTAACCCTGCCTGGTCTACTTGCCTGTTTGCATTGCCACCCATTCGTTTCTGGGGCTCTGGCCCCGCACATGGAGGATTCTAAGCTATGCAATTGGAAGCCTGAAGTAAAAGCTGTGTGTGTGTGTGTGAAAACAAACTCTTTGGCAGAACCCTGAGAAGAGGCGGCTACGGTGACCTGGAGGGCTCATCCGCTTCCGAAAAGCGAAACCCAGGCGGGTTGTGGTGACTCCGTCCAATATGGCGGCGCACCTGAAGAAGCGGGTTTATGAAGAGTTCAGTAAAGTGGTGGTCCAGGTAATCGAGAAGGCTGAATGGGGCTTCAGGAGGGTGGGGGAGAGAGAAGCGTGGTGGGGGAAGGAGGACGTTAATGGAAGGAAGCCTGCCAGCGGGAAGGGGCAGGCGGTCTACTGGGCGTGGGGAGCGGGTGGGGTACAGAAGCAAGCACACAGGCGGCCAGTGCAAGTCCACCTCAACGCCGCCTCTTGAAATCCTCAGGCAGACGGATCCAGAGACTGCTCACGGGCCGCAGGAAAAGATCCAAGCCGGATCAGACCGAGGGTCCATCTCGCTCAGCATTCTGTCCCCATCCCCACCGCCTGTGTTGGGGCTTAGCTCGACCTGACAGGGGCAGAGCCCTGTGCCAGAACTATTGCTTCCCCATCAAACTGGAGTGGAGGGGAGACGAAGGGCGCAATCCTGTGCATGTTTAGACAGGAAAAAAAGTCCTACAGCAACAACTACTACTTATTCTGGGGTTTGATGGTGAAGCAAGACCTAATCGGCCTTATTACTGCCGTGTACTGGTGTCTTAAGGAAAAACCCACCTTTAATTCATAAATGACCAACTAAATTACAGGCCTGTAAAAAAATATTTGTTTATTATATTTGTATCCCACCTTTTTTCCTGCAAGGAACCCAAGGTGGCTTACATAATCCTCCTCTCCATTTTATCCTCACAACAACCCTGTGAGGTAGGTTAGGCTGAGAGTCAGTGACTGGCCCAAAGTCATCCAGTGAGCTTCATGGCCAAGTGGAGACTAGAACCTGGGTCTCCCAAGTCTCAGTCCAACACTCTTAAACTACGCCACACTGGCTATGCCAGTGGCATAGCACACTAAAAAACACCACAAAAGGCAGATAACACTGAATGCCACAGGCCACGATCTTGCAAAATAGTTTCAAGGGTACCAACAAGAACTCCCCTAGTAGCTAGGAAACAAAGAAAAGATACCTGTTCATTCCTACGCTGTAGGCAGTCCCAGAGAATATGATCTATTGTCTCTTGCACTCAGCACACATCACAGAGGTCCGAATCTGCCCATACATACATACTACATACAGCAGAATGGCCCATCAACACCCGAAGAAAACAGACTTGCTGCGCTTGACTTTGTTGGTTAAAGATCTGCAACTCCCAGCATGCCCCAGCCAGCATGGGAGACATTTTTTCTTCCTCTCTTATAGTACTAGAACCCAATGGTGTCATCCCATGTAGCTGAGATTCAGGACAGATAAACGGAAGGACTTCTACACATGGTGCATGGTTAAACTATGGAATTCGCTACCACAATATGTAGTGATGGCCACCAATTTAGAGGGCTTTTAAAAAAAGGATTGGACAAGTTCCTGGAGGAGAAGGCTGTCAATGGCTACTAGTCCTGATGGCTATATGCTACCTCCAGTCTCAGAGGCAGTATGCCTATATACACCAGTTGCTGCTGGGGAACATGGGTGGGAAGGTGCTGTTACAGTCAGGTCCTGCTTGTGGGTTTCCTGTGGGCAACTGGTTGGCCTCTGTGTGAACAGAATGCTGGACTAGATGGACCTTGGTCTGATCTAGCATGGCCCTTATGTTCCTAATGCTGGGAGTTGTAGGATTCTCTCTCTCTAAACATACATGGGATTGTGCCCTTAAAGCACAGCATGAGGAGGATGAGTCTGTGCGTGCTGAACTCTCCTGAAGATTTCTCACTCCCCCAAACTATTTTTCCTGGTGGGCCCCTTACTATAAGTAACACACACACACACCCAGTCAGGAATCAGGTGTCAAGAAAGTGTTTTTGGCCAAAAAAAAAAAAAAAAAAAAAAAAAAAGCACAAAGCTTGAAAAAGGTTAATCCAGGGGTCAGCAAAGTATTGCCCTCCAGGCTCCAGCACCATCTTTATTTGGGTTCAAAAGAATAGTTTTGTGTTTTGGAACTCAGACCCCACCTCTGCCTTTTACAGTACTTAGGTTTTTAGACAAGTTACTATTCTTATAGCCGTGTGGGAAATGAATGTTTTGTGATGGGCTATGCTCACTGTGGCATCTATTTTGTGAGAGTGCCCACTGATGCAAAATGGTTGGGGACCCTGGTTAATCCCACCTTGTAAATAAGCCCACAAACCTTACTAACCTGAAATTTTTATTGTTTTTACTTACTGGCTAATAATAGGCTATGTTTGGGTATGTTTCTCTACCAGCTGAGGAGGAGAGGAAACCTGCTCCTCTGTGGCAAGCATGGAAACACCGGATACTGAACTCTTAGCAAGCTACTATAAAATGTGTTGTCTACCAAGCGGCTTGGCGGGCAAGGGGCATTGCTGAGGGACAAGCTTCCCTTTCTCCACAGCCAGCAAGGAAACCAAACAGACTGGTGGAGGAGGGATGGAGAGATCCAACCCTACTCCACCAACCTCCCGGTCGCCTATGGTGACCAGGCAAGTTCTTAAATGCAGGGCTATGTTAATCTCCCTCATTTCAAATCCACCTGTGCCATATTGGAGTTCAACAACATCTGTGGGGACACCGGTTCCCCACCCCTGGTTTAAGATTTGGTGTTCCATCTTTATAAACCTCTCTTCTGAGCGCTGCCTTGAAGCCCCGGCCTGTTTGCCTGGAAGGCAACACCCCTTTTCCACATTGTCCAAAACACTTGGGCCAACCTTTGCTGCTTATGAGATGCTACACTCCGGTAGGAAAATGACATGAGGCAGCAATAATAGCAAGGTGGTTATTCCTGAATTAACTGGTGGAGAATAACCTAATGCTGCCACTCCCCTTTGTCTGTGTGCATGCAGCCTAACGCTGTGTTAACGTTTCAGCAACAGCAGCATGAAGAAATTTCAGCGAAGAAACTCCGGCTGACCAAACCAAGCAAGTCAGCGGCACTCCATGTGGATCTGTGCAAGGCTACTTCGCCGGCAGATGCTTTGCAGTACCTGCTTCAGTTTGCCAGGAAGCCGGTGGAAGCGGAAAGTGTGGAAGGAGTTGTCCGAATCTTGCTGGAGCATTATTACAAGGTTGGATGAGTGCGGTCCCAACGAGAAACTTTTGCGAAGTTTATTAGCACGGCCTGACAACTGCAGCGACAGGAGCATCTGTCGCTCTGTTCTATGGGAGACGTTTTGCCCCTACCTGTAAAGCATCTAAGGGTGTAATCCTATGCAAGCTTAGACAGAAAAAAGGCCTACAACTCCCAGCATGCCCCAGCCAGCTATGCTGGCTGGGCTGGGGCATGGTGGAAGTTGTAGGCCCTTTTTCTGTCTAAGCTTGCATAGGATTGTGCCTTAAGTGCTGCTTGTTTTAGTTTTAATAACGTGTTTAATGCTACATTTAAAATGGTCCTTTTTCATGTTTTAGCTGCTTGGATATTTATCTCTTCTTTTAAAATTATTTTGTATTGTTGCTGCTTTTAATTTTTTAAAAAAATGGATTTAGTGTATTTTATCGTTGGTTTTATTGTGTTTAGTTTTTATTACATATGTCACCCGGAAAGCTTCAGCTATAGGGTAACTCATAAATAGCCTAAATAAATAATAAACTGGGAATAAGGTCATTGAAAACAGCCTTATACCGAATTGGACCCCTAATCCATCTAGCTCAGAATTGTCTGCTACATTGTCAGGCTGCAGCTCTCCAGGGTTTCAGATAGGATTCTTTGCCAGTCCTGCCTGGAGATATGATTGAGGTACTAAAATGATCAAGGGGCTGGAGCAGCTCCCCTATGAGAGCTGCATCTGGGATAGTTTAGCTTAGAAAAATGGTGAGTAAGGGGAGACATGATAGAGGTGTACAGAATTATGCATGGTGTGGAGAAAGTGAATAGGGAGAAATTTCTCTCACTCACTCACAATATTAGAGCCCACTGGGGGTCATCCCATGAAGCTGATCGGTGGGAGATTCAGGACAGGTAAAAGGAAGTCCTTCTTCACAAAGTGCATAGTTAAACTATGGAAATTCACTTCCACAAGATGTAGTGATGGCCACCAATCTGGACGGCTTTAAAAGGGGATTGGACAAATTCCTGGAAGAGAAGGCTATCAATGGCTTCCAGTCATGATGGCTATATACTTCCTCCAGTCTTGGAGGCAGTATGCCTATATACACCAGTTGCTGCTGGGGAATATGGGTAGGAGGGTGCTGTTACAGTCGGGTCCTGCTTGTGGGTTTCCTGTGGGCAACTGGTTGGCCTCTTGTGTGAACAGAATGCTCGGGGCCTGTTCTCATAGCTGCTTCATATGCTGGCTACAGGGGTAAAGCTCAGTCTAAGCTAAGTTAAGAACGCAAGATGAGCTCTGCTGGATCAGATCAAGGATCCATTCAGTCCAGCATCCTGTTTCCCCAAGTGGCCAACCAGATGCCTCTGGGAAACCCCTGAGCAGGCCATGAAGATAAAGACGCTCTCCCATTGTTTTTTTGTCAGCAACTGTGGTTCAGTAGCACAGGGGTGAATTCACCCTGTGGCAGCAGTGAATTCACCCTGTGGTAGCAGTTTCACTCTTGGCTGGGCTTTTCCCTGCATCCACCAGTGCCCCCGGAGATGGTTGTGAGAATAGGGCCTCTTGTGTGATGTGATGGATGGTGTCAGATGACGCTGGCAGGGCCTCTGCAAAAGTGGTGGGGTTGGTGTCAGGTTTGTGGTCCTCAAGATGTGACAGTGACCATTTTAAAGAGGAGCACTTGGAAAAGTTGTAGTGGGCCCGATAGAGAACGAAAGCCTGTTAGTTTCAGGGCTGTTCTCTTTAGTCTGTCTCTTGTTTCCGCTTTGAGCAAACCTTGGCATCTGAAAAGCTGAGCCGTTTATCATGCGTTTTGTAAAGTACCCCAAGCATCACCTGGTGTGGAGCGGGCATGGGAGGGAGCAGGGAGAAAAATACTTTTCTGACTCCCTCCTTTTGTCACCTTAGGAGAATGATCCTTCCGTCAGACTGAAGGTTGCTTCCTTGCTGGGTTTGCTGTCAAAGACTCCGGGGTTTTCTCCTGACTGCATTCTGGACGATGCCGTTAACACACTCCAAAATGAGAGTATGTGATACCTTTCAGGTGGAATCTGATGTGGGGTTAGGGTCCTTCCAGACTTTACTTGGGGTGTGTGTGTGTGTTGGTCTTGTGTGAATGCATGAAACTGCCTTATATGGAGTCAGATGACTGGTGTGTCTTAGTCCAGGATTGCTTAGACTGGGCCCCCAAATGCAGCATGGCTGGCGTACCACATTTTGATGTAAAGCAGGACACATTACCAGGTAAAAAACACTCCCAAGCCCCCCGTAAGTCTAAAATCCCCCAACTGCACGTAAAGCATGTGCTCTCCCATTAAGCTGTTTTCCCATTAGCCAAAGGGAAGCAGGTGTTCTTTTCCTTTGCGCTAAAGGTTATTTCCTTGCTAAATCTCTCAGGAAGGGCCTGGGGCCTAGTCCAAAATCTCCTTTTCCCTCCTTTCTTTGTTAAGGAACACTGTCTCAAGATTCTGTTGAGGCTGGCCTGGTTTCACATCCTGGTGTGAATTCTGCGAGTCAGTGGAATTCTCTTACAAGCCAACGGAATTCTGCACAATCCCTATTTACCCTTTGTATTATGGGAATGATCAGATGATTGTATCGTAGTTGCTACATCCTTACTCTGCAGACTGCCTATATTTCTGACATGGTAGGGGGTAGCTTTTTGGTAGAACACGTGCTTTGCATGGCAAAGGTCCCTGTTTAAGTTCCCCATATCTCCACTTAAAAAGATCTCAGGTAGTGTGAGGGGAGGGGGACCCTTTCTGAATTCTTTGAGAGTTGCTGCAGTCAGATTAGACTGGGGTGGGCCAGTGTGGCGGAGTGGTTAGAGCAGGGCTCTCCAACCTTGGGTCCCCAGATGTACAGCTCCCAGCATACCCAGCATACCCAGCTAGCATGGCTAATGGCAAGGGATTCTGGGAGCTGTAGCCCAGCAACATCTGGGGACCCAAGGTTAGAGAGCCCTGGGTTAGAGGGTTGGACTGGGACATGGGAGATCCAGGTTCTAGTCCCCACTCAGCCGTGAAGCTCACTGGGTAACTTGGGCCAGTCGCTGACTCTCAGCCTAGCCTACCTCACAGGGTTGTTGTGAGGATGAAATTGGGAGGAGGAGGATCATGTATGTCGCCTTGGGCTCCTTGAAGGAAAGGTGGGGTAGAAATGTAACAAAAAATTAAAATCAGTAAGTGATTCCGCAGCCTTTGGCCTCATTTCAAAAGCCCTCTGCATATGATTGGCTCAGTCCTCCGGAAAAGAGATCTGTCCCTTCCCTGGCCGCCCACTGGGTGGGAAGGAAGAAAGGGAAGTGAAAAGGGGGTGGCAGAAAGTGAGAGAGAAGGAGGTGGCAGAAAGAGGAAAGGGGTGGTTCGCCCTACCCACCACTGGCTTTGGCTCCACCAGCATGTGTCCCTTGACAGATTACCCATGAGGGAATGTGGCCCTTGTCAGAAAAAAAAGGTTGCCCGCCTCTGGATTAGGCAGTACTGGGTTAGTAGGACCTATGGCTTGACTCAGTATAAGGGAGGTTCATGTGACTTACAGGGTCCTTACCCTAATCTGCTTGTTTGGAAATGCACAGGTTGAGGAAGTACTACAGAAGAGGGGTGCAGGAACCAGTACACAGGCAGGCTGTGTTAATTGAAACCCACTGCTTGATGAGTCTTTTATATTTTAGGATATGGTTATCTGACTGGAAGAGCTGCTGCTATTCTACCTTTATTCCCCCCCCCCCCCGCTTCTCTCCCCCCCACCACCTTTGGTCACAATATTTTGTTTAAAGCTCAAGGCTGTGTACATAATGGTTCTCTGCTGGTCTCCCATCCAAGCACTGGCCAGGCCCAGCGGGGTTGCTGCATTGTGTGCCTCCAGACCGTGCCCTGGGGACATGAATATCAGGGATGGGGGACTCGGACTCCAGGACTCGACTCGTGACTCGGACTGAGTCCCCCCTCTGACTCGAGTCGCACTCGAGTCCCAATATTTTTAATGGGACTCGAGACTCGACTCGAGACCAAGGACTCGTCAACATCCCTGCTTGATGCCACCTGCAGGTACTGTCTGGACCTAGTTGCAGTAACAATCCAAGTTTATTTTTTAAAATCATTTTCCTAAAAATGCAACCTTTCAGACATTTTGGGTTTGGCTGCGTCTGCCTGCCTGCTTTGGGGTTCCCTGCCTACTCTGCCTGCCTGGTCTCTTCTTAACCAGTTCCACAGTTTGAATTGTCCAAGACAAACGCCTTTGCCTGCCTGCTTTGGGGTTCCCCTGCCTCCTCTGTCTGCCTGGTTATTTTGGGTTTGTCTGCCTGGCCTGTTCTTGTCAAAATCAGTGGCAGAGTTTTGAGATAAAAAGGCACACTTGTGCCTAGAATTTATTTAAGCCACACATCTGAAGTAGCCTTATTTTGTTGGGGGAAAAAATCCATTGATTTTAATAGGGACTCGTGGGGTCAGCTTTGAGAGTGACTCGGGACTCGTGAGTCACCATTTTGGACCAAGGACTTGGACTCGGACTCGAGACTCGGGTCCAAAGACTCGTGACTCGACTCGTGACCAAGGACTCTTCAACATCCCTGATGAATATGTGGAAGCCATAATAGCGTTTCCTTTTCATTGTTGTCTTTTAGAGTCCCACCAAGTTCTTGCTCAGCTGCTGGATACCTTGCTGGTGATTGGGAAGAAGCTGCAAGAGAGCCCTGCGGTGAGGCTGCGCCTGGTCGATGTCGCCTGCAAGGTGATTGGAGCGGATCTGCCAGTGGAAGGCGTCTCCATGGGTTGCTCATCCGGCTCTCCACCAGCTACACTGAATTGATTATTGATGTTATGGCGTGGCTTCTTTATCTCGTGCGGCCAAAACAATTTGAAATTGGCTCCTGCAGAACGTTCAGTGGAAGCTGTGGCTGGTTGAGGGATGGATTAATCCCGCCTTGGCCGGCCAGGTGTCCTCCAGATGCGTTGGACTGCAACTCCCATCATTCCCAGCCAGCGTGCATGTCCAGTGTGCCACACATCTGGAAAGCACCAGGCTGGGCAGGGCTGGATTAAACCAATTGAAACCTGAAGCTCTAAGGCAGTGTTCTCCAACCTTGGGTCCCCAGGTGTTTTTGGCCTACGACTCCCAGCATGCCCCAGCCAGCATAGCTGGCTGGGGCATGCTGAGAGTTGTAGGCCAAAAACATCTGGGGACGCAAGGTTGGAGGACGCTGCTGTAAGGGAACTGTTTTTTTTTTAATTATTTTATTTTTTTGCCATTTGCAAACAGTGTTTTGAGAAGCAGGGCCTGCTTACGCTGTCCACCTCAAGCCAACGTGCGCACGTGCAAAACGGCTCGCTGGAGCCAGCCGTTGCTGCGGTGGGCGCCCGCCGGCCATGAGCCAAGTGGGAGACTGAAGAAGGCATTTTCTGTGGGGCTTGTAAGAAAGTCAGGCCATAGTACAGACAGTGCGCTGCCCTGCCTATTCCCAAGATACCTTGGTGGCGCAAGACCAGGGGTGCAGGCCAGAGATCCAACCCTCCTGGCATCTCAGTCCGCCCCGCTGGCATTCCCCAGACAGCCATGCCCCCTCCTCTTCCGCCGGCCAGTGATTGCTTGGTCGTTTCCCAGCTTTTGCGCCGACCTCCCCCAATTCTAAAAGGTTGAAAGCCTCTCCTAAGGCTTAGTTGCTGGCAGTAAGAACTTGAAGCTAAAAGACGCTGGCATTTCTGGTATTCTGTCCCCCACCACTTTGCCTTTGGTTCCACCCCCCCTTGCCTTCAGCCCCGCCCACCTCTGGAAGGTGCTCCCCCCTCCCCGAGAGCCCCTCTGAAATTGAAATCAGCCCTTGAGCTAAAAGAGTTTCAACACCCCTGCTGTAGAGGATGTACCTGCTTCTGCCATATTGCGGCCTGCACTTTGCTGTTCTTCACCCGCTGGCCTCAAAAGTCTACCCAAATCCTTTGAACCTGGTCGTTTCCATTGAAGGAGAACAAAAAAAGCTCTGGCGAACTGGCCACGATGGGACCTGTCTGTTCAGGCAAAGGCGCTTACAAGGGCAGTTCCTTTGCGAGAATAGTTGAAGGGTAGAGGCGCTGACGAAGACCGAGGGTCCCGTGTCCCAGTAGAGGGGTGAGGAGAGTGGCGCTGGCGGCATACGCCCACCTCCGCCAGATGCTGGGAACAATAAATTGCTGCTCAGACTCCTCCAGCTGGCCTGGAGAATCCTGACAGGCAAATGCCTGTGTCATGAAAGCTCTGGACTCTCTTCCCCCCGAAGGACAGGAATTCCAAAGGTCGTCTTTTTTTCTTCTTCTTATTTTTGCCTCTGTTCCTCAGCATCTGATCGATTCCTCCCACGGGGTAAGGAACAAATGCCTCCTGCTGATCGGCTGCCTTGGCACGGTGGAAAAAGGCGCCCTGAAAGAAGCGGAAGGCCAGCCTCCCAAAGACGTCCAGAAGATAATAGGGGACCATTTTAATGACCAGGATCCTCGGGTGCGGACTGCAGCAATCAAGGCGATGGTAGGTGTGGGTGGTGCGCAGTGGTGATTTAGAAGCGTAATTGTAGCGCTAGGAAGGACCCATGTGGTCGCTGAGTCACAATCCTGTGCGTATTATTCAGTTAAAGCACAATCGTATGCAATTTTAGGGAGAGAAAAGGCCTACAGCTCCCAGTATGCACCAGCCAGCTATGCTGGCTACTGCATTCTGGGAGTGGTAGGCCCTTTTTCTCTCTAAAATTGCATACAGTTGTGACCTTAGTTAGTTAGTATATTTCCAATCCACCCAATAACTAATGTTCCCTGGGCAGATTACATCCAGTTAAAAAAATTTAAATGCCATTTTAAAACACAGTTAAACACATATTTACTGAGAAGCATGCTCCACGATGTTCAGTGTGGGGCTTCCTCCCAGGAACATGGGCAGAGCATTGCTGCCTTAAATGTATAATGTATTCAGGTTGCAGAATTTGGCTGTTTGTGATAGTCTTGAAAGATCATCTTTGCACACTGATTTGCTAATTTATTCAGTCAAGCTTCAGTACTGATATCCTTTATGGCTAAACTCTTGTTGGGATAAGTCTCCTAAGAATCTACCCACTTCATGTTATTTTCTTTTCTATAATAGATATAAAGATCATCTTCTTTGGCCTCTATAATAACAATTTAGGTGATTTTTATTTTTCCTGTAGCTCCAGCTCCATGAAAGGGGATTAAAGTTGCAGCAAACCATTTATAGCCAGGTAATTACTATATTACATGTTTGGTGAGGGGTCTTAACTTTAGGCTGGGTCGACAGGAATTATGATTTGCTTAAATGTTCCCCAGTGATACCTGTTGCCAACTTCTGGTGCCCTACACTTAAAAAAACAAAACATGAGTCAATGTTATCACTCAACTGTGTATTACTTATTTATAGTAGTTAGAGTGTTGGACTGGGACTCGGGAGATCCGGGTTCTAGTCCCTGCTCAGCCATGAAACTCACTGGGTGACTTTGGGCCAGTCACTGCCTCTCAGCCTCACCTACCTCACAGGGTTGTTGTGAGGATAAAAATGGAGAGGAGGAGGAGGATTCTGTAAGCCGCCTTGGGTTCCTTGCAGGAAAAAAGGCGGGGTATAAATATAATGAATAAATAAAAATAAATATAATAAGATCCCTAAGCAGATACATTGGCTCAGATTGATCAGCCTTAGTTCACTGTGGTCTATAAATATTAAGAAAATGTAGAGCAGTCTTGAAAAAGTTGGTCTTTTTGCTGCGTCCCCCACAATGAAGCCTTCATTTCCCTTCTCTCTTTGAGAGAACTTCCTTGAAACATTTTATTAAAATTAGTTTTCGCCCGGGAGCAGCTTTCAGGAAAACTCCCTGTAAATTGAATGGTGAGGAAGGTGTGTGTTTCTCTGTCCATCTTAAAGGAATACTATAGCCTTGGGAACATTATGATTTGGACTTTACAGAGCATCCTTTGTGGCAGTTGGGTATAAGAACATAAGAAGAGCCATACTGGATCAGACCATGGTCCATCTCGTCCAGCGGTCTGTTCACACAGTGGCCAGCCAGCTGCCTGTGGGAAGCCCACAAGTAGGACATGAGTTCAACAGCACCCTCTCGCCCATGTTCCCCAGCAACTGGTGTCCAAAGGCATTCTGCCTCTGATAGTATACAGCCAGTCAGGACTAGTAGCCATAGATAGCCTTCTCCTCCATGAATTTGTCCAATCCCCTTTTAAAACCATCCAAATTGGTGACCATCACTACATCCTGTGGAAGTGAATTCCATAGTTTTATTATGCACTGTGTGAAGAAGTCCATATAGGATTGCTGCCAGAGGGTCGAGGGAAGCTGTACCTTCAAAAAATTTGCTTTATTCCTGGCATATCTAGGTAGGGCTGGGAAAGTCCCCTGTCAAATCCCGGAGAGTTGGTGCCAGTCAACAACCCCCTGGCAGAATTCCTACATGGATTTGGACTGATGGCTAAAGGAATAGAGAGCAGGAAGGAACTGCTCCACACAACGCTAAATTATGCCTGGTGTGGAGAAAGTGGATAAGGAGACATTTTTCTCCCTCTCTCATAATGCTGGAACTCAGTTCCATCCCATTCATCCCATGAAGCTGATTGGTGGGAGATTCAGGGCAGATGAAAGGAAGGACTTCTTCACACAGCGCAGAGTTGGACTGTGGAATTTGCTACCACACAAGTTGGCCACCAATTTGGACGGCTTTAAAAAGGGAATTAGACAAATTCATGGATGGACGAAAGGTCTGGCTCAGTATAAGACAGCTTTCTGTGTCTCCCTATAGGGCAGTGTTCTCCAACCTCGGGTCCCCAGATGTTTTTGGCCTACAACTCCCAGCATGCCCTGGGGCATGCTGGGAGTTGAAGGCCAAAAACATCTGGGGACCCGAGGTTGGAGAACACTGCCCTATAGGCTTGGTTTCTGGCTTTTTATTTTTTTATCTTTTCTCCAATATATAATAAAATGATCCACTGCAGTTATTGAGTTGGATCCAGATTTAGGTGCATTCAGCCGGACTGGTGGCAGCATACCTCCAGATGGGGGACCCTGCTGAGTGGGGTGTACTGTGGAGGGGAACAGCCCCCTAAATTGGGTAGAGGCACCTTCTGTGAGCATCCTCCCCCGTTCAGCAGGTCCATCCAATGCTCTACGTAGCACTTACGGGGGCTTCGGGGAGAGGAGGTATTTCGGATCCTAACCATCATTACATTGGCTTGGATTTGAATGGAGAGATCGTCAGTAGGGATTCTGTTGTTGTTGTATTTGCTAGTTCATCCAGTTTGTATCCCATAAACTACAAGCTGCATAAAAGAGATGAAACGGTAGCAGGAAATGTAAATATTGGTGAAAGGACTGAAGGCTAATCGTTTTCTGGAAACCTTCCATTTCAGGCTTGTAAACTCTTGACCGATGACTACGAACAGGTCCGCAGTGCTGCTGTTCAGCTCACCTGGGTCGTCAGTCAGCTTTATCCAGAAAGGTATGCACGGGATACCAGGTAGCCCCAAAGGAGGATGTGATGGTGCGGAATGAATGTCTGGGGGCTGCCAACAACCCTAAAATTGTGAAATTCTTATTATTTAGGCTGCCGAGGAGTTATCTATAGCCATATCCCAGTGTCTCTGCTTGAGAGGAACAGTCTATCCCAAACTCTGGTGCTCACCTTATGGGCGTTACTGCATGATTTATTTAGGATGATGGTGATTTTTCTAAGGCACCTGTTGTAACTGGGCACTGTACCTAAATCACATCAAATGAAGGTCTTCTTTGTCAGTAGGCCTAGTGGCCTAAAGCTGCCTGGGTCTGCTTGACCAATTATGGAAAATTCTTTCCTTATCAAGGCAGTTTTCAACAATTACAGTTGTCTGTACATTTAAAACCTTAGAGCATTTAAAAACAAGCTGAATGAAAGAATTCCTAGGTCAGCCTTGGCGGAATAAAAATGCCTTGACCACTGGCTTAGGAGACATCACCAAAGGGTACAACCTAACCTTCCTTGTGAGGGAGTTTGTAAATCAGGGTGCCACCAGCAAAAAGACCTTGTCTCACGTCTCTGGCCACTGCACCTCTCTTGGCAATGAAACACAAAGCAGGACCTCTGAAGATGAACACATTTGATGGGCAGGTCCATGCAGGAAATGGTCCTTCAAAATGGGCATGGCTCCAAGTAATAACAAGCATCTTGAATTGGGACCAGAGATGAACTGGAAGCCAGTACAAATTAAACAAGACCAGAGTGATATGGTCAGAAAAACGAACACAAGAAATAGTTCTGGCCAGTGCATTTTGAACTAGCTGCAAAATATTTTATATCATCAGTCTTAAGTTTTGCTAAATTGTTAATTCTTTGGTTGGTTGGGTTAGATTTTAAAAAAATTAAAATGTGCACAAAGTAATGGTATTGTATCTATGAAGCTTATTTAAATGTGGTGGAAATCACAATCTGTCAATTGGAAAAGATAAATAAACAGCAGATTGGCGATGGTTTTCCAGTTTTGGGACCCTCTCTCCCTGGAGTTTTTGGTTCTCTTACTTACTTGATGAGACCTGCTTTTTACCCAGATAAGCTAAATTGGGCAGGTGTGTCAGATAGATCTCTCTCTCTCTCCCACCTCAGCATTGTCCCGATCCCTTCCTCCAACGAAGAAATCCGCCTCGTAGATGATGCATTTGGAAAGATATGCCACATGGTCAGTGATGGCTCATGGGTAGTGAGAGTCCAAGCTGCGAAGCTATTGGTAAGTTCCATTCTTCTTATGCTGTTAGGAAGGAGGGTATATTACAGGGGTGGGCAACTTGGCACCCTACAGATGTTCTAGCCTACAACTCCCATCAGGCCTCAACATTGGCTATACTGGCTAGGGCTGTTGGGTGTTGTCAGCCAAAACATCCAGGGTTGCTTGCTTATACCCTTGGTATAATAGGTCTGCCAGCTAGAACATGAAATACAAGACAGATACTCGTCATCCTCTTGATTTATCTTTGACCTGCTTCCATATATAAAGCTCAGAGGGTTGGATGGGAACAATTGGAACAAGAGGAAAAGCTTCCAAATTTGGGTCCTTAATGATTTTTTTCCAAATTAATTCAGTTATATCCCACCTTTTTTCCTCTTGCAAGGAACCCAAGGCAGCTTACATGGCCCTCCTCCTCTCCATTTTCTCCTCACAATGACAACCCTGTGAGGTAGGTTAGGCTGAGAGTCAGTGACTGGCCCAGAGTCACCCAGTGAGCTTCATGGCTGAGTGGGGACTAGAACCCAGATCTCCCGAGTCCCAGTCCAACACTCTCACCACTACACCATGCTGGCTCTGATATGGAAACGGGTGCTTGTTTATTGGGTCATGGTGATCACACCACCAATTGTATATCCAGGAAATCCATCACAGTCCTAGCAACTGGAGCTTCTAGGTCTTATGGTTACATCTGCTCAACGGTGCCTCTACATAACCTGAATCTGAAAACGTTTGCAGCATGTGGTTTAATTAATTAATTACATTTCTATACCACCCAGTAGCTGAAGCTCCCTGAGCCGTTCCCAAGAATTAAAGCAATTGAATCACCATTTTCTCTCTAGCTTCAGCATTGGCTACAAAATCCCCCCCCCCGCAACCCCCCCGCAAAACCTGGCATGCTAAAAGGGGTCCCAATCCCAGTATAGTTTGATTGGCAGTTCTATTTCCGAATGAATGTGGCCATTTTGGGTGGTGTCTAATGCTAGGCTTTCCCTCTAGAGGTGAGAGGTAGAGGGCCTCTCCCTTCTCCACCCCCCCACCCCAAACCTGCATCATGGCCCTGACACTCAAATGGGAAGGAGAAGTGAGGGTCGCACATCTCTCAATCTTTTCTCGGTGTCTTGGCTAAAAGGGCCGTTTGTGTACATGGGCAGCACATGGGTTGACAGCAGACTCGGAACAGACAGCACAAAGTACTTCCTGTACAAGGCATGCTTAGCGTAGTGGCATTCTCTGTCGCATGACGTGACAGGGCCACTGCCCCTGATGGCTTAAGTGGGGACTAGGCAGATTCTTGGAGGAGGAGACCCGGAATGCTAAACAGAACCTCCATGTTCAAAGGCAGTATATCTCTGAATACCAGGGCGGGGGGCCTGCTTGCGGGCTCCTTGGAGGGTCTTCCTGGCAACTGTGGGAATTAGCGTATAGGACTAGATAGACCTGGGCTGCCGGCCCACGGGCCCAACCAGCCCACTTGGGGTCCCAGTCGTGCCCTCGGGGGCTCCCCAGAAGACCATGTCCCCTTCCCTTGGCTCCACCCCTTTCCCCCAACTGCCAATCATTTGGTATTTTCCCAGCTTTGGCGTGCTCCTTTCCCCTATTCCAAAAAGGTTGAAATGCCTCTCCTTAGTTGCTAGCAGTACAAGCTGTAAGCTAAAATAGGCTGGCATTTTGGCCCCACCCCCTTTGCCATTGGCTCCTCCCCCTGCCTTTGGCCCCACCCGCCACCGGAATGCGGCCCCTGAGAGCTTCTCCGAAGTTAAATTTGGCCCTCAGCTGAACCTTTTTCCCCTGCGATAGTCCTTTGATCATAAGGAGGTAAGAAGAGCACTGCTGTATTGGACCAAAGGTCTGTTTAGTCCAGTGTCCTGTTTCCCACAGTGGCCAACCAAGCCCATCCCAAAACCTTTCCCTGAGCCTAACAAATCCAAAACCCTCCTCAGGACATCACCATCTCATTCAGATTCTCAGTTCCTCCTGTCTAGCTGGTCCTGTGTTCTTTCAGAGAAAGCTACCTTGGAGGTCCTGGATTTCAACTTCCTACCTACATTTTGCCAGGGATGTTGAAGAGTCCTTGGTCCTCGAGTCACGAGTCTTTGGACCCGAGTCTCGAGTCCGAGTCCCAAGTCTCTGGTCCAAAATGGTGGACTCACGAGTCCCGAGCCTGAGTCAATCCCAAAGGCTGGACTCACGAGTCCCATTAAAACAATGGGGTTTTTCACAACAACATAAGGCTACGTCAGATGTGTGGTTTTAAATAAATTCTAGGCCAATTGGCCTTTTTATTCAAAACTCTGCACTTATTTTGACAAGAAACAGACCAGGCAGACCAAACCCAAACTACACCAGTCGGAACCCCAAACAGGCAGGCAGCGCCTTTGTCTTGGACATTAAAACTGTGGTGGAACTGGTTACAGAAGAGGACAGGCAAGCAGAGGAGGCAGGAACCCCCAAACAGGCAGGCAGAGGCAGCCAAACCCAAAATGTCTGAAAGGTTACATTAGTAAAATGATTTTAAAAAATAAACTTGGATTGTTACTACAACTAGGTCCAGACAGCACCTGCAGGTGGCATCAGCAGGGATGTGGCCGAGTCCTTGGTCTCGAGTCCCGAGTCGAGTCTCGAGTCCCATTAAAAATATTGGGACTCGAGTCCGACTCGAGTCAGAGGGGGGACTCAGTCCGACTCACGAGTCCAGTCCTCGAGTCCGAGTCCCCATCCCTGCATTTTGCACCCTGCATTTTGCTTCTAGCACCGCACTTCTACCTTGCCCCACCTCATTGTGTACCACGGCCGCTGACTCCTTGCCAGCACTAGGTACCAGCTTATCTGGACATCCTCTACCTGGGCTGCTACCTTACCTGTGCTACTTCGAACTACCTTGTTACTAACTTGCTTCTCCCCCACCCTTTGTTCCAGGGATCTATGCAACAAGTTAGTTCTCATTTCTTAGAACAGACTCTGGATAAGAAGCTGATGTCGGACCTGAGGGTATGGAAACCTTTTCTCCTTTTGTTTCTGTGCATGTGTGTCCTAACTCTGGCAGGCTAGAAGTTGCTCAACAGGTTTCTTTTTGATGGCCTTCTTCCTTGCGTATTCTTCTGCCTACATGAGATTGGAAGCTGGCAGCTGGCTTCCTGGTAGTTGGAAGCCAGTGAAATCTGAACCACAGCTGCTTTGTTCAGCCTTTGTAATCTTGCCTCCCCCCCCCCCCCCCAGCCGTTCAGGTTTCATTGGAGAAGGATGCTGTGCTCATCTAAGCGACAGCATTTGGGCTCAGAGATGCTCCTTTATTGACTGAACATAGAGCAAAGATTTTAGAGAATATTTGCAACTTTTTGGCAGCAGTTTCATTCAAATGAGTGGTACAGGAAGGGAAGGGGTGAAAACTTAGGATGCCTCTGCGTTGCTCTGGCTTCTGCTACAGGCTTGCCTAATGGTGTTGGGCGCACACTCTGTGTTGCCATTAGTCATAATAAAAACTCACAGAAAGATTATGGGCACAATCCACCAGGAACCTCTCCTGCACCAGCTCTACTGAAGTTAATAGACGTTACACAAGACGACGCACGTGCTCTGGGGCGGAGGCGGGCACCTTGCAGCCCTCCAGATGTTTTGGCCTACAACTCCCCATCAGCCCTAGGGATGATGGGAGTTGTAACCCAAAACATCTGGAGGGGCACACGTTTCTCACCCCTACTCTAGAGCAAGGGTGGGCAAACTTGCTTCCCTTGGCTTAATTTCAAAAGCTCCCTGTGAACAGTCAGTTCAAACCTCTGGCAAGAGCAATCTATCCTTCCCCAGCATGCTTACTGCTTACAGCATGCTGGGAGAGAAGGGGGAGGCAAAGAAAGAGGGGGAGAGAAGGGGGAGGCCCTACCCACTTTTGTCTTTGGTCCCATCCACCTCCAGCACGCAGCCCCTGACAGATTAGCCCTGAAGGAACGTGGCTCTCAACAGTTTCGTACAGTCTAGAGGTGTACAAAATCATGTGTGGTGTGGAGAAAGTGAATAGGGAGACATTTTCCTCCCTCTCTCACAATACTAGAACCCAAAGGGGTCATTCCACGAAGCTGATTGGGGGAAGATTCAGGTCAGATCAAAGGAAGTCCTCCTTCACACAGCGCCGAGTTTAAACTATGGAATTCACTTCTACACAAGGTAGTGATGGCGAGCAATTTGGAGGGCTCTAAAAGGGAATTGGACAAATTCATGGAGGAAGAGGAGAGGGCTATACATGGCTACTAGTCCGGATGGCTATATGCTACCTCCAGGATCAGAGGCAGTATGCCTATGTACTCCAGTTGCTGGGGAACATGGGTGGGAGGGTGCTGTTGCACTCATGTCCTACTTGTGGCTTTCCCACGGGCAGCTGGTTGGCCTCTGTGTGAACAGAACGCCAGACTAGATGGACCCTTGGTCTGATCCAGCAGGGCTCTTCTTATGTTATGTTCTTATGTTAAAGTTACCCACCCATGCTCTAGATCAGGGTCAATTTATCTTAATGGGTCTTTCTCTGGCAAAGTTCTCCATCTGCTGTGGTTATGAATTTATTGTGTATTTACCTGTGGAGGCAAGTTGGAAATGTGAACCAAAAGCTCAAAACCCACATCAAGCATTTGGTTCAGAGACTGAGATCAGCTTCTTGCTGAGGTTCCTGACCCTCTCACCCTTAACATGCCTCACGTCATATCTCTACTCACTTATCTCAGACCCTGGCCAATGAATAAATAAATCCAAGTTCTGGAAAACCAGACAGTTAAAATAGCTCACTTATAATAAAAACATGCAGATTTGTGTGAGTTGCACCATTTATTCTAGGTTTTCAAATCAGTCTATAGAAATTACTAGCTGACAAAAATGCTTACTAGCCTGCCCAGACATACCTATGTAATAAATCTTTGGAAAAGAAATATTGCCTTATGTAAATAAAACTTATGTGCTCGTTAGTAAGCGATGAGGTTAGTCAGAGAGGTTTAGCTCAGCATTCTAATCCATTGATACGAGCCGGGCTGCAAGAGGTAAATCATTTTTGAAAGAAACGGCCTTTTTATGCCCTGCTTGCCATGTAACTTTTGTGTCTGCTACGTCTACAGCGAAAACGCACAGCCCACGAACGAGCCAAAGAGCTTTACAGCTCTGGTGAGTTCTCAAGCGGCAGGAAATGGGGAGACGACGCTCCCAAAGAAGAAATTGACACCGGGGCCGTGAACTTAATTGAATCAGGAGCCTGTGGGGCGTTTGTTCATGGCCTAGAAGACGAGATGTACGGTGAGTGGAGGCCCTGCTCCCAAGGCCGCAGTATCCAACTGTGCCCTAGCGCTAGCACTAATGATGTTGCAGTACTGTAAACCAACACTTGTGCAGCATAACTAGCGGCTTGCTAAGGCAATGGGAAAAAGCGGGAAGTTGCTCACCCTTTCCCCCATTGCCCTCACAAGCGCTAGTTACATTGTGCAAGTGTTGGTTTAGGCCAGTGCAACATCATTAGCGCTAGCGTTGGATATTACCCATGGTCCTGAATGCCTTTTTGAGGGCTGTCCTCTGTTGAAAACGTTTTTTAGTTGATTTGGTCATCAGCCTTTTATTTGACGGAATGACTTGCAGGTTACCGTACATTTTTTAAAAACGGCATATTACCAAGGAAGGAAGAGACTTGCAGTTTTGATAAAGAGAAGCTACCACTCTTTCCTGGAAGGAGAAGCCACTTCAATCTTTTCTCCTTCTTTTCCTAGTCTGGTAGCTCTCCAGGATCAAAATAGCATCAAAGAAATTAAAATAAAGGGGTGCGACCTGATCTCACAACTTCTCCAATTTAAAAATCTCCCCGGCTTTATTAAGATTGGCTTCCTGCAGAAGCTTTAGCTGAAAATAAATTGGCTTTCAACTAAAGGTTAGTTGACTAATCGACCAACTTTAAAACTAAACTTTCCACTCCTATATTTTCTCTCCATCATGGCCTCTTATATTAGGGATACAAAATTGGGCAAAGCAAAGGGCCATCAAAACACTTAGATTGTATAAACTCAAAGAGTACAAGAGTCAATGTCAGATGGCAATGATCAGTAGATAACTGAGCACCTACACCTTGGTTTATTTATTTATTATTTATTTATTATATTTATACACCACCTTTTTTCCTGCAAGGAAACCAAGGCGGCTTACATAATCCTCCTCTCCATTTTATCCTCGGTTGTTGAATACTCTGTATACAAACAGTCATATACACAAGAATGCAATACACATCATATACACAACGTAGCAATCAGTAGATAATAGGGCACCTGTGCATCAGGCGTGAGTAGTCAGCATACAAACAATGATATAATCAGGAATGCATTGTACATATCTTATACACAAGGTAGCTTTTGACAAAAACTCCGGATTGCATTTTCGCTTCCGATCTTCAGAATAACAGACCAATTATCTTTATTTTCTTTTGTCTGTTATGGATGGTAGCCAAGCTTGATCCTCCCAATTCCTGTGTTCTGAAACCTTAAAAAATGAGGTGGCAAAAATGCCCCAATGAAATGAAATGCCAAGGCAGTGCTCTTCCAGGGAATAATAGCCCAAAAGTATTCAAAGCACTATCCACTGGAGAAACAAGAGGCTGTTAAGCTTGAAAGAAGAGATCCATGAGATCCCTCTAGATTGCTTTGAATACTTGTGGGATATTATTCTCCAAGAAGAGCACAGCCTGGATTCAGCTTGGCATCTTTGGAGCTGGCCCGGCCCAACCCATTGGGCAGTATAGGTAGCTGCCTGGGGAGGCGAAAACCTAGGATCTAGCCTTCCTAATTGCAACCCACTTCCCTTTTCCCATGCAAATAAGTCTCTGGAATTAACTACCACCTACTGAAAGTGTCCATCGCTTTTACTCTGTTCACTCGTATACAACAGGGAAAGGGGACCCTACTTGGAAGACACCTTAAGGAGGACCCAATGTCTCTTTTCTCAGTTTCTTTTTTTCCCCAGCATCCAGAAGTAGGGGCAGCCAAACAGTCTGAACTGTCCTCTGCTTTGGATCAAAACCATACCAGGTTCTGACACCACGTTTCGCCTTTCTTGCTTGCTTTCCGCATTTTTCAGAGGTTCGGATCGCTGCTGTCGAGGCTCTCTGCATGTTGGCCCAGTCTTCACCCTCTTTTGCGGAGAAGTGCCTCGACTTTCTGGTTGACATGTTCAACGATGAGATTGAAGAAGTGAGGCTGCAGTCGATTCACACCATGAGGAAGATTTCCAACAACATCACCCTCCGAGAGGATCAGCTGGACACCGTGCTTGGTGTCTTGGAGGCAAGTTCTCTCCTGCTTATCCTCCCATTTTTTTCCAGTTTATTAGAGCAGGGGGGCAGAACCTCAAGCTCAAATCTGGCCCTCTGGGGTGGCCCAGAAGACCCTTCCCCTTCCTCCCAACCACCGAATCATTTGGTGGTGTCCCCAATTTTTCTGCAGTTCTTTCCCCATTCCAAAAGGTTGAAATGCCTCTCCTAAAGCTTAGTTACGGACACTAAAAGCTTTAAGCTAAAAATCCTCTGGTATTTTTGGTATTTTGGCTCCTCCCCATTTTGCCTTCGGCACCGCCCATCACTAGAATGCGGCCCACAAGAGCTTCTCCAAAACTGAATTCAGCCCTCGGGCTGTTCAACACCCTTGCATCAGAGCAAGAAACCTCAGTGTACGTCTCAGGTATTCCTTTTTGGGTGCCTGATCCACGTTTCCTCCACCATCACCAGAGTCTGGTTCCTAAACAGTAGCTCAGCTTGGATGATCTTCCAAACAACTGTTTGGAGAATATGGGCTTGCACTTGCTCTCTTCCCTTCCTGTGCATCATAGAGTAGAATCACAGAATACAGTCATGCCTTGGATTGAGAGCATAATTCGTTCCGGAAACGTGCTTGTAATCCAAAACAGTCTTATATCAAAACGAAATCCCCCAAAAAAAATTTGTACAGAGATTTTTCATTTAACCCATACTACAGTACTTGTATTGCAAGATGTCGCTTGTATATCAAGTCAAAAAAATTAAATAAATATTTAAAAATTTGCTTGTCTTGCAAAACGCTCTCAAACCAAGTTACTTGCAATCCAAGGTATTACTGTAGTAGAGTTGGAAGGGCCCTATAAGGCCATCAAGTCCAACCCCCTGCTCAATGCAGGAATCCAGGTCAAAACATCCCTGACGGATGCAGCACCTTGAATGCCTCCAGTGTGGGAGAGCCCACAACCTCCCTAGGTCATTGGTTCCCTTGTCGTTAACAGTCAGGAAGTTTTTCCTGATGTCCAGGCGGAATCTGGCTTCCTGTAACTTGAGCCCATGATTCCGTGTCCTGCACTCTGGGATGGTGGAGAAGAGGTCCTGCCCCTCCTCTGTGTGACAACCTTTCAGGTACTTGTTCAGTTCCCTCCTCTGCTTCCAGTTGGTTCCACTCTTCTCCTGCCAAACTATGCCTAGTGCTAACCAGAGGTGCCTGATTCGAACGTCACTGCAGCCTATAAATAGAGCAAAGTGTCCCTGTGGCACCTTTGTGCTCCTCCAAACCATGGAGGAACGTCTAAATTGAGCAAACATGTCAACAGTCCCAACCATCCTTGGACATCTGTTTGCATTAATAATGCTACACTTGATGAACTGGCCAGTCAAGGACACATGTATTGGGACCTTCATCCCAGCATCTCGTATTTGCTGGTTCAGACATTCTGCTGTACATGCCCTGGGATGGTTGGGACAGGCTCTGTTGAAGAAGAATATAGGAATCTGGCTTATACTAGATCAGACTATTTGTCCTCTAGCCTGTTTTTGTGTACTCTTGACTGGTAGAGGCTCTGCAGGAGGCTTCCCCGTCACCTGCTACCTGGTCTTTTTAACTGGAGATGCCGAGGATTGAACCGGCAACCCTTTGATGCAAAGCTGGTGCTCCACCACTGAGCTATGGCCCCTTAGCTTGAAAGTGAGAGAGCTCTTAGTTGACTGGCGATGTATACATTTCTGAATCTTCCAAATGATTAAATAACTGTGATGTCGAACAACCATAAATACATTTTCCTTTTCTTTAGGAAAAATAAGTGTTTAAATAAAAGGCCTCCAAATGAAACTTCTTCTAAAGCACACATTTTTAAAAGAGAAGCACAATTGTTCATGTAAAATGTCCTTCATTTTGCCTGTCCGGATTCTAACCCACCCTTCTTCCATTGAGCTCAGGGCTCCCCTCCCCTTTATCCTCCCAACAGCCCTGTGAGGTAGGCTGAGAGATAGTGACTGGCCTAAGGCCGAGCAGGGATTTGAACTCGGGTCTCCCCAGTGCTAGTCCACCACTGCACCACTCTTGCTGTTGATATTCTAGCTTAGGGGTAGGGAACGTGTGGCCCTCCAGATCTTGTTGAACTACCACTCCTATCATCCCTGGCGATTGGCCAACCTTACCGGGGCTGATGTGAGCTGTAGTCCGACAACATCTCGAGGGCCACAGTTCCTCTACTTCTGTTCTACGTCTATGACTGTATGAATTTGATCACCTTTGCACGCCGATAGTTTTGAGCTTTTTGTGTGTCACTTCAGGATTCTTCCCGAGATATACGGGAAGCTCTCCATGAACTGCTGTGTTGCACCAACGTCTCCACAAAAGAAGGCATCCACCTTGCCCTGGTTGAGCTCCTGAAAAACCTCACCAAGTATCCGACGGACAGGGATTCCATCTGGAAGTAAGTGTCGGTTGTTTGTTTGTTTGTTTGTTTTTTCCATCCCATAGGAATAGTGATGGCTTAAAGCAGCCTTCCCCGACCTGGTGCCCTCCACATGCTGACTGGGGGATGCTGGGAGTTGTCGCCCCAACACATCTGGAGGGCACCGGATTGGGGGACACCTGCCCTGGAATTTTACAAACTTTGCAAAGGTTGCAAACTGCAGGACCAGAGAAGGTGTCTGGCGGGGCGTGGGGCGGGGTGCGGCTGACCCACGCTGCGCAGGCCGGAGCCTCTTCAAAGATCTCCAGCACCTGTGCCAGGCCAGGGGCATCATCAATGTATCCTGGCCTCTGGAAGCTTCTGCAAAGCCCGGGGTGGGTGGGAGGGGTTTACCGGAACCTCCCGGAACTCCGGATCCCTTGACGTCCTCCCCGTTCGGCATCTCCTTGCGGGGAAGTTGGGGATCAGAAATCCAGCAAGAATCCCACACAGATGTGGCCGTGCAGATTCGTCTGTGTGCTTCCTTCTGCCGCTTCTTGTCCCATTTCACTTTATGAGCTTTCATTTAACTGATCACAGGCCACGGTGTCTCCTGTTTAGGGTTTGTCGTTGGACCAGGCCCAAGTACACGGTGAACTGGCCTGTCAAAATCTTATTGCTCGAGCATTTAAAAAACATAAATGGATTGACAGTAACAGCGAACGTTGTCCTCCCAATTTAAAGAAATTTTGGTCAATTAATTGATTAAATTAAAATCTTGGTCAGTTAATTTCATATGAGTAGAAAACTTCCTCTGTTTAAGTACTTGTATTAAAATTATTCATAGTTCAAAATAAAAAATCTGCCTGATTAATCAGGGTGCTTTTGAGTTGATCATAACCTTTTAAAATCCGTTAGTCTACCCAGTCAGTTAGTCATACTCTATTAGAACGTTTCGGTACAAATAACTAATGTTATATGCAACCACTAATTACAGTCCCACTCCAGGCCAGTTGAAATACTGTGAAACAATTGTCCTAAATTCTAAAAATGGTATTTAAATTGTTTCCAATAACAGTTTTAATTCCTCTCCCTGAGGAGATGCCTACATTTGCAGCAAAACAACAACAACAAAACAAACCCAGCAGAAGGAGCTGTTCTTTGTTTTGTGGGGAGAAATTGAGAGCCAGGGTGGTGTAGTGGTGAGAGCGTTGGACTGGGACTCGGGAGATCCGGCTTCTAGTCCCCACTCGGCCATGAAGCTCCCTGGGTGACTTTGGGCCAGGCACTGACTCTCAGCCTGACCTACTTCACAGGGTTGTTGTGAATCAAATGGAGAGGATCAAATGGAGAGGGAAGACCCTGTAAGCTGCCTTGGGTTCCTTGCAGGAAAAAAGGTGAGATATAAATATTATAAAATAAATAAGTAAATAAATAATGACTGTTTGATCACATTCATATAATGGGCAATCTCATTTATTTATTTATTGGTTTGTTACATTCATATCCCACCTTTCCTCCAAGGAACCCATGGCGGCATACGTTCCACTCATTTTGGGGCTTTCCCTGGAACCTCCCTTGCGTAAGCGGTGGGTCCCGCTTGCCGAAGGGAGTTGGCGGGGTGAAAAGGAATCAGCAGGGGTGTCAGTGCCCTGTTGCATTCTGCCCATGGGCACCCTGTAATGTATTTAACTGGTTAGTTTTGTGATTCTCTGCTATTTTTCTGCTTGGGTTATTGCGAAAGAGGACCCCTGCAGCTTCTACACGCTCACCACTTTGAATCTGTGTATTGCAGGTGCTTAAAGTTCCTGGGAGGAAGGCATCCTACACTGGTGCTTCCAGTTGTTCCTGAACTCCTGGGTACCCACCCTTTCTTTGACACCCCAGAACCAGACATGGATGACCCAGCTTGTATCCTCTTTCCCCTCCGGCTCTCTGCATTTTCTGAATAATGTTCAGGTTGAACTTGGACTACACAGCAAACCATAGTTAAGGAGCCATGGTTTGCAGTTGGCTAGCAAACCAGCATTGGAAACCGTGGATTGAAGTGAGTTTGCAAACCATGGTTTGTGCTACTCATAAGAACCTAAGAAGAGCCCTGCTGGATCAGACCCAGGGTCCATCTAGTTCAGCATTCTGTTCACACAGTGGCCAACCAGCTGCCCACGGGATCCCACAAGCAGGACATGAGTACAGCAGCACCCTCCCGCCCATGTCCCCCAGCAACTGGAGCACTTAGGCATACTGCCTCTGATACTGGAAAACCAAATTATGGTTTGGTGCGGTAGCTGAATTAATGAACTTACTAACATACATAAGGCTGTTGCTCTACCTCTGGTGGCCACTTAAGGACTGGAGTGCTAAGCAGACAGAAAGTGGAAGCAGAAAGACCGCTTTAAACCAGGGTTTGCCTGATGCGTGTCTGAAAAAATCAAACTATGGTTTGAGTTCCAGTGCAAACCATGGTTTGGTGGCATACCTGAATGGAGCCTCTACAGCAGGGGTGGGCAACACATGACAAAAAAACCCAGTGGTTTGCTGCCAAAATTCAGTGGCAAACTGCCTACAGAGACTCAAAAGTGGCAAATTTAGTTTGTTTTGAAGTGAAGTATGGCCTTTTTGAGTCTTCGTAGCAGTTTGCTGCAAGGTGTGTGTTGTTTTTTTTGCCACCACAAAATTTGGTGGTGTGGTGGCAGCAGGAGTGTGCCCCCGTGGGAGTCTGGGGGCTTGAAATTTGGCCCCTGGACTGCCCAGTTGTCCACCCCTGCTCTGCAGGATGTCTGCATTACCTCAACACTCCAAAGAGCTACTCAGCCTCTTACATCCACCTGTGCTTTATATAACTATTTAGAGTTTGCTTGGGACCTTTTGAACAAAATGTCTTTTCCAGCATTACTGCTACAAGTTGCTAGTTTCTTACTGGCTTCATTTGTTAGATGTCTTGGCACTACTTTGTGGCCCATCTTCTGTAATTGTTGCTTCATACCTGTGAGCTCTATTTCTGCAGTTGCCACTGGGAGTTTTTCTCTCTGTGTGTGCAAACGTTCCTTTGGTCACTGTGGAATTTAGGATCCTAATTTTCCCTTAACCTGTGGCATGAACAGATATTGCTGTCTTGGTTCTCATTTTCAACGCTGCCAAATCAGTGCCCGACCATGCCGGCGCTGTTCTCGGACCACACCTTTAGGCACTATGCTTACCTGCGTGACAGCCTCTCCCATCTTGTCCCTCCCTTGAGAGTAAGTTGGCTTTTGATGTCGGACTAACCGTTTGTCGGTATAATATGCCTTTGGATCTGTGATGGTAGGCACCTCTGGTTTGTGTTTCTTCTCCAGTCTTGAAGAATTAATGGGCGTATGAAGGCTACAGTCCAGGTCCAAATAGCCACATAACATTCAGTAGTAAAATACCAACATTGATGTGATGCAGGCGTCCCCAACCTTTTTGGGCTGGTGGGCACATTTGGAATTTTGAGAGATGTGTCATGGGCACTCGCACAAAATGGCTGCCATGGTGGGTGTGGTCAAGTCACCAAACCACCCATTTCCCAGAAGGCAAACTGGTGAGGCTAAAAGAAGAGTAAACAGCCCAAGAAGCTAAGTACAAGACAGAGGGGGGATCTGAGCTCACAGGCAAGGCATCACCTTACCATCCCACAGCTTACCCATTTTTTTCTGGATGGCAGGGCACACTTGAAAAACGAAGCGCTGGGCTGCAGCCACTCCCCATTTTTATTTTCTAAAAGAATACCTCTGAGGGTTATTTGGGGTGCAGAGGCATTCGTGGGAATAAAGGTAGGCAGCTGGCGCTTTGCTTTGCAGCATGCATGCCTCTCAGTTAACAATTTTTAAGTTAAAAACTAAGCAACTTAAAGTATCAGGAGGGCTAGGAGCCTGGCAGGCGCCGAGGGAGGTGTCCGCGGACACATTGGTCCCCATGGGCACCACATTGAGGACCCTAGGCGTTGTAGAAAGATCAAGCCCGTTTCTCAATTTTAAGAACGTAAGAAGAGCCATGCTGGATCAGATCAAGGGTCCAGCATTCTGTTCACCAACTAGATGCCCACGGGAAACCTGCAAGCGGGACATGTGGACATAATCCCACATTCTGAAGATGTACGTTCAAATACTGCCGATCTAGCTGGACCAGACTTCACATATCCTTGTCTCTGGAGTGGCAGGTGGGTGAAGCTGTGTGCAGGTGGGCAGGTGCCGTTTGGATCAAGACAAGGTTGTGTGTGTGTGTGAAGTATCTTTTACACACACACACACACACCAGGACATTTAGCCTAATGTGTAGTGGCACTCATCGCCAAAACCGTTCTGGCAGCTTTCATATCTAGCAGGAGCAGGTCTTGTTTAAAGCCATTGGGTTTTAATTGCCCGATTGCATTACAGCAGGAATAGCTCACAGTAATATATTGTTGTTGGGAAAAATCCCTTTCCTCCCAGCTACTCTGAGGATTGCAGCTAAACTCGGAAGGAACCAGGAAGTTGGCGGTGGTGGGTGGGGGATGGCAGATTACCGCAGCGACCCTGCTAATCATAAAGATCCGGCACTGCATCCCTGTGAGCCCCGGCCCTACTACACCACTGCTGCAGTGACTTGCATCACACACACACATAATTAATATATGGCATTCGCTGCAACCAGATGCGGTCGTGGCGGCCAGGTCGGACGTCCTTAAAAGGGGATTAGACAAATCCATGGAGGATAAGTTTATTGATAGCTGTCGATATGTCCTGAAGGCTATGTAGGTGACAGGGGAAGCTGGTGACTCTTACATCAGTGGGGCTCCTTATCCATTGCACTTTTTATTCTGGGCTTTGTAGGAGCTGTCCGTGGTGCTCCATGGTGGCAAACCTATTTTGGGGATGGAGTACAGTGCCATGGATGTCTCCTATAAAGCTCAGAATAAAAGGGTGCAGTGGATGAGGAGCACCACTGATATAGGTGCCACCAGGCTCCCCTGTGTAGGGATTGGGCCCTCCAGTTCTGCAGAGGAGCCTCAAAAGCGTATGGGGAATAGTTTCTGATTCAGATGAAGAGGGGGAAGTGGAGAATGAAGAGCCCAGGACAGAAGAAATAAAGATGAGGGAGGAAGAGAGTCCCGGCTGCTCCTGAAGCTGTGGGAAACCAGAGCCTTTCTGAAGAGGAGCAGGAGGGGGACAGTGGGCTGTGACAGATCCAAGGGTGAGATAGTCAGTTCAAGGAGAGAAGACCAAAGGCAAGGGAGTGAGACATTCTCAGAGAAATCAGGAACTGCCCTGAGGGTTTGGCTTTTGGGATTTTGGCTACTGGCAGGGGGAGGGCGTTAGGTAATTCTAAATCTAGTCTGAAACCAACTTTTCCGGCTGAGGAACTGATTCTGTAGAAAGCTAACACAGCTTGTTTCTTTTGTTATTGGTTTCTTTGAAACAATCCGCAACCTCAGGCCAACTTGGCTTGCTTGCAGTTTAGCATAATAAAAGCCTGTTGATTAGTAGAACAGTTCCTGTGCTGAACTCCTGGAAGGGGAGAGAGAGGCGACCCCAGTAGGCTATATAATGGAACCCCCATGTCCAGGGGCAGTATATCTTTGAATTCTGGTTGCCGGAGAGGCTATTGCCTTTCTGGTTAGAAAAGATGACAGGGGAGGCACAACTTATTTCATCATTGTTCTAACAATGATTGGATGCCACCCTCTTTATGTTGGTCAGCATCCACTGGTATGCACCAGTTGGACAGAATGTGATCTGCTGAACTTGGCTCTTCATGCCCCCTTTCTGTCTTTTGCCTACTAGTTGCCCGGGAAAAAGCTGGTATCCTCGCCCGTGTCTGCCAGTCTCGCGCTTCAGGAAGACCCTTCCCAGGAATTTCTGCAACAGAGCCTCGAAAGGGTTTTCAGCCTTCAGCACCTCGATCCGCAGGGCACCCAGGAGCTGCTTGAACTCACCATTCGGTAATTGTTTCAGCGAAACGAGAAGGATGCGATGGTCCCTTCCCAGTTGGGGACGACTGCTGTGATTCTCTGCATGCTTTTCGCTTTCCACCTTCCCTTGGCCCTTAAATGTCACGCCTGTTAAAACAGGGCATTGTTAGGAGCACTGCGCACCTGGGCGCCTACGTATATGCTCCCAAAGTGCTGCACAAACCCTGGGATCTCTGTTTCAAGATCTTTCTCTTCGTACTACTCTAAATATTAAATCTGGTGCAGCATCTGATGGAGTGGGGGCAAAGGGGCAGACTGGGCTGGGTCCTCTTGCTTTCTGTTTCCCCTAAAATGGTGAGATTGGGCTTCCTGGGGTGTTTCCAGATGAAGCTTTCATTGTACGGTCGCACTGCCTCATTCACCAAATTTTACGAGGGATCTTTCTATTTATTATATTTATATCCCGCCTTTTTTCCTGCAAGGAACCCAAGGCAGCTTACATAATCCTCCTCCTCCTCCTCTCCATTTTATCCTCACAACAACCCTGTGAGGTAGGTTAGGCTGAGAGTCAGTGACTGGCCCAAAGTCAGCCAGTGAGCTTTATGGCTGAGTGGGTACTAGAACAGTCCAAAACTTTCACCACTACGCCACACTGGCTCTCACCTAGATGACTTCGTCCTCCCTTTGTAGCCCTCCCGTGCTTTCCCAACACTCCTTCCAACTTCTTTCTTAACAGGGGGGGGGGGGGGGAAGCAGTTAATAAAGAAAAGCTGGAATAGCTGCACAATGTTTCTTGATTGGTAGCACTATCGATAGCTGCACAATGTTTCTTGATGGTCCTCCGTCTGGAAGCACCCCTGCAGTTTTGGGTTGCAGCAAATGGCTCTCCCTCTTGTAAAAAAAATAGATACACAAAAGATCCAGCATAAATTGCATCCCCGCCTGTAAGCGCTTCCCCGTGTAAGGCTAGCTAAACCTGGAGGATTAGCGTCTGTAGTACGCTATATTGTATGCTTTGGCCCCAGCAAATTCCAACTTTTACAGTCCTGCAAGCCTCTTTGCTGAGTTGGCCGTTTTTCCTGTGTAATCCTGCAGGCTCTTGGCACATGCACAGCCTTGAATAAAACTCTCAACGAAAAAGAGGCAAGTCATGATCTCCTGATCTTTCCGGGGGTTGTTGACTGTGTTGTTGCTTCCAGGCAGAGGTGGTCTAGCGCTACCAGCGAGCAGGCCTTGTGCCACTGTTCCGTCTTTTCTTACTTAATGGATTTGCTATGGTGAGAGAAATGTCGGGAGAAGTGGTGGGAAAACACAGGACAGTTATGAGTTGAAGACAATAATGTTTGGACAACCCCTCGCCCCCCCACAATAACATTCTGAGGCAGGGTGATGGCACCATGAAAGCCTCGTCTGGAAGCACCCTGACTTTCAATTCACTTCAACCTCTGATTCATCCCTGGGAATGTTTCAAAGGACCAGATGCTGAGGGTTATTAACTTGCAAACGGATATTGTAGGAACATCGGAAGCTGCCTTATCCCGAGTCAGACCCTTGGCCTATCTAGGCCAGTGTTGTCGACACTGACTGGCTGCGGGATCCAGGATTCTTTCCTAGCCCTACCTGGGGATCGAACCTGGGACCTTCTGCATGCAAAGCAGGTGCTCTGCCATTGAGTTACGGTCCTTCCGTTTTTGTGTTTAACCTTCTCTCCGTAACGAAATGGTTCTTCTCTCCCCACCCACCCACCCCGTCCCCTTTTCTTTGCTCAAGGGACCTCCAGAGGTTTGGAGAGCTCCAGTCCGACTTGGCTGGGATGGCCGACTTCTCTGCAGCTTACCTTCGATGCCAGCTGCTTCTCATTAAGGTGTGCCTTCCTCCGGACATATACCTGGGTCTCATTGCTGCATTCTCAGTGCATGTTAGGGAGTGACGTTCTTGCCCCTTAAAGTCAAGCAAAGTGCAACGTGTGTTTGTGTGTGTGTGTGGTTTTTCCCCCCCGAAGGGGAAGTCCCCCTCCGTTCGCTCAGTGTGAAATTGCCCATTTGTTACCTCCTAATGACAGCACGGGAAGTTTTGGGCTCACAGGAAATAGATTAGGTAACCAGAATTGGGATTCGGAGCATTAGCAAGGAGCTGTCTCAGCAGCTTTCGAAGCTCCGGCAATTGCTGGCTTTGCAGGAGGAAAAAAAAACTTGCTCCCTTCAGCGTCTCCCCTCAGTGCTGCAAATTGGATGCATGATCTGTAAAATTTGATTTTGGAAATGTGTAGGTAAGTAGATGGAGATCTTGGTGCGGCCTCGTTGCTTCTTTGGGTACCACCGGGCGGAGCAGTCGGAGCAGGGCAAGCGCTCGTGCGTAGCCTCGCCGGATCAGGGACTGCTCCATTTGCTTCGGTGTTGGGGAATGCTCGGCTAGTTTAGCGGAGATCAGAAGAGCGCTGCTGGAAATCAGATGCTGATCAAGCCATGTGCTTACCAAGCCTTTACTGAACTCTGTGCTCAGCTGAACATAAAGGTATAGCATGCCCCCGTAAATTGGGAACTCGGGAGAATGAGCAGGTTTCTTCCTCTGTTCTCCTGTAGCTTGCCTCTTCGTTGACTTACGGTTGTGTTTGTTGTGTTGGTATAAACTAAAAACAAATCTCAATAAAAATATGAATTAAAAATGAAGAAGAAGAATCACCCTGCTGGATCAGACCAAAAGATCTATCTAGTGCAGAACCCTCTTTCCTGCCGTGGTTAACCACATGCCTTAAGGAAGCCCAAAACCAAGGCGTCAAGGCAATCACCCTCTTTTTTGTGTGTGTTTAGGGCTTTAAAGATTAGTTTACCTGAAGGATTGTATCACCCCATATATACCTGCCTGGCCCCTAAAATCATCTTCAGAGGCCCTTCCCCCAGCTGCCCCTACCAGTGTGGTGCTAGTGGTGAGAGTGTTGGACTGGGACTCGGGAGATCCGGGTTCTAGTCCCCGCTCGGCCATGAAACTCACTGGGTGACTTTGGGCCAGTCACTGACTCTCAGCCTAACCTACCTCACAGGGTTGTTGTGAGGATAACATGGAGAGGAGGAGGAGGAGGATTATGTAAGCCACCTTGGGTTCCTTGCAGGAAAAAAGGCGGGGTATAAATATAATAAATAAAATAAATAAATAAAATCTCAGCTGGGTGGGTGCCACGTTGGGGAAAGTTGTCTTCAAGCAGGGCTGAGGAACTGCGGGAGGTCCAGGGGCCACCGTCACCTTGGGCACACTCCGCAGGGCGCTGTGCAGTCTGCAGGGTGCCCCCTCCCCCGTTTTTAAAAGGGGAGCTTGCCGGCTTTCCACCGAAATTCAGTAACGAACTGCTCCGAAGTGTTAAAACGGTTAAATTTCGCTTGTTTCCAAGTGAAACGTAACCCTTTTGGTGCTCCGTAGCTGCTATGGCCAGCAATGTTGTTGTTGTTGTTGGTTTTTTTTCTCTTTACATTTAGGGAGTGGAGGGCTGCGTGTTGCCCACCCCTGACTTAAAGGGACCTTACAGCATCAGAAGCGGGATGCTCGTGAATACCAGTCGCCAGGAAACCACAACGAGGGAGGGCAGTTTCCCCCGTGCGCTGCTTGTGGGCTTCCTGGAAGCATCCAGCGGGCCATTGTAGGGCAAGCAAGACTGGATAGGCCCTCTCCGTGCCTGGTCCCGCAGGGTGGCTGTTAATGTTCTGAAGGGGAAGGCGACAACAGAAGCCTTTTCTCTGCCCCCTCGGCCAAAACGTCCCGGAGGAGAGTTCATCTCTGCTTTGTGTTGCACGTCTCTCAAATCGTGGCCGGGCGTCTCTTGCAGGCTCTCCAGGAGAAGCTGTGGAATGTGGCAGCCCCCCTGTACCTGAAGCAGAACGCTCTAGCGCTGGCTGCGGCCAAACAGGTAAAGCTGGGGGCGGAGGGTGATGGGAGAAAAGCACATGTTGAAGTGAGGCAAAACGCTCCGGGCTGGGGCGGCCTTCCTCCATTACAAGCCGCTGACCTGCAGATGACAGGAAAATGAATAGCCCTCCAAGCTTCAGAACCACGGAGCCCAGAGTTAACAAGGAGAGAAGCAATCATTATGGAGCCAGCCTGTAAACGAATCCCCAGTGAATTCAAAGACTAGCCCTGAAGCATTTGTCAGTGTCCGTCGGAAGCTGCTGGCTCACGGCCAGCCTGTTGGCCTAGAGATGTGGGGGAAACGCAGTTTAAGCTTCTGAATCGCAAACCTTAACTGTGGTGGTTTCCCCCCCGGTCTGGAGGTGCTTTTGCAGGTTCCTTTTTGCAGTACAGGAATTGGGCTCCGTCAGGGAAAATGGTGCCAGTGTTGAGAGGTGAAAGGCAGGCCACTGTACCCACTGTGGCATCACGATCACCTAGCCTATGTAGGTCAGGGTTGTGTATATATTCTGCTGGAGCATAGAAAACCCACAGAAGGTTGCACTAGGCACAGAATTCACCCTTTTGATAGCTTTCTTTAAACTGCGACAAGCCCCTGTGGTCGTACAGCTTGGAGTGTGTAGTACATGCAATGCCGGAGAAATCTCAGGAGAGAAATGTAGATGAATAACATTCCCAGGGATTGAGAGTGTGCCTTTGGTGGCCACCTAGGTCTAACTAGCAAAGCTAAGATGAATTGTGCAAGAGGGATGGTGGGGGTTGGGCGGAGACCTGATTGCCAGTGTGGCATAGTGGTGAGAGTGCTGGACTGGGACTCAGGAGATCCGGGTTCTAGTCCCCGCTCGGCCATGAAACTCACTGGGTGAATTTGGGCCAGTCACTGACTCTCAGCCTTACCTGCCTCACAGGGTTGTTGTGAGGATAAAATGGAGAGGAGGAGGAGGATTATGTAAGCCACCTGGGTTCCTTGCAGGAAAAAAGGCGGGGTATAAATATAATAAATAAATAAATAATTTGCGTAATGTATGCAGGCGTGCAGAATTGAGCTTCCCTTGGAGCGTCCAATATCTCTGCCCCTCCCTTTCCAGTTGAATTGCCCGATCCCTCAACTGCTTTTTAAGCCCAAGGAGTGTTGTTTTTAAAAAATGGGCAAGTTTTACATGTTGAAGCAGGGCTGGCCCTACCATTAGGCAGAGTGAGCGTGGTCAGATGCTGGGAGGAGGCAGCAAGGTGTCGGAAAGAGCTGTGTGCCACACAGTCTGCCCTGTGGGCCCCCTCCCCCAAAGCTAGTGTGCTGCCCTCAGGTGTGCTGCAGGAGGATGCTGTCCCATCACCAGTGCAGAAGAAAGCTTCAACTGCCAGTCTAGTCATGGAATGGGGAGGGGGCGCCATCTTGTTCCTGGGCTCAGGCAAAAAAAATCTATTGGGTTGGTCCTGAGCTGAAGATACAGGTGGTTGAAAATTCTGTGGCATTGCCCCATGAGTTAAGAACAGACACACAGGCCTGTGGCTCACGCTGTCTCAGCTTGTCTGAGCATGGAAAGCTAAACAGGGTCAGGCCTGGTTATTACTTGGATGGGAGACCCATCCAAGTTTCCTGCACTGAGCAGGGGGTTGGACTCAATGGCCTTGTAGGCCCCTTCCAACTCTATGATCTATGAATCTATACACATGTTTGCACACTGGCACATATATACGCACCCATCTGGATCCTGGTCAATGCATTTAATTTACGGATTCTCAGAAGTGAAGAATTAGAAGGATTGCTACTCTTAAGTTTTCCCAAGTTATAATGATCAGGGCAGAGGGTGTGATCCATCTAAGAGCAGCATTATGATGGTAATATGAATTTCTTCAGGTTGCCATATTATATGTGTTTGAACCAGTTACACAAGATTTTTTCCCCCCGGTGGAAGCCCAGTAGGAAATCTGCCAGGATTGAGAACCTAGTGCTTCTTCTCGTCTAGATTATGGAAGAAACGTACAAGATGGAGTTCATGTACAGTGGTGTGGAACACAAGCAGGTGGTCATCATCCATCACATGAGGCTGCAGGCGAAAGCCTTGCAACTGATCGTAACAGTGAGGACGACGAGAGGGTAAGCCTTTTCTCTGAGATCTGGAGTGGCTGGCCCTTGCTGAAAGATAAAACAGCTGAAGGCAAATACAGTAATACTGTACCTTGGATTGCAAATAACTTGGTCTGAGAGCGTTTTGCAAGACAAGCAATTTTTTTTTTTTTTAAAAAAATTTTTGACTTGATAAACGAGCAAGGTCTTGCAAGACCGTAGGGATGTAACCGCTCACCTCGAGCAGGCCGAAATCAGTCCCGCTCACACTCTACCAGAGACTCGCTTTGATATAAGAGTGTTTTGGATTACAAGCACGGTTCCGGAACAAATTATGCTTGCAATCCGAGGTATTACTGTACTGTTGCTAGCCATGGGGGGGTCCAGAAAGTGCTGGATACTTTGGGTAACTACTAGCGTGATGTGCCAGCGATGCTGGGATTGGGATCCTGCCCCAAGGGTGGTGGTTAGCCTCCTCGCATTGCAGATTGGGTGCTGAGGCTGGGAGATCGTGGTTTGCTGAAGGCTGCGCCTGATGGGTTCATGGCGAAGGTGAGTTTTGAACTGGGGGATTTCTTGTCCGCATCAAGCTCACCAGCTTCCCGTGTGCCCGAGTTCTTGTGTGAAATGCCAGCGCTGCTGTCGTGGAAATTAATTGCGATGTTAAACGACAACAACAAATGCACATGATTTTTTGTTTAATTCTCCCAGGCCTTTCAAATGAATGTTTAACTGCTGCCTGCTTTATTTTTAACTATATGGGGTTTAGGGGTTCTTTTTGTATTAACATTTTTTTATTCAGGATTTTTACAGCTGTTCATAACAGCACTACCTCTTAATGCAACTTGCACACAATTTAAACCATCAACAATAATGACACAAAGGGAAACGAAACAAAACAGTGGAATAATACAAGCAATTCCCAGTACTCATATAATTCTAAATTAATGGTGCATTTTAAAATCATTTTTCTCCATGTTTTAGCTGCTCGGTTATTTATCTCTCTTCAATTATCTTGAATTCTTCATGCTGCTTTTAAAACAATTTCTAAATGTGTTTTATCATTGGTTTTATTACTGGTTTTATTGTATTTGCTTTTATTATGTATGTTACACTGAGAGCTTCAGCTACAGGGCAACTCATAAATGAACTAATAAATACGTATACGTACATGCATAAAATGGGCATTACATCTTCATTACAGAGTAGAACCTTTCTTTGGAATGTGTGAGAAGTTTTTGCAAGAAGTGGACTCTTTTCAGAGGTATGTTTTCTTGTTTTCAGAGGTATGTTTTGTTACCCTCCCTGCGCACAAAAAACTAGTCCTTGGGTCTGAGCCTGGTCTTCTCTCTGACATACTAGCTTTCCATGTGCATGAGTTTCCTCCTTTCAGAGTGGAGCATTCAGTCATGTGGGCCCCCACCTGCAGTTTGAAGTGGTACAGCCCTGACACAGATTTACCAGCACCTCTGCTCTTTGTGAGGACTCACTCAGTTTTGGGAAGGTTTTGAATAGTTTTTTAAAGCATAATGATCAGTGCCGGAACCTGCTGCAGCGAGAGAATGAAGCAGAAAGAACACAAAGCAGGCCCGCTCACAATTTTTTCAGGATCGCTGTCCATATACTTCATTCTCCCATCCGTGGAGGTTTAGGGTTGGATCCAAGAGTCGTGAGAGTAGAAGTCCGTTCGTGCGACGCAACTTCCACTGGTGCAATGGGACTTCCCTGTCCTTGCCAGCCCCCTGCAGGCCCCCCCATTTGTGCCCCAGACCTGCTCCAGAGGGTCCCCCAGTCCTCCGGAGCAGATTGGGGGGGACGACGCATGGAGGGCTCTGGGGAAAAGGGAAATCCATTCTGGTTGTGCAGACGTAGACCTTCCAGATGTTTTGGGCTACAGCTCCTACAGTCTCTGACTGTTGGCTATACTGGCTGAGGCTGATGGGAGTTGAAGTCCAAAACATCTGGAGGACACTGTTGCCTGTCCCAGCATTGGATCCAACCCTGGTGGGGTGGGTGGGTTAGTTTTCCCCCCTCGTACCTAAAATCTTGGTTTTTCAGCCTTCCGCGAACGCTTCCGCATTTTGTGCCAGTCAGTCATATGTTCCGTCTTGTAGTGTTCAAACAATGCTCCAGCTTTCTAGAGCCTCTTGTTTCTCCTGGGAACTGTGGGAATGTCTATATCACCCATTGTTGTCCCAGTGTCCCCCCCCCCCAAAAATACATCCCGGGGCGTAACTGGAATGGTTGGTGTGGTCTGCCCCTGCTGCTGGTGACTTTGACTAGGATTCCACTTCCGGGTTTTGTTATGCAGGAAGTCTTTATGGGAAAAAATCTAAGGGGGCAAAAAACAAACAAACAAAAAAACACGAGGGGCAAACCCCCCTAAAGCAACCAAATAAGAACTGAGCATGCTCAGTGGCCACAGAATGCTGAGTAGGCACCCTAGATTGCCTCCTGAGACAGTAAGGCTGCAACCCCATGCAAGTTTAGACGGAAAAAGGCCTGCAACTCCCAGCATGCCCCAGCCTGGCTGGGGCATGCTGGGAGTTGCAGGCCTTTTTCCGTCTAAACTTGCCCAGGATTGCGCCTTAAGCTGTTGAGCCTCCCCACACGCACATCTGCTTGTGAGTAAGTGCCTCGGCCTGCACGGCTCAACCTCTGCGTTCTCTTCCTCCTTTCACAGATGTTTCATCGCCGAGCTCCCTGATATGCAAGACAGTTTTTTGGACAGACTCCTCGACCTGATGCCCAGGCTGGTAACCTCCAAGCCGTCGGAAGTGGTGAAGATCCTACAGGCAACGCTGCGGCAGAGTAGCTTCCTTCGCCTCCCTCTCCCGGAGAAGGTGAATGTTCCTCAGGCGGGCAGGTCTTCAACTCTGTGCCAGAAGGCGTTCCCTGTGACTCTGGTCTGGTTCAGACGTCACAACCAAACCATTGGTTTCACCATCGGGGGCTGCGCATTGGGCTCATGTGCTCCCCCGCTCTGGTTCCCTCGTTCACGTCCTTGTTCGTAGTAGCTCTAGTTTGCTGTTAGGTTCGAATTAGGCAATCTACTAATGGGACTCTGTAACAAAATGTTGCAGTGTGGAGTGCTTCTGTTCAGCATGCTAGCCAGCCATGCTTTCTTTCAAGATACTCCATTCCAGTTCCCCCAACAGACACTCAGAATTCTGTGGTCACTGAGCATGCTCAGTTCTTATTCGGTTGCTTTTGGGGGGTTTGCCCCCTTGCCTTTTTTTTTTGGCCCCCTTAGATTTCCCCCCCCATAAAGACTTCTGCGTACTTTTGGCTTCACCTGAGCATGCTGATCTGTTTCTTGTTTCCCTAGCCTAGGGATGTGTGAGGAATCCATTTGGGGGGGTGGAAATCCCATCGGATTTCCCTGGTCCAGCCCCCATGGATTCTGGCTCGCAACGCCCGCGCCAGCTCCGACTCGCCCCGGCCGGCTCGCAGACTTGTGGTGGTAAGACAGGACCGAGATTTGCACAAATTTTCCACGTGGTCTCTTCACGCAAAGGGCGGGAGTTGCGCAAATCTCACGAGAGTTGCGCAAATCTCACGAGAGTTGCGCAAATCTCACGAGAGTTGCGCAAATCGCACCATGCCACATGATTTCCGGGTGCCATTTTTGGTGCAAAACAGCACCCAAAAAAAGCATGTGGCATGGAGAGATCTGCACAAATCTCACCCGTGCGTGAAGAACCACGTGGAAAATTTGCGCAAATCTCAGTCCATCTTACTGCTGGAAGCCCGCAAAATAACCCGACTTGGCCCATTTCCGGTGAAGTGGAATGGGCACAAACAGAAAACCCTGGTGAGCTGAAATGAGTTGGATTTTCGAGATTTGACTCATCTCTACGTCTAGCCCCATTTTGTCACCATAGTCATCATAACTCAGCACAAGCACTCACTATTAGTGTATATGATAGTCACCTCAAACCATAGTTGGCCTCTCATCCACAATTGGAAGCCCAGCTTTTCTGTTATTCTCACAAGAGATCTTGGGTTGTGTTGTCCTTTTTAACAACTATTTTAAAAGGGTTTTGTTGATGTTTACATTAATTTTCTAGGAATCATTATCCAAGGCTGGGGTGGGGAATGTGCAGCCTGCAGGCTGTCTTCACTGGGCCTATGCCGTCCCCAATGTGCCCAGAATTGTGTTTTTTTAAAATATTTATATAAAAGTGCCAAAAAGGCTCCAAAATGGCCACTCCAAATGCTAGTTTAACTAGCATTTGGAGCGGCCATTTTGAAGCCTTTTTGGCACTTTCAGTGGGTCAAAAGCTTTTATCTTGAGTTTGAAAACAGGCTAATTTTGACCCTTTTGGCTTCCATAGCTGCTCTGGGTGTCATTTGTTTATTTATTTTCCAGCACCACAGACGGGGATCCAGGGGGTGAAAATATATAAAATCATGATTTTACTGAGGATCATATCTCAGTTTAATAAGCAGACACGAACAAGTGTTTTGCCCATCTATGCTGCCTCTTTGGTCCTCCCTTCTTGGTACAAGCAATCAAACCAGAAAGTTTCCAGTTAACCATAGTTCCATGTTTCATCTGAACTGGCAAACTATGGCTACTAGGTTTAGAACAAGACGGTATTAAACCAACTTCAAACCTTGGTTTAATATCCTGGCTTGTTCCAAAGCTGGTAACCATAGTCACCTGATTTGGACAAAACAGGAAACTGGTTAATTGGAGACTTCCTGGTTTGATTGTTCACATTGCAAAGGGATGCGCTGCATATTTGGGCAAAAGGCTCGTTCCTATCTTGGGCTCGTTATTAAACTGAGATACGATCACCCAAACTGTGGGGGTATTGTATATCATATTTCTAGATTCTGCCACTGACTGAAGGGCACTAGCTTGAAATATTTTATTTATTTAAACCACTCACATATTGCTTGATATCATAATCTAAAGTGGTTTACATAAGAAATACATAAAGTGCAATATAAAAACAATATAAAATAAGAAATACATTAAGGGCGCAATCCTATGGCCACTAGACACTGTCTAGATGGCCATAGGATCATTCGGCGTCCCAGCGCCAACCTCGGAAATGTGCTTCGAAGTCGGAGCTGGGACTCCAAACTCGGAGTGCCCTCTTCTCGCCCTTGCTGCAGCTCGAGGTCGCAAGAGCGGTCTCGGGGAGGGGCTTTTGGGGGTGGGGAAGCGCTGGGCATATGAAGTACCTTGTCAGTGCCTCAGCCTCCTCTTCTCGCACTCCGAGGCCGAACTCTTAAGACGACCAAAATTGGCTGTCTATGTACAGGAATACCTTGGATTGCAAGTAACTTGGTCCGAGAGCATTTTGCAAGACAAGCAAAAAAAAGATTTAAAAATTTTGACTTGATAAACGAGCAAGGTCTTGCAAGACAAGCAGTGTAGGGATGTAACCGCTCGCCTCGAGCGGGCTGAGCGGGCCGAAATCGGCCCCGCGCACGCACGCCAGAGACTCGCTTTGATATAAGAGTGTTTTGGATTACAAGCACGGTTCCGGAACGAATTATGCTCGCAATCCAAGGCATGACTGTATTCTGCGTGGCGGGAGGAGCGCGGAGGCGACCACCACACTCCTCCTGCCGTGCACAGGATGCTCACAATGCTCCAAGTTCGGAGGGCTACGGGCAGCCTCCTTGGATTGAGTAAACAGGTAAAAGCCTGAGTAAACAGGTGTGTCTTCAAGAGGCATCTAAATTTTGCCACAGTTTCCACCTCTCAGACCACACGTGGGAAAGTGTTCCAGAGGTTTAATTTCCTAACAAATAATAGTAGTGATGGCTTTTTCCCCCCCCCTTGTCCCTGTGGGTGGGACCTTGATTAATGGCATCTTTGCTTATTCCTTGCTGCAGGGACAATTGTTCCCTTTTGTGTGTGTGTGTCTAGTACTCCTGCAGCTGTTCTGGTTCGGCCAACCTGGATAAAATTTCTTCACACACGCTGCAGCCTCCTACAACAGACAAAGGCTGTTTGAAGCCCTCAAAAAAGGCGGAGGGGTGGGAAGGAAAGAAAAAGACACTGGAAATAGTATGCATAGATAGTTGATTTGTCACAATGTGTTCATTGTCCTTTTTCCTTCGCCAGATCCACAGAGCGACTGCCACCATCATTGAGCCGGCAGGAGAATCGGACAACCCGTTGCGTTTCACGTCGGGATTAGTCGTCGCGTTAGATGTTGATGCAACTCTAGAACATGTGCAGGATCCACAGGGCACCGTTAAAGTTCAGGTAGTGGGAATAAGAATTTTTTAATGTTATGTTCAGAGGAGGGCAACAAAGATGATCAGGGGACTGGAAACAAGGCCCTGTGAGGAAGACTGAAGGAACTGAGCATGTTTAGCCTTCAGAAGAGGAGACTTGGGGGGAGATATGACAGCGCTCTTCAAGTACTTGAAAGGTTGTCAGGAGGGCCAGGATCTCTTCTCGACCCGTCCCAGAGTGCAGGACACGGAATCATGGGCTCAAGTGACAGGAAGCCAGATTCCGCCTGGACATCAGGAAAAGTTTCCTGACTGTTAGAGCAATCGGACAGTGGAACCAACGACCTAGGGAGGTTGTGGGCTCTCCCAGCCTGGAGGCATTCAATGTGCAGCTGGACTGCCATCTGTCAGGGATGCTTTGACTTGCAATCAGCAGGGGGTTGGACTCGATGGCCTTATAGGCCCCTTCCAACTCTACTATTCTATGATTCTATGAAGAGGGGCAAAAAAAAACCCTGCCACTCTTCGCAATCTTGCCCTCGCCGCCACCAAGCTTCTTACTCTGGTCCCATTTTGCTTTGGCTCATACTGGCATCAGCCCCGCATTCCTGCTTTCTGTCCGCCGCTGCTGACAGATCCCCCTCTTCTCTCCTAGGTACTATATCCCGATGGCCAGGCGCAGGTGATCCACCCTAAACCAGCAGACTTTAGAAATCCTGGTCCAGGAAGGCACCGATTAATTACGCAAGTCTACCTCTCCCATGCTGCCTGGACAGGTAAGTTAGACGTCAGCTTAAGTGCCTCTCTTGTTTGGCACTGGAAAGTCTACATGGTGTAGGCTTCACTTGAGTCATTCCCAGTGGCTTCAGGACTCAGTGGATTCTTTCTTCAGTGGAAGACATGAGAGGGCAACGCCAGTTGAGGTAGCAAGTAGCCAAAAAAAAAAAAAAAAGGCATAAATATACGGTTTATCGCACGGCTGCCAGTCTCCTAGAAAATACCGCACGTTTAGTGCTGGAGAAAGATTTCCACATATTTCAGGCTATAAGCTCTGTCTTGTGGGCTCAATGATTGTGAGAACAGGCAATATACTCGTTAAAAAACAAAACAAACCCAAGCAGTCACTGACTCTCAGCCTGACCTACCTCACAGGGTTGTTGTGAGGATAAAATGGAGAGGAGGAGGATTATGTAAGCCGCCTTGGGTTCCTTGCAGGAAAAAAGGCGGGGTATAAATAGAATGAATGAATGAATGAATGAATAAATAAATAAACTATAATCATTTAATGGCACAATCCTATGCATGTTTAGACAGGGGGGGGGGAAAGCCTGCAACTCCCAGCATGCCCCAGCCAGCATGAACTTGTGCAACTGTAGCACCATGGTACGTCTCCTTGTGCCAAATGGCCAGTGCCCCCTACTGGTTTATCCAACAACATTTGTGTTTCCTGCCTCCTTGGGGTGTGGCGGGGCTTGGCGAGCTACCCAGTGGCAAAGATGGTAACTTTTGTTTCTGGTTTTTCCTCTCTTCCCATCCCCAGAGCCTTGTCAAGTCGAAGTGCGCCTATTATTGGCGTACAGTTCGGATAAAAACAAAACGTCCATGAGGCTTTCGCGGCCCACCTGGGGGGACAACACGGAGCTTCTCCCGCAGTCTGAGAACGGCATCGAAGGAACCATCCCTTTCAGCAAAGCCGTCAAAGTTTACATCATGCCCAAGCCCGGCAGGCGGTGAAGCCGGTTGCCGAACAGACTTTTTATTATTGCCGGGATTACTGCAAAGAGAGTTGAGACACCCTCAAAACTCGGACGGGCCATGAATATAGGACCCAGCCTTCCCGGGCTCTGGTGTCCTCCAGCTGTGCTGGTTGGGAATTCTGGGAGTTGCCGTCCTGCACATCTGGAGGGTGTCAGGCTGGGGAAGACTGATACACGAGATCCAATTGGGCCTACAGTGTAACAAAAACACTGCTTCCCTCCTCTCTTAAACGTGAGCCGTTTTCTCCGAGAACGTGGAGATGTTATTGACTTGCGCAAGTGGAAATACTTTGGGTTGAATCAACTCTCTGCTTGGCTTCCTGCTGTCAGACCTGTTTCTGCCTGAAGGCTCCTCAGCTGGGTCCTCGGCCATTCTACGAAAAGCGAGCATTGCTCTCTGACTTCTTCCACAACTCCGTGGCCTGTGGTCCAGGGAGGAAGCCCAAGCTGGTGGGAGAGTGTTGGCCGTCACTATGCCAGCGGTCCCCAAACTGGTGCTCTCCAGAAGTGCTGGACTACGACTCCCAGAATTCCCAGCCAGCACAGCAATGGGAATTCTGGGAGTTGTCATTCAAAACATCTGGAAAGTGCAAAGCTGCACTCTGCAGTGGCCAAGCTGCTCTGTCCAGCGCCAGCTGAGTCCCCCTGCACCCACATCCCTGCTGGTATCTCTGATCTCGAATCAGAGACAGCAGCAGGGATTCCCTCCAGGGGGCGGGGCTTGGTCAAGCCCCACCCCCCTGGAGGAACCCACGGTGGCTCCGCAGGCTGGACTAGGCCTGCAGGGCTGGGGTTCCACATCCCCGATTTAAGCAGGGCTCCTAAGCTGCGACTCGGCGAGCCAAGTGCGTCCTGCCAGGGGGAGTGCTGAGCCTTTTGTTCTTGCTGCTTGCCCAGGACTGTAAGGACGAGCACCTGGAAGGTGACAGAACGTGGCTGGTGGGGCTTCGTTTTTAGCTTGGCGGGCCATACAAGTTCGGCAGGCCTTGATTTAGAGCTGGGGGCGGGGGGGGGGCAGACACAGCAACTGCCACCAGCCCTAGGCCCAGCCGAGCCGGAGGACCACAACTTTCTCATCCCCGATTTAGTGTCTTGGAAGTACAAGGAGTTGGGAAACGTGTTTCTTTCTATTCTAGCCGGCGCCCCCCACAGCCTCCTCTCTTCAGGAGTTGTGCTCGAGGCTTTCCTCCCATGTTTATTTGGTCCCGACACACTGCAGCATCTGTAGGCGGCCCTCCGCGAGTGTCTTATTATAGGTCTTGCGCAAAGGCACATCGGGAATGGCTCTCGGATGTGTCATGGGCGGCAGCTCGAGCCATCCGTGAACTGGCCGCAAGATCCTTTGGCTGCCTTCGCTGGAAAATATCAAGTGAGGGCTGCCTAGCACAGTGTTCTCCAACCTTGGGTCCCCAGATGTTTTTGGCCTACAACTCCCAGCTAGCTGGCTGGGGCATGCTGGGAGTTGTAGGCCAAAAACATCTGGGGACCCAAGGTTGGAGAGCCCTGGGCCTAGCACATCCCCAGAGCAGTGTCTTGGCATCCCACCTGGGTCTCGATCCTTGCTCTGGAGATTCGTAGAGGCACTCTCAAGCAAGAGAGCGTATTTTTTATTAAGACAGGGGCCATACACTGACTGGTTTTCAGAGTGCTGGCGGTAGTTGTTTTCTATTTTGTAGAAAACCAAACATGTATTTGAGGCAGACTTCTGCTTTCATTTGTCAAACCGATTAAAGAACTTTCGCACATGAAAATATGCTTTAAATGGTAGATTTTCTACAATAAAATGGTGGAAGGAAAACACACATCCCCTTGTTGCCTAAAATTCACCTTGTTTTATGTGTGAATAGAGACAGACGTTGGGTTTGTTTTTTGTTTTTCTAGATTTGGGGGTGCTAGAATGTGACTGCTTGGGGCACGTGGTAGATTGCAGGCAGAACTTAAAATGCTCCAACCCGAATGGACGGGGCCATTGGATGGCCCGGCCCAACCCAACCCAACATGGCAATTCCTCTGTTTTGCACGGAGGAGGGAGACAAATAGTGAGCGGATCTTGACTCGGGGGGACGAGACCCCTCCCGTCTCTCTGCTTGTCGCCCACTCCTCCTACACACCCTGCCGCACAGAGATAAGCAGGATCCACCGAGGCGCGTTAGCTTGGCAGTAGCTGGGATGAACATTCCTGGCTCTGTGCCCAGAAAACGGCTCTGCGCTCTAATCAGAGTTTGCCGGGGCAGCTCTATGTTGTCTGATGCAGCGGTGGCCTCTCTCTCTCTCTCGTTGCCGGGCGCGATTGATAAAGGAACAGGAGGAGCGAGAGGGGCTGTTTTGTCTGATCTTCCATCGGGTGTATGCCTTGCATTCTAAAAAAAGGCTCGCGTGGGAGCAGGCCATATTCTGTGATAAGAGTGCAGGCATTTCTTGCTTAAGCCGCTGCCCCCCCCCCCAAGTTCTTTAAGAATCGCAGGTAGAATCTGGGTGAGAGATCTGATGAAAAGCTGCTGCGTGTCCAGGGTTATTGCACCTGGCTGCCACAGAGGGAGAGATGGGACAGTGTGTCCCACTCCATCTGCTCAGCTGAGAGACCAGCTTCCATTTGGCTTTTCCGCTCCCTGATCTGTTGCCATTTCAACAGGTGGTCATAACAATTAAGTAACGGGAAGAACTGGTGCCTTGGTTGGTTGGTTTTCCTCTTCCCCCCTCATTCCTTTTCCCTTTTGTGTTGTGTCTTTTAGATTGTAAGCTCGTGGGCATGGACTACCTTGTTTTTAATTTGTGTAAAGCACTCAGGAAATTTTAGGTGCTTTATACATGGTGATGATGATGATGGACTAGGCAGCCTTTTGCTCCAAATACGGTACCCTCTTGGGTCATTGTCTGCGATGTGATCTTTTTGGTGCTCTGTCTTCTGAACGTTCAAGCAAGGTGCATTTTATATAGAGCCAATATGATCTCAGAGCAGTGAGATGCTGTTAGTGGCTAGTTCTTCTGACTGGATGGCGGGTGATCAGCCTGTTCTGGATGGGGTTGCACTCCCACAGAAGGAGTGGGTTTGTAGCTTGGGGGTTCTCCTGGTGCCATCTTGGTCACTTGCAGCTCAGGCGGCCTCAGTGACATGGAGTGCCTTCTAACAAGTTTGGTTGGTGGCCCAGCTTCGCCCCAAGGGATAACTTGGCTTCAGTTGTCTATGCTCTGGCTAGATTAAGGTTAAGGGCAGCCGCCAGCGTGATCACATCACACCAGTGCTTAAGGAGCTGCACTGGCTACCGGTTGCTTGCTGAGCCGAATTCAAGGTGTTGGTTTTGACCTTTAAAACCCTGCATGGCTCCGGCCCAGTTTATCTGAAGGAGCACCTCCAGTAACATCAAGTAGGCCGCTCAACAAGATCTGCCACGGACGGCCTTCTCCTTATCCCATCAGCCAGAGCAGCCAGGCTGGTGGGGACTAGGAAGAGGGCCTTCTCTGAGGCGGCCCCCAAGTTATGGAACTCCCTCCCCAGTGACCTTCGCCATGCCCCCTCCGTGATGAGCTTCCGTTAAAAACGTGGCTTTTCAGGCAGGAATATGGGGTGGGTTAGGATTTTAAAAGAATTTTTTATACTGTTTTAATTGTCATGTTTTATTGCAGTGTTTTAATTGTGCATCGCCCAGGGTGGCCGGCCAGATGGGCGATTAACAAATGTAATAAATAAATAAACTGCAATGCGCTCTACCTGGAGCTGCCTTTGAAGATGGTTCAGAAGTGGCAGTTTGTGCAAAATGCGGCAGTCAGGGACCAGAAGGTCTGAACATAAAACACCAATTCTGGCCCACTTGCACTGGCTGCCTGATAGTTTCAAAGCCCAATTCAAGGTGCTGGTTTTGACCTATAAAGCTTTACACGGCTCGGGACCGCAATACCTGACGGAGCGCCTCTCCCGGCATGAGCCTACCCGTATACTACGTTCATCTAAGGCTCTCCTCCAGGTGCCTCTGAGGGAGGCTCGGAAGGCAACAGTGAGGGAGAGGGCCTTCTCGGTGGTGGCCCCCCAATTGTGGAATTTGCTCCCTGATGAGGCCCGCCTGGCACCAACATTGTTATCTTTTCGGCACCAGGTTAAGACCTTCTCTCAGGCATTTGGTAGCATACGATGAGCTTTTTAATCAGGTCTTGAATTTTTCTTGCTGATCGTTTAAATTGTTTTTAGATACAAGTGTGTCTTTGTGTGTTGTATGTTTATATGTTTGTTTGTCTATGGTTCTTATAATGTATTTTTAAGGTTTTAATCTTTGTAAACTGCCCAGAGAGCTTCGCCTATTGGGCGGTATAGAAATGTAATAAATGAGAATGAATGAAATGAAATGAAATTCCCAAACAATGGAGCAGGGGAATTGTTTGAGGCACCGGAGAGGCAAAGGGGCTGAAGGGTATCTTGAAAAATTGGCCCATCTCCACTCTGTGTCCCTTGAAGTGTGTGTGTATGTGTGTGAGTGAGTGAGTGAGTGAGCGTGACATTGATTCCACCCCTCCCTCTGCCAATGAGCAACAACAGCAGCAAGGTAACAAAGAGTCTTGTGGTACCTTAAAGATTAACAGATTTATCGTGGCACAAGCTTTTGTGGACTGAAGCCCATCAAAGGGAGGAAGGAAGAACGTACCAGGATTCTGCGCTGCAACCAAAATCTGTCAGGCAGGGATGGGGAACGTGGGGCCTCCAGCTGTTGTTGGACTGCAACACCCATTGTCTCTCACCATTGTCTATGCTGGCTGGGGCTGATGGGAGTTGCTGACCAACAACACTTGGAGGGCCACCCCACTCCCTGCCTCTGGGTAGGGAATCCCAGAAGCTCCTTCAACGTTTCCCAAAAAGCACAGCTTTTGACCGGGATTGCCTGGTCAAGGGGAAGGCAGGCTATATTAACTGTCCTGTCCTGCTGTTGCAAGGAGGATCGTCTCAGAGCTGATTAAAGAAGATATAGCCTTTGGTTTTTATTAAGAATGAGGTGTGCCTCGGGTACCAGCCTGGGAGTACTGGGATATGGACTACTACATACGCCAAGGGCGAGAAACTTGTGGTCCTCCAAATGTTGCTGGTCTACAACTCCCATCTCTCACCACTGGCCATGTTGGCTGGGGCTGATGGCACTTGGGAGTCTCACAACATCTGGGTGGCCACTGACATATGCTCTAACCCAGTCTTCCTCAACTGGTGCCCTCCAGATGCTTTGGAATGGAAATCCCATCAGCCCCAGCCAGCATGGCCAACGGTCCTGGGGTGATGGGGGTTGTGGTGCCAGACACCTGGAGGGCCACGGGTTCCTCACCCCAGACATAAGTTCTTAACATTTCACAGACAGAAATGGGGATAGGACTTGGGAGCAGAGAGACCTGGGTTCAAATCTGTATTTAGGCAGAGCCTCACTTGGGTGGCCTTAAAGCGAGTCGCCATCTTGGGCTGGGAGAAAGTGACCAACCTAAAGCTAGGATGGGCCAATGATCGATGTTCGAGATGGGCAGGATTCTCCGAACATTGTCCTGCCGCTCATCTCATGCCTGATTCCCGTTCGTGTTTATGATCGCTGCTCGCGTTGCACGAACAGGAAAATTGTCCAATTGAGTGGCGATCAAATGGGAGATTTGCGCAAATCTTCCCAAGTTTGCGCAAGTTTCCTCCATAGGCAAAAGCAGGGCTGATTGGCTGCAGAGGAAATTGGTGCAAATCAAGAAATTGGTGCAAATCAAACTGGGAGTCGGGAACGAGACAAACACGAGCGTGTTTGACAATTTGCGAACATTTTGACGGACATATGCTCGCATTCAGAGCTTCGAACGGCAATTAAAAGGGCATTCTTGAACATGCGGCACAGGACAGTAGCCCAGCTTTGACTTTCTACTTCTAGCCTAGTGATACCCAGTTTTCATAGGCACTCTATTTTCTTAGGATACCATGGCACCGTGTGTCTGTATTTCAGCTCTGCAAGGTGTTCTATTTTTGTTCTGAAAGATTTCAAGGCCTGGCACAAACAAATGCAGACTCTGCAGGCTGACCCTGAAACACCTCTCTTTTATTCACCCAAAGGCACAAGATGACGGAAGGCGAGTGCCACCCTGAACACCCTAGCAGGTGGAATGGAAGACACCGCCCACTTTGGCCCCTTGGGAGGCCAAAGTGTTGTACTCTTTCACTGCCTTCTCCGTCTGCAGGACCAGCACGTCGATTCCATGTTTCTTAAGGTAGTCCACGGTGGATGAGGGCACCTTGAAGAAGCAGGGGGAGAGAACGCATGGGAATCTGTCCCACAGGAGTTTTATTTATTAAAATATTATTCCCCCACATTTCTATCAGTACAGGGCCCTCGAAATGATTAACGGTCGATTATTAATAATAGGCAAAAAAATACTATATCGCCATCATCAAGCAAGCAGTCAACAGAAAGTCAAAGAGAAACTGGAGCGTACAAGATTGCCAGTCAAATGCCAAATTACCACCCAGGTCAAAAGCAGACTGGAATAGCAACGTCTTGACTTGGCATCAAAAAGTGGAGAGATAAGGGGACAAGTGGATCTCTTAGGGCAGAGAATGCCAAAGGATGGGCACCACCACTGAGAAGGCCCTGTGACTGTCCTGCTTTACGTTGCCACCATGCCTCAGCTGGCGATGGAACACCGAGCAGGGCTTCCGCTGGGTTCCACCATGCTGTGGCTGCATGGGAAATGCACAGAGAGAGAGAGAGAGAGAGAGAGAGAGATTTCCAAACATGGGCCCTTTTTTAGAGGTAGACATGAAATCCCATGTTATCGCCACCTCTCCCATTCCTTCCCTGTCTTATCAGGTTCCCTGCAACCCCAAACCTTAGATTGTAAGTACTGTGGGGCAGGGACCTGTCTCTCTTTTACACACGTTAACGGCGGGGCCTCTGGAAACTCTGCCAGGCTCCCTCGTCATTTACTTTTCATGCTTTGGGGGGGGGGAAGTGGCTCTTTGGTCAGCCTTCGGTAGTGACTGACCCTTTGCTTTCAGAGAGGGCTTTTGGGCTTTCCTTGCCCGGGCCACCACTAGAAGCAGGTAAGGGAGGCAGCACAGGGGGATGCCGCTGGTAGCCCCGCAGCACGCCCCCCCTGCCTCGGCCCAGTACTGCTGCCTGCTTCCGTTAGGGCGCACTGAAAGACGTTTACGAGCCTCAGCCTTCCTCCCCGGCAAGAAGCAGCTCCTGAGTCCGCCCGTGCGTGCGTGGAGCAAGGCTGCAGCTGGGAGGGTTTTGGCTCACTATTGGAGCCACGCGGGCCTGCATGCAGAAGGCATCTCCAGGTAGGGCCTGGAAGGAATCCTGCCTCCAAGCCTGGACAGCCATGGCTGCCAGTCAGTGTCGACAGATACCGGGCTAGATGGACCAAGGGGTCTGGCTGGGTAGCAGGAAGCCGCCTGTGTTTCGAAGCTGCAGCACCCCAAAAGGAATTTGCCACAGGCTCTCGAAACGCCACTCACTGCCGAGAACTAGAAAAGGGCGTGTTATAGAGTTGGCAAAAGGGCAAGTGAAAGGATCCAGGGGCTGGAGCAACTCCCCTGTGAGGAAAGGTTACAACATCTGGGGTTGCTTAGCTTAGAAAGAAGGGGGGACACGGGGCTGGATTAAGATAGGGGCTATTGGAGCTGCAGCTCCAGGCCCCTACCACAAAATAGGCCCACAATATAGGGATGCGCGGCGCCGGGGAAATGAGGACGTCACCTCGCTCACCTGCGGGGCGTTGGAGGCGACTGCCCGGAGAGGAAGAAGGGCCAGATCGCGGCCCATTTACAGCACAGCGGGGGGGGGGCTCAGCACTGTGGCCCCCCAGCAGCGGCGCGCGCTTCGCCCGGTGGAGCCGTTGCCTGCCTCCTCGCGCCGCCCAGGCACTCCGGCTTGGCCGGGCCGAGGGGATCCCGACGGGAGGCCGCTGCCCCGACTGGGCTGCAGTGACAGCGGGTGGCGCCGGGCCGGTGCTGCCCTCCTGGTCCCGCCGGCGGGCTCGGGGGTGGTGGTTCCTGGGCAGCTCGCCTCCCCTCGCCCGCTGCGCCGGCCGTCCAGCCCGGTTCCCTCTGCGGGGTCATGCGCCGGCAAGGGGGGGCCCACGCCCGCCGCCCCTTCCCTCCAGGCCGAGGCAGCGAAGCCCTGCGGGGCCGGTGGGCGCGTCGCATGCACTGTGTGCGGTGGGGGGGGCACCACCTCCGGCTCGCCTCGGTGGCGGGCTGCTTCCAAGTCTAGGAAGCAGTTTGGGAAGTGATGCAGCGCGGCAGTAAAAAGCCCCGTCTGCGAGGTGGGTGTGTAGCGTGAGGCAGCCTCACTGCATGACATTGAAGCCGGCCGGGAACCCTTTTTTTTATTTTTTTTTGCTAGCTTGCAGCGCTGCTATCGCCCGCCTCCTCCTCCTCGCGCCTCTGCTGCTGAATAATAAATAAATAACCGAATGGGAGCCGGGTGGCAGTTTCGCCCTCGTTCCCGTGCACTCCGCACAGCCAACATGTTTAGAAAAGGAAAGGGGGAAAAAAAGACGAAGAAGCTGCCGCGGAGACATGATAGAGGGGTGTAGAGAATTATGCCTGGTGTGGAGAAAGTGGACAGGGAGACATTTTTCTCCCTCTCATAATACTAGAGCCCAGTGGGGTCATCCCATGAGGCTGATTGGTGGGAGGTTCAGGACAGATCAAAGGAAGCCCTTCTTCACACAGCGCAGAGTTAAACAATGGAATTCACTTCCAGAAGATATAGTGATGGCCACTAATTTGGAGGACTTTAAAAGGGGATTGGACAAATTCATGGAGGAGGAGAAGGCTATCCATGGCTACTAGTCCTGATTGGCTCTATGCTTCCTCCAGTATCAGAGGCAGAATGCCTATGTACTCCGGTTGCTGGGGAACATGGGAAGGAGGGTGCTGTTGCACTCATGTCCTGCTTGTGGGATCCTGCAGGCAGCTGGTTGGCAACTGTGAACAGAATGCTGGACTAGATGGACCCTTGGCCTGATCCAGCAGGGTTCTGCTTATGTTCTTCTTAGCCCCAGCCAGCATGGCCAATGGTCAGGAATGCTGGGAGGTGTAGTCCATCTGGAGAGCACCAGGTCGTGGAAGGCTGAGCTACAATCTGAAGGACCTCACGGCGGCTGGGGGCAAAGTCCCCTTGACCCCCTAGCCCATCAAACCCGGCAAAAGTAAAACCTACCTGCAAGGCCTCACTCATGCCACGGCCAATCACTACAGTTTTGGCACCCTTCTGAACCACTTCTTCCACATCTGTGGGCTGAACGCCGGGAACATGCTGCATTTGGAAGGGGAACAGTTAGTCATGCACACTCTCCCAATGCCAGTGAAAACACTATTTGTGAAAGACACAGGATGGGGGGAGATTTTGCCACCGGAATTACCGTAGGTAGCATGGTAGGGAAAAGGGGTCATTGCCTCTTATTTTCAGCAGAGCAATCCTTAACTCAGTGGCACAGCAACAAAGAAGGGTGCTTCTTGGGGGGTAAAAAACTACCCTTTTTTCTGCGGTGCCACCATGTCACTGCATTTCGGTAGCAGTGCAGGGATGCGGCCCCCAGTGGATCCTGTGGGGGGGGGGTCCTTGGACCCCCAGCAGTTGTCTACTCTTCTTATACACACTTACCTGGGAATATGCTTCACTGAAAACAATGATACTTACTTCTGAGTAGACATGTATAGGCCTGCACTGTTAAACAAGCATCGTTTCAAGGACCTATTTTGACTTTTATGAGCAGTTGCAAAGAGGCAAATGTAAGAGATTATGCAGCTACAAAAGTGATGAACTCCACTGTGTGGTCTAGTGGTACACATATTTATATATATGGACGGCGCTGTGTGTATATTCCTGAGCCAAGTAAAAAGACCTCGGCTTTCTACAGATCTTAATTTTCATTTATTATTACTATTTAGGAAGGTTTCTAGCCCTTATGGTTCTGGAGATATGCCAGTTTAGCACCCTGAAGAGGCTCAGTGGCAGAACACATCCTTTGCATATAGAAGGTCTCAGGTCTTCATTTATTTATTTATTACATTTATACCCCACCTTTTTTCTTGCAAGGAACCCAAGGCGGCTTACATAATCATCCTCCTCTCCATTTTATCCTCACAACAACCCTGTGAGGTAGGTTAGGCTGAGAGTCAGTGACTGGCCCAAAGTCACCCAGTGAGTTTCATGGCCAAGCGGGGACTAGAACCCGGATCTCCTGAGTCCCAGTCCAACACTCTCACCACTATGCCACACCGCCCAGAGAGCTTCGGCTATTGGGCGGTATAAAAATACAGGACCATCTTCTATCTGGTAACCTGTGTCCTCACTGTGGGAATCTAGAATTGGCCTCCACAGTCACTTACGGACCCATCGCTAGAGTCTACACAATCTTCTTTAGAATCTCCTCCTTTTATCCCGGAAGACAATCTTACTCGGTCACGAGTGATCGCCTGATGATGATGATAAAAATGTATTAAATAAAATCTCCAGTTGAAAGGATTCCAGGCAGAAGGTGATATGAAAGATCTCTACCTGGGACCAGTTAAATAATCATCCATTGTCTACCTAATATTTGACTGTGGTCAAACATTCAATGAGCCCAAAATGCCAATGACTGAGTTCATAGATTTCATAGATCATAGAGTTGGAAGGAGCCTACAAATCTATCGAGTCCAACCCCCTGCTCAATGCAAAAAACTAGAGGAGGGGTCTCCCATCCAAGTAAGAACCAGGCCTGACCCTGCTTAGCTTTCCACGCTCAGACAAGCTGAACCAGCGTAAGCCACGATACTCAAGGATTGAGTGTGGGCAGTCATTGAAACATGGGTGATCGTGCTGCCTGCACCCAGCCGAGATAACAAACTATGGCGAACAATCCACAGTTCACCACCCAGAAACAAACCAGGGGTTCTCTTCATGGGTTGCTCGTGGTTAACAAGCCATGGCTTGTTAGCGCAGATGGGTTCAGACAACACGATAACCCACGGTTCAACGACAACCCACACTCAACCCTTGGGTGTGGGGTTCTTGTGTTGTCTGAGCCTAGTCACGTTGTGTTTTTGGCCTACAACTCCCAGCATGTCCCAGCCAGCTTTGCTGGCTGGGGCATGCTGGGAGTTGTAGGCCCAAAACATCTGGGGACCCAAGGTTGGAGAACACTGCGCTACAGCATCTCTGAACAGAAAGACAGCTGTTTGTGCCCAAGGTCACTGCCCAGGCCTGCACATGCCCCCAACTGGCTTGCTGCATGCTGATGCTTGTACAGTTTATGTCCGCCTTACTCTGAACTCCGCTCCACTAGTCCTGGCCACCTAGCTATTTCATATCTATCAGGAGGGGGTGGCAAATGGAGGTAGAGGGCTTCCTTGTCACGCTAGAAGTAAAAACGATCACCTATTTTTCTTTTTTTATTGCCAATTGTCCAGGCCAACACTGGCAGAGAATATTGCATGCTGGGAGTGGAGAAATACACTCTTAACTGCTGTGGGTGGGCAGGTGGGGGAGATGAAAGGAAGCCCCCAGCCTTAAGCGAATGAACCAGTTCAACACCCCACCTCCAAAACAGCAAATTCACCACCAGTTGGGGCTGCTGTTTTGGTTCAGGCCAGGGTTAGCCTGTGTCCAAAGGACAGTATTTGTGGCTTCCCGCCCCCCCCCCAAAGCTGTTTTGCTAAGAAGGGGTTAGCCTTCATAGATTCATAGATCACAGAGTTGGAAGGGGCCTACAAGGCCATCTAGTCCAACCCCCTGCTCAATGCAGGAAACTAGAGGAGGGGTCTCCCATCCAAGTAACAACCAGGCCTGACCCTGCTTAGCTTTCCACACTCAGACAAGCTGAGCCATCGTGATGAGCTTTTTGGGATGCCTGGGAATCAAACCCCCTCTTTCACAGCATTATCATCTCCAGAGTCCTGCTTGCAGACAGCACCACCTTTTTGATTATCGTAATTGCAGTCAATCTGAACCCTTTTCTCCCCCCCCTTCTTTTTTCAGGGGTCTGTCATGTGACCATTGTTAAAGGACACCAGGATTTCTAGATATGGTGGGGTGGGGAGAGAGAGAGAAAAAGCTCTCCTTCTTTCTGTGTAGCGTCCGTTTGCGTCAGAGAGATCATTTGTCCCCAGCTGGGTTAAACCGAAAGTCAATTTATCGCGTGTTCATAATAGCGGCATCACCTACTAAGCGTGTTAGCAGGAAAAAACCGCTAGCCGCCACAGCCGCTAACGCCTCAAGATGGGTGGCATGTCGATGGTGCCTATATTTACACCTTGAGCAAAACCGCTGATTGGGGACAGAAACCTGATGTTTCAGACTGCAGAGGGGTTAAAAAGCTCCCTGTCAAAAGTTAAAAATAGTGCTTGAGGTCTGTTTAGAACAGCTGTGTGCCCGTGTAAGCAGACTCATTGTCTGCAAAGGACGGCTGCCTGCAGCCCCTTATTATGTAAATGTAGTTACAAATTGCAATTGGAGTTTACAAGGAGAAACAAACAAACAAACGGGACAAAAAAAGAAAACATCTGCCTTGTAAGCGGTCATTAGCCAGGAAAAGCGTTATTTTGCTCTGAGAGGTGCCCTTCAAAAAAACAACAACACATGTGCGCTGCTCTGCAGCAAAGGAAACAGAATATATACAAATGAAAAACGGCTGGGGGTGCCGCTTTGTGGGTTAGAGGAAATCACCCACTCAAGTTTGAAAACAGTAATTTAGACTCCTGATCCTGCCGGGACTGAGACGAATGGAAGTCAGATGAAGTCGACGGCACATTGTTAAACTATGGAATTCACTGTGTCGCGAGATGTAGCGAATGGCCGCCAACTTGGACGGCTTTCAAAGGGGATTGGACAAATTCACATGGAGGAGAAGGCTATCCGTGGCTTATCCTCCATGATGGCTATATATTACCTCCAGTATCAGAGGAAGTGTGCCTATGTACACCTGTTGTCAGGGAACATGGGCGGGAGGGTGCTGCTGCACCCGTGTCCTGCTTGTGGGATCCTGTGGGCAGCTGGTTGGCTACTGTGTGAGCAGAATGCGGGACTAGATGGGGACCCTTGGCCTGATCCAGCAGGGCTCTTCTTACGTTCTGATGAAGCCTCTGTATCAGGCTTCTCCAAACCGGTTCCCTCCAAATGTTTTGGATGACAACTGCCAGCATCCCTTACCATGGCTATGGTGGCTGGGGCTGATGGGAGTTGAAGTCCAAAACACCTCAAGGACACCAGGTTGGGGAAGGTTACTCTGGAAGGAGAAGGAAAATGGGCAAGCTCCAATTTAAAAGGGAGACTGCATTTGTTGTGGTTCATAGAATCATAGATTCATAGAATCGTAGATTGGCAATGCAGGAATCCAAGTCAAAGCATCCCCGACAGATGGCTGTCCAGCTGCACCTTGAATGCCTCCAGGGTGGGAGAGCCCACCACCTCCCTAGGCAGTTGGTTCCATTGTATTACTGCTCTAACAGTCAGGAAATATTTTCTGATGTTTAGGTGGAATCTGGGTTCCTGTAACTTGAGCCCATTATTCCGTGTCCTGCAAACTGGGATGATCGAGAAGAGATCCTGGCCCTCCTCTGTGTGACATCCCTTCAAGTACTGGAAGAGTGCGACCATATCTCCCCTCAGTCTCCTCTTCTGAAGGCTGAACATGCCCAGTTCTTTCAGTCTCTCCTCATAGGGCCTTGTTTCCAGTCCCTTTATCATCTTTGTTGCCCTCCTCTGAACCCTCTCCAGTTTGTCTACATCCTTCTTAAAGTGTGGTGCCCAGAACTGGACGCAGTACTCAAGATGAGGCCTAACCAGTGCTGAGTAGAAGGAAACTAGTACTTCCCACAATTTTGAAGTTATACTTCTATTAATGCTGCCCACAATAGCATTTGCCTTTTTTGCAGCCACATCACATTGCTGGCTCATATTCAAAGTAAGCAACATCATACAAGAAAGGCCCAATAGGTGGCAATGAATGTCTGCACGGCAAATTATGTAAGGAGGCAAACTGCACCACCACCACCCCTCAAAATATGCCTCAATGCAGAAACAGCCCACTTGGAGGTCAGAAAATACTGAGTGCCTGTTGGCGCGGCAGTGTGGGAGGGTGTGAAATGGTAAATGCAGGGAGGGGAGTATTCTGAAGGAAAGCACAGCTGTTTGGAACACTGAACAGGAGCACTCCACTCTGCAACATTTTGTTGCAGGTCCCATTTGTAAATACAGGCAGTGTAACAGATTTAGGGTACAATCCAAGGACATTTTTTTCCTGTCGAAACATGCGGAGGATTGCACCCGTAATTGTATTACTTCTTAGTGAGCAATTAGTGAGAAAATCTCCTGCATGCTTTTTCTGGAAGCTGCAAAGTTGAATGGTCTAGAAATTTTCCTTTTAAAAATTAGGGAGGGAGGGAGGGAGAGAGAAAAACTCAGGGAGGGGGAAAAGGCTCTTCCCCTGATCCTTTCAACTGGAGATGGGATTGAATCTGTGACCTTTTGCATGGGAAGCAACTTTGCTTGCAGTAGGGCCTTTGTTTCTGGCTAATGTTAGCTCAAGGCACATCCCAGCTGCGCCCTACGAACCATCAGCTGAAATCAGTGGATCCCAGATAACGAAGAAGGGGTGAATGAAGACACCTACGTCAGTTCCTGTCTCTCTCCAGTCCCATGTTCGGCTGCCTCCTGGCCATACTTTGCAGTCTTTATATGTTGTGGAACAACCTTTTACCGTCATCCGGCCCCATGAGAGTGAAGCAATTTCAGGAGAAGACATTGTCAGATGGAGATTAAACGTCTGAAAGAACAGAGACCAGAATTATTTATGGATGGTATTAATTTACCACTTTTCGGAAGCCAAGCAAGGGTTTGTTCGTTTGTTTTTACAAAAATTTCAAACGATAAGGCTCCAAATAGGCTTTTGCTTCCCTTTGGTTTCTCTTGACAGCTATCAAAAGATGAGCTGTTAAGGGAAAGCAAAGTCACGGTTTCTTCACAGGGATGTATGCAGGCATGAATGCATATGCCCGTCAAGAAACCATGGGGGTCCCTGTCAAGCTAGCTGTCAAAATACCAGTTCCTTTTAAAAGGGTGTGGCTCGCACTTTTCCATCTTCCTGAGCACCTACAGTCTCAGGAACAACTGGAAAAGTTAGCTTACCCTTAGGACAGTCTAGTGCATAAGAAAAAAAAGGGAGGATCTTGCCATGAAGGGGGTATAAATCGCACTACCCCCTTTTTGCAAGCAAAGATCACTCATGCCTTGCTTACCTTTGACAGCTCGTCTTCTGACAGCTGTCAAGAGAAACCAAAGGGAAGGAAAAGCCTATTTGGAGCCTCTTTGAGACAATGTCCAGGGTTAGTACCTGCTGTACTATGACAGCAGGTACCCCCCAGGACATTGAACCAGTCGAGGCTTCCATTGCTGCAGTTGCAGAACTGCACATTTCCGCAGTTGCACAAGTGCGACAATTATTTTTTTTAAAGTTTTTAAAAATTGTTTCCCAAAAACTAACAGCCCCTCCAATATGCTGCTTGGGCATTTTGAAGGGACTGTCAGTGGCTGTCAAAACAGGGATGGCAAAAGCCAGCTGTCAAGCAACCTTTCGTGATCTCCTCCCCCCCCCCCCAAGTTAAAGGGACAAAAAAGCCGTGGTGAGCCAAAAATGGCTCGTGATCGTGGTGGGGTGGGGGAGACAAGTTGGTCCTGCTGCGGTGTCCCCCGGGATAATTGTGGGAGGACCGAGGGAGGAGGCGAGCAACCCACATTGAGCCCGATCGTCTGTTAGGCGCACTGTGGGTTGTTTGCAGAACAACCAACCCATCGTGGCTTATTTCCAGGGTGGGTTGTTGAGACATGCGAAAAGCCACATCCTAAAAGAGAGAGAGTTCCATGTGGGCCAAAATCTTGAACACTAACTCTTCCAAGTACAATCTTTCACTGTAGCACGCATACTGTTTGGAAGCAAGTCCTGCCTGAGATTTCGATGGAACCGACTTCCACTGAACGTTAGCGGCTACTCAAGTATCACCAATTGTTCTTTCCCGACTCCTAAGTCCAAAAGAAGCCAGTTCCTTTTCAATGGCAAACAGCGAGAGACTCCAGCTCCTTCTGAAACACAAGGGTTCAACTGTTTTCATTGCCCACCATAGACTGCTTTGCCTTTGCTATACCTGGAGTTTCAATCCGAGATGCATAATACAACCCCCTACAGTTCTTTAAATTGTTCACATTTTCCAATAAATCCTTTGCAACGAGACTACTACATTTAAACATAAAACACTCACTCATATCTCTCTCTCTCTCTCTCTCTCTCTCTCTCTCTCAATATATATAAAAGCAATCTCCAGATTAACAGACTTTCCGGTCCTGCTGGAAAGCAGTATGGAACACCTGCTGACACTTACACAAAGGATCAAATAACGCAAGACGGACCTTTCAACCCCGCTCCCAAGTAAGGCACAGCGGCAGGCTGGTCGACAGGAGATACTCTTCCCCAACTTGCCAAGAGTGGACTTTAATACGCTCCTTCAAAATCTCAAACCGACGAGAGCGTCCAGCATCACGGCTCTGAACACGTCCAAGATAGTCTGCCCGCACAGCGTGAAAAAAGTGGATCTTTATTCTCACGCGCCAAATTAATGAGCCAGAACTGTTGATCCCCCCCCCCCCCGTTAGGGGGCACCTAGAACAGGGTGCAGTATAACAAAGCATGCTTAATTCCCCGGACACAAACAAAGAATCAACAGAACTATTCAAAACGCGTGTCTGGTAGCCAAAGAGCAGAGATAACAGCTAGTGCAAAGGGCACGTGTAGAGATCGTTTCTTTAGTTATACAAGCATAACGCTTGGCAGATATGTTCTTCTAGGACAAGGGTGTTGAACCTTTTTCACCCCGAGGACTGAATTCTATTCTGGATAAGCTCTGGGGGGGGCCACATTCCAGTGGCGGGTGAGGCAAAAGGGGGCAGCCCCCAAAATACCAGCTTATTTCAGTTTTAAAGTCTTAGGCTGCAGTCCTATGCATGTTTAGACAGAAGAAAGGCCTACAGCTCCCAGCATGCCCCATGCTGGCTGGGGCATGCTGGGAGTTGTAGGCCTTCTGTCTAAAAATGCATTGGATTGTGCCTTTACTGCCAGTAACTAACTTAGGAGAGGCATTTCAACCTTTTAGAATGGGATAAAAATGGCGCAAAGCCAGGAAACCATCAGTCGATCGATGTTTGGGGGGGAAGGAAACACAGCCGTCTGGGAAACGCCAGGGGGCTGGGCTGGGCTGGGCACGGCACGGCACCCAGGCCTGAGGCTCTGCAACCCTGTTCTAGAAATTATGGGCAATGTCAGACATGGGGCCACGATCCGTTCTGTTTATCTGTGTGTTTTGTTTTTTTTAAGCTACCAAATTCAAAATGAAAGTCCAAATCTGATCAAATGTATGGCGTATTAATGAAGTCATTCCGGTGCCGAAGACAATGGAAACAATTTTTCCACTCTCAGGACATGCATATGATGATTGGCACATGGCTGGAAGACAGCGGTCCTGACATGAGCTAAGATGGCATCACCTAGGATGGGCCGCACATTTCTGAAAGGTGTCCATGTCAATGTGGTATGCACAGAACATTACAGCAGAGGTCCCCAACACAGCACCTCTGTGCCTGCAGCTGGTACAGAACGCGGCGGCTTGCCTCATTAAAGGCAGCCGCCGGCGTGATCACATCACTCCAGTGCTCAAGGAGCTGCACTGGCTACCAGTTGTTTGCCAAGCTGAATTCAAGGTGTTGGTTTTGACCTTTAAAACGCTATACGGCTCCGGTCCAGTTTAACAAGATCCGCCACGGACAGACTTCTCCTTATCCCATCAGCCAGAGCAGCCAGGCTGGAGTGGACTAAGAGGAGGGCCTTTTCTGTGGCAGCCCCCAAACTGTCGAACTCTCTTCCCCAGTGACCTCCGCCATTCATTAAAAACATGGCTTTTCAGGCGGGAAGATGGGGTGGGTTAGGATTTTAACATTTTATATGGTTTTAAGTGTATTTTAATCTGTTTTGTTTTATTGTATGTTGTGCATTGCCCAGAGTGGCTGGGTACCGGCTAGATGGGCGATTTAAAAATACAATAAATAAATAAATAAAAATAAAATGTCTGTTGTGGGTCCTCACACTACACCTAGAACAACCTTCTTCAACCTGGTGCCCTCCAGATGTTTTGGACTACAACTCGACCAGCCCAGTTCCCATGGCCAATGGTCAGGGATGACGGGAGTCGTAGTCCCAAACATCTGGAAGCCATCAGGTTGGGGAAGGCTGACTTAAGAGCTTTTCTACACAAGGCATTTATTGTGTACTTGTGATTCCTTACTCACAGTTATTTACGGGTTCTTTAGACAACAACGTGATCTTCCAGTTTTGCTTCTGTTTTTTAGAGCGGGGAAAATAGGCTATTATTTCTGAAAGCAATAGAAAAGGTAGCTTCCTGCTCGTGTATTTGCACTATTACACTACAGCACAGCACCACCTAGAGATTATATAGCAGAGAAGCATCAAAGGAAAAGCTCTTTGTGCAGAGCTCGGATCTCAATTCTGTGATGAAACCGAAAGTAGATACAGTGATTAACAGCCTCGTTTAGAAAAGCTCCCTAGAGGAACTCTTGCCTTTGTACATTAGATCACTACGAGAGGGAACTTTCATGTTATATCAAGACTCCCTTTCAGTCTTGACCATCACAACTATGCACAGTCACTTATAGTTCACTTATGTGATATGCTTATATTGTGCCAAAAACAAATCCATCTCCTGCTGCACGATTTGACCACGGAAATGTTGTTGTGCAGAATTCACAACTCTTCTTTTCAGCCGTCGACTACATACACGAGCAAAATGATGCAATTGTAAAGAGTGAAGGAAAGGGCTCTTGATATCGCAGCAACATCAAGTAGGCCGCTCAACAAGGTCTTCCTCGGACAGCCTTCTCCTTGTCCCATCAGCCAGAGCAGCCAGGCTGGTGGGGACTAGGAAGAGGGCCTTTTCTGTGGCGGCCCCCAAGTTATGGAACTCCCTCCCCAGTGACCTTCGCCATGCCCCCTCCTTGATGAACTTCCGCCGGGCTTTAAAAACATGGCTTTTCAGGCGGGAATATGGGGTGGGTTAGGATTTTTTACTTTTAAAAAAACCTCTTATATTGTTTTTAATTGTGTTTCAATGGTGTTTTAATTGTGTTTTATTGTATTTTAGCCTGCTGTACATCTCCCAGGGTGGCCGGCCAGATGGGCGATTTAAAAATAAAATAAATAGTGAAGGACTTCATACACATCGTAGAACAGGGAGTAGGCAACGAGGTGCCCGCTGGTTGTTTTGGTCTACAGTTCCCATCTGCCCCAGCCCAAATGGCCAGTGGTGATGGAAGCTGTAGTCCAAAGCATTTGAAGAACACCGGGGGTTGCCTGCCCTTATCATAAGCAAACAAATCATTTCCAGAAATCATTTGCAGTGTGGAACCATAGAGGGAATGGGAGAATCCATACGTGGGAGAAAGTGATGATCTCTTTGTCCCTGACACAAGAGATATTGCTTCAGAGTCTGTAGCTGCCACCATGCAGAAGACGGAGGATGCGGCGGAAAAACAGTACAACCCGTTAATGAGAGGAAGACTGGAAGAGTGCACAGCGCTATTACAGTGCTATTGGCAGCCATGAAGAGAAATAAATTTCTGCTATTTAGCTGCAAAACATGGAGCAACATCTGAATTACAGATGAACTGTTCAAAAGGCTGACTGCACTTTACTCAGTAGTCTCTGTGTGTCCCTCCGGTCACACAAGGGTGGTGCAGGTGCATATTTTAAGCATGAGGACCAGCCAGCCTCTCCAAGCTAGGACAACTGCATCTCAGAATCAAATCTGACCTTCTAGCCGGCCCAGATGAGATGTTTCCTTCGCATCCAATCATTCAACAAAACATAAACAATTTAAAAGCCATTTAAAACAGCTAAACCCCGCCCCCAGCTCCAATAAGATACCGAGGCCTGATAAAACAACTGACATTAAAATTCCCATCATATGCCACCAAATGCCTGAAAGCAGGGATGGGGACTTGGACTTGGGGACTCGACTCGTGAGTCGGACTGAGTCCCCCCTCTGACTCGACTCGGACTCGAGTCCCAATATTTTTAATGGGACTCGAGACTCGACTCGGGACTCAAGACCAAGGACTCTTCAACATTCCCTGGGCTGTGCCAGAAGGAGTGGAGAGAAGTGCGATTGCCGGCGAAGATTTTATTTTTTAAAATCATTTTCCTAAAATGCAACCTTTCAGACATTTTGGGTTTGGCTGCCTCTGCCTGCCTGTCTGGGGTTCCCAGCCTCCTCTGCCTGCCTGGTCTCTTCTTAACCGGTTCCACAGTTTGAATTGTCCAAGACAAAGGCCTCTGCCTGCCTGCTTTGGGGTTCCCTGCCTCCTCTGCCTGCCTGGTTATTTTGGGTTTGTCTGCCTGGTTTGTTCTTGTCAAAATCAGTAGCAGAGTTTTGAAATAAAAGGACATGTGCCTAGAATTTATTTAGCCACACATCTGAAATAGCCTTATTTTGTTGGGGAAAACCCCCATTGTTTTTAATAGGGACTCGTGGAGTCAGTTTTGGGAGTGACTTGGGACTTGGGAATCACCATTTTGGATCAAGGACTCGGACTCGAGACTCGGGTCCAAAGACTCGTGACTCAACTCGTGACTCGAGACCAAGGACTCTTCAACATCCCTGACTGAAAGTAGAAGACAGTCTTAACCTAGCACTGAAAGGATGACAGCGTTGGCACCAGGCGGACCTTAGTGGGGAGAACATGCCACAACTTGGCGGGGGGCTATCACCGAGAAGGCCCTCTCCTTTGTTGCCATCATCCAAGGCACTCAGAGGAGTGCCTGAGACGATGATCATAGTGTCCGGGTAGGTTCATACTGGGAGAGATGGTCTCTCAGGTATTGTGGACCCGAGCCATGTGAGGCTTTATAGGTCAAAACGAGCACCTTGAATCGGGCTCAGAAGTGTACAGGCAGCTAGTGCAAACACCTGCCTGTACATATGTTTCATTGCACTTGAAAGAGCAGCGTGTTGATAGAACTGATGTTGTGTGGGATTCATGCAAGAAAGATGGCTTAAAGCGGCAGAGGGGAGCCAAAAACAAAACAAGAAGAAAGGGGTTCAAGGTAGGGCTGATGCATTTATTCATACCCCAGGTAACTGGCAGAACTTCCTACGTTCTGATGACAACAAAACAGAATTATTCAGCTTCTTGTTGAAGTTTCCTGCTGAACAGCTAGTGGAAGGCAAGCAGATAATAGTAACAGAAAGACAGGAATTCAGTTGCAGGCCCTGCTAAGAACACTACCTCCTCGCTGGCTCTATGCACCCATGACAAGGCGGACATGAGGATTTTCGTACATGTGGCAAGTGAGACAAAGGATGGGTGCAGGAAGATAATGGCGCACTCTGTTGACACCGATGTTGTGCTCTTGGCCGAGTCTGCACTGCAGAAGTTAGATGAGCTTTGGAAAACTTTGGGTGTGCCCGCTAACTTACGATACATAGCAGGCGGATGAAATTGCATGACTGGGAGTGTTGGCAAAGTCTAAGGCACTTGCAATGTCCCACATATCGGCTGGTTGTGACACTGTGTCCAGTTTTAATGAAAGAGGTAAAAAAGAAGCCTTGGAGTACGTGGAATACTTTCCTTAACGCGGGCCACTTCTGCATTTACATCTTTGGCAGGTGGACTGACACAACAATCCTGATGGACAGCTTTGTTGAATTATTAGAGCAATATCTGAGTTTTGGTTCTTCTCTCCCCCCTGCTTTTTTTTTTTAGCCTTGTAGCAAAGCTAAGTGCCAACAATGCAAGGAAGTAGCTGTTCACTAATAAGGGAAACAGTACTGATGATTTACTTACCCATCTGTCCCAGCCCAAATGGCCAATGGTCAGGGATAATGGGAGATGTAGTCCAAAACATTTGAAGAACACTGGGTTGTCTGCCCTTGTCATAAGCAAACAAATCGTTTCCAGAAATCATTTGCAGTGCGGAACCATAGAGGGAACTGGAGAATCCATCGGAACTGGTACTGATGATTTACTTACTCACTGAAGCCGCACTTTTTTAGCATTCGAAAAGGGCAGCATATCAAACTGGATATACCTGGAGGCAAGCACTGGTCAGTGTCCATTCCGCAATTGCCATGACCAAGGGAATGGGGCTGGTGCAAGAGAAACAGTAGTAGCTGGCAACCTTTATAGACAACTGTCCTAGAAGCAATGGCCTCCTTCGGCTCTCTTACGTTGTGATTGCAAGACAATCTCGGTCTGTCTGGAATTTTGAGAATGTGTCATGGGTGCTCTCACAAAATGGCTGTCATGGGGGGGAGGGGGTGCCCATTCATAAAATGGCTGCCATGGTAGGTAAGGCCAGTCACATATCGCTAATTTCCCTGAAGGCAAACTGGGGAGATTAAAAGAAAAGTAACTTGCCCAAGAACCCAAGGACTAGGAAGAGGTGGGGGCTGAGTTCCAAAACACAAAACCACTCCTTTGAACCTGAATAATGATGGCGCTGGAGGGCAGTTCTTTGCTTTGCAGCAGGCCACCCTCCTGCTTAATTTGTTTTTGTACTAAAAAAAGAAACTTAAGAAATAAAATAAAAACCAACATTGGTAGCCATGTTGGAGACCGAGAACACACTAGTCCTGGGATTATGTCAATGTAGCGGTGATGACAATAACTCTATTTAGGGTGCAATCCTATGCATGTTTAGACAGAAAAAAAGTCCTATAATTCCCTAGCATTCCCCAGCCAGCGAGCTAGGGGAATGCTGGGAGTTGTAGGTCTTTTTTCTGTCTAAACATGCATAGGATTGCACCTTCAGTATTATTACGTGACAACGTTGTCTTGGATTAGGTTGTCAATAATGCCATGTATTAGAGCAGCCTTCCTCAACCTGGTGCCCTCTAGATGTATTGGACTACAACTCCCATCATCCCCCAGTCAAAATGGCCAGTGGGATGATGACAGTTGTAGTCAAACTCATCGGGACTGACATCAGCTTGGGGAAGGGTGTATTAAGAGTTTAGCTCAGTTCACTGGTGGTTATTTTGATACAACGGAGTCATAGCAAAAGTAGTAGATACAGTCATGCCTTGGATTGAGAGCATAATTCGTTCCGGAAACGTGCTTGTAATCCAAAACACTCTTATATCAAAACGAAATCCCCCCCCAAAAAAATTGTACAGATTTTTAATTTAAGCCGTACTACAGTATTTGTATTGCAAGATGTCGCTTGTATAGCAAGTAAAAAAAAAATAAATAAATATTTAAAAATGTGCTTGTCTTGCAAAATGCTCTCAAACCAAGTTACTCTCAAACCAAGGTATTACTGTACTTTAAAGCAAGTTTTGACCCAGCAGTCACTTTCTTGGCCATGTTGTGCATATCTTGTGCTGAATGAGCCATTCCCTTGCATACGATATTGTTCTGAATGGATGTACAAACAATCCTGTCAGTTTTGGTGCATAAAGTTTCATGAGAATCATGGCTTCCATGTCTATTCCAGCCTTGTCATCTGGCAGCCACATTGAAAAATGACCTTCAGTATTCAAAGTTAGTGTTGGGCCCCATGTCTGAGATTTTTCATAATGATGTCAGCAGTACATGGCCCCACAAGCTGTATCACAAAACGAGGAATCCTGGTGTAAACGGGTACAAATCGCTTCCACTACGCTAAAAATGAAAACACCTCTCTTTCTTTCAATAGTCCAGATGTACGTAATTGGAAATGATGCTTTCCTGTTATATTAACAAGCGGTGGCAAGCCTCAGCCTCAGCCACTTCCACCTCCCCTTTCACACCAGCAAGGAAGAGACTGGAAGCTTCTGCTTCCAGTGATCAAACTAAGCACAGTCCCTCGTGACATCCAAACTCAGAAGTGGTTGTTTTTTTTTTAAACTCTAGCTAGTAAACCAGCCAAGATCTAAAACCATGGGTTGATCCTGGTTTGTTCTCACTAACCAATGTTTAAACAAGCCACAGTTTCCCAAGTTTGAGGTCACAGGGAAGTCTGGTTTGTTTAAAATTGGAGGCAGATGTTTCCGATTGCCGCCTCTGCGCATTCTTCCCCTACCTATGCCTGCCACCATGACCTTCCCCGGTCTTGTGTCGAATTCTGGATGGTCAGCCCTTTAGGGCTGGACTTCACACACACATTTCATCAGTTTGACGGCGTGCTTTCCTCAGTTGGCACAGTGTGTACATGCATTAGATACACACAAAGCTGCAGATGGAGGATAATGCTTCATGCATGCAAGCTTATACCACAATAAACTTGTCACTCTTTAAAAGGTGCCATGAGACTTCTTAAAGAAAAATTAAAGTGTTTGCCATAAAAGGCATACAGTGCAACCCTAAGCATGTTTACTCAGAAGTCAATTCCACTCAGTTCAATGGGACTTATTCCATAATATAAATTATTATTAAATTATAATGATAATTATTAATATATTATCATTAAATTATAAATTAAATGGTTGTTATAGCTTTCAATGTTAGTGTTCTACTATTTGATTATGGCTTTTATTTTCCAAAACATTTGTAAACTGGTGACACAGAAATGCAGTTAATAAATAACAATTAAAAAATGAAATGTGCTTAGGATTGCAGCCAAACACAGCTGTCCCCACCCCAATATTGCTTTGGGCCAGCCTTCCTCAAGCTGGTGCCTTCCAGAGCTGTTGGCCATGCTGGCTGGGGCATGCTGGGAGTTGCAGTTCAACACCTAGTGGAAGGCACCACATTGGGGGAGGCCACTTTTGAGTACTTGGGGGGGGGGCGGCATTAAAAAAAACCACTCTATACACACAGTAAGCACGGTCTACAGAGAGAGCAAATGCAACTATGATTTAAGGTGCAATCCTATGCAAGGTTAGTCAGAAAAAAGGCCTACAGCTCCCAGCATGCCCCAGCCAGCAGCACCCTTGGTGTGTCTTATTTAAATCACCCCACAGATGAGTTAATTTAAATATTTAATTTTCTCTGAAGCCCAAAAGGGTGTAGAGAAATGAGCAGATGGGCGATTAATAAATATAAATAATAAATAAATAATCCTGTCACAGAACTACTCTCTCACTGAAGGACCAGCAATGGCGCTCAGTGCCATTAAGTACCCTACCTCCAGGACCAGCTCTGCTCCCTCCAACCTTACCTGTTCTGAGAGCTGACAAGTGACAATCTTGCCTTTCTCACCCCCGCTTACTTTGGCAGGGCAGGGCACGCCCCCTCTCGCTTATCATTGGCCGCAGCCGTGTTACAGGCACGGCCCGCGCCCACTGAGAAATAACCCTTCTCCGCACTCCCCTTCCCTCTCTTCGGCCCCGCCCCGTTCTGGAGGACTGACAAGCCGCTTCCCCCCTCGTCCCTTTTATTATTATTATTATTATTACACACCTTTCCCAGCCGCCGCCGTGATTGGCCACGGCAGCGTTCTATGCCCGCCCCCGTCGCGCCTCTCCGTCCCTCCTCTCCTCTTTCTCCAACCCCGCTCTCCCCGCTGCAGCCTCGTTTTGGTTCCCGTGTCAATCAGCCACAGGGAAAGCAACGAGAGGGAGGTCCCTAGAGCGTGCTGCCAGGGCTGCTCTCCCCACCCCCACCGCTCTTGCCCTCGCGTCCCTCTCCGCGGCCTCGTCTCTCCGCGCGTTGCATGGTGGGGTAGTGTGCCCGGGCGGCGCCCCCTCGCCACAGCGCCCCCTGTCATCCTGGCATGTATCGGCCCTCCACAGCTCCCCCTGCTCCGCTTCCCTTCTCCTTCTCCATCCATCCTCTCAGGATCCAAGATGGCGGCTGCGGCAGCGGCTCCCCCATCCCCTCCTCCCCCAGCCTCCCCGCCGCCGGGGGGGCCGTCCTGCCCCGGTTCGTGGCCCAACTTCGCCGTCGTCTGCTCCTTCCTGGAGAGATACGGCGCCCTTCTCGACCTGCCCGAGCTGCCCTTCCCGGAGCTGGAGCGAGTCTTGCAGCCGCCGCAGGAGCCCGGCGACCAGGGTAAGCGCGGCGGCCGGCCGGCTACGAAACGGGCCTCCTTCTCCCCCTCACAACATCAGCTTGCCTGGGAGGCAGCAACTCGAAATCGGGGGAAGGGGGCGAGTTAAACGAGCTAGGAAGTCCTTTCCTTCCCCCCCCCCCGCACAACAAGGCCCTCCGCCGTCCATCGCCTCAGCAGAGAAGCTTCTCCCCCCCCCCGCCTCCTCCGCTTTACTTCCCTTTCGGACTACTTTGCGTGTGTGTGTGTGGGGGGGTCGACCCCCATTCTTTGAAGGAGGCGGGGCTCTGCAGGGGTGTCTATACCTCCTCACCCCCCTTCTTAATGGCAGACCCCTCCCACCCACAGTGGGCACCCCTCCCCCCAAATGAGGGGAGAACTTCCTCATTTGGGGGTGCAATTGGGGAGGGCGAACAGAAAGTAGAGGAGGTGAGACATGTCCTCCCCCCCCCCCCCGTGTCCAGTTTGCATTGGGGCTCCTCCTTATTCCTGCTTTCCTTTCCTCCTCCACAGTGGGGAGGGTGTGCGCCTGGTTTGTTGCTAATTTGTAACGCGCCATCAGTGTGTGTGTGTGTGTGTGTGTGGGCACTCTAGTCAGAGTAACCTAAGCAAAATGCGGTTGGTTCCCTGCCCTGAGGAGCTTACAGCTAAATTCAGAGGGAAGGAAGGAGAGAAGTTGAATGGGTAATAAGGGAGCTACGCATGTAAATCAGTTAGGTGGAATTAGGCATTGGGCAAGAGGATGAATGGCTAATTACCCTTGGGATCTTTGAGAGACCTTATTGGGGACCTTGCAAGTTCTGTGGTGACCCTATATAATCTGGTGAATAGCCCCATGTCCCTGCTTGCTTTCTTCAACGTATAAAGCGAAGAGATCATCTGCACAGGAAGGGATACATCTTTTCCCCTTATGAAGCTGAGAAATCCTTTTTTGAATTTTTCTGGGTTGGAAGTTCTTCCTGGTTGTTCTCTCCTGGGTGCCCCTCCATGAGCTCCTTTGTGCTGGGGAATGGGACTTCCCCCTGCAGCTAGCCCCCCTTCCAACCATTTCTCACCTGTGCAGAGTCTGCCCCTTTTCTTCTTTGACTGTGTATTGATACTTTAGGTGTTGGATCAATACCCGTTTGTGGGGGTATGCTTTTCATTGTTTGTACCTTTTGTCTGTCCCACAGAAAAAGTGGGAAGGTGTTGCATCTTTATTCCTTTTTTCCCTTCCTCATTCCAGTTCTGGAATACATTTACTTGGATTTGCAGTATTTGCAGATGTTTCATTAAAAAAATAAATAGTGTGACTTCCTACTTGCTTGATGTACTTTTTGGTTCACACATCTTCACTATAAAGAGGAATGGGGAGCAGGACTGGTAAAGAGAGATGGGCGCTGATCCCCAACTTGGTACCCTCCAGATGTTTTGGACCTCAATTACCATCAGCCCCAGCCAGTATAGCCAGTGGTCAGGAATCCTGGGAGTTGTCATCCACAGCATCTGGAGGGCACCAGGTTGGAAAAGCTGGCTTACATGTTGTTTTTTTAAAGCTGGATAGGGCAAAAGGCAGATCGCTGTCCACAAGTGAACTACTGACCCATTTCTGGTAGACCACCTAGTACCTTCTAGATGCTGGGGTTCTTGCAAGTCATGTGGTCTAGATGGATCCTGGTCTGATCCAGAAAGGATCAGCAAAATAGCATAGCCAGGAGCCCTCAACACAGATTAGTTATGCCTTAATTGTTAAGAGATCCTGAATAAATTTATGTATTAAATTTGAGTAAATTTTTAAACACGGTTGTGGACCATGAAGATTTAAGTAAAATTTTTAAAGTAGACCATCTAAAACTGAAGTTAGCCTACCATTGCCTTAAGGTTTTATCTCCCTGGCTCACATGCCATTTCTACTGCAGCATGAATGTTTGGGGTTGATCGGTTCTTCCTCTATGCGTATGAGTGATCCATCTTGAGGTAGCCAGGGTCGGGGTGGCAGAGAAAGGTATCTGTTGCTTTCATATTATTGGTAGAGTGTGTATGTGCATGCATGCTTGTGTTCACTGCCGAGTGACAGAGATGGCAGCATTTCAGGCATATGATCGTCCAGCCCCATATAAACTGCCTATTTCTGGAGAATCTCAGCTCAGTGCTGCCTGTAGAATACAGAACAGCTCAGAACCTGCTGTTAAACCTTTCTTTGCTTGGTTCTAGTGACCAGCCAGACTTGAAGCAACTTCTCTGGGGATGGTAGTTGAGGGGAGGTGTAAAGAAGGAAGCCACATTTTTATTTTAGAAGTAACCCTGAAGAATTAAGTATTGCCTTGAAACTCTCTCTCTGAGCTTCTCAGCATCATTTGTTCAAATGGAGTCCTGCTTTCTAAATGCCTTGGTCATTGTTTTTATTGAAGTGCATTCCCTCCCCCTGCCCAGAAGTAACAAAATGTAACTGCCCCCAAACTGGTACTGTCCCCTCCAAATTATTGGGCCTCTTATGGGAAGACTATTGCTTTTAGCAGCTGAGATTTTGCTGGCACGTTGCATGAGACTGAAAATTATCAGTGGACAGTTTCTTTGTTGATAGTGCTTTTAAAATGGGTAATCAAAATAATTCAAATCTTAAAGCAGCTCTTTAACTGCCTTAATAAGTTGCCTGGCACACAGCTGTAATTTTCAATAATGTTGTAAATAGCTTTTCATTGCTTCCAGATTCTTCATTACTAGTAAGTTCTTTGCAAGATATCAGGGGAATGCATATATCTGATTAGATATGCTTTTGATACACATTTGTTTAAACGGTATACAAAATGGTTCTCTGTTAACTGTTGGGGTATGTAGACACCTATCCTTTAGACCAGGGCTCTCCAATCTTGGGTTCCCAGATGATGCTGGCCTATAGCTCCCTGCATACCCAGCCAGCATGGCTAGTGGCAAGGGATTCTGGGAGCTGTAGTCCAGCAACATCTGGGGACCCAAGATTGGAGAGCCCTTAGACAGTAGATGAAATTCAGTAGCTGAACATTTTATTTGAATATGCAAGTTTGTGTTAACTGTGCAGTGTCTTTGTTATTAAGATGGACCTTTCTTTTGTGAATTACTCCGTGGTTCCCCCCCCTTTTTCCCCCCATCTGCACATTGTTGGGGAGGCAAAACTGCTGTGTTTATTCCATACGGCTTTGTCAGGTGGCAGCATCAAATGCCTTTGCTGTCCAGCTGTCTCGGGCATTCTGGGGGCTGTAGTTCCATGAGGGAGACCAGATATATCTAGATTCATACAAACTACAATTTCCAAGATTCTTTGGTTGAAGTCATGACATTACTGAAAACCTATATATAAACTTGTAATATAGGCTGCAGCCCTATGCACATATAGGAGCGAGTCCTGTTGAGGTTGATGGGACTTTAGTTCCAAGAAAATGTGAATATGACTGGTCTGTAAGGGTTTTTGCAGTCATTTTGTCACAATATAAAATGAGATAATAAAACGTTGGTGTTTTAGCAAATTTCCTAAACTGGTTTTTACTACAGGGAGTACAAGTGATAACTGTATTCTGTCCTTTGGGGATGTGCCACAGCCCGAAATGGAGCATCTCTCAAAAAGCACTGATGGGGGTCATTCTTTTTTGTCCATCATTCAGTACAGCTTTAGAGTGGTGGAAAGGTTGAAGTTCAGTAGTTTCCACTCACCTTAGTCATGAGCTCATAAAGTAGACTTGTCCATTCAGAGCTTTTAGGATCGAATGGACTAAAACTAGAGATGCGTAGGCCTGGGGAAATGGTGAGGGGGAATTAAACAGCCATTTTTCCCCAAAGGGCAAAAAAGTCCCTGGAAAAAAAGTGTCTGTGCCCCCCCCCCCCCATTTTCTCATCTGCACTGGCTGCCAGTCTGTTTCGGGGCCCAATTCAAAGTGCTGGTACTAACATTCAAAGCCCTAAATGGCTTGGGGCCAGGGTATCTGAAGGATCGTCTCCTCCCATATGTACGGTACCTGCCTAAGATCCTCTTCAGCGGTCCTTCTCCGAGAGCCCCTGCCAAAGGAAGTGAGGCAGGTGGCTACCAGGAGGAGGGCCTTTTCTGCTGTGGCACCCCGGTTGTGGAATGAGCTCCCCAAAGAGGCTCCCCAAAGAGGCTCGCCTGGTGCCTACATTGTACTCTTTCCGTTGCCAGGTGAAGACCTTTCTATTCTCCCAAGCATTTTAATCATTTTCATCATCTTAATCAGTTGTTTTTAACTCTGTTATTGTAATTTGAACTGCTGCTTCTAGCTTTGCTGTTTGTTTTTAATCTGTGGTTTTAAATTTTGTATTTATATTGTATTGTGTTTTTTGGTTTTAACTGCTGTGAATCGCTCAGAGAGCTTCAGCTATTGGGCGGTATAAAAATGTATTAAATAAATATTTTTTTCTGTTTCCCCCCCATACTTTCACATCTCTAGCACAACCTCTCAATGCAACTTAGTTTGCAGTTTACTATATGTGAGTGGCGATTGATGGATAATTCTGTAATGAAAAACTAGTTAGTGTTGTTTATATAGTACCATCCATGCACATTGCGCTTTGTAAGGAATGAGAGCGCAGGTCTGTGCCTTGCAGGGTTTACAGTCTAGATAATGCCACATAAGAGACTACAGAGGAAGGAGAGGTGCATGAAAAGTTCTTTAAAAATATCCGGTTATTACTGCTGTGAATGGCCACTGCATTTGAGCTTTACATAGAAATGTGACAGTTTTTCCCCACCCCTGCTCTAATGGGTGGGCACTCTAAGAGAGAAACTGTGAACAACAGGTCCCAAAGACCACAAAACGCGTGATTTCTTTTGGACCTAGTGTTCACAGTTTTTCTCTACACCTGTGTGTATGTGTGGTGCCACAATACACTTCTTTTGTGGTTTTAAAAAATAATGATTCTAGGTTCCCTTAAAGTAGTTGCGTTTATTGCACTGAGGTAGTAGGATTTATTATATAGGATCAGTGTCCAAGCTGTGCACTAAGGGAAGAAATGGGACACTTTCCCTAAGCAATTTATTCCATTGCTTGCCCCTAAAGAGAGGGAAATCTAGATTTTTGTAGCAATAGATTTTTGAGTATTTAGTACTGACTGAGCCAAGGGTCCAGAACTGAAATCAATGTAAGGCAGGTGTGAGGAGCCCGTGGCCCTCCAGATGTTGCTGGACTCCCAACTCCTATCAGCCCCAGCCCGGATGACCAGTGATCAGGGCTGATGGGAGTTGTGGTTCAAAAACATCCAGAAGACCACAGGTTCCCCACCCCTGCTCTGGGGGGTGCTTTTATATTTTTACCAACTACCTCCAAGGAGCTCAGGGTGACATGTCATTCTTTCCCATTTCATCTTCACAATACCCTTGTGATGTAGTTTGAAAGAGAGTGAGTGACTGAACATCGCACCATCACTCAGTGGGCTTCATGGCCGAGTGGGCATTGAACTCAGGCCTCCCGGCTCCTAGTATGACATGCAAGCCACTTCTCCACAGTGGCTCTATAATTTTGAGCTTTCCCCAAGCCGGCTCCCTCTGAAGGGAGTTGGAGTCCAGCACATCTGGAGGGCGCCAGGTTGGAGAAGCCTGTATTAAATGTTCAGTTTCTAATGTGTATTTTAATGGTCTTCTCTTTAGTGGCTTTGAGGAATAACTTCTGGCGGCTGAGCCCACGGCTCCCTCACCTCAGTGTTTTGCTTGAATACTGTCACCTGCGTGTTTCACTGTAAAAACAGGATTGGTTCTCTATCTTTCTATACCTGCTCTTGAAGGACCACATTGCTTCATAAACTGCCATGATATCGCGATAGAGCCAGTGTGGTGTAGTGGTTAAGAGTGTTGGACTGGGACTTGGGAGATCCAGGTTCTAGTTCCCACTCAGCCATGAAGCTCACTGGGTGACTTTGGGCCAGGTGCTGACTCTCGGCCTAACCTACCTCACAGGGTTGTTGTGAGCATAAAATGGAGAGGAGAAAAGAGGAGGATTATGTAAGCCTCCTTGGGCTCCTTGAAAGAGGAAAAAAGGCAGGATATAAATGTAAAAGTAAATAATGATAATAATAATATATTTCCAAAGCAATTGTGAAAAGAAAAAAGCCACTCATCTCTATTAAATTATCTATTTTATACTGTGACAATTTAATAACTCTGTTTTATGATTGTATGATTTAGTTTGCACTATGGTAAATATGAAAACTAAAATATTGAATATTTTCCATTAGGAGGCCTGTGAAAAACACATGAGCTTAATATAAGTGATAGTGTAATTCCATCTTTTTAAAATGTTTATGTTTTAAGTGATAAATATATTCTAAAGGTTGAAACTGTGAATTAAAGCCCTATGGCCCCTATCCCTGCTGAATAGAGAATGTATGCTGTGACAATGCTAATCACATACAGTACTAGGGTGTGTGTGTGTGTGTGCATGTGCGTGCACGCGCACACACACACACACACACACTTCCTCATCCCCCAAAAGATGACCAGGCCTGTAAGAGCTGACCATCTCTTGGGTGGTTTTTATCATAGTCCTAATTTCTCAGTTTTTTGACTGAGCAGAAGTTTACTATTGTTTTTTATTCTATTTATGTGTAAAGGACTATGTACCATTTAATAACTCTGTTTTGTGATTGTATGATTTAGTTTGCACTATGGTAAATATGAAAACTAAAATATTGAATATTTTGTCATTTTAATCTAATGTAAATTTTAGAATGTAACTAAAGGTACATCTTTGTACCTTTATATTTGTAAGGCCTGTGGCAGATGCAAATAATGGAATTTCATTTCTCCTGGGTGGTGTGTCCAAATAGACAGAAGCACAGCCCAGCCCATGAACCTCTGGGTGCTTGATTCTCTTGCTCTTTCAGTCACAGGACTCCATCTAGAAGGAAGTAATAAGCAGCTCACACAGAACTTAGGTACGGTAACTTGTTTAAACTACCATAGAGAGCACCTCTCTGTATTCTCTCTCCCACACCAGCAGTGATCTTTTTGAGCCTTGCCTAGAGTTCCAGCTCCGTGAGGACTGTCACAGCGAGGAGCAGGGGCCTTTACATCAGTTACCTCAAGGGTGTACTATGAACTCCCCCCTGAGAATCTCTGTTGGCCTCCCTGAAGGGGTACAAAACGCACTACTTCTGTTTGTTCTTAATGGTGTTTTTCTATTTTTGTTGTGCGTTGAGTGTTTTACTTTTTACTGTATGGAGCCCTGAATGCTGTAAAGTCACCTAATAAATAACGATGGTAATAAAATAATTTTGCACTACTAGCAGTGGACTGTTGTGAACATTTTCGTGGAGCCCATGTTGTAGACTGTAAACTGGAATTCTGATGTGCCAGCCCAATACTTTTTGTTGTCAAATGGTGACACCACCACCACCGCCTCTCTACTGCTGGGGCCAGCCCTTTCAAAAGTGTTGTGCCATTGAGATACCAATTCTAGCCTTCATCTACTCCCCCCACCCCTTGGTGCCACCTGAAGTAGGTCACTTCATCCTGCCGCATGGCACGGCGAGTCCTGCATTCATTAAACAATTTAGTGTAGTGCAGCCAGTGTTAGGAAAGCCACGTATGGAACCTAGACCTTAGATGTGCACATTTACCCAGTGGGCCTTTCATTTGCCCCTCCCCCACCTTTTTGCTTTTTCCGACTCATAAAAAGTGCCTTGTGAAGATGGGAGTGGAGCAGCTCCTCTAAAGAAGGAGTAAAGGAGCAGTATTTGGCCTGTTGGTTATTCAGTGCACACTCAGACCTGGTTCGCGTGTAACAAGAAGCTACCATGGGTGAATTTCCCTGCGGGGCTTCTTGTCGTGATGGCCTTTTTGAATATTCGGGGCATGGCGGGTGGGGGCGCTGTAGCTTCTCATTACATGCAAACCTGGTGAGGGTGGGTTGTTGGGGTGGTTGACAAGCCACCCACAATCCATGGGCTGTTTTAGGGTTGCGGGTGGCTTGTCAACCGCCCCAACAGCCCACCCTCTCCGGGTTCACATGTAAGGAGAAGCTGCGGCGTGCCCCGAATATTCAAATGGCTGCGCCGCCACCGTGACAAGAAGCCCCATGGGGAAATTCACCCATGGTGGCTTCTCGTTATGTGCGAACCAGATCTCTTATGTCATAGTGGTGATCTTTTATTGACATGCCCTTCCAGCTTCTGCTGGTCTAAATTTACACTGTAAGCTCCTCAAGGCAGGGGCCTGCCTTTTGCTTATGTTAATCTATAAAGTATCATGTATACGGATCTGTATACATAAATGTAACACGCTGCATGCCATCTTTTCCACAGGAAGATACTTATATTTGGTACACTTTTGTATTTTTTGTTGTGCTTGCCTTGTGGCACGGTGAATGTGTTAGCTGTCTTGAGAGTGCCTGTGGAAAGGTGTGATATGAACCTAATAAATAGTTTCCTTAGCTTGATATGAATCAGTCTCCTAGTGACTTCTGGTCAACTGAAGTATGGTTTTGCATAGGTTCGAGGGAACGAACAAAACCCTCCGCCTGCCCCATAAAGCCCCCAAGAACTGTGAAACTACTTCTGTGGGCCGAAAGTGCTTTAGACTTGTTTTTCTCAGGCTGCAGTCCCTCAGCCCTGTGGCATAGCAAGTGGCAGCTGGTGCCCACTGGGACTGGTGGGGCAGCGGGGGGGGGGGGCAGCTGTAGGCGGAGCCATTGCCAGTGGTAGGCAGAGCCAACTAAGTCTCATTTTGTCTTCATCCTCCCTTGCAATGATATCCAGAACACTTACGCAGTGTAGTACAAAACACCACCAGATTAACAGAAGACCCAAAACACAGGTGCAAAGCCCCCTCCTCCACGAACAGAGCCTCTTATATTTGCATGATTTTACGTGGGAACTCCCCTAAACCACCTTCATATCATGGATAACCCATCTCCATGGAGTGAGCTGTAAGAATCACATGTCTTGAGCTTTCCAGCACCACCGTGGTGCAAAAACATGGATCCGAGGCCTGAAACCTCATGGGTTTTTTTTTTTTTTTTACATGGGATCTCCCCCATCCCACCATGAAATTACAGAAACACATCTGTGAATACCAACTCCCCCGTCAGGTATGTGGAGCTCTACTGACTCAGTCTCCACAGCCCTGAGTCAAGCTCCCCCAGCATTTTTCCCTGGCTGTCTGGTGCAATGGAGGGCAAGGTGCCCCCTCCCGCTTAATGGTGGTGTCTGTCAGCAGTTCAGAATAGGGACCTATCAGCTCCAGTCAGGCAGCATGGTGGGGAGAATTGGTGTTGCCATCTCTGCTGTCTCCTTTCCCACTGCTTAATGTGAAGTCCACTGGGCTTTTCACTCTGAAAGAGAGAGAGAGAAAGGATGCCCCATCTCTGTCTCAAAGAATATAGGGGAAAGAATGCTTTGAGGATTTTACAAGCTATTATTATAAACAAATAAATTATTATTATTATTATTATTATTATTATTATTATTATTATTATTAAGTTATTATTTTATAATTATAAAGTTATAATATAATTTTATTTCTATACCACCCAATAGCCGAAGCTCTCTGGGCAGTTTACAACAATCAATTAAAAAACAATACAATATAAAACATAAGAAAAACATAAAAGTAAGATTTTATGGTTGCCCCAAGCACCTTTGTGTAAGTAACACAGGCAGACCTCAAAGAGCATAGCAAATTGCACACAAAAGGGGGAAGGGACCCCTTTCCCCTTAAGTGTGCCTGTCACAAAGCCACGGAACTCATCCTTAGTTATTTATTTTATTTATTTATTATATTTATACCCCACCTTTTTTTCCTGCAAGGAACCCAAGACAGCTTACATAATCCTCCTCCTCTCCATTTTATCCTCACAACAACCCTGTGAGGTACGTTAGGCTGAGAGTCAGTGACTGGCCCAAAGTCACCCAGTGAGTTTCATGGCCGAGCGGGGAATAGAACCCGGATCTCCTGACTCCCAGTCCAACACTCTCACCACTACGCCACACCTTCTGAGATTCTGAAACTTTGTTTCCTAGGGGTGTCTCTGTGACATACTGTAATTTTCATATAATTTTCCCCTCAAAACACACACACACACACACACACAGAATTGAATCGAATCGAATCACCTTTTGAAAATCCCCAAACTGTAAAGTCTGCACTTGTGCAAAAATCCTTCTCATCTATCTGTCTGAACTTTGGCAGTTAGACGGGGAAACAATGCCTGCAAATTTCATCAAATTCTGCCAAGAAGTAAAAGTTAGAGGTACGTAGTTTGTGTTTAAAAACAAACGGAACAAAACCAAATTGTAAGGTTATGCACACTAAGGTCCCATCACCTATTGTCTGAAATTTGGCAGACTTTATCCACTTAGAAGTGGCTATTGTGCCTGGAAATTTCATCCAATTTTGTAGGGGGGAAAAAACCAAACCAAAAAGATTACAGCTGTGTTGCTTTCTCCACTATAGTCTGAAGCAGGGGGGTCTCCAAAGTGCCCTAATTCTCACTCCTTCCCCACAGCCCACAGCTTGGCCTTCCACCTTAGCCCCCATCCTGGCTGCTTCATTTTAACCTGTTTTTCTCTACCCACCCCATTTTAATTCCTTTTTTCCAGCTCAACTTTCTCTTCCTGGTGGCAGCCTCTCCTGCTCAGCAGCATGCTCCATAAATACTGCAACACGGTTGCCTGTGGGCGTCATTCATGAGTGCTTTACTAAGCCACAAAATGCTGCATCTTCATTCGCTCTGGGGGCATCCACTTATGGGGAAATGGCAGGGGGTTCGTCCCTGCCCCTAAACATGAGCCACCTCTCTTCTTGCTTTGGAAACTTAAGGGGAGCTTCCTAAGTGGTTTGTGATATCTTTTTACTAAAGATATGGCATGGGGTAGCTTGCCAAAGAAAAAATGTCCAAAATTCCACTTGGCGTGATCCTAAGCAGCCAAGTGGACCCCAGCCCTAGTGGATGAGAGGTGCTACATAATGCACCGCACCCATTTGCTATCTCCCTGCTCTAAAAAATACAGCATCCCTCTTCCCTGGTCCTGGTAGGATGCAAACCACTCTGAAATGTCTAAGGCTTGGCTTATGAGGGTGAATCATAGAAAACTGTAGAGTTGGAAGGGGCCTATAAGGCCATCGAGTGGTTTGAGCATTCTTGGTTTCCAACCATCAGAATAGTAAAATGGTTGGGATAGTAAACCCAGGAAGGATTTGTGCAAACAAATCTCAGTGTTTCTTTCACAAGTTTCGATAGGGGAGTAACTTGGAAAACATAGGACTATTAGTTTCACAGTGACAAGTATATATATACAGTAATACCTTGGATTGCAAGTATAATTAGTTCCGGAACCGTGCTTGTAATCCAATTTTTTTAACTTTTTTATTATATTTATACCCCGCCTTTTTTCCTGCAAGGAACCCAAGGCGGCTTACATTATCCTCCTCCTCCTCTCCATTTTACCCTCACAACAAACCCTGTGAGGTAGGTTAGGCTGAGAGTCAGTGACTGGCCCAAAGTCGCCCAGTGAGTTTCATGGCCGAGCGGGGACTAGAACCCGGATCTCCCGACTCCCAGTCCAACACCCTAACCACTACACCACACTGGCTCTCATAACACTCGTATATCAAAGCGAGTCTCTGGTGGGCGTGAATGGGGCCGATTTCGGCCCGCTACGCCCTCTCGAGGCGAGCGATTACATCCCTACCTTGTCTTGCAAGACCTTGCTCGTTTATCAAGTCAAAAAATTTTTTTAATTTGCTTGTCTTCCAAAACGCTCTCAGACCAAGTTACTTGCAATCCAAGGTATTACTGTAATCAATAAGAACAATTGAAATTCATCTCAGTTTTTTATTCTGCATGAAGATAACTAATCCACCATTGTTGCCCCCTTAATGTTAATCATAAAGCAAACCTCCATAGAACCTTAGGAAAAGTTCACTTCTGCCGCCCTCTCTAATTCGTGCTCTTATCTCACAGGAGTTACTATGTTCTTTTATTATGAACCTGTTTCCATTATCTGAAATACTTTATATTGTGGCTCAAACATACTTTTGAAAGAAACTTCAGTGCAGAACTACCAAAAAATAAGACAGGGGCTTCTCTCCAGCATCTGATGCCTGTAGACCAGGGGTGGGCAACTTGTGACCCTCCAGATGTTTTGGCGTACAACTCTCATTAGCCCAAGTTGCCCACTTCTGCTGTAGACCTTGCCTTTGGTTTGCCACATGCTGCCACCCATGGACTATAGAACTGATAATGATGTGTATATGTTGCACTGAAGATTTCATAAGCAAAAAGTAGGTCTCTGCCCACAAGGAACTTCTAGCTTTCTGATGCCCCAGCCTTGTGATCCAAAAATCATTCCTAGTTCTGTAGTATGAGTGGCAGAGATCCATCCTTTTAAATTGCCATCCATCCTTTTAAATTGCCATTAGAGGTAAAACTGATACATAGCATGTACACTTTCTCTCAGCAGGTCTTCTATTTGCAGCGTGGGGGCAGCACTTAACGTTAAAGACTGGCATGCAAGTGCAGGAAATGAATCTCTGCTTGCAGTATCATATTTTTTTAGAAGAATACATCCAATCATTTCCTCTGTTGTATTTGCCAATAGCTTCAGAGTCAGCATAAATGCTAATTAAGCCCTGACTCCCCCGTGAATGAAAATATTAGTAGAGCGTTAGCTTGCACAACAGAATTTTACACAAGGCTATGCAAAAGATGTGCTTGCTTGCCAGACTCTCTGGTAAATGAATGGACTTAAAGCCTTTCAGAAGCGAATTGTATGGATAAGAGAGGATTTTTTCTGTGTATCAGCCATGGAAGCCCTACTTAGAACGCCTGTGCTCAAATCAAACTGTCCCAGTGTAGCTTTGGCTGTGTTGCTTTTCATCATTAGAGTAGAATATTTTGCTGGAGTTTGGAGGAAAAACTGTAGACATGAGCTTGTGGATCTGTATAAGTTATATAATGTTTACAACTTTTGACTTCACTTCCCCGCCCCTCCTCTTTTCTTGTTTTCCCCTGCACATGTGTGCAATGTATCAGTTGTTAATTTTGTTAGCACTTTCGCTATTGTCTATTTGATGATATCCATTCTCTTGCTCCTTTGTTCAGGACTTTGTACATATTTCCAGTTGGGTGTTTCTCAGAATAGATTCCGTATGACTGTTTGGATACTGAATCCTCTACTAAAAAACACTTGTTATGCTAAATCATGATATAGGGGTTTATAAAATTCTGCATGGTGTGTATAGAATTATTAGAACTCTGGGTCATTCAGTGATACAGATCAGAAGGAGATGCAAAAGAAAATACTTCTTCACAAAGTGCATAATTAATTTATGGAATTTGGTTCCACAAGCTGTGGTGATGGATCCTAGCTCAGATGGTTTAAAAGGGGATTAGACATACCGGTAATCTCCATGAATTTATCTATCAGTGGCCACTAGTCATGATTGCTCTGTAGAACCTCCATGTTCTAAGGCCGGGGGGGGGGCAACAATTTGGATAGTTTAGGGTGCAAGCAATCCTGTGCAAGTTTAGACGGGGGGGGGGATCCTACAACTCCCAGCATTCCCCAGTCAGCCATGCTGTAGGACTTGTAAGATGTAGGACTTTTTTCTTCTGAACATACATAGGATTGCGCCCTAAGTGTAGCTGTGTTAAAACTCTGTGCTACAGCAAAAGTATCCTTTAGTGATGAGACTACCCAATTGCTATGGAGATGTAGGCAATAGTCCAGCCAGGGGGCTGCACCAAGGGTTCTCCCTCTATCGTCTCCCCCCTCCCTCCGGGCATTTTGGAGAACACTAGAAGAACTCCCATGAAATATTTTCTCTTTTGGAGTGAGTAAAATGCTTTTCAAGGCAAGGTTTTACTTACTCAAAATGTATAGTATAGAAAACACTCAGATATTTTCAGTGTTGTTATAAAGTTTAGTTCACTATCCAAGTACTGTATGTTGCTAGCCCTTAACACTATGAGTGTATAAGATAGTTTCTGTCCAACTAATAACTTTCTTTTTGCTTGTACAAATCTAAGTCATGTATACTTTTGAGGCTGCAGTCCTGGGAGTTAAGCTGCACTAAACAGAGTGGGCCTTGCTTCTGAGCAAACAGGCATTTCATAGATATGCCAAATATTGCAGTTTTATATGCTGACTAAATGATGTGATGTTAAAACAGTAAAATGCATTTTGGATTGATAAGAATGTGAGCATTGCATATATTCAATTCCCCCCCCCCCCCCCGTTATCATCTTTTTCTGAAAAATAAAAAGCAAACCTAGCCATGTTGATCAGAAGAAAATTTTCAAAAACCATGTTGCTGTAATCCCGTTATCAGGCCAACGAAAAGATCACAAAAAAATGTGCAAGCTTTAAAGATCCCCAGATCTCTTCTGCACCTAAGATGTTATAAAAAGCCAGGTTTGGGGGAGGGAGGGGGGAAAGGGTGATTAGATGGTGAAGTCACATTGACTTGGTTCACAGGACATGGCATGTTGCCATGGGTTATTTAACTCCAAACTGCTGTGCCCACGGGCGCCACTTCGCACTTGCAACCCCCGCTCGGGGCTTGTCGTATCGTGCAAACACGGCAAGCGTGGGTTATGCGAGGGAAGGAGCCTACAAGGCTATCGAGTCCAACCCCCTGCTCAATGCAGGAAACTAGAGGAGGGGTCTCCCATCCAAGTAACAACCAGGCTTGACCCTGCTTAGCTTTCCACGCTCAGACATGCTGAGCCAGCGTAAGGTTTGTTCTAGGGTTATGCGAGGGTTGTTTAACCCTCGCATAACCCACACTCGCCAGGTTCGCACAACACGACAACCCGCGAGCAGGGGTTAGATATGCAAAATGTCAGCTACACGCACCACATCCTCACCGTGGCTTAAATAACTAATGGTGGGCTGTCGTGTTGTGCAAACCGACCCATCGTCTATAAGTTCAGGCTAGTTCCAAGGTGCAATGTGGGAAGAGGAGTCTCAAAGGTTTGCACAAGTATTTTGTGATCTGTTGGCTGGCTTAATAAAGTTATTACAGTAACATGGATTTTGGAATTTTCTTATGGTCAATATGGCTTCTGTTGCTTCTTTTGTGGGGCTTGTAGAATACCATATTTCGCCATTCTATAGCAAGACTCTACAATGACGGAGGAAGTTTTATACCACCAGAACTTCAGACTTTATTCTCTGAGGGCTCATTCCCTCCAACTACTAGGCAATACTACCCAATTTGGCTCCAATTGACCTGTTTGTTAATATAAAGACTGCCTAATTTCTCTTTCTGATCCACCAGCCCATGTGCTTTGACCAGGATGGGAAATAATTCTGAGAATACCTGGATTTTATATTCCGTAAAATGGAGGATGCAACCTCCCACCCACCTCCTTCCCAGTGTAACCAGGGGCAGCAGGACCCTCCTGTAACCCCCATATGACCTTGTAGATTCCTCCTCCCACACCATAGCTTGGAACTACAGTCATGCCTTGGACTGAGAGCATAATTCGTTCTGGAAACGTGCTTGTAATCCAAAACACTCTTATATCAAAACGAAATTCCCCCAAAAAAATTTTGTACAGAGATTTTTAATTTAAGCCATACTACAGTACTTGTATTGCAAGATGTCGCTTGTATATCAAGTCAAAAAAATGTAAATAAATATTTAAAAATTTGCTTGTCTTGCAAAATGCTCTCAAACCAAGTTACTTGCAATCCAAGGTATTACTGAACTTGCAGGCAATGTGACTTCACCATCTAGACTCCTTTTCCCCCCTCTCCCCATTTGCCTTTTATAACATCTTGCCTGATGAAGAGATCTGGGGATCTCTAAAGCTTTCATACTGTTTTTGTGATCTTTTGGTTGGCTAATAAAGATATTACAGCAACGTGTATTTGGGGCATCTTTTTCCTGGGGAACCCCCCCCCCCCGGATTATTTATTTATTTATTTAAAGAATTTATAAGCCAGACCTTCATCCAAAAAATTGATTTCATGGCTTCAAAATTTCTAGGACGTTTTAGGGATTTCTTTGTGTGTGGGATGATCGAGAAGAGATCCTGGCCCTCCACTGTGTGACAACCTTTCAAGTACTTGAAGAGCGCTATCATATCTCCCCTCAGTCTTCTCTTCTGAAGACTAAACATGCCCAGTTCTTGCTTGCTTGAGATGGCAGTGAAGGGGATCCAGCGGACAACGTCTGAATGCAGACCTTGCTTTACATACAACCAGCGTTGTTATGAAATGGATTAGGTGACCATGAGCAGTCGCTAGAGCTCAAATCACATGTACCCTTAAAGTGCTTTAACTATCGCTTGAAAATCTTCCCCTGCTTCAATTAATATGCATTACCACCATTCAGAAGTCATCCTGTTCCTGCTTACAGTGTCCTCACACCCCCTCCAATTGATGCAGGAAAAGAGACCCCCCCTACCCAGGATGCTGGCCCATACCGCCCTGCAACTAGACTTGGATGCCATCCTATAGTCATCCTTCTAACTTGCTCCATTGCCATTTCCTTCATCCTCTTCCCTTCTGCAGGGAGACTGACATGGTTGAGAGACCAGTGTGGTGGGGTCAATAACACATTGTACAATATTGTAGAGCTAGATAAGGTGCAGTAAAGGGCAGCCAAAATAATCATGGGGCTAGAACAGCTCCCCTGTGAAAAAAGGTCATCACTTTCAGGGCTGTTAAGTTTAGAAAAAAGACAAGAGGGGACATGATTGAGGTTTATAAAATTATTCATGGTGTGGAGAAAGTGAATAGGGAGGTTTTCTCCCTCTCATAAATACTAGGACCTGGGTCACCCAATGAAGCTGGCTGGAGATTCAGGATGGGCAAAGGACACCCCCCCCCTTTTTTTTGTTTTTTTTTTGCACAGTGCATAGTTAGTCTAGAGAATTTGCTGCCACAAGATGTGGTGATGGTCACTAGCATAGATGTTTTTAAGAGAGGGTTGGACAAATTCATAGAAGAGAAGACCATCAACAGCTACTAATCATGATGGCTATATGCTATGTCCAGGTTTCAGAAGCTGTGTCGAACCCGCATCTGCCCTTCTGCAACCTATTTGTTTCCCAGCAAAACAGGCAGTAGTTTTTCTGCCTCTTTCACTGGGATGTTGAGAATCTTGGAGAAATTTCTCAGGGTGCAGGGCTTCAGTGCTTACCTTAAGGAAGTGGCTGAGGGATGTGTGCTTTCTTTTATTCCCCCCCCCCCTCCTGTTCTGTCCTTGCAGCCTCTCCGGCTGCTTGAGCTTCTTGGAAAGCTCTCTAGAGGACTTGGCCAGGACTTCCTCCCTCGGGGCTTCCCTGTGCTGATCAGACACTGTGGAATACAGGATGCTAGACTAGATAAGCTTTTGGCTTCATCCAGCCGAGCTCCTCTTTGGTCCTTACATTACGTGTAAATGTTGTAAGCACCGTTCGGAACCCTGCTTTATTACGGCACCTACTGGATGGCCTCCATCTCCTGTCTAAACACAGGGGTGTTCCTGTGGGACCTTCTGCTCTGTTAATGTCAGCCTTGAGTGGCTGTGCTGGTCCAGACAGTGTCTGCTTTCCCTTCCCCTGGCTTAACTAGTCAGGCTGGGAAGATGAACAGCATGTATCTCCCTTAATGGATTCAGACAGTCATCTCCTGTTCCTGATGTACACTGACAATTATTACTGCGGTGCTTCAGGAAACTAATTTGTTAGAAGCATACGGTAGAGTCTAAGTGGTCGTTGAACAAGCTAGATTTTTACAACTCAGTAGGCAGGGTCCTGTCAGCACTGAATAGTCCATTGCTGTTGCTTCCTGAGTCTTTGATCATTTGTTTCTTCTTTCGGTGGCATTTGTTCTCTTATGTGGCGGTTTTCACTTATTGGTTCATGTTCCGTTTGTTCACAGTAATTCCCTAAAGGCGCAATCCTATGCGTGTTTAGACAGAAAAAAGTTCTACAACTCCTACAGCTGGCTGGGGAATGCTGAGAGTTGTGGGATTTTTTTCTGTCTAAACATGCATAGGATTGCGCCCTAAATTATTCTCAGCCATGCTGCTGTCCAGTAAAATATCTACTTCTGTCAGTGTTGTACTCCGCACTGGAGAATTCTGACGCATATATTTTGAGTGCTGATTGGCCAGCTCGCTCTTCTCATTTGCTCTTTCCTTTGTGCAAACTAATAACCATATCTTTGCAACCTTCAGAGGCAGGACTTGGATGTTGGTGCTGCACTCTGTGGATTTCAGTATTTCTGCAGGCAGCTGGGAGATGCACCGCAACACCTTCTTCATACTGATATAGTGGCAGGCAGTGGGTTGCGCTCCTTCATTGCTACAGGTTGGGATAGTTGACATATGTCTGAGGAACAGTAATTTGATAAAACTTGAATTACGTGACCAGGTCTTAAAGCATCATCTCCAGCCAGCATGTCCATCATTTGGAGCTGTAGTCCAACACAACTGGAGGACATCAAATTTTGCACTTATTCTTGGATTAGTCTCATCTCAGCCGTGGGCCTGGTTCACATGACGCAATGGCCGACTGTGGCTTAATTGACCCGCGGGGGCTGTTGCATTGTGCTGAGCACCCATGAATGCCAGTTTTGGGATGTGCCTGCAGACACGTGGCTTGTGTCATGTGAAACCAGGCGGCAGGGGTTGTTTGGGGCTTAGGCAACCCTCAAATGACCCGTGGCTTGTTTTAGGATTATATGGGGGTTTTCTAACCTCAAACAACTCCTGCCACCTGGGTTCGCACAACATGGCAAGCCGGGTGCCCACAGGTGCCAGGCACAACATGAAGCCCCTGCGGGTAAATTAAGCCATGGTGAGCTGTCATGTTGTCCAAACCAGGTCATGGCCTGACTGGCCTAGGTCAGAGGTGGGCAGAAAGTAAATCTCCAAATGTTTTGGATTTCAAATCCCAGCATTCCTGACCATTGGCCATGCTGACAGGAGCTTCTGGGCGTTGAAGTCCAAAACATCTGGAGATCTAACTTCTGCTCAGCTCTGGCCTAAGGTATACCAGCCTCTAAGGGCCTCGTTTTCCCCTTTGAAAAATGGGAATAATAATAATTTACATCTCAGTTACTGTGAACTAGAAAAAATAAGATTCTGAAATATCTTGCACATTAAAAGGTAATTAAAACCTACCTCACATGGTTGTTGTGATGCTAAAATGGAGAGGATGATGATGATTATGTAAGCCGCCTTGGGTTCCTTGCAGGAAAAAAGGCGGGGAATAAATATAATAAATAAATAAATAAAATGTAATAATATTTAAAATTATTATATTATGGTAATTGTGCTACAAATTTTAACTTGCATGTTTTGATATGTGGAATGAAGATTAGCCTTACCTAACTGCCTTTGTAGGTAAGATAGTAGCTTTTTAAAGATGAAAAATGTAATACCGGTATGTAACAAAAAGGCTAAATTAGCCTTGAGAATGTGCATTGTACCGTGTTACGTATTTTCAGTTCTACTATTTGGCATGGAATTGTGGACTCTAACACAGACTACCATAAAAAAGATAGAAGCATTTGAAATGTGGATTTATCGCAGGATGTTACAAATTTCATGGGCTGAGAGGGTGACCAACAAAGAAGTATTAAAGAGAATGTATAAAGATCAAGGAATTGTAAAACACATACAATGCAGGAAGCTAGAATATTTTGGTCATATAATGAGAAATGAAAAATACAGACCCTTGCAGCTGATTATACAGGGTAAAATAAATGGGAAAAGAAGTGTAGGAAGAAGAAGAAGGTCTTGGCTGAAAAACCTTAAGGAATTGGTTTGGGGGCAACACAACATCATTGTTTAGAGTGGTCATATCTAAAGACTGTTTAGCCATGATGATGTCCAGCCTCCGGTAGGAGAGGAACGAGAAGAACTGCTTTTGTGTCTGCAAGCTGTTCAGTTTTTTGCATTGGATACCTACAACTTTTGTGTGTTTTGGAGAAAACTTGTAATTGGTGAACTAGCTTTAAATGATGCCTTTGCTGCTGTTGCTGCTTCCCGACCCCTCATCCCTTGTTGCTTTCCTTCTGTGTGGTCTGTGCCAAGTATACTTATTCTCTCCCTTCTAGTCTGTCTGCCTGCTTTTGTCTGTGTTTCAGTTCATTGCCAATCCTCTTGCTTAGGACCCCCCTAAGCGGAGTGAACCCAGTTCTTCTGCCCTCTCTCTTCTGCCCTAAAAATTACATTTTAATTCCTCACTCTTTTTTTTAATCCTCTGCAACCAGCTTCTGACTCATGTTCCCAAATTATTCTCCTTCCTCTCCCCCCCCGCCCCCCAATTCTGTGGCTGACTTCCCTACGTTCCCACCCTCTGTGACAAGCAAATACAAGACCAACTAAACCACTAGCTTACTGAAACACCAGCAAAGAATGTATTTTGACTAGCATGGAGCATTCCAGACTGCTTTGTAGTTGACTCTCCAAGCAAAGGGTTTTGGTTGCTACAGCATTAGTTTCATGAAGCAATGTGTGATCCTTGCACCCTTTGCCAGCTGGGGGTGCAATTGGCCCAGAGTGTAAAGAGAGCTTCAAAACAAAGCATTCTACCGTATTTTTCGCTCCATAACACGCACTCCCCCCCCCCAATTAGGGGGAAATATCTGTGCATGTTATGTAGCGAATATTGTAAAAAAAAACCCTTTTGGGGGGGGCTGGGCAAGCGGCGGAGGCGGAGCAGCTCGTGGGCCCCTGATCCCGGGATGTTATTCAAACCTTACCTGGGCTCGAGGTTACCTGGGCTCGTCTTTCCGCGGCGGCGGCCCGCTCTTGCTCTTCTGAGCGGCGCGGAGCGTTCTATTCCATTTCTGGCTTCCCAGAAGTTCAGGCAGGCACCTGTGATTTTTCCAAGTCTGCATCTGGCTCTCCATCTTAAAATGTTTCTCAGTCTGGTCCCTTTAATTGAAGAGCCCTGGTTTAGGATTTACCTGTGGGTGTTGCTCAGTTCTGCCACCTGGTGTCCACTGTAGTGTAACTCTTGGTTCTGGTTCGTATGAGAGGTGGATCATGCATTTGGAGGTGTATGTGGAGACCATCTGGCCACAGGTGTTGGTACCACCATTAGTAGTTTTATTATGAGAATGACCTCAGGCTTGGAATTCGGGTCTGAGACTGCTGCATCATTAAGCATTGAAGAAAGGGGAATCCGTGTCCTTTCTTTCTTTCGCACATAACTTACAAGTGTCAGATCTTTTTGAAAACCAAAATGCTGCTGTAGTTGTGGGAAAGGGCCTCTGGTCTCCTTGGTTTGTTTTCAGTGTGCCAACTAGAGCTAGGATTTTCTTACCTAATCCCCTGGCTAATGGCACACCAGTGGAAAAGTTATAAGTTGCTATATTTTGTCCAAAGCCCTGTAAATATGTTGTTAGTTTCTCAGCCACTGTCTGGTTTAGGTTTCCGGCTCCTCGTTACAAAGTGGTATTTAAATCTGGCTACCTGCTGAGGCAAGGGGACAGGTTGCTTGCAAACATTTGCAAATGCATTGGAGTTACAGTGACCCTAAAAGCAGCATTAAGAAGTTTTGCACCAGATAATAGCTATGATGAAAAAAAAAAGTTTTTTCAGGTCACAAGGAAGGTTCTAACTGGGAAAAAAGTTTTTATAATTCAGCTTTTAAAGGGCTTTTGTAAACCTGTGGGGTATTATTGACCTCTAATGGTGTTAGCAGCTGATGTCAAGAAAAATGAGTAATTTGTCTATTATGAAAATTGACAAAATATTGTTTTTTCACCTGCTGTGCTCTTTCGTCATGAGAAATGGAAAACAGTTCCTGGATTTAGCATCTGGTAGACATGACGAGTAACTAATAAACCAAAGCAGCATTTGGCAGGGTCACTTTGACCCCTGTTACCTTATCTGCATGTGTTTTTTTTTCACTTGTCTCAATCATTCCAATAGAATTGACCACAAAAGCCATGGTGTTTAAAGTGAGGACCCCCTGAAACACCACATAGCAATTCATACCCCATCGTGGTTGAGGACTATCAGGAATCTAAATTGTGAAAGACTGACACAAACAATTTATGAATTTTTTTCAGTGTTGTTGGGGTGCGTTCAGCAGAGGCATAAACATTAAATTGTTGTTTTCTGGTTCAAATCCCCAAATGTGGGGAAGTGTGGATTCTGGCCAGTGATGCCAGTTTTGATTTTTTTTTAACCTAAGGGCAGAATCCAGTGCCACCTGCATACCAGCAGGACCCACCGCTAGTGCAACAGGAAGCTAGCACTTCCTTAAAAAATTGGAAATGAACCGAAATGCTCAGTTTTGGAACAGAACAGGTCAGTGAAGCTAGCAGAAGGGAGCTCCGCTGGCTTGTCCCCTTCCAGAAACAAGATTTTCAGCTCATTTCTGGGATTGCTCTAGGAAGTGCTAGCTTTGTGTTGCACTAGTGGAGGGTCCTGTTGGCACAACACAAACAGTGGAGGTGCAGTGGCCCCATTGGATAGTGCCTTAAGAAATTTTATTACAAAAATTGAGGAAGAATGACCAGTTTTTCAAGAAGGGAGTCCTGTGTTGGCTTTCTGTTTGGGCAAGAATACTAATTCAACTTTAATATTTTCATAATAGGATGTTATTTTTGCAATCCTCACATTTGGGGCTGCAGGTTCTCCATGCCTGTCCTACTAAGTGACTTGATCAGATTGCTGTATCTCCACAAGTTTTGAATTTGAGGTAATCTGCCAGTGTGGCGTAGTGGTGAGAGTGTTGGACTGGGACATGGGAGATCCGGGTTCTAGTCCCTGCTCTGCCATGAAACTCACTGGGTGACTTTGGGCCAGTCACTGACTCTCAGCCTAACGTACCTCACAGGGTTGTTGTGAGGATAAAATGGAGAGGAGGAGGATTGTGTAAGCTGCCTTGGGTTCCTTGCAGGAAAAATGGTGGGGTATAAATATAATAAATAAATAAATAAAAATAAACAATAGTATAACTTTAAATCCTCCTTGAGCCTAGTCTTTTATCTCCTCATTCACTCACCAGAGCAGGGAGGACACGTCACTGTAATGCTCCTGGCGAGTGGTTTTGTTGAAGTTTATCCATGGTCTACCCTTGTAAATGGAGAAATAGCAAGAGCACATACATAGCATCTCTTAAGGCATGGCATAACTAGTCTGCACTGAGCTCTCCCAAGTATGCTTTCTTGCTTAAGAACGTAAGAAGTGTCTTGATGCATCAGACCAAGGTTCACCTAGCTTTATTCTTTGCAAGAATCCCAGCAACCAGCAGGTACAAGGCAGTTCACAGGAAATTGGCTGGTAGCCCATCATTGGAACACTGTCTACGCTACATCTTGATCTAATACAACCTTTGAACTATGCCATTCTGTGAAACATCAGGTTTCAGATGTGGCCAGAATTTTGGGGAAAAAAACCTTTGAAACTACTGTTCGTTCTCTCTCTCTCTCTCTCTCTCTCTCTCTCTCTCTCTCTCTCTCGGATTTTGGCTCTCCTTGGATGTGTTAACACCTTAAAGTTAACCTTGTGTTGAATTTATATTGCGCTTACCGTTTCAAAATCATTCATTTATTTTTACATCCCTCCTTTGTTTCTAGTTCCGAGAGAACTGGTAGAACTTCATCTGAAACTGATGAGAAAGATTGGGAAGTCTGTCACAGCAGATCGATGGGAAAAATACTTGATCAAGGTATGCTGTTTTTACATTGCATGGTCTGAAATTCTAGTATTGGATGATGTACGATTGCTAGGAAATCCCTGATACTATGGCCAGAAATTGATGCAGAAAGAGTTCTGCATCAATTTTCATTTTACAGGCAGAGTTGACATCTGACCTGAAGAGTAGTGCCTCTTAACATCTGCTTGTATGAATTGGCTGCTGTTTTCTCTCATAGAATACCTAGTTCCGTGCTTCAACCTAACCTTATGTTTAGTTCTCAAACTTTCATGCCAGGGAAGCAGTCCTATTAAATTTTTATCCCAGCCTTCATGCAAGGAGCTCAGTGTGTCATACGTGTGCCCTTGGGCTTGCACATTCCCTGTGTGTGTTTGTATGTATGTATGTATGTAGATGGATATATATATATATATATGTGTGTGTGTGTGTGTGTGTGTGTGTGTGTGTATAGATAGATAGATAGATGATATATGAATGAACATAAGATCCCCATGCCATTCTACAAACTGTTTTTGAAAATCCCATCAGTTTCCAAAGTGGTTTGCCACTCAGTATGTGGAACTGCTATCTGAGAAACACAAGCCAAACACATTCTTAGGTGTATGGAACTAGTTGTGCAGTTCTTTGGATTCACAAATTTGGTGCTTGCCACTAAGCCTACCCTTGCTCTTTCCTCAAGAGGAAATGGGCAGAGGTCTTGTCTCTGAAACCATGTTGAGCTTCATAGCTGCCTCTAAAGCCCAGTGTAACTCTGGGGCTGGGTCTCTCCCTCCCAGCTTAGAGATAGAGATAGATTTCCCCTATTGGGAGTCAGGTTCTGAGGTCCTCAGAGTGCTTCAGGAGCCCAGTGTGACTGCAGGAGGTAACCCCTGCCCCCAAGCTCAGAGGTTGAGGTGGGGACATGTCCCTAGTAGCGGGGAGGGATGCTCACCATGGTGAATGAATTTGTGAACCCTTGCTTTGGATCCTGGTCCAATTCTTTAACTTTAAAAGAAACAAGAATTACAAACAGACCCAGTGAGAGATGGAGCTATAAGTTGCTGCACCTTATAGAATCATAAAATCGTAGAGTTGGAAGGGGCCTATAAGGCCATCGAGTCCAACCCCCTGCTCAACAGAGGAGAACAGATGTGGGCAGCCCAGGCAGTCACCCATTCAAGCACTGACCCAGCTCATACCTGCTTAGCTTCAGCATATGGCCTGCATTATGTGCTCTTGACGCATGTATCTTTGAGTTAGTGAATGCGGGGTTGGGGTTAAAATAACTGACAACAAAAAGGAAAACTGTATTGTTTGAGTTTAGATGCTGTATGTAGACATCAACAGTATGATGCAGAATCTTTTTTTTAAAACCCTCTCATTTCTAGAAAGCGCAAAATGAATGTCCCTATTGAGTAATCAGTTCCGCTGATTATTGTGAAGGGCTTAAGTCTCTTTGAATTATTCCATATCTGGTCTCAGGAGCAAGTGTATTATGCCCCACCCTCCCCATCCCACCCATAGCTCTTCACCTCTCTCATTGGGAGTATTTCAGCAATTCATCTGCTTCTGTCTCCCCCCCACCAGCTTCAGTTCCTTCTCTATTCTGATGGGTATTGGAACTTAGAGCAGAGGTTTGTGGGTGCAGTTGCAGTGATGGGAGATCCCTCAATACTTCATTTAAACATTTTGCCTTATAGATGTGTCAAGAATTCAACAGCACCTGGGCATGGGAGATGGAGAAAAAAGGATACCTTGAAATGAACATTGAATGCAAGCTGGGAATACTGAAGGTATGTCTCTTCTCAATTCATTTGGTATTTTTCTGGAAGACTTGTGGTTTTGGCTCAGTCTTGGTGGCCATGGTTTGGAGCATCATGAGTATGCTGTGGGCTCATGTGCTCCCCGCTTCCCCTGTCATTTCTCAGTGACCAGGTTCGCACGATCACCACAGCCCACTGTGGCTTATTTGTTTAGCCCTCAAACAACCCATGCCACCTGGGTTTGGATGACATTACAAACCATGGCAACCCCCTGCTGGTAGTTGAATATTCAAAATGGCCGCCGGCACGCATCCCACCCTGCTGTGGCTTAAATAAGCCATGGGGGTCTGTGGTGATCATATGAACTGGCCCAGTGTCTTACTCCATTTCTGGGTTACTCTAACTTGAAGGGTTGTCACAAAGAGGAGGGCCAGGATCTCTTCTCAATCATCCCAGTTTGCAGGACACGGAATAATGGGCTCAATTTACAGGAACCCAGATTCCACCTAAACATCAGAAAAAATTTCCTGACTGTTAGAGCAATGAGGCAATGGAACCAACTACCTAGGGAGGTGGTGGGCTCTCCCACTCCAGAGGCATTCAAGGTGCAGCTGGACAGCTATCTGTCAGGTATGCTTTGACCTGGATTCCTGCATTGAGCAGGGGGTTGAACTCGATGGCTTTGTAGGCCCCTTCCAACTCTGCTTTTTTATGATTCTATGATTAACCATAGTTAGCCATGACATCCAAATTGGGCAAACTATAGTTAGTGTTAACCCCAAACCATCGTTTGAAAGTTAGAGCCAATCATAATTTCACGATTCATAATTTGGAGGATAGTCCAAACTGAGGCTTGGTGTACTAACAGCAAGTAAGCGTCTTGCAAATGTTATGGGGGACTATGCAGATATTGTTATTGAAGGCTGAATGAATACTTTGTTTTACAGCTTGCATTTCCCATATATACACTGAGAGCAGAACAGTATTTCTAATGTTCTTCCTGAGCAGAGTGTATACAAATACATAGAGTGGGTTTTATTTCGTTGAACTATTGGACATTCCTCAAACCCTTACCCCTCTCCTTCGCATTTACCTTTATCTTTTCAACTCAAGAGAAGAAACAAGTTTACAGAAAAACAATATCATTTTTGTAATTGTTTGCTAATATGCTGAAAAGCGTGTGAATAATATATTGCATGTATGCTTGAGAGTGTCCAAAGCACTTCATATACATTATGTCAGCAGTCCTTGCAGCAAGTGTTAGCGGAGTCCACGGTTCCAGAGGGTCTTTCACTTAAAAAGCTGCCTAACTGTGCTACTTCAGACCAATAGAAAATACAGTTATAGACTCAAGGAGATAAGTAAAACCAAAACACCAAAGGCCGTTTGCTTTGATGACTGCTTGAGAATATGTTGTAGACTGTGATATGGTAGAAGTGACCTCAGCCACCACCACACCACCCCGTCAAGAAGGTGTGCAGCCTTTCAAATAAGGCTGAAATAACCAAGAGTATGTACCAACTTGTGTAGTTTGAAGGGACATATGAAGCTGCCTTATACTGAGTCAGACCATTGGTCCATCTAGCCCAGTATTGTCAACACTGACTGGCAGCAGCTGTTCAAAGCCTCAGGCACAAGCCTTTCTCAGCCTTTCCTTGTTTCCAGAGATCCTTTTAACTGGAGATGTCGGGGATTGAACTGGAGCCCTTCTGCATGTGAAGCAGGTGCTCCACCATTGAGCTACACTCCCTCTCCATCAATTTCCTAAGTGAAGTCCTTCCATTACAAAGTAGTTTCTTGCTGACATGTTCATTGGTGAAGAGTGCTCATTTGGTGTTTCCTACAGTATTTTGATTGACTTTTTCCTCCCTCTATTTTTTTATAGTACCTTTGTGAGTGCCAGTTTGATGACAATCTTAAATTTAAGAACATCATTAATGAGGAAGATGCAGATGCTATGCGCCTTCAGCCAATTGGCAGAGACAAAGATGGCCTGACATACTGGTACCAGCTGGACCAAGAGCATAATGTTAGGATGTATGTGGAAGAACAAGACGATCAGGATGGGACTTCTTGGAAGTGCATTGTCAGGTATTTCTTTTCTTTTCTTTTTTTAAATCTATAGTTCTCCAGACTATTGTTACTATGACTTCAGACCATCTTTCCAGAGAGAATTCCTGTGACTTCCCAGACTGTGTTATACCTTCTGACCTTTTTTTTTACTTTGTTTGCACGTAGCGTTAACCCTGAGTACTTGTTGAGTATGGTCTGTCATTGAATCGTGGGTTGTTGTTGAACCATGTGTTGTTGTTATATGTAAACCCTGCACTATGGTTTAACTATGGGTTGTTAACCATGAACAACCCAGAGTTCACAACCCAACAACAAACTGTGTTCTGGGATTGTGGATAACCCATAGTTAAACTATAGTGCAGAATTCTCACGTAACAACAACTCGTGATTCAGCAACAACCCGCAATTCAACAACAACCTATACTCAACCCACACTCAACCTATACTCAATCCGTACTCTGTGAACTTGTGAACCAGGCCATTGTATGATAGGATAGACTTATGAGATGTTTCAGATGTGCCTGTTTGTTACTGTTTAGTACTTCAATACTAATTTTTTTTAAAAAAATCTGAACCTAGCAAAATGCTTACTAAGTGGTGGGAAAGTGTTTGGAAATGTGGCCATCAAGGTGGACTGTAGCTGAGTAGGTGATGGGTGAATGCTGTTTGTTGCTCAATTTTGTATGCCCAGGTAATGTTGGTTCTGCTAGGCATGCAGATAGGTCTGAGAAGTGGGTGGGGATTGGTGTAACGGTTGCTGATGTTACCAAGGTGCTGACGGCTCCCTGAAGCAGTGGTAGCCCCCTATGAAGTTCCTAGGGGGGAGACGCAATTGGGGGGGACTCCCATCGAGGTGAGAGCTTGCAGGTTTCCCAGATGCAGTCTATTACCTTTCTGTTCCTCTTCACATTCCTGCAGATGCCAGCAAAGAAGAATGTAGGCAGACAGATTTGAACAGGGGTAGGATATTATATAGGATTGCTATGTTATGAGGTTTGGTGCATTTATTTTTCACCCAGAAGCCGAAACGAGCTGGCTGAAACTCTTGAACTCCTGAAAGCACAAATCGATCCTGCACTACTGAAAAGACAGCAACAGGATGACTCCTCGCGAGAGAGCCCTAGTACTGAAGATGAAGAGGCCAAAAAGAGGGAAGAAACAGCAGCCCAAGGTTTTGCTACTGTTCTCATCTTGCAGTGGGCATTTTGCATTATCATTCGCAGTGCTGCCTATTCTGGGAAATATGCACACCAGGAGTGTGGGCAGGGTTCAATATTAAATGTCCTTAGAAAAATAAAACCAGACCGAGCAACCTTAGTATCTCAGTTTTAACAGGCTGGTTACCTTGACCTTAGTCCTACTTGAAATATGCAAAATAATTTGGAAATCCAAACAAGCTAGTTAACAAAAATGATTGCCATGTTTGCTTCTGAAGCTGGACAGAGAGATCCAAACCCGTTCAGGTAGTGGTTGCATTTGTACAGGATGATAAGCCAGAATTCTCCGGTTTATTGTGAACGAGCTGTGTGCTGGTGCGTGTAGCCCATTCATTCCTGCTTTGCCATTCCATGCTTTACAACTGCTTCTGCATTCCTGATAATGTTAGAGCATAAAAGGAAAAAAAAAAGTTTGCCAACCCTGATTAAAAACAAATGAAAACACTCTAAGCACGTGTAGTTTCACATTTTAAACTCACTTAAATCATCATGACTACAGGAATAAATTGGAGTTTGCTTCTGCTGCCCTGATGCTAAACACATTTATTTGGGAATAAGCACTATTTTGTTGTAGGAAAGGATAATATATTTTAAAAATAAAAATGATAAAATGCGCTTCTCCAGCTGCCTCTTGACTATGAAATGTTTTTTAAAAATAAGAAGAAAAGATGCTGTGGTGAGCAGCATCAGTCCTTTTGGTCCCCAACATGTCTATGCAGCTGGCTCAGGTGCTGAAGCCAGGCCTGTTTGTCACTGCCCCCATCACCTGCTGCTCTCTAGATGGTCATCCCCCCCCCATAAGCTGTGGGGCCCTGGACTTCAGCCCTGAGGTCCAGCCCAAGTTGCATCTCTGTCCTCCCTAAACAGGCTTGCTTGCCACCTACTCTGTACTCATTTTGGCACCAGGCTTTCAAGGAGCCTGCTAGCGCTTTTATGGACTCTCTGGTTTTGGCTTTTTAAAGTTTCAAGACTTGCTTTTATCATCTTATCTCTGCTATTTGTGTTTTATATTGTGATTGTATTTTATTAGTTATATTGGGGTTTTTTGGTTGTTTTTTTTTTTTAAAGTATGCTGCCCAGAGAACTTTGGTTATGGGGTGGCATAGAAATATGGTAAATAAACAAATAAAATTTATTTGTGGGATTTATACCCCGCTCTTCAATGAAATTCCCACGGTGGCTTATAAAATTTAAAAATGCAATAAAACAAGCATACAAATAAGTAAGTGTGTGTGTGTGTGTGTGTATGTGTATGTATACACACACACACACACACACACACACAAGTATACTAAAAAAATAGTAAAATAACTAGTAGCAGGAGCAGCATAAAAACAGCTAAGCCAGACAAAATAAAACAGATCAAACTGAATGGCAAAGGTCCTGAGAAAATGAAAGGGTCTTGGTCTGGTACCAAAATGGCATTAAGATAGAAGCCAGGCGAGCCTCCCTGGGAAGAGCATTCCACAGTCGGTGCTGCTCCACCACTGAGCTTTCTAGCCTTTTGGCCCTTTTTTCGCTTTATTCTATAGACTTCAAGTAGGTTTCTACTTCCTGGAGAACCTGAGAATTGTAGTTCTACAGGGTGGGAGGTGGGCAGGGGGTGTCAGCTAGGAATGTCTCATAGAGAATTCTCAGTACCAGATCAAACTACAATTCCCAGGATTCTCTTGGGGGAAGCCATGACAGCTAAAAGTGGTAGAAAACCAGTATATTTTTTGTGACATATATGTCCTATGATTCTGTAATACCAAAATTGTTCACCCACTGAAAGTCGTAATTGGAACCAGTTTCTCCCCCCCCCCCCCCCCATTCTAGCTAATATTTAGCATCTAGGTGACTAACGCTGGTTACAAGAAATACTTCAGAAGTTGTGTGATATTGGAAAACAAGGAAAGTGCTTTTGGCTTATGATTGTCATAACTTTGTTTTGTTTTTTTAAACAGAAAGTGAATTAAAGGTGAAGGGAGAGAAGGAGGAGATAAAAGAGGAGCAGCCAAAGCAATTGGAAAACCTTCCACCTCCTGCAATTCCAGAAGAGGAAAACAAGATAAAATTAGAAAGAATGGAGGAGAGAGAAATCATAAAGCTGCCAGTTATTGTAAAGCTAGAGAAACCTTTGGAAAACAATGGGGAAACACATACCAAAGAAGAAAATGACTCTTTTAAAGAAAATGTTAAGCCTGTTAAAGCAGAAGTGAAGGAGAATAAGCTAGAGCCAAAAGACTTGAAAGATGTAAATAGTAACATGGAGAAAACTGTTCATGAGCCGGAGAGGATAGAGTTCTGTGTCAGTGTCAAAACTCCCCAGGAAGTTGTGGAGAGAACTGCAGAAGAAAGCGAGAAACTTAAAAATGACCAGCAGGCAAAGATTCCACTGAAAAAGCGAGAGATTAAGCTGACTGATGATTACGACAGTCCGTTAAAAGGACCCTTGCGAAAATGTATTACACCAACAAAGGATGTTTTGAAGGAGGAGGGGAAACCAGAGGAGGAGATGTTCAAGAGAGTTCCTACAATTACCGATGGGAAATTCCTGGTAAATGGGGAGGTTAGTAGTGAGAAAACCATGCCAAATAACAAGTTGGAACATTCCCCTAGCACAAAGGAAGATACCTCCAGCCTGCCTAAGGAGAAAAACGGCATGAGTGGGGAGAAAATATTAGAGACTGTCAGCACAATAGTAAGAACAAGTGATGTTGAGAGAAACATTTTGCATACAGGGAAGGAGGTAGCTGGTGTGATCGCTGAGGTTTCTCATCAGAAAGTGCCTTTGAAAGAGGAAACCGGTCCTAAACGAAAGGAAACCCTGCTTGAGAGTAACAGTTCAGAGGCTGTTGTAGGGGCACATCCAAAAACAGGTGATTGTCTGAAGAAACCTGAAGAATCTGTTAAAGCGAAAGACGGTGTGCCATCTCCCAAGGAGTGTCTAGATAAACCTGTTAAGTCATCTTCTGCAAAGGAGCTGGTTACTCCATCAGATGAAGTGGGTTTGAAAAATAAAAGCCAGCTAGAGGAGAAACCTGATTTACCGAGAGCAAACGCTACTCTGTCACCTGCTTCAGGCCTTCCCTCTGAGAAATCTGTGACTGAAAAAGTTGACACTGACTCTAAAAGCACACTCCCTGATAAAAACAAAGTGTGTGAGGAGCAGAATTCTAAACCACAGAAGGACTCTGAAGCTGAAGAGAGAGAGGCACCCAAATTAGGCAACGCCCAAAGTTCTGTCGAGGAACCTTCGGAGGCTAAAAAAGAGTCTGTGAAAAGCAAGTGTAAATATAAGCTGATTTCTGAAGAAGAAAGTTCTCTAACGGAGAACAGGGAAATAACCTCTGAGAGGCAGAAAGATGGAATCAAGCTCACAATCAGAATCTCGAGTAGAAAGAAAACTGATCCTCCTCCAAAGACTCAGAATGCAGCAGCTGAAAAGGAGGAGGAGGTTGTCAGTGTTGGCCGTATTTTAAGGAGGTCTCCCCGGATATCTAAACCTACTCCCAAGATAGTGGAGACCCGGGATCAGAAGCCCGAGAAAAAGCGGAACGAGGAAGAGGAGGAGAAACCATCCCCAGTGCAAAAGCAGGACAAGAAAGAGGACTCAAAAAAGCAAGAGAAGGAGATGAATTCTAAGGCCAGCAAGGTAAATATTCTGATGAAAGTAGCCTTGAGTTGACCAAAGTTGAGTAGCTGCTAGTGTTTTTCGAAAACCCAAACTGTGTGAAGACACTCAATTTCTACCTGCCTTCTACACGCCATCGGTTATACCAACCTCTACAAATTGAGGCGGCTTTTCATAAAATGGTTCAATTTGCAAAACTTACTCTGTACCCAATATTTAAAATTTTACAGGATTTTGAACTTTCCAGCCCAGAATGTTGTGTCTGGAAGTGGGAGAGGTGGGGGGGGGTAATGAAGCACGGCATGGAAGGCATATAGAAGAAAAAATGGGGGCAACAGAGGGGTAGAGAGGGTGGGAGGGGCGTAGCTCAGTGGTAGAGCACCTGCTTTGCGTGCAGAGGTTCCTAGGATCAATCCCCAGCATCTCCAGGAAGGGCAGGGAAAAACCTGGCTGAAACCCTGGAGAGCTGCCGTCAGTCAGTATCGACAGTACGCGGGCTAGATAGACCAATGGTCTGGCTCACTATGAGGCAGCTTCCTATGTCCGTAGAGAGCCGTGCAAGGCACTGAAACGTCCGCCAGCTGCATGGCGGTGACCACCCAAAGGAAGTGTTTCATGTGCTTGTCCACATAGTTACTAGATCTTCTCCAACCTTGGGTCCCCAGATGTTTTTGGCCTACAACTCCCAGCATGCCCCAGCCAGCTACGCTGACTGGGGCATGCTGGGAGCTGTAGGCCAAAAACATCTGGGGACCCAAGGTTGGAGAACAGTGTACTAGATGCTCCAATAGCCTCTCTTAAGAAAATGATAGAACGCTTTAGGTTATGCTGGTGGTATAGTAGAAGCCATTGGCAGATGGAAGAAAGATTAAAGGGCATACATGATGTAGGACTGCAGCATTCAGGCCAAGGTAATCCGGATGATTGGCAAGGGTCACCGAGCAGTTTTGGGTAACAAGGAGTAGATTTTTCTGTGGAAGTACTGTGAGCTCTTTTCAGTTCTGGTACTCAAAACAAATTCCTGTTCTCAGATTTCTTTCAATGTAAATGTATATCATTTGTACCAGATTCTGGTTGGTGGATCTCGGGGTTCTAATCAAAAACAAAGAAGATCCTGCAAGGCTGGAGTCTGCCCACCCCTAATTTAAATGATTGATTTGGTTTGATCGGTCAATTAAAAATATTCTTACACACTAAAAAGGTAGCCCTGATTAATCGGTCAGCAGGTTTTTAAAAAATGTACAGTAATACCTTGGATTGCAAGTAACTTGGTTTGAGAGCGTTTTGCAAGACAAGCAAATTTTTAAATATTTATTTAATTTTTTTAAAACTTGATATACAAGTGACGTCTTGCAATACAAGTACTGTAGTACAGCTTAAATTAAAAATCTCGGTACAAATTTTTTTGGGGGGATTTCGTTTTGATATAAGAGTGTTTTGGATTACAAGCACGTTTCCAGAACGAATTATGCTCTCAATCCAAGGCATGACTGTATTATTTTTATGCAAATGCATATTAAAAACTGCATGTGGCAATCACCTTTTTATGAGAGAGAATCCTGAAAGAATGCTGCAACACACGCAGACATCATCCAAAAAAGATGCATGCATGCATTCTTTCTTTAGATGCAAATTCACCCAGTCAATCAATTAAAAGTTATATAATGGATCAATTAAGATTTCATTGATCAAGTGACAGCTCTGATGTTTACACGTCCTGTTGGTCCAACTCCAAGGCTTCTGATCCCCTTGTCATTCACGGTAAAGTCACCCTGGAGGCAATAAGGGCCTCCAGTGTGGACTGTGGATCAGGTTGCTTTTAAATGCACTCTGGATCATTCTGACGATGGTCAGATCTGCCCTTGCTTGCTGCTACATGTAATAAAAAAATGGTCCAGTGAGACTTAGGGGAGGAGGAGTTGGAGTTGAGTAATGGCATTCAAGCAAAATCAAATCTGCATGGAACTTCATGAACTGCTATTTGACTGGTTGATGGTGGACTGGCTTGATGTCATCCGAAAGCTATAAATGAGTCACTTGCTGAACACCTGTTTATTCCACCCTATCCCGTCAGTGGAATATAGAGTTTTCTAGATGGGTTATGTAGATTGCCTTTGGAGACAGTGATTGGTTGCACAGGAAACTTTTGCCCTTGTGCAAGGTTTGAAGTAGCTGATGGTCACATGTCTGATTCTGGAAATTCTCTAGGAAATGTTTGCTATCGGTGATTCTGATGTCTTTCTGCAGCCATGAGTCCAGATTTTTTTTTTAATGGAATTGGAACTTGCTGGATGAATGCAGGAGCCAACGGGGATGCAAAGAAGAGCTTTGGAAGCTGCGTTCCTGCTTGAGGAAGTCAGAAATAATAGGCGAAGCTGCTAGTTTATTGCAAGGTCAAATTTCATGGCCAAGAAAGCAAAATTCAACATGACCCACTGGCTCACCTTGGATTTGGGACACCTGGAGGAGGCAGGAAGTTCCAGGGAAAGAGAGGGTTGAGACAGGACCCTCACTGGTCCACATTGGGTCCACATCACTTACCCCATAATCCCCATTTGATCTGAGAATAAAGGAGCTCAGACGTTGTGGTTTTAGGAATGAGTCACAGAGATTCTGTCCTTGCTATCAGTTGCAGTCCAGTGGTCCAATACAGGGTGATCCCCTCTCTATCCACTAGGAGGCAGGTTGTTTGATGGGAAAATTACTCAGCCAGCAACTGAACTAAGAGGTGCCTCCCACTTCCTCCCTAAAGCTAGCCTTTCTCCTGCCTCCACAGTGAATTATCTCAGATTTCCAGTTTGGTCTGCCCAGCTCATTCACCTTGATTCATGCAGGGCCTTCCCTTGTTTTCAGGCTAGGCTGAAGAAGATAGAAAATTTCAAGTGGGAGCCCAGAACCTGTTCTCTTCCTCCTCCAATGCCAGTGTTTGGATTACTGCACACTCCTCCCTCCCCCTCTGGCACAGCCACAAAGAGGAGACTGGAAGCTTTCACTTCCATTTTAGATTAACCACAGCTTGTCCTAGTGTCCTAACCAAGATAAACTGTGTTTAATCTTAACTATGGTTTGTTGAAACAAGCCAGCTACATAAACTGTGCTTTATGAAGCTGGCTTGTTTCAACAAATTATAATTAAGATTAACCACAGTTTAGGGTTTGGACAACATGCTAAACTGTGGTTAATCTAAAATGGAAGCAGACGCTTTCAGTTTCCTCTTTGTGACTGCACTGGATGTGTGTGTGTGTGTGTGTGGCGGGGGCAGGGGAGAGTGTGCAAGCCTAAACTTGCTCCAGCTCATTCTAGTAACACTAAACCATGGTTTAGCATTAGGTCCAAATACAAACATTGTCGTGCCTAAAAGACATTGTATAAACTGCATACGGTTGTTTGCTTTTTCAGTCAAATGTAAATCGGAGGAATGCATCATGCCACATGAAAGTAATTTATCTGAAACGCTCACCCATGCTGTAGTTTTCTGTAAACTATTCTGAAGTATTGAGACTGGGGTTTTCCTTATCACTGGATTTCTAGGCCTCACAGCGAAGTAAAGTTCGATGGGCTGGTACTCGAACTCGTGGCAGGTGGAGATACTCGAGCAATGATGAGAGTGAGGGTTCGGAGAGTGAAGAAGGCTCTGAGGAGGAGGAGCAGGAAGGGGAGGAAGAAGAACCTGCACCTGCTGATGATGACGAGCCGTGCAAGAAGTGTGGCCTCCCCAATCACCCAGAGCTAGTAGGTTCTTGTCTTTGAGAATGGTGAAGCTAGAAAAGCCTATCTTACGTACTTTACAGAGATGCTACTCAGTTTGGACATCATTCCAGACTGAGTCTAAAGGAAGCTTTATGATTTGGCGTGATGTCTGAATTGGCCATAATAGAATACGTAGAGTTGGAAGGGGTCTATAAGGCCATCGAGTCCAACCCCCCTGCTCAATGCAGGAGAACAGATGTGGGCAGCCCAGGCAGTCACCCATCCAAGCACTGACCCAGCTCATACCTGCTTCGCTTCAGCATGTGGCCTGCATTATGCGCTCTCGATGCCACCTGCAGTTCATAGTTTGTGATCAGCCAGTATACCAGGATCAGGAACCATGATTTGAAGTGGGTGTGGAAACCATGCTTTGGCATGAAGCCTGAATAAACGAACTACAGTTATGGCCATCAGTCCATCTCCACAGGCTGCTCCACCTTGAAGGCAGGGTAAACTTGTGACGCTGACTGCTAAGAGGATGGAAAATTAAAGCAGACAAGCAGTTCTAAATCATGGTTTGCCTGTTCAACATTTGGGAGCTCAAACCAGGGAGTGGGTTCTAAACTATTACAGTATGTATGAATTTATGAAATTTTCATCCTGCCATTCCAAGGAGCTCTGGGCAGCATACAAAGTTCCTTCCTTTTATCCTGTCAGCAGTCTGGCAATATAGTTTAAGCCAGGGGTGGGGAACCTTTTTCACCCCAGGAGCCGAATTTCAATCTGAGAGTGGTCTCAAGAGTCTGCATTCCATCCGTGGGCAGGGCCAAGGGCAGAGTGGGTGGGCCCAAACTGTGATTCTTACCAGTTTTAAGCCATTCAGAACTAACCAGGGCAAGCCTCTGTATGTCAACTCAGAAGTAAGCGGGACTAAATCACTCACCAACACTTTCAAATAGCGCCCCAAATTCCAAGTCTCTGCATGGTTACTCAGAAGTAAGCATGAACAGTGTGTCTACTCATGAGTAAGCAGGATAAGTCTGCATGTCTTCTCAGAAATAAGTACGACTGACTCATTCAGCATCACTTTCAAATAGCATTCCAAATACCAATCCTCTGTATGTCTACTCAGAAGTAAGCATGAGCAACATGTCTACTCAGAAGTAAGCAGGACAAGATCAGCAGCTTCCTCCCCAGGCCCTGCCCCTCTCCCTGGCAAGGCCTGTGGCTCACGCTGGCTCAGCTTGTCTGAGCGTGGAAAGCTAAGCAGGGTCAGGCCTGGTTATTACTTGGATGGGAGACCCCTCCTCTAGTTTCCTGCATTGAGCAGGGGCTCGGACTCGATGGCCTTGTAGGCTCCTTCCAGCTCTGATCTATGAAATAAAAGCTCTTATCTCTGATCAACAGCTGATCAGAGATAAGGATTTTTTTCCTCTGAGTGCTGAGAAAGGGTGCCTTTTCAGAGCTCTGCAGGTAAAAGCCCTTATCTCCAATCAGCTGCCCTTTCAAGTCCCATTGATGTCCATTCCTCTTCCATTGAATTAATGTAATTTAAAGGGGCTTAATTTTGGCTGGATCATGCCCCCCTGTGTTTTCCAGCAAAAGCAACACTTAGTCTGCTTAGGTGATCAGTATAATTTCAGAATTTTGGATGCCAACATATGGAAGGAAGATGCACCTTGATGTGTTTTACAGTGTGGGTGCAAAGGCACTTTGACACTTTGGTTCATTTCCGCAGATTCTCTTGTGCGACTCCTGCGACAGTGGCTACCACACCGCATGTCTTCGACCCCCACTGATGATCATTCCTGACGGAGAGTGGTTCTGCCCACCTTGCCAACACGTAGGCTTTGTCTTTACTCCTTTTCCTTTACATTTTTTCCTCTCCTCATTCAAACCCTGAGTGGTGGTCTGGTTATGGAAAGGAGTCCTCCCTTGATGTCTCCTCCTCCTTTTAATTTGGGGCTGGGGAAAGGTGTATGTGTGTGTAAATATAGGCTGGGCAGAGCAATCCTGTGTAGGCCTACTCAGAAGTAAGTCTCATTGAGTTCCATGTAAGCATGCATAGGATTGCAACCTTAAATAGGTATTTTGTTGTGTTTCTGTGGGGTCAGATACGGTATGTGGATTGGCTTTGGAGTTCAGAACTTTCCTCTGCTTGTACTTGAGTTTCTTGGGTGAATTACTTGTCTTTTGACTAGCCAGGCCCCCACAGTAGCATTGTATGACTAGCCACATCTTGCATCGGAGCCATTTTTTGGTGGTGCCCACAGCAGTTTCTCAAATTCCCAAATGTGCCCATGGGTCCAAAAAGGTTGGAGACTCCTCCTGTGACCTGTAGAAATGATACAAATTGAGCAAGCCTGCACAATTTTTTTTCATATTTTATTCTGCAGTTTTTGCAGTGTTGCGTCATTCTCCTTTTGCTAGTAATGGGAGGGTCAAGGGCATTAAAACTTGGCCCCAATTAATGAATATCTTCAGTCACCTCAAAGCCAACTCCTGATCAGTATTGTTGGACCACCCAGAGTTCTCTTGTTTTTCTATTCTCTCCCCCCCCCCCCCCAGAGTTCATAATATTTTAAACCTATGATATACCTTCACTCATCTAAAACGTTATAATTACTTATTAGGATAATAAAGTTGGAATATACCTGAAAGGTAATCTAGTCCAATTCCCTTCAAATGCTAGAAATCCACTGCTGCAGCATCCCTGATAGTGGGCATCCAGCCTCTGTGTGAGATTTTCTAACAGAGGAGAGTTCGCTACCTCCCGAGGCTTCTACTATGAGGAATTCACCAAAATCTGGGTTGGGTGGAAGCTGTGGGGGCTACAGCTAGTTGAGCTCCCACCTTTGTACATGTAAAGTTAGGGCTTGTTTATCTTTTTTGTCCAAATTACTATTGTTTTGCATTTATTTACACTGAATTGCATTTGCCATTCTATTGCTTAGGCGCCGATTCACCCAATTCAGGGAGAGCTTTTAAAAAAAAATCTCTTCACAGTGTATTTGGGATTGTGCAGTCTTGAGTAAAATGCAAATAGGGCCACCTTTACACTTGGCCGCTTTAATGCGTTACCTGGTTCCACTTCATTTTTCTCATTTAAACACCACTGCTGTTGGGAAAGATCATCAAGGAGCCCTGCTGTTGACTTCCCTCCATTATGAAAACTGTCCATTTATTCCTTCCCTTCTGTTTCCTTTCTTTTAACCAGTTACTGATCTGTAAGAGAAAATATCCTCTTATCGCGTGACTGCTAAGTTTCCTTATGAGCCTTTGGTGAGGGACTTTTATCAAAAGCTTTTTGAGAACCCAAGTATACAATGTCCACAGGGATCGCCCCCTTCAGCATGTGTGTTGACACCCTGAAAGAATCCTAAAAGGTTAGTGAGGCGAGGCTTCCCTTTTCAGGAGCATTGCTGAGTCTTCCTCAGCAAGGCTTCTTTTTCTATATGTTTAGCAGATCTAATTGTACTACTTTCCACCAAGTTGCCCAAGGCATACGTTAGGCTTACACATCTGTAATTTCCTGGATTCATCCACTGAGCCTTCTTTAAAGGCTGGTGTTATGCTGGCTATCTTCCAGTCCACAGGGGATTAGGACTTGTTTTAGTGACATTACCTATTTTGAGTTCCTAGAACTGTCAGGTGAATGACTTGCTATGTGTGAAGGGGGCAGTTCCGTGCTGTTGTCTGTTCTAAACCATCATCCTTTTGTCGCCTCCAGTTTCCAGAGATGGAATTGAATAACTTAATTTAGGGGAGGGGCCATAGCTCAGTGGTAGAGGACAAGGTTTGCATGCGGGAAGGTCTCAGATTCAGTCCTTGACATCTCCAGTTAAAAGGCTCAGGTAGCAAGTGATGTGGAAGACCTCTTTCTGCCAGAGAGCTTAGAGAGCCACCGCCAGTCAAAGTATTGGGCTAGATCAGTGTTCTCCAGCCTTGGGTCCCCAGATGTTTTTGGCCAAAAACATCTGGGGACCCAAGGCTGGAGAACACTGGGCTAGATGGACAGATAGCCTGACCTGTTATAAACTGCTTTCTTAATTGCTGACTTTTATATTTCCAAAGGGGGAGCATCTGTAGCTTTCCTAATCCAGCACACTTTGCTGTGACCTGAGATCTTTTTGCACCAGAGTCCAACCCAACAGTGCAATCCTAAGCATGTTTACTTGGAAAGTAAGTCCCACTGTATTCAGTGGGCTTATTCCCAGGTATGTGTGCATAGGATTGCAGTCTTAGTTTCTCTGCAGTTTCTCTTCAGAACTCCTTTTACGCCTTTGTCATCTAGCAATCTTATTACCTCTCTGCTGGCTTCCCACTTCTAATACCAAAAGAAATGTTTGTTAATTGTCTGAGTATCTAGCAGTTTGCTCTTAGATTTCTTGGCTTGCCTTTTTGATGAAAATGTACATTTGGTTTACCAGAGTTTAAGTCTCTGGGTGGAATCCAGCACTGCTGTTCTGCTCACAGATCTAGCAAATTACTCAGATAATGGAAGAGATGGGGAGAAGATTTTTCTCTGATTTCCCCTTTCCTGAGCAGCCTTCCACGCTGTTCTGGAGGGTCCCTCAACCCCGCTGAGCAGATTTTCACAGGGTGCAGGGGGAATTGGCAAAATCGCCTCCCTGTCTCTTCCATTAGCAGAGGCATCTGCTGCACCAAAAAATCAGCTCCACCCTCTGCTACTCTCTTCTGGGGATGTGATTGTGTTTATTTCCTAATCCATAGCACATGTTTTATTTGAGCCTTTATGATATTGTTTGTAAATAACTTTCAAGCTTCCTGAATGAGTTTAACTTTCCTAATAACATTTTTTCCGGCTTCCTTTTAACTAACCCTTTCGTTCATGTGAGAGATCCCTTTTTTAAAGTAGTCATCAGCATTTTGGAATTTCTGGGTCATTTTCCTGTTCCACTTGTTGAATTTGATCACATCGTGGTCACTGTTTCGAAATGGTTCAGCCATATTTAAGTCTTCCATATGGCTTAGGATTAAAGTCACCTCTCCTCTTAAGCTCTAGAACTAAGTGTTCAAAGGCTCAGTCACTGATGGTATCTAGAAGTTTGCTGCTTTATCAAGTGAAGTGTTTATATTTTCCCATTTAGTTTGCAGGTAGTTAAGGTTGTTTAGTATTACTGTACTTTGCCTACGTAATTTCTTCCTTTCTTTTCATCCCAAGATCAATACAAAAATTTGGTCTCGTGGGAGCTGATGATGCTTTTATATGGTTGCATTGCTGCAATGGCTTGTAATTTCTACACATAATGATTTCTGCAAATAGCTCTGCCTTCTTTGACATGCAGTGTAAAACTACTTTCTGTACAGTCTGTCTTTTCTGTCTCATATCCAGAGATAACATTCATCCTGATTTTCCACAATACTTCCAGGTTTATTATAAGCTCACTATATATTCTCCTAGTACCAGACATTCTGACACCAATTGGGCATTGAGGATTCTAGCATTTGCACAGATATTCATGGTCCTTATGTTTGTGTGGTATCTGTCATTTTCACATCATATAGGTCCTGTGCAGATGTAATATTCCTGATTGCTTACCTGTGGTCCTTGCCCCTCTGTTCTGTGTTGCAAATTTTCTCCCCAGAAGCATTAAACCGTGACTACAGCTAACCTTAGTTCCCTGCTAAACCAGGAGTCCAAGCTGGATTCAAGTCCTGATTAAGCAGGAAGGAACCCTTATTAGCCTTAACTGTGGTTAACCTACTGACATAATACTTAACCACAGTTAAGGCCAGGAGGAATTTGCTCTCTATCCCCTGTTGGATAGCTCAGTTGTCGAGTACCTGCTTTGCGTGCAGCGGGTCCTAAGTTCAATCCTTAACATCTCCATGTAGGGCTGGAAAAACTCCTGCCTGAAGCCCTGGCTTCCTTGTTTGCACCTTGAAGTCCTTCCTTCTGCTACTGTTTGATGCCTGGACAACAGTCAGGTTCTGGCTGGCCATAGCGGCCATCATACTGAAGAATGTCCTGTTAGGAAATTGGCTGCGTAAAGGTGTTTGTGATGTCAATGTTAATGCTTTGTTTTGGTTTATCCCCATAGAAATTACTCTGTGAGAAGTTAGAAGAACAGTTGCAGGATCTGGACGTTGTCTTGAAAAAGAAAGAACGCGCAGAGCGAAGGTATCAAAGCATCTCATTCATTGGCCAAAGGCTTAGCAGCCCCCATAAACACACAATACTTGCACACAAGTGAGACAGTACCATCATTTGAGCTACCGTAGTTAGCCTTCTGCCCAGCTGTTCCATGTCACACAGGTGGAAGGTGGAAAAGTGCAAGCCATCCATTTTATGGGAGCATGGTGCTTTGACAGCTGTCAAAGCTCAGGCTTCCTTTTAAAATTGGTTTGTTTGTTTTTTACAGGGCTAATCAGGGTTTTGACAGGGACATAGGCATATATACGTAGGCATATGTCCCTTTGGGAAAAAAAACCCTGATTAGCCCTGTCAAAAAACCTGCTTTAAAAGGAAGCTGGAATTTGACAGCTAGCTAGCTGGAAAAATTCCGTGCTCCCGTAAAAGGGTGTGGCTTGCATTTTTCCACCTTCCCGAGCACCTAAAGTGGCGGGGGGAACTGAGCCAGTGACGGTCGCCCCAAAGTACTGCTTGGGCACTTTTGAGGTGGCTGGCAGTGGCCCGGGTGAGCTTGGCAAGAGCAGCAAGGGTTTTTTCCCCACTCTAGCCAAGCGGCTCGCTAGCCGCTTTCAGGTACCCACCATGGAGTCAGTCACCTGGTTTCGAATGACACGACAACCCATTGTGTGTACAGCAACCCCTAGAACAAGCCATGGGTTGTCAGTGTGGCTTGTTGCCCTCAAACAAGCCACCCTACGGGAAGCAGTCCACATTCACATGACACGACAACCCACCGTGGTTTTTCACCCACAGTGGGTTGTCGTGTCATGTAAACCCTGTCACTGTGTGCCACAAATCAATATGTGAATAAGTGTGCAGGCATTCGAATTGACTTCTATGCAATACTAGAACGTGCACATCAGCAGGAATACCGACCATCCCAGGCCTTCCTCTCTTACATACGCCTAAGATTCTGGCAATGTTGTGGTTATCTAGTAAGCTTGCATACAGCTGATAAAGAATTGTCCTGAAGCCAATGCCATTGTGTGGCTTTTCTTAAGGCCAGCTGTGGTGTCTGTTCTGCAGGAGGCATGAAGGTCACAGCACTGCAGGGTTGAAAGGGCAGGGTGGTGCTTGATCACAGCACACCCACATTATGCCAATGTGAAAACTTTGAATCCAGAGTGTGAAGGGGGCAGTTCCGTGCCGACTGCCGTACCAGTGGCATCCTTTTCAGGGTTGGATTGGCTCAACGTGTCTCTTTTTACTTCATTTGGAGGTCAGGAACCTTCCCATCACTGAGAAGTTAATTTTAACTGAACAGTTAAAAGTATTGGCGAGCTAACTGAAATTGGTTCAGGTGCTCACCTGAGCCATCTAGGTATTACCAGATATCATGGATAGATGTTTTATTACTACGTTGTTTTTCCACCCTGACCCAAGGGGACCAAGATAGGTAACAGTACCTCAGACATAAAGATGGCAAATGGGTCCTTCTCCAACAAAGCTCCTACATTTAAAACGTATGATTTAAAACATTGTTCTATTTTACTATGTTTTATATTACTTCTGTCGTTAGACACCTTGAAATTGTATTGGAAAGGCAGGATATAAATGTTTTCCATAAATAAGTATAAGGAAACTGTGGGAAAGAGAAAAAAGATACATCAACTCAGCTGTGCAGATGATTCCACGGAAGTTACTAGCCATACATTGTATAGTAGCCCATGCACCAACATGTCTGTCAGGTCTGACACAGATACAACACTGCCCAATTAGCTAACGATGGTTGGAGATGGGGAATGCTCCATTGGCCTGTGAGGCTTCCCCCTTGAGCTCACATGCTCTTTCCCCATTCCCTTTCATTTCAAAACCAGCCATGGTTGGCATGTTCTCTGTACTGACATTTTTGCCAGAGTTCGTCCCAAACCAATCTGCGAGCCCTCTTAGTACCATGGTTGCAAGAGCTAGCCATGGGAGGCAGCTTTTTAAAAAGACTGACACAACCTTGTTTAATGTAAAGAGGCACAACGGAGCAGGGGAAACGGGGAGAAGAGGTTACAAGGGAGTCAGCAGATACTGTGAAGACTGTGTCACCTTTTTTGTATCTCTTTTTCTCTCCAAGGAAGGAACGCCTCGTGTATGTGGGTATCAGCATCGAGAATATCATTCCTCCACGAGTAAGTGAAATGGACCCATTGACAAAATTCTTTTTTTGTTTTGTTTTCCGGTGTAGAGCCAGGGCTTGGATGTACTTTGTGCTGAAAGCAATCAAAATTCTGCCCCAAGAAAAGCTGAATCTGCAGTATGCATAAATTGAACAAATCAAACACATTTGCATACATCTGCTCATTTTGCCTGATAAATTCTGCTCCTGATGTGGAGGGGCCAGGGCACTAAGACCTGGCTCCCTGACTACAAGAAATCCAATGTTGTCTGTGTCTCTTTTTCTTCCCCCTTCCCTCTGCCTACGGCTTACTGCATGTGTACATTTGTGAGTGTGTCTTTGCTGCTGTTATGAGTTTGCCGTTGTTGTCAGAGTCTCCATCTTGGCACTTACTGGGTTGCATCCAGTGTTAGTCCTACTTCGGGTAGACCCATTGAAATGACTGGGACTTAAGTTAGACTGACATTGGATGCGACCCTATGTTAGACAAACTGGCCATTTGTGAGGAGTACCTGATCTAGACACCGGGCAGGGGTTTGGCTGTGGAGCTGTGCCTCTCTTTGCAGAACAGGCTGTTTCCAATGAAAATGGGGGGTGGGGTGGGATTGTGCGCTGAGCTTGTACATTCTAGGCGCAGAAGGAGCCTTTTACATCAGCCGTAGCTGTTGCTGTGCTTAATCATTGCCTGCCTTTAAACAGGAGCCTGAAACACCTGAAGGTGTGGATGAAAAGAAGAAAGATTCCAAAAAATCAAAGGCTGAAGCTGCTTGAGAGGAGATCGACTAGGCAGCGGAAGTGCATCAGCTATAGGTAAGTGACTTCTTTGGTTCTTCTGCATGGACCTAAAACAGTGTTCTCCAACCTTGGGTCCCCAGATGTTTTTGGCCTACAACTCTCAGCATGCCCCAGCCAGCTACGCTGGCTGGGGCATGCTGGGAGTTGTAGGCCAAAAAACATCTGGGGACCCAGGGTTGGAGAACGCTGACTGAAAAGATGCTGTGTCTACAGTTGGGCCTGTGTAAGTGGGGAGCCCTTTGTCTGAGCTGGGGGGGAAAAAATTGAGGGTGGGAAGGAGGGGGTTGTCTTAGCAATGGAGGGAGGCTGACTTCAGCTCAGCCTTCTTCATCCTCGGAGCCTTGGGAGGCTGGACGTCAGCTTAGGAGAAGTGTGCAGTCTGAGCCAAAGCTTTCTCCTCCCTTGCCCACGCCCATGTTTGCTTCAGCAGCGGAAGGAGGCCAAGGGGTAGAATTGGGCCCGGACAAAGGGCACACTTCATTCAAGACCGAGCCTTTGTGCCACAGCAAATTATAGGGTTGTCCCACGCAGCCTGCTTCCACTCCCAAAGCGATCCCTGGGGCCGACTGGGCTCAGACGTGCTGTGCTGGGCAGAGTGCTGGCGCCTTGTGCCGCAGGGGTGTCGAACGCCTTTCAGCCTGAGGGCTCTCGGTAGCCACATTCCAATGGGGTGGGGCGAAGGCAAAAGCAGCAGGGCCAGAAAACAAACGAGCCCAGCCTATTTTAGCTTAAAGCTTTTACTGCCTGTAACTTAGCTTAAAGGAGAGGCATTTAAACGTTTTAGGATGGTGGGGGGGAAACCATGCAAAGCCAGGAAACCACCAAATGACTGGCGGTCAGGGGAAGGGGGCGTGGCCATCAGAGGAACCCCAGAGGGCCCACGGTCCTGAGGTTCAACACACCCCCCCATCCCGGTTCTACTTGCCACAAATATTTCCCAGTGGCATGAAGGCACATGCACAACTTTTGCAGTTTTGGGCGTAGTTGCAGTATCATTTTGATGTCCCCACTATGTTTCTGCAGAGGTGCATGGAAGCCCTCTCCTACCCTGCAGAACTTTCCAGCTTTGTGCTCTCTACAACAGCACGTACTGTAGCAGAAAGCTGCAAGGGATTTATAACCATGCAACAAGTGGTCTTCTCATGCTTCTTTTATAGGGTTTGGCATGCTTAAGTGTGTTGAGGGGCAAATCATATTACATACAAATGCATGCAACAAAGCTCCTTGGTTTTGCTTTTCTTTCTTCTTCTTCTTTTTTTTAATAAAAGCAGCCTCAGGAGGCTGTGATTTTGAGCAGTGGAGCCACAGTGTTTACCCTCATCAACCACGGCATCTGGAACCTGGTGAGAGGGGACACGGTGGAAGCTGATTGTGAGTGCAGTTTTGAAAAGCAGGCATTGGCAAAGTGGGGTTTTCTTACGTGCATTTTTATGTAGTGTGGCTTGCCCCTCAATTTCCTGAGTTTTGCTTTGTTTTTATTGTAATTTTAAGTGCAAGCAAGCAAGCTTATATTGGTGGTGTATGCCGGTGGCGCTTCCTATACAGCTGAAAATCTGTGTGAAAGCAAGTCCAAGCTGCCTCTGTGATGCTTGGCATACCCTCAATTAACTGTAGTGTTTGGGAAGTCCCTCCTTGTGTGAGGAACTTGTCTGTGGTTAGTAAGAAGCAACAGCCTGTATGCTGGGTTTTATGGACAAGTCGTCATGTCCCTGACAGATGAGGCAAACTGATTACCCAGCAGAACCTCCCTCTCGCCTCAGGATATCCGACCGTTCTCCAGTGGGGATTAAACCATTCTGCTAACATAGCAGTTTGAAAGGGTCATTGCTTGTTAGTAAAAATCGCACTTGAAATGTATTATGCTCAACAGCAGGACTGTGAAATGCACCATCTTTGGCCGCTTCTGCCTTCGTGCCTCTCTCCTGATTGTTTCAGCTGCTTTTAAGTGATGCTTGAACTATAAAACCTGCAGGGCAATTGACCTCTTCTTGCCTCAGCTATGAGGTTTTAACTACATTTTAATCCCTCCCCCCTCATTTTGAAGTGTTATATAAAATTCAGACTGCTGCGGAAACATCCAAATAGCAAGAGCAGCTGGTTTTCCTTTTGGAGAGGGAGAAGATAACATGTGGGTGTAACTGGAAAATAATATTGCCCATTTCAAACATTTTAGCATAAAGACACATGAGAGGTGGCCTGCAAAGTTGAGGAGAAAAGGTAGCTCACAACTGGTTCTTTTTTATTCTTAAACATCTAAAAATAAGCCAGAAAGCCTATCCTGCCTGTGTGTACTTTTATGAACTGCTTAGGAATTATTTGGGGCCTGATTGGACTCTTAAGAAGGAATGCTGTAGGGCAGGGTTCTCCAACCTTTGGTCCCCCAGATGTTGCTGGACTACAGCTCCCAGAATCCCTTGCCATTAGCCATGCTGGCTGGGCATGCTCGGAGCTGTAGGCCAGCAACATCTGGGGACCCAGGGTTGGAGAGCCCTGCCGTAGGGCCTGCAACATAGTGCTTCTGACCCTTTTTTAAAAACATCTGTGGCGTTATGTGAAATAAAGGAAGTCTGAGAACATGAATTTGGATTGTATTTGTCTCTTCTGTGGGCAGTCACTCCAGGAGAGTGAGATACCAATTCTCACCCCTCTTCCCCCTGCCAACATCGGTTGATTTACCGCATTGTGGGATTTTGGTCCAAGTTATTTCCTTAGCACGAAGAAAGCCCATAAATTAATGTTAAACAGCGCGAATGAAATTTCATTCCCTGTATGTGTGCTCAGATTTATTTTTTTTCTTTTCAGAAATTAGAATTAGTGGGAGGGGTGCGTGAAAGCCAAAGGATTAATTTGAGTTTGCCCGTTTGTGAAGTGGTGGTTAGTATTTTGGTAGAAGAAAACCAGGGGGAAGGCACTATTAACCAAAGACAAGAGAGAGAGAAAAAACTCCCAAGTGCCAACAGAGATCTTTGTGTATTTTTATTTGTGCCCCACGCGTTTCGGCCTAAGCCTTTTTCAAGGGCTGTAATACAGAAAATATATACATTAAAAACTGCTATCCAGTTGTCCAAAGAACAAATATACTATTCACAAACATTACGTGGCTTTAAAAGCGTATCCATTCTAAAATGTTAATCCTTAATTATCATGTAAAAAAAAGCTTTAGCCACCACATACTCAAACTGTCATTCGCATTACTTTAAACAAGTAATAACAAGTGTCTCATAAGAAAAAGAGAGAGTTTGAAGGTTTTATGTGTGTGCATAGAGCAAATGCTTTGTTGCAATTGGTTTAAAGTAATGTGAATGACAGTTTGAGTATGTGATGGCCAAAGCTTTTTTTACATGATAATTAAGGATTAACATTTTAGAATGGATACACTTTTAATGTCACGTAATGTTTGTGAATAGTATATTTGTTCTTTGAATAACTGGATAGTATGTACTTTTTAATGTTTTCTGTATTCCAGCCCTTGAAAAAGGCTTAGGCCTGAAACGCTTCGGGCACAAATAAAAATACACAAGATCTCTATTGGCACTTGGAATTTTTCTCTCTCTCTCTCTCTCGTCTTTAGTATTTTGGTATAAGCTGCTGATTGGTGCCTTTTGGCTCTTCAGTCGCTATGTGTTTGCTGGCTTATCCCTTGAAACGTATATGAGATGTGCACTGAAATTAGTAAAAATTTGTTTCCCTAGGTTTGATGAGTTTGACGAAGCCATTGACGAAGCAATAGAGGATGACATCAAAGAGGCTGATGGAGGAGGTGTGTCTTATTGGGCTGCATTTGAACCGTGTTAGGAAAATGTACGGATGACCTGAATAGCAGATGGTCATCCTGAGTTTCGGTACAGGGTGCATTACATTGATGCTGAGGGCCTTGGATATTCTGCCGTTTCATGCAAGTACAGGAGAGCCACAAGATTTACTTTGTTTGCTTGCACAGTGTATATGCATAGCGGAACGTGGCTTTCCCTCCCTTGCCAGACTCCTCGGCTGGTTGGATCCCCACTCCTCAGCTTTGTGACTTTTTGCCAATCACTGCCATTCAGCCCAGCCTCCCTCACAGGGTTGTTGAGGGTAAAGGTTGCAGTGAACCTTGTATGCTCCTGAGATCCTTGGAGACAGGGCAGAGTAAAGATGGAATAAATAAATGACCTGGATATTGTTCTCCTGTCCTAATCTGCTTAAACCTCCAGCTTTTCTTCTTTCTTTCTTTCTTTCTTTCTTTCTTTTCTTTTCTTTTTTTTTTTAAAAAAAAGGAAAACAGGAGGGGCATGGCAGAGATATGACCTGCTTCATTTATCAGGAGACACAGGAATGTTTAGCCATGACTTTGGCTACATTTTATGGAGGGCAGGGTGGAGGTGGCAGAAGGGAAGCAAATTGACCGAAGCCATTGTCTTGATCCCCCTGAATGTAGGTGGTGGAAGAGGGAAAGATATGGCCAACATCACGGGGCATCGGGGCAAGGATATTTCCACCATCCTGGAGGAAGAACGGAAGGAAAGCAAGCGGCCTCCCAGGGCCGTGGCAGTTCGCCGCAAGAAGCGGCGGCGACTGAATGACCTCGACAGCGACAGCAACCTGGATGAAGAAGAGAGCGAGGATGAGTTCAGGATCAGTGAAGGGTAAGGTCTGCCTGCAAATGTAGGCTGCTATCTGTGCCAAGCTGAGCACCTTTTATTTCCACTGATTTTGAATTAGAGGTAAGCATCTGCTAAACTCTTCCAGCGGGACTCTAAAAGTGCTCAGCTTTGGATCGCGGAAGCGCTAGCAAGCCATGGGTGCAATCCAGCTGAACAAAGATATTCAGAATTACTGTCCTTCCTGCACTCTGAAACTTCAGGCTCCAAGTGGAGGATCATTTCTATGTTTCCCCTGCCCTTAGAAATCTAGTATGTAAGAAGGAAGGGCTCTATTCTGTCCCTTTTGCCTGACATGATAAGGTTTCAAGTACATTGAGTTGTCTTTGCTTGTGCGTTCAAATCTGCAATCTCATACCTGCATTCTGAAGTGGTGCCCTCCCAGGAGAGCTGTACTGTGTTGTAGTTGTGTGTGGCTGGCTCTGGGCCCTCTCTTTTGGAGTTTGATGCTGGGAGGCATGCTTGTGGTGTTTCAGTATCACTTAAAGAGGATACTAAGGCTTCCCTGGCATGTGGATTGTGAGTTTGTTGTGTGGAACTTTCAGATATCCAAGGCCCCCTATGTGAATTTTGAGTCGATAGGCATGCGTGGATTTGCTGCATCAGAAGTAGCATGTTTGAATTGGACCCTAGGACCTGCTACTGAAAAGCCAGCATCCCCCATGTTGGCTGGAGGATGCTGACAGTTGTAGTCCAACACATTTGGAGGGCACCGGTTTGGGAATGGCTGTCGTAATAGTTGTGGCAAGAGAGAGAGTCTGTGAAAACCTAATAAAGGATGAAAACCTATAAAGCCACTGAAAGTCCAAAAAAATCTACCTGAGTTATGCTGCGATTTATGTCAGCACTTTCTCAATTTAAAGTGCAAGTCTCAAGACAAGCTAGGTTTATTTTTAACCTAAATTCTCTCACTGTCAAAGGTCTTTCCCACTAATCTTTGTCCTTGCAGGTCTCAGGATGAGTTTGTTGTATCAGATGACAACCTGGATGAAAGCGAAGAGGATCAGCCATCAAATGACAGCGATACGGCGTTTTCCAAGCGTAGGCCCAGGCGATATCATTCTCGTCCGATGAGGCAGAGCCGACGGCTACAGAGAAAAACAGTCAAGAAAAGATACTCGGAAGATGACGAAGAGGAGGAGTCTGAGGATAATGTAAGCGGCGACTCTGGTAAGTTGGACACTTTCACTGTTAGTAGCTTGACAGGCTGGGCCAAAGGACTGAGTGTGTCGAAGTAGACCCCTTGGACAGCAGCCTATTTTCCTGGAGGACCAACCACCTACTTGGCAATTGAAGAGCCAGGCAGCTCTTATCTGGGCAGGATTTGGCCTAGGACCCCCAGCTGTTACCCTTCCAGACTAATACCTAAACCTGGTCCTCCAGTGATGATCTCTTCAATTGATGTTTCATTTTGGATTACAGTTCGGATTACTGTAATGCATTATACATGGGGCTGCCTTTGAAAATGGTTCAGAAGCAGCTTCAGTTGGTATGAAATGCTACAGCTAAGTTGTTGACAGACCAGGCATCCAGACCATATCTCACCCATTTTGAAACTAATGTACTCTCTTCCTGTCCGCTTCCGGGCACAATTCAAAGTGCTGTTTTTGACCTTGAAAGACCTAAATCGGGACCAGTGTACCGCAAGAACCGCCTGTTCCTGGAGGAACCTTCCCGGACACTTAGATCTTCATCAGAGGGCCTTCTACAGGTCCTCCCTCCATCTGCGGTGAGGCAGGAGGTGACCAGAGATAGGGCTTTTCTCTGGTGACACTTGTCTTGGGAAGTCCCTCCTCAGAGAGGGTTACATGGTGTTGACTTGGTTATCTTTTGGCACTAGGTTGAAGAACTTTTTTATTTGCCCAGGCTTTTTAGTTGCTGTTGCATATGTTTTTACTCTCCCAACTCTGGGTTTATGTAATTTTCAGAACTATCTCTGTGTTTTTTTATGTTCTGCTCTTTTATATCTTAATATTGTTAGCTATTGTTTTACTTGATGGTTTTAATTGTTACAAAACTATTTACAGTTGAATGACATACATACATACATACATACATACATTTTGCCATCAGTAAAACAGATCTAACATCTATTAGTAACAATTTCTAAGAGGATGGATTGATTTAAATCAAGTTTCACACTTTAAGATGCATATATTTCCTGAGCAAGCATGCATACCAACTGGTTACCTTACTTATAACAATGAAAACAAACTGGTGTGCAACTAAATTTAAATTATGGTAAGCATCTCTTTTTAAAGGACAACACCGAAAAGGAAACCCGAATTTAATATAGACATACATGTTAACACCCACACTCATAATCTTTTAATATCTTTTGATAATCATAAATAAACACGTTGAATTGTATCCAATGTTAGTCTGACTTGTCCCGTACATTTAAATGGGTCTACTCTAAGTAGCACTAACACTGAATACGACCCTGCTATTTATGTAAGAGAAAGAACTATGGGGGGGAAATTGCATCCACCGCTGCCCAGGAAGGACATCACAGCAAGGGGAAGACCAGCCTGGCCCTGTCCATCCGCTAGAAAAGGAGCAGCTGTAGAGAGCATGTTTCACCCCCTCCCAACCGCCAGTTACCCTGAGGCTGCAGAGCAGAAGAGGAGCACACTGGCCAGGAGACCAAGGGCCAGTGGCAGGCCCCTTGCCTCCCAGGAAGAGCATCATGGCAAGGGGGGGGGAAGACCAGGCTGCCCCCACCCGTCCGCCAGAGAAGGAGCAGCTGCAGAGAGCTTGCTTTCCTCCTTGCCAGAAAGAACACTTGGCTTCAGCTGCCAGTTGCCTTGGGCCGGCAGAGCAGAAGAGAGGAAGCACAACTGTGGCCATTGGCCAAAGAGACAAGAGGCTGCTGGATTCTCTCTGTGTGTGGGGGGGGGGGATGTTGTTTTATGTATTATTGCATTATGTTGTAAACCACCTTTTAAGATAATTCAGTCTAAAGGCGGAGTATGGATCTAATGGATAAAATAAATATATCTGACTTCTAAAGATAAGTGTTCTAAATGACACAGTAAGTAACGTATTTTATCCCTTGCTTCTGAAGTGTTCTGGACACCTGCTACATTAAGAGGAGGCGAGTGTCCCATTCAGACGAGCAGCTTGTCCCCCATATGTTTTTATTCCTTTGCGAAATTGAACATATCATACCAAGTCGTCGTCCCCCCCCATGCACTTTGTCTCCTACGTGTCTTACAATATCTCTCTCTTGTGCCGCAACTCCCTGCTACAGCCCAAACATACCCAGATTTACTCAGAAGTAAGTCCAGCCATGGGGAATTACATAGTATTGCAGCCTTAGCTTTCAAGTAAATTATCTTTTTTAGCATCCTTGTATATGTATGGAAATCTCTTTCTTGCCTCAGAACAGAAACAGTTCTACAGGGCAAGAGGTGTGTGTACAAAGGCCAACGTTTTGGGGTTGTGCTCCTAGGTAGCATAAAGTTTCCATTTTAAGAGTTAAAAAAAGAAGATATTTTTGTTAATTAAAAAATCTTTGATTTTTAAAAAATCCACTCAGATTTCCACGCCAGCTGGTTAGATTGCCTGACTAGTCAGCACGTGTCCTAAAATTCTCTGCTGTTTTGTGAGTGCTTTTTAATATAGGTGGCCATGTTTCCCATCCATAAGAGGCTGGAAATACCTTGTGGATCATTTAGTTTAGGCTTGTTGAACCCAAGACCTTTGAACTTGCTGCAGCACACCAGATGTGTCTTGCAACCCACCGTATGTTTCGTCAACTCCACTCTTGGAGCTGTAGCCTTAAAATCTAACTCACAAATGCTCATCCAGTCTCCTCTACTCGGTGTCAGACTTGAATATCCCATTATAGCAGAGTGGCCTGCCAGGTATATACAACTGAAGAAAAAGAAACAGATAGCTTAAGATACACTTCATATTTATGTTGGAATTTATCCCTCTGGTTCTCAGTAGGACTCCCAAAATGGCAACCTGGCAATTGGGAAAAGTTGCCATCGGCGAGCCCATGTGACTTGGGGCCAGCGATAACATTTGACCCATGGGGAGGGGTGCGGGAACTAAATTTCCTTGGAAATCTGCTGTCATGTTGGGTTTAGAAGCAGCTCTCCCCCCCCCCCCCCCCCCAGCTGCCACTTGCTTGTCCCTATCGGATACTTCCTTAAAGCGCATTTTCAGATGGGAAAAAAATGGGAAGACTGAAGCTGTCCTGAAAAGTTTATCTGTCTGATACGGATTTTCATTTATGTATGTATGTATATGCAGGATTTATATACCACACTATGTCTAATTAGGTTACCGAGTGGTGAACAATACAAAGAAAGAAAAAGAATAATAATGCAGAATTAAGATATTTAAAATCAAAATTGGCCAATAAGACCGATGGCTGGTCAGTCAGGGAAGCCGTGTTTAAATAAAAATGTCTTCAGCATGTGCCGAAAGCAAAACAACGTCAGCGCCTGCCTGACATCAGCAGGCAGGGAGTTCCACAGGGAGGGAGCCGATACACTGAAGGCTGTACTCCGAGTGGCCTCCAAACAGACCGCAGGTCCATGCAGAACGGCCATGAGTGCCTCATCTGCTGACCTCGGTGACTGGGGGGGATGATTTGGGGTGTGATTACCTTTTACTTTTTATTGTGAATGTGATGGTATTCCACTCTGTAAACTAAACTTACATGGTTGTTTCTCTTCCTTTCTCGCTCACCCCCACCTCCTTTCTTGCACAGAAAGTGATGCTTCTTCAGAGTACAGTGACGAAGATTACCTGGAAACCAGGCGGAGAAGATCTCGGCGGAATCAAAAGAGACAAGTCAACTATAAGGAAGATTCTGAAAGTGAGGGATCTCAAAAAAGCTTTCGATACGGGAAAGAGCTGAGAAGAGTTCATAAGCGCAGGCTTTCCAGTTCAGACAGTGAAGGTAAAATAAAAACATTGCCTTGTACCGCAAACTCAGTAGACCTTTACCTCAGAGAGAGAGAGAGGAATCCAGATTTTAAACATGAGCACAGCTAGCTTTTTACAAAGTCGAGTGCACGGACAATCCTTCACTTGGCTTGTTCTTCTTTCTCCCAAGGGTCACATTTCGGCAGTTCTGAACTCAAACTACACTGTCAAATAATTCTGTTTGGGAGTGGGAGGCCTGGCACTGGGGGGGCCTGAGCAACAAACAGCTGTCCTTTTGGTGTAGTCAGATAGGTAATTGGACACCCAAGTTTGAATCTCTCCAGATGCATTTGTGGAAAGTCATGATTGCATTGGCCCAATTTGAAATGGGGATTTATGATGGCCTCTGCTGCAGACTTCCACCCGCTTCTGGAGAAGAAAATATTTTCTGCAAGAGAGGACTATCCAGGTATATATGAAACTACATTATTACGGAGCCAGACCACTGGGCCACCCAACACAGTATTGTCTACTCTGACTGGCAACAGTTCTGCTGGATCTCGGGGCAGAGAGACTTCCCAGCAGCCCCGTGACCTGAGATTATTCCTTTTAACTGGAGATGCTGAGGACTGAACCGGGGACTATATGCAAGCAAAGCATGTGTGCTCCACCCCTGCGCTATGGCCCCTTCCCATAAAACTAGGTAGCTTTTTTTAAAGTCTTGCTTTCATTATTGCTTTGAACGCTGCAAAGCTGTCTCGAGGCTGCGGTTCCCTATGGCAGCTGAAACCCAGATGACACTAAGATGCAGTGATCGGCAGGTCCTGTCATGTAGGATGATAGATAGCTGTCACTGATGAGCCTGGTTCCTAGGCCCATTACTGTGCGTGGGCTGTCAGACTGTGGCACTGACTCTTGGCGCTTCTCGCGAGCTTTTAACAAGCCAGAAGACCGCAATTTCAAAACCATATCTGGCAACCATAATTCTTGCCTTTGTTATCACAGTATTTTTGACTACTATAATGTACGACAGGTGAGGCTGCCTCATCTCCTAAAGGGCATAACAACATGTCTCCTCAGGCGAATGGTGGCAGTTTTCAGATGCTGGTTTTGACCTGCAGAACCCTTTACAGCTTGGGCCCAGATGTCCCTTAAATGTGCCCTACAGTGGGGTTTGTCAGAGTATTTGCAAAGTCTGCAACATCTGGTAACAAAATTAGTAATTAGTGTAGCAGCTGCAAAGAATGCAGTTGTATTCAGAGGCTCCTACAGTGGATGAATATTAAGAATTTGGAAAGCTATGTAAGCGGTTAACAAGTATTGTTGAAAGTGCATGAAGGATGACATCTATATGATTAGGAATGATTATTTAGGATGGAACTTTAGAAATTATACTCAACTTTATATTCCTTTTCTGATTATTTTTGTTACCTGTAACCATAAAATAATGTATTACTTCATTGCTCTGAGTGCTTCTCATGGATTCTCAGAAATCTCTACAAGCACCCTGTAAGGCAGACCATTAGTTTTATCTCCGCCTTACAGATCAGGAGTGGATACTGATAGATTGTGGCGTGACCAGGGCTAGCTGATGTGTTGGTGGCTGAGATAAGATTTTAACCAGGGGCTTCCTGCCTCACAGCTCCATCTCTTCAGTGCTATTCCACATTAGTTCTCAACGGAGTTTTGTTTGGGCTGAGGTTTGGGGGCTGAGCAACTTGGGGTGATTTGTTAACTTTTTATAGCAGCATGGAACATTTTAACTTCAGCTCTTGAAAGCACCTGAACTGGGATGCAAATTCAGATAACTGTTACAAAAAGGGGGATCATGGAAACTTCCTCTTTCTGATTCACATTGGCTAATTAGTTGCATGTTTACCCTGAAATATCTGGTAGTTGTCAGTACTGGGAAAAAAGGTTGGGCTATGAAAACAGCTCATCTGATTTCCCACGGAACTTGCGGATTTCCATCCCCCCCCCCCCCCCAGTTAGATTTTTGTATGTATTGAAAAATCTCCCAATACTAAGTAAGTTATAAAGAAGGAACAGATAAAGTATAAAGAAGGGGAAATAAGCTTAAGAAGAGACACACCAAAAAGAAAAACACAGAATAGGTTATGGGCAGGTTTGTACAATCGGAGAAGGAAAATAAACCACTGTAACTTATTTTCTCACCCCACACATGCTGCTTGCATGTTGCTGAATTACCATAATTATGCTCGCCGGGCACAGTTTGTTGTGTTATCTAAACCCAGTGAAGGTGGGGAGTGCTGGCAGTTTACAAACCACCCCGCAACCCTAGAACAAGCCATGGATTCTGGGGTGATTTATAAACCCACCTGCCCTCCATCCTTGCCAGGTTCGGATGATACGACAAACTGTGTCCGGCGAGGGTAATTATGGTAATTCAGGCAACGCGCAACTGGCGCATGCAGGACAGGAAAATAAACTACAGTGGCTTATTTCCTTTCCCGATCGTGAAAACCCAGTCTGTGTGTCTTAGAATTCCCAGTGCAGACAGGTCAAAGTATAACAGGTTGCAGGTCAATTGCAGGTCATTGACTCAGAACAGCTTATTCCTTCCATAGAGGGAATGGCTTATCGGCCATGTGCCTTTAGAGTTTGTGGCATCCACTTCCCTAAGGAGACCTATCTGTTATGAATTTGTTTTTCTATGAGCAAAACAAAACGGGCCCCAAACTCTAGACAAACATGGGTTCTCATTGAACTCCGAGGGACCTCATTCTGAATAAATAAGCTTAGGATTGTGTTGTGAGATGGTCTTAGTGGCCCAGATATTGGTCCAGTTGACTTTGAGGATCTCCCTGCTGAGGTCTGTGACTTAATTTTTCATGGATGTTGTGGTCCCTCCAGAAGTATAAAGCCTTTTATAAATAAGAGCTTCTTAAACCCTTAAAATGTTGCACATCTGAGTATAACAAAGATTCCAAACCAGTACAGTCTCTAGTAATCTGCTACAAGATTGTTTTCTTTAGCAAATGTGCCTGTAGAAACTGAAACCATCGAATGGCGAATCCTACATTTCACACCAGTTGCTGGGGAACACGAGTGGGATGGTGCTATTGCACATATCCTGCTTGTTGGCTTCCCATTGCGGCATCTGGTTGACTACTGTGTGAACAGAACGCTAGACTAGAGAGACCCTTGGTTTGATCCAGCACGACTCTTCTGCTCATATGAATGGTCATCCTTGGAAATAATTTTGTTGTGTTAGGTCTCCATTTTTTAGGACATAAGTGAGCCACCTTTAGAGAGCTGCACAAGAGTGCTCTGAGACAGGTTTTATGGGAAGGACACCAGGATAGATGATAACACGGCAATACTCTCCTCTCAAAGGGATGCTGTGCAAATGCACGATTGGCATCTTAATAAATAGCTTTGATAGCTGACAGGTGGCCACTACCGGTAGTTTTCTTTTGTATTTAACCATTTTTATTTTCTGGCGGCCACAACTTTTCTTAAGCAGTAGCAACTTTTCAGTATAAGCAGCTGGCTCTGTGATGCATGTAGAGTGTACTGTGTATAAAAAGAGAAAAACAACAGACTGAGCAATTGTAGCTGTTGCTTGCCTTGAGATTTTGCTAATGGCTTTAAGTCTGATGCTTGTTCCAGAGAGCTACGCGGATAAGAACTCTGAAGATGACAAAGCAGCCAAGGTGTCAAAGAGGTCAGTTCGGAAACGCAGTCGCAGCATGGATGAGTTCTCGGAAGTTGAGGAGGGGGACGAGGAAGAGCGGCCCATCCGAAAGCGTCTGAATCGGATTGAAACAGACGACGAAGACAATTGCGGCAATACCAACGACGACGCAAGCAAACCCTCGCCTGCCAGCAAGCCCTTGGCACCCCACGTCCCACAAGACATCCCCAAGAAGCCCTGCTACCGGATAGAAAGCGACGACGAAGATGACTTTGATAACGTTGGGAAGGTAGAAAGCCCATTGGACTACAGCCTGGTGGATTTGCCATCCACCAATGGACAGAGCCCTGGGAAAACTATTGAGAACTTAATTGGCAAGCCCAGCGAGAAGACTCCTACCCCCAAGGACAGCACAGCCAATGCCAGCTTGGCACCCAATGGGACAAGCGGTGGCCCGGAGGCAGTAGGGCCAGAGGAAGATGAGGATGAACTCTTGCGAGTGACTGACCTTGTTGATTATGTCTGTAACAGTGAACAGTTATAAGACTTCCATTTTTGTGCTAATTTATTCCACGGTAGCTCATACCAGCGGGCCAGTTATTAAAAGGTGTTTTATTTTTCCTAGAAAACTCTCCACTACAGTATCACTTTTTAGCAGTCAGAATTTCACCAGTCCTGCAGTTTTGAGTCATTTTTTCTCTCTCTCCGCACTCCCCTCTCCATGAAGTGACCAGGTTTTTTTGGGGGAACTCTTTTCTGAAGATAATTACTGTAAATTCCCGCTGCCCCCTCACCCAGTTCCACAGCCTGAATAACTTCATCCACACGCAGACCTTGTAGTAAACAAGATATTTGTATATTTTTGACTTTATATTTCCTGAGTACACACACATTTGTTGGGGGTGGGTGGGTGGGGGGTTGGAGGAAAGCATTCCAAGTTGGTCTGGGCCCAAAATCTGAACGCAGGTGGGGTGGGGAAGCGTGGGAAAGGGGTGGGGGTTACAGAAGCACGTGTGCTCCAACTTTTCATAGGAGATATATATTATATTTAAATGTTCACAACTTAGATTACAATTTAACATACAATTTTAAGAAAAAGAAATCTTTACTGTTGCATTTTGTGACTTGTAGGTTAACTTACCATAGTTCATTTTAGTAATCACCTTCCCGAAAAGCAGCCTTGATTGACTCTGAGGATTACCACAATGGACAAAGGTGGAGGAAGCACCTGAATGGAAGAAAAGCTCTTGGGCCATCTTTCGATTTGCAGTTCCCCCCAATAAACATCTTTTTAAAGTGTTTTGTACAGTAAGAAGTGTAAACTGTAATGAGCTTTTGACAATTTGAAACCAAGCTAGCGGTGAGTTTGTAACAAGGCTCTTCTTTTTAATGTGTTCATTTCTCCGATGGGCTTCATGTACAATGCCTCTTGGGAGGAGATGTCACAGCTCCTGTGAAGAGAGAACTGGCCACTTTTAAACCCCTTTCTGTGCTCTTAGTATCTACTTCAAATTGAAGTATGCAAATGGAGCTGGGGTTGTTGTTGTTTTTCCTTCTGGGAGGTTGTCTGTTTCAGGAAGTGTGTGTGGTGTGCGTGTGTGAATGAGAGAGAGAGAGATTAATTTTACTTATCAGTCTGGATATTCTAGCAGATTTTAACAGTGGTTGCTGGCCTGTAGGCCCCTTTGTGTTTTTAATGTGCATTTTAATATTTGTCACTTGACCAACTGATTTCTAAATTGGGACATTTGGGGGGGAGTGCATGATCCCCCAGGTATTCCTGCTCTTGGAGATGGACAGCATGACACTGGGTTTGAGTGCATGCCCTCCACTCCAGAATAGCTTCTCTGCCCATTAATAGACAGTTAAACAAGAATGTGACTTGCCTTCCTGTTTCCCACTTCATTCTTTAAGATACGTTGCAGGCTTTGGGATCTTTCCTTTCCTAATTGAATGCGTGTACACAATATAGCACATGGGTGGTTGGAAGCATAGTCTACGAAGGTTTGAAATCTGAAATGGTCATCTCCCTCCCTCTCTTTTTAATGCTGGGGTTTGGACTTTATTCTGGTGCCAGGTCTGTTGCTGGCAATGGCTGCACCAGGCTTGCTGTTGGCATTGAGGTGAGAGTTCTCCTTCCCTGGCCTTCCCTTTAGCCCCCGACACCGTGTTGCATTTTTAAAAGTGTTTGTCACTAAGCACGATTTTTGTTGTGATTTTTAAGCTGGCACTAGGCCTGTACAAAATACCTCGCAAGAAAACCTGGGATCCCCCCAGATCTTTCTGGCCTTGAAAGTCTTCATTTCTCCCCCTTTCCCTGTTTCCACACCTTGTATACCTCTGTAGGAGCCACTCCATGAAATATTCGTCTTATGTTCTAGCAATGTATATATCCTCCACCTTTAAAATTATAAAGTCCTCAAACTTAAAAAAAACACATTTGCTTCCCCAAGCAGTACTTTTTTTGGTAGTCAACAAAGCAAAGCTCCCTGGTTATATTGTATAACTTTGTTAGCAGGCATCTATTATAATAATATAGTTGAAAAGCCACAGAAATGCAGACATGGTTCTTTAAAATGCTACTGTGTTTTTCCTTTTTCTTGAGTGATGGAACAACGTGGCACGTTTTCTCTCTTTCTGTTTGCATTAGAGCAGGCCACATGGTTACTTGACTAATGCAAGAGCAACTTTCATGTATTATTTCATTTTTAGAAGATGCAGGCGCTTGAAAATGTAGGCAGGAGTAAAATGCCTTCCTGAGAAGAAGGTGCTCTTTTCTCTAATTACTTGCTGCGTGATTCTCTAGCTCTTGTGTAGCGAAACTGCATTTCAGATCCTTAGTTTGGGTATCTGGCACCATTGCCTTTTACAACTGTCCAGATGGGTGGGTGTTAGTACTGGATCAGTAGTGTGTAATGAGCATTTGTGCCACAGAGGTTGAGTGTTTTTAGCAGTCAGGTTGCTCAAATGGAATTAAGAGAATTAGCTTAAAACCACTTTGAGACTGACTTGTCCTGGTTTTGCCTGAGAGATTTGGGAAACTGCATCTGAGAGAAGTGCTCAGAATTTACTTTGAAACCCCTTGTCTTGGCCTTCCCCAACCTGGTGCTTGTCAGATGTGTTGAACTACAACTCTATTATGGAAGCTGTAGTCCACATCTGGAGGGTAACCAGGTTGGGGAAGGCTGCCCTAGCTCTTCAAATAAATATTCCTTGGAGGTCATGATTGGTTTAGGTTTGTAGTATAAATGCTCCTGAATCTTGCAGTAGTTGGGAGACATCAAACTGTAAGGGAATGTAGGCCGTGGGGTCACTTTGCGAGTAGGACTATGCTGAAAGAAATTGACCTAAGCTGCACGGGAGTGCTGGATATTATGTACTTGGTTGTATACTGGTCCCACTTTTGCAGAAGACACAGTTGATTCTTCTTGTGCAAAGACATTTTGGTGAAGTCATTTGAAACAGATGCTGTTAGTTTGTTTCTGTGGATTTTAGAAATCCATCCTAGCATTAAATGCTAGGTCTAACCTGGGTCCTTGCATGGGCTCACCTCCTATTTCCTCCAGCGGAAATTGGGACAGAGTCAGATCTGGCCTCCTGGCCAAATAGAACATGGGTTTGAGTTACAGGCTGTCCCTCCTCTTTCCACTTCATTTTGTAGATTCTGGTTCTGCAAACCTTCATTTCTTCCTTTCTCCACCCCCAGTCCAGGTTCAAAGTTCCCCTCCTTCTCTTTTCTTTTTTTTTGCAAAAAGCAGAGGTGGGGACTCTCGCATCACTCACATCTTAGGGAACAGCTCTCTTGTTGGGAGCTCTCTCGGCGCTCTCCTTGTTACCTGGCAATCGTGACTAATTGCACTGTTGGTCCCAGAGGCAAGATTGTACTCTGTATTATCACATGTCACTGGATAATTTGAATGTCCACAGTGGTTTTCAGATGCTGTTGAGCTTACAGAGCACAGCTTGTTCTTGACTTTGAATAGATGCTCGTTTTACTCAAGTTGCACTGTTGGAAGATTATAGGTGGTCCCTTTTGAGCATCTTAAGGTGAGCAATACTTTGGGAATGAATGCTGCCACATTGGACATGGGTTGAACTGTTTAAAAAAAAGAAGAAGAGGGTAGCATAGTTCGGATAGAAAGAATAGAGCAACCAGATCCTAAGGAGAAAACTAGCTCAAAGGGGTACTTCATAAAGGTGAATTTGTCCTACAGCATCATGAGTTTAGTAATAGCTCTGGCTGGGCAGAGATCCATGTGCAATTTTGTTTTGTAGGAAGGTGTAATGCAACACTCATGGGGGTTTCAGGACTTGGCAAGGTAGATATTTTTATGGTTGTTATAATGTGGGAGCCAAATAGTGAATGGCTGCAGGATCAGGTTTTGTAAGAAGTTAGGTAAGGCATAATTACAAAAATTGCAGCCCAGTGACCTCCCTAACATTCACGTCTTTGGTGACCATTGGTGGTTGAAAGTGTCCAGTTTATCACCCTCTCAGTGTGAAGAAATGAAATATAACCTCATAATACAGTTTCTGTTCCCACTTTTCAAATCTTCCCCCCCCCGAAAAAGTTTGATTTCGTGTTGTTGTTTTTTTAAAGAAATTAATCATTCATGTAATGAGGGCCAAGGGAAGATCAGTAATTCTTGAAAGTCACAGCCTGCTATTTTTTCTTTGGGAGAGAGTATTGTATTGCATGTGAAATGTTTTACTAATGCTTTCAGAAATTGTTCCATTCCAGTTGAATTTGGAAAGAACATCCTTTTAGCCTCTCCCCCCAATTGAATGTCAAAAGCATTTTCCCACAAATAAATAAATTTACTTTGGCAAATTGACAGGAATGCATGTGTCCTACACGTTGCATGTTTACTTGGAAGTAAGTCCCATTGAGTTCTGTGGAACTTACTTTACATATCCGTGTGCACAGAATTATTTTTTATTAATCATATTTATTGCTTTAAGAGTTGTTTCATTTTCTTGCTTAGAAAACTGCAAGGTAGGAATAGTAATTTTCTCCTAATGTTGTTTAAATGGGTTTCCAACTCTACAGTAACTCAGTTTGCATCTGTTCTCTTGTCAAGCAGATATGCACTTAGAAACCAGAGGGTGTAAAAATTTATACAAGGTTCCTCAGAGATCGCATACAGCACACCCACACCTTATTGCTGCTGTATTCAGTTTTTCACATTACTTTTACCATGTATGTGGAGTAGATTTTGATGGCCTATTTTGAAAGACTGCCTTTTTGTCAGTTTGTCGGTTCACTTCCCCGTCATTGGTGGGCGGACCTCTTTGCGATATTAGTGTGCACTTCCGCTGCACAGATATGAAGGGATGTCCAGCATAACAGGACCAAGGCCTGCCTTTCCCTACTGCATTGTCTATTTCCATACCCGCTTCATCCCCTCTCCTTAAGTAGATTGAACCTGTAATGCAGCAGTGACTGCAAAAAAACAAAAACAAAAAATAAGAGAGAGATCCAGTCCCAGGAGAGTTTGCTGTATTACACATGCATGCACAGTATAAACAGTGGAGCCATGGCCACATGTAAACATGGCGGTGTTGAGATACTTTGTTTTTGCAGTACTAAAAGGAAGCACAGCAGATGGGAGCAACAAAGAGAGGTCCAGGGGCGAAAGGGAGGAGAGAGGCCTAAAAAGGAGGCTTCCTAGGCCAGTCAGAGAGGCTCCGGTGGGCCTGCCGGGAGTCTCATTTTCATATCACTGGTTTGCTTCAGGGACCATTGAAGACTACAGTAATCGTTGACTGGGATTACTGAAGACTGCAGTAATCATTTGTAGAAGAAATAGTATTTTAAGCCTTTTAACAGTGACAGACCTTTAAAAAAAATCTCTGTGTACTGCAGATTTTAGTATATAGTGTGCATACACAGAATGTTTGCACTGGGGAAATGCTTCTGAGACTTTTAAATAAAGAGAACCCTGGAATGAAAAGATGCTTAGGCATACAGGACGCGAGAAGGCAGCAAGAGCACAGTCCTGATTGAACTGAAGTCAGTGATTCAGATTTCAAACCCACCCACCCCACCCCCCTTAACGGTATGACCGTTACAAGCAAGAGTCATGTCACAGTTTTCCCTACAGAGAATATTTGTATTCTCTTGAACTGGACCCCATAAATCTGCAATGTGTGATTTGCAGTAACTGTGTGTGTGTGTTTTAATGGTATGTTTGTAGGACTCGTAGCTTCTTATATGCATGGAGGCAAATTAGAAACTTGATTGTATGCGTGTTCAAGGTCAAAGATATTCCCATCTCCATACGACTCAGTGAGATTTCAGGGCTTATCCAAAGTTGTTTAACACAACCTAGAAAATGATGATTTGAGTTCTCTACCTTTTTTGCTTTGAACCTCCATGTACAGACAAAAGCGGTATGCCATGGCTAATAGGAATCAAGCAGTGTTAAATTGATCATATTTTAAATGTGCATTGGAGGAAATGTCCAGAATGAATAGTGACATAGGCCATTCCAGAAGTTATGCAGAATGAGATGGTAGAATTCTGGACTGTACCACTTAAGACTGCAGGTGAGTGAGATGGATATTTTTTAAGCCTTCCCTACACAAAAAGACTGTGTAATGAATTTACCTATGCTAAACCTTTCTCCCTGGTGTGCTAGTTTAATACATGGAGGGAAGGTTTTTTCACATGAAGGCACGTTCAAAACAGTTACATGCAATCTAAAGTGGTAGAGTCTAAAATCCTACCAACTCATTTTGTATAATGTGTAGAACATATCTAGGCGTCTTCCACTACTACGTTGTCAATTTAAGAACTATTTAAAGGAACGATTTCCCCCCAGAAGGTGATAAAGGAGCCATCTTCCTGACAATTGGATACCTTTATTAAATAAGCAATAATAAGTCACTGTTTAAACAGCGGGCACATATCCATTGCTATAAAAGAAGTCACCATCTCTCTTCCCCTTGCCCTTAAAAAGTTTGGGCACTATCTACCCTCACTTCAGTATTTAAATGAGGGAGAGAGTTAAGGACAGGTGTAATTCTCACCTTGAACTCGCTGGGCCTTTAAAAAGTGCTTACTTGGCTTGATTGTGCTCAGCCCTCAAACAAAATAGCCTGAAGGCAGTTTATAGTGACAGCTTGGAGTGTTCTATCAATCACATACAATTGAAGCAAAGCTATAGGGGAACATTCAGGGATTGGATTTCTGCAATGTTGCATGTAGATTAAAGGCTTTAAAAATATAATTACCTAAAACAAAAATGAAAACTAACAACTGAATTTTTAGCCGTGGTTTGATTTGCACAATCCAAACTAGCAATTCTTGAGGAATCAAGATGGGGGGGGGGGGGAGGAGAAGGACCTGTTCTTAATTGTTTCTTAAAGTCTCACTTGATAAAATGTCCCATCTAATTTCGCGAGCTACTGGTCTTTGGGTAAACAGGCCTCGTTCGCACATTGTGGTGGCGTGGTGTTGGGTATCTTGTGTTGTTATTGCAAAACCTGTATTTCCCAACTAGAAACATGGTCTGTCCTCTGCTACACTTCTGTGCCTTTATAGAGGCAATCAGACCCATTCCCTCCCCGCCCCGATGTGAGAGAGGCTTAACTTTTACCCCTCTAGTCACAGCAAGGGGAATATTACCCCTTGCTTGTGTCAGGGGTTCCCGAAACCTGTCTGTGCTCTTCCCCCCCCCCATCTCTATCTTCCTCCCCTTCTTGAAAGTTCAGGTTCCACATACAATTCCATTTCTACTCTGATGATTTCAATCTGATGATTGAAATCGGCATCCTCTCTTGAATTACACTGTGTGGTCCTATTCAGGACAGCCAGGCTCTGTTGCAATCTTCTTTATTCCCTAACCCTTGCACCGGGCTTCTTGAACCTGCATGTCTGTTCTCCTGCCCCACGTTGAATCAACTAGGGAGTAGCTTTATTTAAATCAACTGATGGGGGTTATGTGCACTGAGGGAGTGGGGAAACCTGTGCTGCTTCTCTGGGTGCTCCGGAGACCTCAGCATTGGTAACAGCTGCAGGATTGATGAAAGAGAGCAAGCGAGGAGCAAAGGCAGACCACCCAAAAGATTAAGAGGAGTGGGCCGCTTGGCTCCCATTGAAATCAGGACATAGGGTTGTATCCAGTGTTAGTCCTACTTAGCGTAGACCTATTGAACTGAATGGGACTGAAGTTAGACTAACATTGCATACAGCCCAGTAAAGTCTATATTACTATGAGCTGGATTCTGCCCTGTATGTGTGTGGATGGACATGGCTGTGTGTGGGTAGGCACTCGATAGCACTTTTGTGTATACTCAGTTTCACTGTTCTACCTTCCCATATGCCAATCCGCATCTATTATTAGCTACATCTTAAACAGCCTAGACCAATATAAATTATATTGTTGCAAGCCCATAACAATCGTGGGATGGTGGTGAAGAGTGTGTGTGTGTTACAAATTGATTTCAGTTCTCTAGTGGCAGTTCCTCTTCCAAATCTGGCTTGACATTTCGCTCGGTTTGCCGGCCAGATGGACAATTCATAAATACAACAAATAAATAAATAAATTATCTCACATGCATGTTTGTTTATGTGGAGATAAGTCCCCCCCCCCCTAGAGTATTGGGTGCATATTCTGGATGAAAGAGCAATGTGGGAGTGAGGCTGGATCCAGAACTGGTGGGGTTCATGGTGGCTCTTTTACTCCCTGTTTTTGCTTGGTACACTTTGGCAGGTTACGCTCACTACCAAATTATTCCAAATGAATGATGCTTACTCCACTGAAAAATCCAATAGGCCTTAGCTGTAGACTTGTCATTTATCAGTGAGAAGCAAGATACCTTTCTTCTTGAAGATTACTGACCTACTGAAGTTTGACATGATGGCAAAGCAAAATCCAGTAGAAATATTCTGCCTTTTTCAGTTTCCCATTTCTTACTAAACATGGACTTTGCCAATCTGGTCAGCATCTTCAGTTATGTGAATTAAAAAGGTATTCCTGTCCCTAACATAATTTTAAAAAGTACTTTGTTTGGGGGCAAGGGGTGGCTGCTAAGCCATTTGCCAGTTTCATAGTTCTGTTCTACAGCAGGTCTTCTGAAACTTGCCGTGTTGTTATCTGGGCAAAATCCACGACAGGTTAAAGATGGCTGGTTGCATAATGGGACAGTTTTGGTCCACCACTTGTTTTCTGCATTGTCCAGTAAGTCTTTTACAAATATCTGCTAGGTGAACCTTTGTCTTTGCTATTTAAAAAAAAAGGTGGAGGGAGTTAGATCAAGCTTTTGGAATAAGGGTTGCAATTTACTCAGCGCTGCTTGTGTCTGTGTTCAGGGGAGCCTTCACAAGTAGCAGCACTTGATGGTTTGCACCCACAGTGTTGTTTCACGTGCTTACTGTGCCCTGTTCTCTTCCCAGTGGTGCAGGTACTTCACCAATTTGCACAGCCCCTTCCTCGTTCTTTTGGGGAGCACAAATCGCACAATGCAGGCCCACTGCAAATGGTGCATGATGTTGTAGCTCATGGGTCTGCCTTGGAGCCATTTGATGCACCTTGAGCGAGCCTGGCAAGATATCTCCCCTGTCTTAAAATTAAAGCCCTCTGAATTTGATCCTTACTGTTGATTCGGGTGCCCTCTCTTCTCTCCCTCACCCCCCTGCAACATACTAATTCTTCAATCTTGGATTCAATGCATGGTCTGCCAAGAGTCCTATCTGATGTCTCCTATATTCAGCAGTGCACTGACACTGAGCCGTAGTAGCAACAGCTCTTGCGAGCAGGGAAGCAACTGTGGCACTCCTACCAGCACATCACTGTGTGTGAATGCCCCCATGGTGGGCACATAGCCAGAGTTTTTGTACCTTTGTTTTTCTTAGTTGATTCATCCTCTGTAAAAGCAGTAATGTTGGTAAATTTCTGAAAAACTTTGATCAATCCCTCTTAAAAACCCTTGTACAAGTTGTGTCCTGTACCTTGCTTTTTTTAAAAAATAATAATAATCATGAATTGGCTACATTTGGAAGGGAAAGAACTCTCTGGATTTTATGCGCTGTGTGTACATTTAAGGCTCCATGTAGGACACGTGTACTTAGTTGCTGCAGAAGTTGATGCCTCTTTCTTTGGTCAGAGTAGGCAGACTGGGGAGCTGATGTGCACTTTCCAATCAGAGGATTCACAACAGAATCTACACTACACTTCGGAAGTGACGGTGTACACATTCCTAAGTGGAGATTCTTTCCATGTTGGTGTTTTGTTTTTTAAATATTGCATAAAGTGGCCATTTAGAGGGAGGAGAGAATACTTTGGGGAGAGAACTGGAAGTGTCTTCATTGTTGTACATAAATTTGGGGTTGCTTTATCACGTTTCTCTTTCTGTTTCCTCCCCCCCACACCAGTAAACTTACTTGCATGGAAAATTTGACTTGAAATGGAGAGTCCTAGTGCCCTCAGCGCTCAAAGTGGTTAACTGCAGTTGACTAACAGCTGGTGTTTTTAGCTTTGCAGTACATGACTGTTTAAATACTGTATTCCTTGTAAATGAAGTTTAAAAAAAAATGTTACGGCTGGTGCCAATATTTTTGTTAATGAAATGTTCAATGTCGTCTCACTACGGTCTGGTCAGAGCTCTTTGTGTATAAGCTGGGCCTGCAGCCTTTTTATAGCTTGGAGGCCTAATTGTGTAACTTTTTTTCTTTCATAATGTTTTTTGTTTATAATATCTACTGTCATTTCTTTCATATAAATATGACATGTAAATTGTCATAATAAAAAACCCATTTAAATAAGCTGATGCCCAGAGTACATGTTGGAGAAGCTCCACTTTGCTTTGACCTCTTAGAGTGGAAGATGACAGGTAGCATGACAATATGCCTAATCACATTTGCAGATGATACAAAATTGGGAGGAGCTTGCAGAGTTTTTTTAAAAATAGCAATGTTATTAATCAAAGAGCTGAGCAGAGAGCAACAAAAGGACATTCAGCAGGGCCAAATGCGCAGTTTCAAGTGTGTGTAAGAATTAAAATGTGACCAAAAGTGTACGATTCGGACTAGGTATTATCAATTCCAGGGATTTAAAAGTTATATAGGCCAGTGATGGCTAATTGGAAAATCACAAGCCAGTAATGATGCCAAACTTTAATCAAGCTTCAAGGAAGAAGTTTGGCAGTTCCAAATAATATTTTTTTAAAAACATTTGATACTTTGACATGGTTCCATATGTGATCACCCAGGTATGGCTGAATGTCTACATCCCAGAGCTGTTGCTATTTTTTTGACTAAGTGTTTTTACTACGGACTTTGTCACTCATGCTGGGATTGGACTGTGTGGTAAAATGCATGACTTGCCTCCCGGAACAGAGGTGTTAGTCATGTCTGTGATAAGACAACAAATACCACTTTAGGTTGTACTATGACGTAAACTGGCTTAAAAAACACTCAACACCCTTGAACTTTGGGTGTTTTGCCTCCCGCCCCCAACAGATGCTCTGTGCTTTTAACATCTATGAGAGAAATGCTGCCACTGTATGCTGTGAAGAGCTGCACCTGTTCCATGCCAGCCTGTCATGTAACTCTTAACTAATTTTGCTTAGGCTCTTGTGTTTTTAACACCTTGTTTTATTTCAGTGAAGTACAGAACTGGAAAAACACTGCAGCCATTCAGTGCTCATACCCAAACTGTCCTTTCACATATGCAGCAATCACAGTGATGTCAGACAAAACACGCATCGATTCTCCAAAATTTCGCCTTTGTTTTGATTTGTAAATACACATGCTGTTCTTTTATTTATTTATTATATTTATGCCCCGCCTTTTTTCCTGCAAGGAACCCAAGGCGGCTTACATAATCCCCCTCCTCCCCATTTTATCCTCACAACAACCCTGTGAGATAGGTTAAGCTGAGTCAGTGACTGGCCCAAAGTCACCCAGTGAGTTTCATGGCTGAGCGGGGAATAGAACCCGGATCTCTTGAGTCCCAGTCCAACACTCTCACCACTAGGCCACACTGGCTCCCCTCCCCTTTCTTAAATGGAAGGCCTATCTTCGTGGAAAATATGCCCATGATTTATAGCAGCCTCCCCCAGCCTGGCACCCTCCATGTGTGTCAGAAGCAGCATCCCTATCGTAGCTGGGGATGCTGGGCAGTGGAGTTCAACACATCTGGAGGGTGCCAGGTTGGGGAAGGCTGGTCCATAGGCGAGCCAGTGTGGCATAAATGTTGGGACTGGGTGGATCCGGGGTCTAGTCCCCACTCGGCCTTACAGTACAGGCCTGTGGCTCACGCTGGCTCAGCTTGTCTGAGTGTGGAAAGCTAAGCAGGGTCAGGCCTGGTTATTACTTGCATGGGAGACCCCTCCTCTAGTTTCCTGCATTGAGCAGGGGGTTGGACTCGATGGCCTCGTAGGCTCCTTCCAGCTCTATGATCTATGAAATCTATGGAAGCTCACTGGGTGACTTTGGACCAGTCATTGACTCAGCCTAATCTACCTCACGGGGTTGTTCTGAGGGTAGAATGGGGAGGAGGACTATGTAAGCCACCTTGGGTTCCTTGCAAGAGGAAAAAGGGATATAAATGTAATAAAGGTCGCTCCAAAGATGGTAGTGAGCTCATCCATCTCCCGCTGCGCTGCCCCTTTCCTCCCACAGCCCCTTCTGGATCCTGTGATTTGGGCTAGGGGCGCACGGAGGCGGGGGCCTGTTAAACTGCGCTCATCTCATCAGCCTTAAACTCGCAGCCTCCCCTCCCCTTTTGGGGGGTTGGATCCAATATGGCGGCTCTCCTGCAGGTCACATGACGGCGAGGACACCTGACGACAATAGAGAGGCAGGAGGCTTGTCATCTCTATGGTGACGGGGACCGGGAGGGAGGGCGGAGCTCTAGCGCTTCCGGGTTGCCGTGGCTGTTTGTGCTTCCGGTGCCGTCTGCCGTGGCGCGGCAGCCCCAGGAAGGGAGGCAAGGAGGACGTGAGCGCGTCTCTGCTCGCCATGAGCTTCCTCAAGCGTCTCCCGGAGCCCAGCGAAGGCGTCCGGCTGCGGCAGCCCGACACCGAGGCCGTGCTCGGAGGACGGGGGCTGGGCACCGGCAGTCTCTACATCGCCGAGAGGTGAGGGGGCGAGAGAGGCCTGCCTGCCTCTGCCGGGGGGGCCTCCGGGGGCCAATATTAGGCGGCTGGGGGCGCAATCGTACCCAGGTTTAGACAGGGAAAAAAAGCCTACAACTCCCAGCATGCCCCAGCCAGCTTTGCTGGCTGCGGCATGCTGGGAGTTGTAGGCCTTTTTTCTGTCTAAACCTGCGTACGATTGTGCCTTGGGCCTCATATACCAGTTGCAGGGGGAACACGCATTGGCGGTGCTTGGGGGGCTTCCTGCAGGCCTCTGGCTGGGAAATGGTATGCTGGACCAAGTGCACTCGTTTTGTTCTGGCCCTGCAGGGCTCTTCGCACATTCTCAGACAGGGTGTGTGTATGTGTGTATATATATATAATAGATTTGGAAGGGGCCTACAAGGCCATCGAGTCCAACCCCCTGCTCAATGCAGGAAGCTAGAGGAGGGGTCTCCCATCCAAGTATTACCAGGCCTGACCCTGCTTAGCTTTCCACGCTCAGACAAGCTGTGCCAGCGTGAGCCACAGGTCAATATATATATATATATATATATATATGTGAAATATATATATGATTTGTTTATATCCTACCTGTTCCCCAGTACTGGGACTCAAGGCGGCTTTACAACATTAAAACTTGTACAATTAAAGCATATTTATTTATTTATTTTGGCACTTCTTTCCCGCCTTCCACCCCTCCCTCCTGCAAGGAGCCCAAGACGGCTCATAATAGGTGAAGGGCTGCGGCTCAGCGGTAGAGCCCCTGCTTTGCATGCAGAAAGTCCCAGCTTCAGCATCGCCAGCGTAGGGATGGGAAAACTCCCGCCTGAAAACCTGGAGAGCGATGGCTGACAGTCAGTGTTGACAGTACTGAGCTAGATGGACCAAGGGGCTGACTCAATATAAGGCAGTTTGCTATGTTCCTATGATCCTTCTCTTCTCCATTTTATCCTCACGACAGCCCTGTGAGGTAGCTTAGGCTGAGTGTCTCCAAATGCCAGGTGCAAGAGAGGGTGTGGGGATTTTTTTTGCCTTCGATCCCTGTTGGTGGGGTTCCCAGGTGGCCCCTGTGGGAAGCAGGATGCTGGGCTAAACGGGCAGGATGCTGGGCTAAACGGGCAGGATGCTGGGCTAAACTTGGCACACGACACCGTCAACGTAATTGCTGCTGGCTTTGGGTGTGACAAATTTCAGGGAGGAAGAGAGAAGAATACCCTATAGTATAGTATTCTCTGCTGAGCTTCCGTCGCTCATTAAAAATCTGGTTATTCAGGCGGGAATATGGGGTGGGTTAAGATTTTAAAATTTTTATATTGTTTTAAATGTATTTTACTGTTTTTATTCTATGTACATCGCCCAGGGTGGCCGGTTGCCGGCCAGATGGGCGATAAATAAATATAAAATAATAATAATAATGGAGTTGGAAGGATCCTACAAGGCTATCGAGTCCAACCCCCTGCTCAGTGCAGGAAACTAGAGGAGGGGTCTCCCATCCAAGTAATAACCAGGCTTGACCCTGCTTAGCTTTCCATGCTCAGACAAGCTGAGCCAGCGTAAGCTACAGGCCTGAAGCCATACAGTGTGGCACCTTGTGTTGAATTGAAGAAGGCTTGGGTCTGCTCGGTGCCTGGATGGGAAATGGCCTGGGTACCCTGTGAACACTGCCTTAAGTTACGTGATGGCTGGAAGGTGGGATAGAAATGTAGCAAATACAGCCGTGCTAAATAGCTAGATCTCTAGATTCAGAGGTCGCTGGTTGTTTCCAAATACCGGATTCTAGAGAGGTAGCCGTCTTAGTCTGTTGCAGCAAAAACAACAAGGAATCTTGTGGCACCTTAAAGAAGTAACAAATTTATTCTGCCATAAACTTTCATAGGTACTTTCCACTTCATCAGATGCATGAAGATGCCTTGAATTGGCAGTTCTATATACGGTACATATGCGGGGGGGAGGGGAGTTGTGGCATTTAGGATAGGAAGTGGGGTGGGCTGTTTGTCTCCAAGCCCTGCTTTCGCACTTGCTGGAAACATCTGGCTGGGGAAACAAGATACTGTCTGATCTAGCTGAGCAGTTCTTGTGGGTGGGAAGTGAGGAGGTAGTCACAATAGAGAGGGCAGGTGGGGGCCTGCAAAGAAATGTTGCAGTGTTATCTCCATCCCCCAACAGGAGTGTTTCTCTTAGGCTCTAAGATACTCCAGCCAGGGTGTTACAGGAATCTTGTGCTGTTTGGAACCTGCAGAAGACATTCTCCCCGCCTCCCTGTCCTCCTGAAACCTTCACCAGAGGAGAGACTGAAAGAACTGGGCATGTTTAACCTTCAGAAGAGGAGACTGAGGGGAGATATGATAGCACTCTTCCAGTACTTGAAGGGTTGTCACACAGAGGAGGGTCAGGATCTCCTCTCCATCATCCCAGTTTGCAGGACACAGAATAATGGGCTCAAGTTACAGGAAGCCAGATTCCGGCTGAACATCAGGAAAAAAATCCTGACTGTCAGAGCAATAAGACAATGGAACCAACTACCTAGGGAGGTGGTGGGCTCTCCCACCCTGGAGGCATTCAAGGTGCAGCTGGACAGCCATCTGTCAGGGATGCTTTGACCTGGATTCCTGCATTGAGCAGGGGGTTGGACTCGTAGGCCCCTTCCAACTCTACAGTATTCTATGATTCTATGTGACTCAGGACCAGCGCTGGGTGGCAGCTCTGAGCCTGAGCACTTTATTGCTCTGCATTGTTGGGGGGCGTGGCAAGGGAAGAGAATAGTGTGGAGCGATTTCAGACCTCATTGTGCGCATTTCCCTGATCCTATGCCTACCACCACGGGCAACTGTTAGGGGCTCCTAGCTGATAACGTCAACTTTCTATGATTCAACTGCCCTCAATCATAGGCCTATGATTGAGGGCAGATTCCCTATGAGTCCAGATTCATAGGGAATCTGGACTCCCGCTGACATTTTTCTTTTTAATACGTTCCCCGGGTGGAAGTGAGCGTTGCCTATAGAAAACAGTGGAGAAGCCCAGGATATTAGCATCGCTGAGACTGGGCAGCAGCTTGCGCCCTCCCCATGCCCCTGGCAAAATGCAGCAAGCGGGGGGGAGGGGGAAGCAGTCGGATATGGATCGTGTGGAAGCCTTTGTGCTTACGGCTGTACCCACGAAACCTTCCTCCCGGCAGACATTCACACTGAACGTGCAGGTGCCAGTGCCCAGGGCTAGTCAGAGTACGTGACGTCAGGGCGAAGCTAGTCAGTGGCCCCGCTCCCCCATCCCCCATGCGTTGATAGAACGTGTGACTGGTCAAGTGAATGGAGGAGCGTATATGATACGTTATTCTAGAATTTGAACATCTCCGTGCTCTCAGCATTCCACAGGTCCTGGAAGTTGGTAAGACCATTTGGGCAGGGCTTTTCTCCCCAGCTGGGGAGGGTGAGGGATGAGTGAGGCCAGCAGCACACTCAGCTGGAGCTTTCAGGAGCCCCTGGAAGCGCTGGCCAAGTGCGCTCTGCTCGTCCCTTGCCCTCCCCATGTGGGAAAGGCGAGGGACTAAATGAAGCTGGCTTCCCAGCCAAAGTAGTGGCGTAGTGGTGAGAGTGTTGGACTAGGACTCAGGAGATCCGAGTTCTAATCCCCGCTCGGCCATGAAACTCACTGGGTGACTTTGGGCCAGTCACTGACTCTCAGCCTAACTTACCTCACAGGGTTGTTGTGAGGATAAAATGGAGAGGAGGAGGAGGATTATGTAAGCTGCCTTGGGTTCCTTGCAGGAAAAAAGGTGGGGTATAAATATAATAAAATACCGTATTTTTCGCTCCATAAGACGCACCGGACCATAAGACGCACTTACTGTATGGTACAAAAAAAAAAAAAAAATCAGCTGAGAGGCGGGGGCTTCCCCTGCCCCACCCGGGAGTCCTCCGCTCTTCCGGACCAGCAGAGGAAAGTAAAAAAAAAAAAAAAAAAAAAAATTTTTTTTTTTTTACTATATTCACTCCATAGGACGCACAGACATTTCCCCCTCCTTTTTTGGGGGGAAAAAGTGCGTCTTATGGTCCGAAAAATACGGTAAATAAAATAAAATAAAGTACCGGCCAACCAGCGCCTCAACCGGGGGCCCGATAACATCGGGGGTGAGGCCCCGTCCTTGCCCAGCCTGCCCATGGGGTGGGGTGGGGGCAATCCACACCCCAGAACCAATATGATCCTCTATCCCTTTGTTAAGCACTTGACCACCCGTGCTTGCTGTTTGTTCTTAATTGATACACACATGCACAGTGTAGAGTGGCAGAGCTCTGAGCCCTCAAACAGTAATAGTTTGCTCATCACAGGAATGCTGTTTTGACACGGCAGTGATTGGAATCCTTTGATCCTGACCAATACAGTACAGTAGGTCAATCCTGAAACAGTGAGGATACCGCCCCCTCAGCCGCCATTTGGCTTCTCTCCTCCCAGAACTGCCTCCTGCAGTGACTGGACCACCTTGTCATTATGTAGCACTATAAATTAGGTAACACTTGGAAGTTGCTTATTCCCCCTTCCCTTCCTCTGGGCGGAATCCAATGATACGTGAACGGAACTCTGCTCACGTGATCGGATTTTCAGCTCCTGTGCCCCCTGAAATTGGCTCTGGGGCAGATTTTGAAGGGGCTGCGGGGGGAATGCCCCCCACCACTTCCATAGGCAGTTCCATCAGCAGAAAGACTTCACTGGATTCCACCCCCTCCTTTTTTCCCCCATTTTGCATCCTGTCTCTTGGAGTGTGATTAATTTCTTTAAATGTTCAAGCTGTGAACCATTTCAAATGCCGTGGCAGAAATTCGGTATAGAAATGCATAAGTGTATCCTGTATCGGGTGTTTTGATAACCTGAGAATAGACGTGTGGATTTCATGAAGCTCTGAAAAGTTCATGTCTGTGCAGAAACTGCCATTGAGTAGGAGGCTGGAATAACCTGACACCTCTGTCTTACACACACACACACACACACACACACAATATGGGTGGGCCGTAGGAGAAGGGTGCCTGGGAGGAGGAATTGCTGAGCTTGCTTACGACATGTGTAACTTTATAGACATAACTGAATTTCTGTTCTCATCACCTGGGTTATTTCTTTGGTTTTCTTCCAGCCGTCTGTCATGGATAGAGAAGTCTGGCCTTGGGTTCTCCTTGGACTACCCCATCATAAGCTTACATGCCATCTCCAGGGACCTGAATGCCTACCCGTGGGAGCATTTGTACGTCATGGTAAATGCAAAGTTTGAAGGTATGGAGCCATTGTTGCACTCCCAGGAGAGAGCCAGTCTAGTGGAGTGAATGGAGCTCGGGATTGGAGAAATGCCAGGTTCAAATCCCTGCTTGGTCATGAAGTTCACTGGGTGGTTGTTGGCAAGTCTGGGGATGTCAGGCCTAGTCTACCTTACAAGGGTGGTGTGAGGACAGCATGGGGGTAACCTTACTGCTTTGGGTGGAATCGACTTTGATGACATGAATTCAACTAACAGGAAAGAGAGTAGCCTAGGCCTTAGAATCCAAGTATCCTAACTATACAATAGCTTTTTTGAAGCGCAGCATATGAAGGAGGTGGCACTTTAGAACAAGCTGGTTAAAGCCACGAGCTCTCGTGGTTTTTAGCTTTTCTCAACCTAGTTTTAAAAGCTCTCTATGGAAGTTTTCAACTCTGAGGGTAGTGCTGGCCAGTTGAGAAAATAACCCATGTTTAGGCAGCTCTGATCTTAGGGAATCATGTACTTGGTTCCACAGTGGTACGGCCTGTGCCGTTTTGCATGGCTAGCATCTCGGAGTGGGTTCTTGCCCCTGCCGGAGTCGCTCCCTCCCTGCGATAGGTTGTGTCCTACAGTGCTGAATGCTCCTATCCAGATGGTCCATTCACATTGCAGAGCTGGAGCAGGGCAGAATCCCAGGCATCAGTCTGTTGTAGGTTAAGGCACAGGCAAAGCGAATGTAGGCAGGGTGGTTCCGACCACTTAGACCAGCAAATTTTAGCTGTACTGCCATGTGGCCTGTTGGCATCATAAGACATTTAGGGGTTGCTGGCAAATGTACATATGCCTGAACCTCTTGATGTGGGCCGGTATACTCTTAGGAAAGAAGCTGCCAGCCCGTTATCCCTCTATTGTCCCTTTCCTGTATCTATGGGTAGTCAGGTGGGCTTTTGGGTGGTGTGGAATAACCTGAACATTCTGAATTCCTGCAGACTGGAAGCGATTGACAAAGGATATGAATCAGAGTTGCAATCTTGCTGAGATGTGGTGTTTGCTTCAGAATTCAGCTTCCTGAGGAATTTGGTTTCTATTTTTTCTTTTTAAAGAATAAGTTTCTAGACCTTATGTTTGCAAGGAGCTGCTAGAAAGTGTGTCAACCGGGGCTGGGGGAACCTGTGGTCCTCTGGATGTTGAGCTACAATTCCCACCACCCTGACCATTGGCCATGCACGCTGGGACTAATGTGAGTTGGGCCCTTACATCGGGTGTGGGGGCACGGGTTCCCCAGCCCTGATGCAGACAGCGCCTTGTGGGATCTCACAAACTAGGTGGGTACTAAATATGATTTCCAGTATTCAGGGGGAAGAATGTCATAGCGCCAGGCTCTCCTGATGGCCAGCAGAAGCAAATCATGCCAACTTGCATGCCTCCAGTACAGCTGGTTTGGGATGAATACCTTATACACTGCCATACAGTACCTAAAACGATACAGATATCATCTCCCAGTTAACATCCCCTGCTGCTTCTTTTTTTAAGCCTGTCACAAAGGGCTGGTTTTGTTCAAGCTGCATGAAACATGGGGTGCTGGATTATTGGCTTGCATCCAGTGCTAGTCCTACTTAGAGTAGGCACTTAAGTTCCAAGTTTGAGTAATATTGTGTTTGCACAGACCAGCCTTCCCCAACCCAGCACCCTCTGGATGTGTTGAACTTAAACTCCCATCAACCTCAGCTAGCAAGGCAGGTGGTCTTACTGGCTGGGGATGATGGAAGTTGCAGTCTAACACATCCAGAGGGCACTAAGTTGGGGAAGGCTGGCATACACCATTGGAGAAGTTACCCAGAAATGTCAGTTCCTTGATCGGCCAACTGCATGTTATTTCCTTAGCTGAAGAATCGAAGGATGCTCCCATGGGAGAAAAGGAGAAGGAAGAGGAGGAGGAGGAGGAAGAGAGCGATGACGAACTCGAGCCCATCTCAGAATTCCGGTTTATACCCAGCGACAAGTCAGCCCGTAAGTGGAAAGAGCTGTGTGGCGAGCTTGAGTGGAGCCCTAGAGAACAAGAATTACACATCAGTTCCAGTCAGGGATGTATCCTGCGTGAGAGGAGCATGGCTGGCTCTTCTTTTCTTTTTGTCCCACAGGATTCTTGCGTGTCCCCTCTCGCGTGTGCTGGACAAGCAGTGTCACTTCAAATAAACAACGAATGATGCCTTCTCGAGGCACCGCTGCCCCGTTCCCTGGGGGGCCAGCTAAGGTCCCGTTGCTCTTCTGGGCCATGTCCTCAAACTTGCAGCCGGCCCCGCAACTCTCTGCCTGCTTTTGTTCTGCCCCCTCTGCTTGCCTGGCCTCTTGTTGTCGTTGGTTTGGATCTGCTCGGATGTCTCCGTGGGCTTGCGTGTTGCTCTTGAAAGGGAATCAGTTGCCTGGCCCAGGGTGGCCTGTCAGAGACTCCCTTGCTATGGCTGCTATTGGCTCAGGCTCGCTGATGTCAAGAGATTCTCTTGTGAGGATTGGGCCAGGCAGTCCTCGTCTAATGAACTCTACATGCACCGGGTCGGTAAGGGTGCGACTGGGCCACTGGCGTCTTCTTGCCCTAACCCAGAGCACCAGGAAACACTGTGCTCTTGTTGCCGAGGCGGGGTGCTATTCCGCACTGCAAGCGAGGAGAGGGCAGTCCCTCTTCCTCAGTATGGGACCTTGGGGCTTGTTGCCCTGATGGTTTTAGAGTTGATAAGCCCTTGCAGCCGTCCCTTGCCCACAGGTGCTCAGCGGGCGCTTCCACGGCCAGAAATAACGAATTGTGGCGGGTGGGACAGCATGGTTTGGGCTGCAGTGGCGCAGCGAGAGGTGAGGGCGGGGCTGAGGCTACAGAAGCCTGGGGGGCTCCGCAAAGGGTAGGTGCGGAAACATGGCCGGCGGGGTGCCCCCGCCCTCATCGGGGGTAAGCGCGCCCGCCGGCGAGGCCTCAGCGGAGGCAGCCAACCAGAAATCCCGAAGGGCAGCCGTCTGTGGTCTTTCGCCCTCTCAGCCGCCCTTGCATCTCACAGTCCTAATGTTGGATAACAGGCCTGGGGAAGGCCTCGGCCTGAGACCGGTCTTCTCCCAACCTGGCGCCCTCCAGATCTGTCGGACAACAAGTCCTAGCCCATTGCAATGGCTGGGATGATGGGAGTTGTAGTAAAGCACATCCGGAGCGTGCCCTGTTGGCCTGAGATCCTAGAGGGCCAGTGCCTGTACTGGACTAGATGGACCAACAGTTTGACTCGGGGATAAAGCACCTTCAAATGGCCATTCTTCACCTGATTGGATTGGACAAGTGGTGTGTTTGTGTTTTATCCAGTTGAAGCCATGTTCTCCGCCATGTGTGAATGCCAAGCCCTGCATCCTGACCCTGAAGACGAAGACTCCGAGAACGATTACGATGGTGATGAGTACGACGTTGAGGCCCACGGTAAGCGGAGCTTTGTTACGGTGAATTCCCTTAGGTTTTGGAGTTCATCCCTGACTCGCGATGGGCCACAATCGCTGGCAGCTCTGTGTCTCTCCAAAGGTGAAAACTTACTCAAAACCATGTTTGCTTGGGGCCAGAGCCTGTTTGTTAGGCTTCTGTCCTGCTTGATTCCCTACAGTTTGTTTGCAACAGTCCGCAAGAACTCTTCAGCATGAAATAGCAGAAGTTCAGTAAAGATATGCAGTTTGTCAGTCGTCTGACCCGATTAACCCTGCATCTGCTGGAGTAGCTCTTGGGAGGGAATATTTTTACATTATTTTCTGGATGCTCCCAAGGTTAGATCAATTCACGGAAGCCAGGTCTGTCAATGGATATCGGCCACGGAGTGCTGAATGGCCCCTCCGGGATGAGTGGTGGCGTGTCTCTGGGCCTGGATGTTTGGGGCAAACCGGGTGTGGCTACCACGTCAGGCACTTCCCCTGAACCTCCCAAGGGCTGCAGTGGAGGACGCTGGTCAAGATGAGCCCTTGGTCTGACCCAATGAGGCAGTTCTTACATGGAGCTTTGGAAGCACAAACCTTCTCATTTTTGAGTTACGGAGAACACTTCCTTAGGTCGTCTGTGCCTCTGTGCAGGGATTTGAAGCTCCTTCAGCTCGGGGGCCGAATTCCGTTGGGGGTTGTATTCCAGTGGTGGGCGAGGCCAAAATGCAAAAAACACACGCACCAGCTTGTCTTAGCTGAAAGCTCTTCCTGCCAGTAACTAGCCTTGGGAAGAAGCATGTTGACCTTCCAGAATGTGGAAAAAAACTGCACAAAGGCCGGGAAACCAACAAACAGTTAGTGGTCAAGGGAACAGGGGGCGGGACATCTGGAGAAGCCCAGAACTGCTGATTGGGCCCCTGGGACTAAGCTCTGCACTCCTGCTCTAAAGCTTGTTACACCAACAAAGATGGATGGACAAATGAATACATGTTTTTATTTCTTTGTTGGAATAATAGAATAGTAGAGTTGGAAGGGGCCTATAAGGCCATCGAGTCCAGCCCCTGCTCAATGCAGAACAGATGTGGGCAGCCCAGGCAGTCACCCATCCAAGCACTGACCCAGATCATACCTGCTTAGCTTCAGCATGTGGCCTGCATTATGTGCTCTCGACGCCACCTGCAGAGCACATACCTGCCCGTGTTTTTGGGAATGCTAGAGAGTGAAGTAATGAAATGGTGTGTGCTTCCCTCATACTGTCCAGGGTCCAAAGAGCTGTTTTAAGCACTCCCAGGAGTTGAGGGTTGGACTTACTCAGTGACATTTGGCTTTTAAGCAGCAGAGTCGTCGTGTCCCCCCCCCGCAACCCATGCTTATCAGAAGCTACTTTTGAAACTCCCCTCTTTCAAAGTTTCTTTGCTATGAAGAGTGTGTGGGGGGGGTACTGTGTGAGCAAAACAAATGTGAGGCCCCTTTTGGGTGTACATAGCTAGTTGCTTGGCTCTTTGGATGCCCGTCACTGGTGTGGACAGTAGAAGCAGTTGCTGTGTATATTCCCTATATATCTGCTTATTTGCTGTGTAAAGACGGAATTCAATTTCTTCTTGTATCTTGGCCTTCAAGTCAGGTACTGCATTATAGTGCATTTGGGCTCCTCCTTCCCTGCCCCCGAAAATAAATGTAAGGATTGAGGATGCTCGTACTTGAGACATAGAACGTTTCCCTGTACGTGCAGGTCCAGTTGTACTCTGAGATCTCCATGTTCAAGGGAGATGGTGTTTCAGAGAGACGCATTAAACCAAGGGTCCTGCTTCACTCAACCGGTTACCAAGAAGCAGATACAGTAATAGCTTGGATTGCAAGTAACTTGGTTTGAGAGCGTTTTGCAAGACAAGCAAATTTTTAAATATTTATTTATTTATTTTTTACTTGATATACAAGCGACGTCTTGCAATACAAGTACTATAGTACAGCTTAAATTAAAAATCTCTGTACAAATTTTTTTGGGGGGATTTCGTTTTGATATAAGAGTGTTTTGGATTACAAGCACGTTTCTGGAACGAATTATGCTCTCAATCCAAGGCATGACTGTACAGGCAGTTTGCTAAAATTTGGGTTTCCTTGGTGCAGAACTCTGCATTTTTGACAGAAGATGCCACAGAATGTGAGGCTTCGGTACCACATTCTGGGCCTGCATTTGTGCTGTTACAGTCTTGCTCTAGATAAGATGGAAGAAGCAGCGGTACCACCATTTAGTGATTTCATATTTTTTTGTAGACTGCTTTGCTGCACATGGGCATTCAAAACTGTGTGCAATTAAAATCAGTAGACAAATCAATTTAAAAGAACAATAATCAACAAATCTAACACTAAAAGGCCATTCCCGTTTTAAAGCGGACAGTGGCAGGCTAGGTCGTGTGGTGCATGGCCACCCAGTCTGAATTGCAGGGATGGGGACTCGGACTCGAGGACTCGACTCGTGAGTCGGACTGAGTCCCCCCTCTGACTCGACTCGGACTCGAGTCCCAATATTTTTAATGGGACTCGAGACTCGACTCGGGACTCGAGACCAAGGACTCGTCAACATCCCTGGGCTGTTGACGAGTCTTCTGGCTGTGCCAGAAGGAGCGCGATCACCGGTGAAGAGCGCATGGAAGCGAGGCGCGCCGCTGCTCGGCCACTATGGACAGCTACCAGGAGCGCAGCCCCAACGATGTGTTGAGATTTATTTTGATTGATGTGTTGTTGTGGGGGGTTTGGGTTAGGGTCAGACATTTTGGGTTTGGCTGCCTCTGCCTGCCTGCCTGGGGTTCCCAGCCTCCTCTGCCTGCCTGGTCTCTTCTTGACCTGTTCAACAGTTGAATTGTCCAAGACAAAGGCCTCTGCCTGCCTGCTTTGGGGTTCCCTGCCTCCTCTGCCTGCCTGGTTATTTTGGGTTTGTCTGCCTGGTCTGTTCTTGCCAAAATCAGTTGCAGAGTTTTGAAATAAAAAGGTACACTTGTGCCTAGAATTTATTTAAGCCACACATCTGAAGTAGCCTTATTTTGTTGGGAAAACCCCCCATTGATTTTAATAGGGACTCGTGGAGTCAGTTTTGGGAGTGACTCAGGACTCGTGACTCACCATTTTGGACCAAGGACTCGGACTCGAGACTCGGGTTCAAAGACTCGTGACTCGACTCGTGACTCGAGACCAAGGACTCTTCAACATCCCTGCTGAATTGTGCTGATGCTCTTTTGATCTGTAGTAGCAGTGGTAGACATGGATGTGGAGCATTCTCCAACCTGGTGCCTCCCAGATACGTTGGGACTAAACTCCCATCCCCAGCCAGCATGACCACTACAACTATCATCTCCCATCAGCAAGGCTGGTGGTCCTGCTGGCTGGGAATGATGGAGGTTTTAGTCCAACAAATTGGGGGTGGGCGCTGGGTTGGGGGGAGGCTGATGGAGAATTTGGGAGCGACCCAACTGTCCACCTCCAGCTGTTTTGTCCAACAACCTAAAACCTGTTTGGATTTGTTGTTGTTTGCAGAAATAGGCCAAGGCGACATCCCATCATTCTACACATATGAAGAAGGCTTGTCGCATTTAACTGCCGAGGGTCAGGCTACCCTGGAGAGATTGGAGGGCATGCTGGCACAGTCTATAAGCACTCAGTACCACATGGCCGGGGTACGGACAGAAGATTCTGTCAGAGACTTTGAGGGTAAGTGTTAATCCTGCACTATTGCAGGCTCGACTGGAAGTGTGCCACATTCCCGTCCCAGCAGGGCCGGTGCTACCATTAGGCCAACTAGGCAGCTGCCTAGGGCGCAGGGCTAAAGGGGGCGCCAGAAACGCCTTGAAAAAAAAAGACAGTGCTCTCAAGTGGGAAGGGGGGGGCCCCTAAATATCTGATCTTGCCTTGGGCACCAAACTGCCTTGCACCGGCCCTGCGTCCCAGCACTCTGGTATCAAGGTTAAAAAAAAAAGCTGCTTTTTTAAATAGGGGTGGGTGAACTCACCGGGACCCGACTCTCCGGAAGTCCGCCAAGCACCCGTGCCACGCGATCCGTTCCGCGGTGCTCAGTAAGGCGTGAGGCAGACTTCCAGGTCCCCGTCACGTCAGTTCCGGATCCCCGTCGCGTCACTTCATGGAGGAGGTTGCTATCAATAGCTACTAATCCTGGTGGCCACATATGACTTCCAACATCAGAGGCAGTATCCCTCTGAATACCTGTTGCTGGCGAGCATGTGCGGGAGGGTGCTGTTGCACTCATGTCTTGCTGGCAGGCGTCCCACAGGCAGCTATTAGGCCACTGTGTGAACAGAATGCTGGACTAGATAGGCCTCTGGTCTGATCCAGCGTGACGACTCTTACATGTTCTTATATGTAGGGGATGTTACCTGTAGCTACTCCAGTTAAAGAACCCTCTTCCCCATAAAGTTTGCCAGAGCTCAAGCATCTTCTGCCAGTTTTTTTAAGTGGATCACATCTGAATCCCACCTTTTATATCCTTAACTTTGAGCTCCCAGGGATTGGATCAGATAACATTTTTAAAAGAATGAAGTCTCTCCATCTTGGGCTGTTTGCTGTTTACCTTGTAGCTTCTTCTCTCTGTGGCTTCGGGTGCTTGGATTGATCTGTGGTAAATTGCTGTGCACCACAGTTTGGGGCGGGGTGGGGGAAGGCTGGACCGTGTCCGCCTTGGCCCTTCAGCCCTGTGATTGTATGACACTTAAGTCAGCCTTCTCTTGGCAACAGAGGGCGCTACTTGCTCTGTGGATGGCTTAAATGTCTGCAACTTTTTCAGTCTGTTGCTGCCTTTGCTTCCAGATGGAATGGAGGTGGACGCGGCACCGTCAGTTGCTGGGCAGTTTGAAGATGCCGACGTCGATCATTGAGGAGGATGTGGGCGGCTGTAAGGTTTACATTCTTAATTTTCTCTCCCTTCCTCATAGGGCAGCTTGGTTTCCCTGAGCCCCTCTAGTTGATTATAACTTTTTGCTGGCTGGGGCATGCTGGGAGTTGTAGGCCAAAAACATCTGGGGACCCAAGGTTGGAGAACACTGGGTTATAGTATCTTCGAATTCAGATTCCTGAGGATGTTTGATTTTTGTTTTTTTGTTTTATTTACGTTTTTTACCAAGCCTAATTACAAATAACCTCAGTGCAGTTTACAGCACAAAAGTAAAAACCATAATGAAACAGTAATGAGCCATGAAACTCGCTGGCTGACCTTGGGCCAGTTCCTATCTCTCAACCTACGGGTCATTCCATGTAAAATCAACCAAAAAAAATATGAAAAATTTACCTCACCATCTGCGATTTTTTAAAAAACTGGCATACTGGTAGACCAGCAAGAGAAATGAACATACACCAAATTATAGGTCATTATACCTCATGGTTCAAAAGTACAGTGTGCTCAAAAAATGCCCAAAACACGATTTTTCAGCATTTGTGACTACACAAAAAGTATCATAACTTCCTTCAGAATTGACCTAGAAAGTAAATCATGGTGTCATATGAAAGCTCTCAAACTACCCTTTTATATGATATGTAACATGAAGCATGCATGTGAAATAAAATATTCATAGATTTCATAGATCATCGAGTTGGAAGGAGCCTACAAGGCTATCGAGTCCAACCCCCTGCTCAATGCAGGAAACTAGAGGAGGGGTCTCCCATCCAAGTAACAACCAGGCTTGACCCTGCTTAGCTTTCCACACTCAGACAAGCTGAGCCAACCTTGAATTCCAAAAAAACCAAATGGTTTTTTGCTGATTTTTTTCCTCAGATAACCCATGTTTACCTTGAGTATATGTACCGATTTCCAGAACGGGGTTCTGAACAGTTCAGAAGATGTGAATGTTCTTATACATGCACAGTACCTCCCTACAATAACTTCACCCCCTTATACACACTTAAAACAGAATTTTTTGGAGGGAAATTAAACTTAAGCCCACCCCCTCCCTTCCGTAGCTTCTGGGGCCTTCAGGCTGAAACCAAACCAGGCATGGGTAGGCCTCAAACCTTCACAGAGATATATCTCTTTGGATGTCTACATTAAATCAAGCTTTATTCACAGATTCTGATAAGAAAGCAAAAGGCAGGCCTGAAGCCATGACAAGTGCCGACCCCACTTCTGCTGCAATGTGTTCATGACTTTTCAAATTGTTGAATTCCTGCACACCATTTCTACAGGTAGCATAACTAAGATCTATTATTTCCCTGATGGTGCAGCAGCACAGTATAAAAACGGTAAAAACTTCAACAACTTAAGTAAGTTGTTTACTTCAACAACCACAACTAAAGATTATGAACTGGAAGAAAAGCTTCTGAAATGTCGCTTCGAGAATTCAAGACGATTTCTGGGACACAGAAAATTCACGCTGTAATTCCATTAACAAAACACACTGTTGCTACTAAAAGATATTCATTTCAATGCGTATCCAGAAAAGAGACAGTGACTATTGAAGAAGGAGAACTGGAATTGCAAGAAATACGAGGATTTGTTACATGCGTTTATATCTCACAATGGTGGTTAGGTTGTGTTTTACAAACAGATGATCAGAGAGCAGAAGTGTTAGTGAGCTTTCTTCATCCAGCTGGACCAGCAAAATCATTTATGTATCCAGATAAACAAGATGTCCTATGGATACCATCTTCAGATGTTATCCAATGCAGAGTTACAGAATGGGGGACACTTGGCTCAACAATACTACAAGTGAGAAGGATCTTGGAATTGTGGTAGATCACAAACTGAATATGAGCCAGCAATGCGACGTGGCTGCAAAGAAGGCAAATGCAATTTTGGGCTGTATTAATAGAAGTATAGCTTCCAAATCGCGGGAAGTGATAATTCCCCTTTACTCGGCACTGGTTAGGCCTCATCTTGAGTACTGTGTCCAGTTCTGGGCACCTCATTTTAACAAGGACATAGACAAACTGGAGAGGGTTCAGAGGAGGGCAACAAGGATGATAAAGGGACTGGAAACAAGGCCCTATGAGGAGAGACTGAAAGAACTGGGCATGTTTAGCCTTCAGAAGAGGAGACTGAGGGGAGATATGATCGCACTCTTCCAGTATTTGAAGGGATGTCACACAGAGGAGGGCAAAGATCTCTTCTCGTTCATCCCAGTTTGCAGGACACGGAATAATGGGCTCAAGTTACAGGAACCTAGATTCCACCTAAACATCAGGAAAAATTTCCTGACTGTCAGAGCAATAAGACAATGGAATCAACTACCTAGGGAGGTGGTGGGCTCTCCCAGTCTGGAGGCATTCAAGGTGCGGCTGGACAGACATCTGTCAGAGATGCTTTGACCTGGATTCCTGCATTGAGCAGGGGGTTGGACTCGATGGCCTTGTAGGCCCCTTCCAACTCTACTTTTCTATGATTCTATGTTTTGACAAAAGCTGATCCTTGTTGCCCAACAGGGCACTTCTATACACTAACAGACAAAGAGTGTCAAGCAGCAACTTCAAGACTAGAAACTACTGTTATGAAAAGCTCCTTAATTTAGGACTTGTTAACAAAATGTTAGCAAGTAATATTTGAACTGCATAAAATCTGATCAGCATATATAAAAGTAAAATGGAAAATCTCATCTATGCACAATAATGGTTTTTCAAGCCCACATCTAAGTAAATCAAAATAACTATGCTAGTAAGAGTCCCATTTTGAAATCAAGTACATGTTTCCAGGGATGTTAAACGTTATTTAAAACAAAAGGAGTTTTTTGTCATTATTCAAGGTCAAACTTCTGTATATTTACTTGAAAAAAATAAAATGAACATGTTTTCCCCAAGCATACTGGTACCTTTTTAAAAGTACATATTTTAAACCTCATTCTTCTGAAAATAATAGGCCCTGCAACTTATTTTTTAATAAGCAGGACAAGTTCACCAAATCTTAAGCAATTTGCTTTCAGTTGGAAATATTCTTTGATTGATTTCATACCAGAATGACCACCCAGAGGAAGTATCATTATTCTACACAAAATGTCGGAAGTATGCTATTGTGAAAAAGAATACCTAATTCAGAGCTGCACAATTATGACAGGGTAGCTTGTACTTGTGCACAATATTTTATTCAAAACCTAAGTGATAATGCATATTTTCTTAAGATATGTACAGTGAGATAGCAATTCATATGAACTATGACACAAACACAGAGAGCGCCCCAAAAGGTGTAACTCATTTTCTGTTAAGAACCCCATTTTGAAAATTGGTACATGTATTAAGCACTGTCAGATGAAATACTAAAAGAAAAATCATGGAGAAATTTTTTTTAGTTTTTGCAGAATTCAGGGTCAAATTTTACTATTTGACCTTGAATATATATTTATTCCAAAAAACCATTTATGTTACATATCAAATGAAAGAGCATTTCAAAGGCTTTCCAACAACACCATGCTTAACTTTCTAGGTTCTGTAGAACTGGAATTACTGTACTTATAATGTTGTCCGACACACAAAAATTAACATTTTTCTTCATATTTTTGATTGCCATATCTCCAAAAGTTTTTGTCCCAGAAGTCTAATTTTTGGAGCAGCTTATATTCTCAGCAGACCCAACAAGTTCACCAAGTTTTTTCAAAATCTGTGACGGTCAGGTAAATTCATTGGTTGATTTTACATGGAATGACCCCTACCTTACAGGGTTGTTGTGTGGATAAAATGGGGAGGGAGAATCAGGCACGCTGCCCTGAGCTCCTTGGAGGAAGAGTGGGGTAAAAAAAAAAAAGGAATTAATAATATTTCACATATACGTCAAGTTTCTTACCCTGATGCTTGTGACTACGTGTTTGAAAATATCCTCACCGGGTATGTCTGCTCCGGTGCTTCTGTTTTCTACTGCTTCATCTCTTGCTTTATCCCTGTTTTTTTCTGTGCACTCGCTCCTGCTGGGACTGGTGACTGATCTTCCCTTAAAAGGGAAAAACAACGCTGGGCCCTCGGTTGCTTGCCAAGGGGGCATGCCTCATTTGCAGGCGGGGTTGTGATTCCCTCCCCACTGTGACTAAAGGATACACTGCCTCAAGTAAATGTATGCGCAAACATGTGTGGCAGCAACACACTGCCTTTCAAAGCAGCGTGTGCCAATGGTCAGGGGACTGTGAGGAACATGGGCCCTCATGGAACGAGGCACTAAATTCTGCCAGGAAAAAGGTAAACAGAGTACTAATCAGAGACTGGAGTCAGGATGGGGCACTCTCAGGTGCAACTTCCGTATTGTTTATGGCAGCCTGTCGTCCTCTTGGTCTCTGGCCATGTTCCTTTCTCCACCACCACCACCTCAGTATACCTCTATTCCTGCTTTTTACTCCCCTGCTGCTCCTTCTTGCCAAGCCTTCCAAAAACTATAAATCCAATAACATGAAAAACAGATTTGCCTAACTTAGCCTACTTCTTAAGCTCCTTTCACATGGAATTTGGGTTTTTTTCGGTGCATGCTAGAATTTTTTTTTTTTTGTCTTGAAACTGTACCAACAGATTCCTGGTGCATGACAGATGCTTTTCCCCTGCTGTTCTGCACTCCCTCCTTTCTGTTATACAAACAGGAGTTCTCACCACTGAAACCCAGTCTCTTTTATCTTTTAGATTCTTCTATCGGCATTTCCAGAACATTTATCTCCAAGCTTGAAGATGTTACAACAGGAATTGCCCTGTCTGTATTAATGGCCTAAACATGGAGATTTAGGTCTGTAAATGATTTTATAAATGTGCTTATAAAACAGGATTTGACACTGTGGGATTGCTTATACATGCATACACACACACGTACGTACGTACGTACGTACGTACGTACGTACACGAAAACTATAATTTGGGTCTGAATGAAGGATTAATCATGGCTTACTATTGGAAAGCCTTTACAGGAATGCTAGAGATTAAGGAACGAAGTTGTACTTAGAGCAGGATTCTAGATTGTCCTAGAATTTCCCCCATATTTTTGTGCCTGTTTATCCACAGCCGACCACGTGCGATGGGAAAGTTATTCTGGTTTAGCTAAACAGACAGGGCAGTATGTACTGTGGGGCTGCAGGGTCACACAAATTGTGAAAAACTCTTCAAGGATTTGGCTCAATCCATTGGATGGTCTTGCTTTGTCATAGCTTTAGTGGTGTAGGAGTGATGGCTGTACTGCTCCACAGATTAAAAAAAAAAACTTCTTGTGTCTTTGTTATACATAAAAACCAAATGGTTCAATAAATATAATTTTTGTATCTTACAGCCTACTTTTTTTTTGTTGAGAACATTCTGTGGCCATAGGAAATCTTAATTTTCATATTCATGGTTTGACATTCTCCTTTCTAGAAGCTATTGGCTTCTCTGCTGTTAAGCGGGATGAAAAGTCTCTCACAGCCCCACCACACACACCATGGATGGTTGCAGGCGACATGAGACCAAGAATCTATGCCAGAAGGGGGATGTACTATACCATGGGCCCCCAACCTTTTTGAAGCTGTGGGCACATTTGGAGATTTGAGAAACTGCTGTGGGGCCACCACCACAAATGCCTCCCATGGAGGATGTGGCTAGTCACATAATGGTTGCCGTGGGGGCCCGGCTAGTCAAGAGAGGCTGGGAGTGGAGAGAAACCGCAAGATAACGGGGTGAGTAGGAGCAAGGCTAGGGGCTAGGAAGGGAGAGAAAGGCGGCAAGGGATGGGGAAAGAGAAATGGCGAGGAAAGGGGTTGGGTGGTGAGAAATAGCAAGGCTGGGAGTGGGGAGTGAGCAAGCAAAGGGAAAAGTCTGGATAGAAGAAGATTGGGTGGGGCTAGGAAGCAACTCTTTCCTTCTCTTCCTACCCGCTGGACAGCTGATTAGCAGCAGGTTCAGGAACAGGAAGGAGGATCTGGTACCCTAACATTTTTCAAGGTTCTTTTTTTTATTAAAAAATAATTTTTTGTAGGGGGCAGGGAGTGGAGAGCTTTGTGGGCGCCTTTCTATACTTTTTTAGCCCTTTTGGGTTGGAAAGGCGGGATACACGTTTAAAAAAATAAACGTGTGCACACATGTGTCCCGAGTGCTAAAAATACACGAGGCTTTTTTTTTTAACTAAACCTGAAGAATTTTACTTCATTGTAAAAATTATTTCTGATAAAGTCACCCTTTCAGTGTTGTGAGCAATATTATTAAAGGTGGCTTATTTTCAAATAGACCTCAAATGTGTACCAGAACAAGTATAGCACTTACTTGGTTACTTGATCCTAAGGCTCTGAAAAGCTCCTTGCATGAGCAGCGACTTGCTTTTTGCAGCTTGCCACCTCTGAGGTCCAGAGATACCTACGAGTTTAATCAGAGGAGTTAAAACATCCTCTTCTCACCCCGTGCCACACATTCACCCCTCTTAAGTAAAAAGCATTGTGGGGACACAGAGAGGGTGAAGGAAAGGATTTTTACTTGTTCCTTTGCGTTTTCTATTAGGCACTACTTCACAAGTGATCACCTTTCAGAGGACATATGCAGATTGTAAGGCAGGAAGGGGTGAGATAGTTGCAAGGAAAACTTGCATTTTAAATTTGGCCAGAGGTTCCTCACCACTGTTCTACAGAGAATGTTTCTTGACTCTGTTTGCATCTGCTTGAACAGTAATTACCACTGCTACATCAGGGAAATTCACTTTTTGTTTGGAAACAGTGGGTTGGATCCAGACTACGTTAATTACACTTTAGTCCCATTGAAATGAATGGTACTTAAGCCAGTCATGACTAACTTAGTCTGGATCTAACTCAGTGAAACTAAGAATAAATTGAAATATGGAAATAAGTGTATGTTGGGATGCAGCTTAATAGGTTAGGGTGAAAAACATACATGGGGAAGAATAAAGGCAAAGTTTTCTTTATTGAGAAGAAAATATACTCAAGACATCAACATTTTGTCTTATGTTGCAGCTACGTAATGAGCCTCAGTTCTTTGTCCAGCCAATGTTTTCATGCTGCACAACTTTCATTCAGTCTCACTGTGTAGTTAAAATGTGGTCAGTGGAATGAAATTCAGGGTCACAGTTTCTAAGCCAATTTGTTTAGTGTTTAGAACTGAAGATTCCCCATTCTTGATGCCTCATTTCAATAGTATTTTGATTCAGCCCTTCTGTTAAACAGTGTCAGTTTCACAGGTTCTTAAAAGAGCTGGCAGATTTACAGGAAGAAATGAGAAGCACCAACTCTGTAAATCATGTCCTCTGCCACTCTTCCAAAGGTTTCAGCTTACACCAGCACAACGCCTTTACTTGGGAGTTAGACCAAAGTTCAGTTCTGTACTTCACAGTATTTATTTTAACAATAATCCCTGCAGAATAACACAACCCCTCTGTACATAAGACATTTAAAATGTGCTTTAAAAATGCCTTGGCAGTTAAATATGTCAAACTTTGGAAATCACAGCTAACATTCAACCCAGTTTGGGAGAAATCTTGCTGGCTGTTTTTAAAGTGCTTCTGTGAGCTGAGAATAGATCAGAAATGTAATGTCTCTCGACATGAATCCTTCCAGATTTCCTCTTTCTAAATTTCAGCACAGGCTTCAGACTGGAGGGGTGGAGGGAGAGGAGGGGAGTGGAGAAGAGAGGAAACATTCCTCATGCTGTAGGTAAAACTGCTAGCACGAATGTTTGCTCTCGAATAGATGTTAATGAAATACTAGATATGTGATAATAATGAAAAACTCAGTGTTCACTACCTTCAGTTGTGTTCCAGAATATTGTGCAAATACCTCATGAAAGGCTTTTTTACTGAAGCACAAAATCCTGGCAGCATTTATTAAACCAATTAATGGCTATAAAATGTCTGAATATAATTTATGATGTAGAACCATCTTCAGGTGTGTGTGGTTACATTTGCAAATCATTTCGTTAAATGAGTATGAAGAGGTTGCCAAGAGAAATAATCTTTTGGTCCTTTGTTATTCCAACATCTATAACTTGGCCTCTTGTGTATTGTACTTTTGGTCCTTGCCTGCTGATTCTGTGCCTTATGAACAAGAGTTATTTGAATGTGGCACACGTGATGCTTTATACATACAGAGCGTTAAACAGGTTTTCTAAACAGATGTCAGTGAATGTTGTCTGGGATTAGCATTGCTTGCATCCTGTCAAACATCTTAAAACTGTAGCCACCGTGTTAAGCAAACTTAAATCATTTGGCTAAAGAAGAATTCCACAATTATAGAATTAGAGCTATCTAGGATGGGTCTTGGTAAACATTTTCCAGTGTGTCCACCTTCCTCTTTCTGAGGCTCACCTTGTCTTAAATGATGAAACTGTGTCATGTTTTGGATGCTGTTTCTCCACCCCCATATACACACACGTAAAATGCTTTTCTGTGGCTGTAGATGCAAGTTTAGATTTAATGGAATAGGAGGATGGATGCTAAAAAGCTGCAGGCAAGTAGCTTTAGGCAGGTTCTTTCTTTGACCATGTGAGGTGAATTATTTTGAAAGAAGCTTGCCTAAACTACACAAATAGAAGTGAGCATTCAGTTACAAGAAGTGTTCTCTTTTTTCCCCTTAAGTTCTATTGACGTCAAGTTTAAAGTTAACAAATTCTTGAAATTTGAAATACACATCTCAGCTTGGAAAAGTCAGTTTTGTTTCTGAGGGCACAAGCAAATACTGTATGATAAAATCCTTTAATGATATTCCCAAAAGAAGCATCTGCAAGTTGTCAGAGTGATTCGAATGTCCAGCCTTCTGGCTGCCTTCCAATTCCATGTAGAATGCGGCTGCATCAGTATTTGTAGCCTCTTTTGAGCATAACTCCTCTCTACCATTTTAAGCGTCTCTGCGTAGCAGGGGAAGGACTTCATCCCACACTATGACCACCAACACGGACCCTGAAATGATGTAAACGTAAACGTGTTTTTAAGGCAGTACCTGAAGACAGCACAAGGGCAGATGGCTAGCTGGAAAGGCATACAGTGGAGAGGTGTCAGGATATCAGCCTCCCTATTTTGTGTAAACATGTTTTAGAGAACCTCAGAAGTGTGTATAAAATACATTATTGCCATGAAATAATAGGAAACTTCAGCTAGTCCAAACCAGGGTGGCTAGATTATCAATGGGGACTGGCCGATACAATCACGTTATGCCAGCACTTTGACGTCTTTGACACTGGCTGCCAGTCTGTTTTCTGGGCTCAATTCAAAGTGCTGGCGTTGACCTTTAAAGCCCTAAAGCCTGCTCCTGTTCCAGGTATCCCTGCCAATTAAGGTGAGGCGGATGGCTACAAGAGAGCTGCTTTTTAGTTGTTGCCCCTGTCTATGGAATGTTCTCCCCGGAGAAGCTCGCCTGGAGCTTATATTATGGTATTTTGGGTGCCAGATGAAGACCATTGTATTTTCCCAGACATTTTAGGAACTGTTTATATGCTTTTAGAACTTTGTACTGTTTTATCCCTACTTGTTACTTTGTATTTTATGTTTTTAATTTGTATATGGCCCTGAGAACTAAGTTTATTGGGTGGTTTAAAAATTAATTAATAAATACTAGGGGTGAGAAGTGTTGTTGGCATCAGGGCCACTTGCAGAGCGGCTTAAAAAGGTGTGATTCAAATAGCTAGCGGTTATGTTCAATTCTTAGGTGAAGCTCACACTGCCTTGAGACCAAGAAAATGTACTCGTGTATCTCTGCCAATGGGGAGAGATTGTGTGATGTTTTACACAGTCTGAAAGGAATAAACCCAGTCTATTATTGAATCTTATGGAACATTACTCATTTATGCACACAATCAACAACTTTTGGCAACTACTATTCATAATTTACTTATAGCCAAACCTCCTTGTAACTTTAAAAGATGGTAGCCCCAAATGGTACCACTCAAATGCTGACTTCTACTGCCATGAATGCTGGGGGTCGGGAGAAGTGTTGGTCAGCCTTGTTTACATCAAAATGTATCTACTGTTAACAGAATCATTTTCTAAAAGCTGGCCATTGATGTGGCTACAGAGCACCCAAAGCAAGCATGGGGCCCTGCTTTATCAGGGAGTAGACAGAAGAGATATCTTCAGATGCTGCCATATTTAACCAAAGCTGTCCCCTAATCAAGGCTATTACTCTATATCCCTTGTTTTTTTATACTTAGGAATACTGCTCCAGCTTGTCCTAAAATAAAATAAAAAGTATAAAGGCACTTACCTATGCAGGGTGCTACCCAGTACACCAGCATGTAATTCCAAAATTTATCAACGAAACAACTTATGTGCAAGGAAAAAGCCAGAGCTGGATTAAATATGGCTCCTGTCAGTTTTCCTCCTATAAGAGGAAACAAAAGAGTGCAGGTTACCTTGCTACTAGCAATACCAGATAGTATTAAATACCTGATACTGGGAGCAGCTATTGCCAATATGGCTAAGATACAAACATTCATCACTCAACATCTGTGCCAAGCACTTGTCCTGGAGGCTAGTCCAAAATTGCCTTCTCTCCCGAGTCTCGGGAAGAGGCATTTCCCAGCCTTGCTTACCATAACTGGGGGAGCCAGACACTGAACTTAGGACCTTGCACAATGGCTATAGTGCACAGCTAAAATCCTCAATTCTTTCCCTGGCTCCCTTCACCAATGTAATGGCCCTTGGGTGAAGGGCTTGGTTAATATAGTGGGGGGGGGGGGATGACCTGCTGAGCTTGCAGCCCACTCCTAGGCTCTGATCTGCAGTCAACAACACACAATAGATTCAGGTACCTTCACAACAAGGTTGTTTATTATTACAGTATATGAGAAAACACTAACTTCTGAGGAGCTGCATGCCACACTGTCTCAGCTCCAAGGCCTGCACTAAAAGAGAGGGAGAAGCCCCACCCAGCCCTCCTGCAAGAACGAACATTTTCTTAAAGCTATACACACACACACACACACACACACACCCTAATAAACCCCTCTAGACCTTAATAAATTGCACTGCTGCTACAATCGACTTCACAGCCCACCCTGCAGTTCCCTAAAACAACCAACGCACCAGGAGACTGGATAGCAACACTGGACTACTCTACCACCCTTCCCCCCCAGTAAAATGGAAATAATGGGCATAACAACACTGGCTACTTTGCAGGGCTGGCATAACTCACACTCAGCCGCAGCCCTGACTTCTGTAATGTAGGTATAATAATGATGAACTTTATCTGCATGCACTGTCAGGGTATTTTTTTAATATTTAAAAACTCAGAAAAGCATTATTAAAGATCATGAACCACTGTCTTTGCTCCTACCTTTTCATTTCGGGTAGACACACTGCTATCCAATCTGAGCTATGCTAAAATCCTGCATTTCTGAATTGATTTTTTGAGGCAGCAATCACTTCACACCAGGAAAGACACCCCCCTGCCCCCCAAAATGGCTTTAAAATGAACCAGGAACTTGGAAGTTCCTTCTCCAGACAAGGGGTGTGTCAAACGTTGCTTTGATTTCATTCATTGGCTAAAAGCCATGAAAGGCGGAAGCAGGCTTTTTTTTGCATACAAAACAAATGGGCAGAATACTGGCTGGGTGTTTTGCATCATAACTGATTCTACAAGGGCTAGATACATTTTTTTAAAAAAAGTGCAACTGACTCCCCTTGCCTCTTCCTGCGGACAAACAGTTTTATAGTCAGAAGCAGAGAGAAACCTGGATTACATGATGTTCTTTTAGGTCTATGGAATCATAAGAATGTAATAGAATTTATTAGGTGAGAACAGCCTCTTGAAATGGAGAGAGGGTCTGCACTGGAGTATCTTGCGCTGTTGCCAAAATGTGGAAGCGTTGGAACTAGTCAAGTAAACTCCAGAACTTTCTTTTATATGAGAAAGAGAGAGAGAGAGAGAGATGTATTAGTTGCCAAGAGAAGGAACAGGGGAGGACTGTAGCTCAGTGGGTGAAGCACATGATGCTTTGCATGCAGAAAATCCCAGGTTCAATCTGTGGCATCAAGATCAGATAGCAGGCGATGGGGAAAAGTATCTGCCTGAAAGCCACTGCCAGTTGGAACAGAAAATACTGGGCTAGATGGACCAATTGTCTGACCTAGCATAATGTACCTTTCCTTCTAATTATACAAATTGTACCCCTTTACTATAAAGTATCCTTAAACTTCCAATTTGTAAATTAAATTGGAATCTTCATTGTTTCAAATGGGATCTATCTGACTCCAATACTGCGTTACTAAAGTGCTGTAGGAGGGAGACAGGGATATGTGAGAAATCTGCTCTGTTGGAATTTTTTTTAGTGGATTTCTCCAGTCCGCATCACCAGGAAATGGACACATTTTGCATCCAGAAATCTGTACTTTTCTGGACTTGTGATGTGTTCCACAGAACAGGAAAAATGTATCCAGTAAAATGCGCACATTTGAAAAGTGTACAAAGAAAAATGTGTCCATTTCAAAAATGCATAATTGCATACAATTTGAAAGATGTGCAGAAAAGTGCACAATTTTAAAATTAAAAAATCAGTACAGATTTTAGTTGCACGAAACCAGCACAGAATGGACTTGGAGGTGGGAATGAAATGTCCACAGAAACTGACCTGACAGATCTGCCCATCATTAGCTACAATACAGGAATGTAAGTTTACACATCAGGAAAATCTTCCAAACTGTCAACATAGTTCAGCAGCAGATCAAGTTGCTGGTGGAGGTTGTAGAAACTGGAGATTTTCAGGGGGTATTCATAGAATCACAGTTGGAAGAAACTTTGGAGATCATCTAGTCCGACCCCATGGTCAATGCAGGCTCTGCAATGCAAGATGCAGCTAGAGCATCCCTAACAGATGGCCATCCAGCCTCGGCTTAAATACCTCCGGCAAAGGAGAAGCTACCATCACTTGAGGAAATCTATCCCGCTGCCGAAGAATCCTTACTGCAAGTTTCTCCTAATGTTTAGCTAAACTTTGCATGCAGGTTGTTTCAAGACCCTCTGCTGTGATTCAAAGTGTTGGATCCAGACTTAATCATATTTAGAGAAGACTCATTGAAATAAGTGGGACTTAAGCTAGTCATGACTCCTATTTATTTCAATGGCTCTACTCTAAGTATGTCTAAGTCTAGATCCAACCCAATGAAATTAATCTGACTTTCACAGCAGCAGGTGTTTTCTGCCTTCTACACAAGCCTCCAGGCTTTTCATATTGCTGTGCTACAGAACTTCAACTTTCTCATATTTTGGCAACTTTCTATACTTGACTGAACAATAGCCATTTTGATGCTTTTTGTCCAAGTTGCTGTTTTCAAATTTCTCAATAGGACTCTCAAAGTGGAAATAGAGCATGAAATTTAAATGACATGCTGAGAGTCCCAAGAAGTCAAATGCAGTGGGACTAGCAAATGTTAATTATAGAGTTTCTCCTTGCCTTAATTGAACTATTCTGCCAAACTAATGACCAAACACAATTATGAATACTGGACTGCTATACTAGCAAATACTAGACAGAAAAATCTAGACTCCTAAGGGCCCAGACTCTGAACTCACTCTTGCTAGTGGTAAGACTGAGCATGGAATTAATTTTGGAGCCTGAAACACACACACACACTGTATTTCTTTAATTTCGTCTAATAGCACTCAAACATACATGTTATTTCAATGCCATCAGGCTGCAAGGGAGAAATTACTTAAATGTCTGCTCAAACGTATCACTGAAAACTGTCTTCTTTTCGCCCAGACTGAGGCAACAGAGATTAGTCTTCATCAAATTCTTGGGTTGTTTTGGAACATTTATTTTCATCTCTGCAATTCACTATATTTAATGTCATTCTTGATTGGTGTGGGGAATTTCCAGTGCTTGACTGTGTGTGAGACGCTTTGCTTGCTACAAAGAACAGCTTAAATTCTGGCATTTAAGAACATAAGTCTCCAGAAGCAAGTTTGTACATCCTTGCTTTTGCTCCAGGCATTTTGCAACTTGAGACTGAACTGCGAAAAGTGTTCCAAGTTACCTTCCTTGTGCAAGTGTTTGTGTTCTTATTGCCTTAAGCCGGGGGAGGGTGGTGCAACCTTTTTGGCTCTGAGGATCACATCCGATGTCACGCACACACAAACTCCCCTCCCTGCCTGCTGAGATCTAGGAATTGCTGGGGAGGTAAAAGCCTCTCCCATACCCCAGTGATTGCCATAGAGAATGTCACTATCAGCAGCAGGAAAACAGTGATCTCAGAAGCCATGGAACAGCATTCCCCCTCCCCCTGCAGCCCAGCTAAGCATTTGAGGAAAAGCAGATAGGGTCCTGCTGGGTTGTGCACCCCTGCCTTAAACCAATATTGATCACTTTCAGTTCACTGCAGTGAAGAGATCCCAGTGGCCCCTCTACAACCTTCTCTCCTTCCTCTCAAGTAGCAAAAGGCTGAGCCTAAATAATAGGTACATCATGAGGTGTTTCCTAGGCCTCTGATTTCTGAGCATGTAGCAGATATTGCCTGCATTTACCTGAGTTGATTGTTCTCTTCAAGCAGGTAGATCTTTGCCCCCTCATGCAGCCCGTGCTTTTATTTCTCAATTAAGCTAGTTCACCCATGTAGTAGTATCCCACTGCAAAGCTCTCATAAAGGAGTATCACAGAATTCAAAATATCACATCAAAATCAGAGCCTTTTAACATGAATGCTCAAGTTCTTATGGCATAAATACATTTGACTAAAATCGCTTCTGACTTCAAAATAAATGGCGTTGGAGGGCTGTTCAGTGAACTGGCCTTCCTTGCTAAACGTACAAAGGCCTACACACATGGTTGTCCTCAGCAAAAGCTGCCCGTCTGACTCATGTATTACGTATGCAAAGACACTTCATTTTGTGTCCCTGCTTGTATCAACAGTTTGTATCAACTGTTTGATACAACAGTATTAACAAAAGTGGTTTAGATAGCTCTGTTGAACAAGGAGAAATAAAACTTTCCTCTTGTATGTTGGCAATGGTTAATGTTTCACAATTAAGTCATTTGTGCCAAGAGTTCAATGTACTTAAAGACTGACTTGTGGTTTGATACGATAGCTAGCATTTGAGGTTCCACAGCTGAAGTAAATTGTTTATTTCATGGTTATATCTACAAATCTACAAAAATCTGGGCCATGTCTGAATTTAGATCGCGAACCTGAGGGCAGGGACTATCTGATTGCCGATTGTTGTAACCCACTCTGGAAGACTTTTCACTGAAGAGCAGGATATGAATGAATAAATAAATAACATTACACACATCCCAGAATATTTTAACAGCTATATCTGCTCTGCATTCTACCACCTAGGACAGTGATGGTGAACCTTTTTGAGCCCGAGTGCCCAAACTGCAACACAAAACCAACTTATTTATTTCAAAGTGCCAACACTGCAATTAAACCTGAATACCGAGGTTTTAGTTTTAGAAAAACAACTCATACAGTTGTCCGAACTAATTAACATCTTTTGTCTTAAAAGAAAAACACAATAACAGAGCTTTCAATGATACAAACAGTTTTTTGTTGAAAAAAAAATCAACTCAAAAAATTATTATAGTACTACATTGTACACTTAGCCTGAAGGGAATTTATACAAACTTTTAAAATAATTAGGCACATGTATTTTTGGATAAGGGATTCTCAACTTGTAATATGATTATATGCCAGACTGAAATTGTATGGGGCAAGCTTTACCCCGGGTCCTTTCCCTGCTTCTACAGGTGTCGGATTAGTAAAAGTAAAAGTCAACCTGTACTAGGATGAGCAAGATAAACAAGAAAACGAAACGTGCTTAACACATTTTAAACACTTTGTGTCTTGGACTGCAAACACTGCATTAGGTAAAAGTTTGCATTGGGCATGCTTTTGCACAATTAATGTGATTTTTGCTATTGCGTGCATGCTGATAATTTGTCAAATCTTGGCTCATACTCCGTTAGTTTGAGAGCAACACATGCAGCACTCAGGTCAACTGTTAGGGCTTTACATCCAAGCCATGCTCTGTGCATCATTCTTCAAAATCTTTTAAATGTGATAACAATGTAGAAAAGAATTCTGTAACAGGAATTCTAGAATAAAATCATTCTGTTCCACACTGTGAGAAAGAACAAAATCATTAGTGTTTTGCAGAAGGGGGCAGTCTTTTCGCGATCTGGTGACCAATGGCTCGAGTGCCCACAGAGAGGTCCCTGCGTGCCAGCTGTGGCACCCGTGCCATAGGTTCGCCATCACTGACCTAGGAGCAAGCCACAGATGGTTTCTACCTAGTTGAAGCTACAGGAGTTCAGCGGCCTCCCCTTTTGTATCTGCAGCATGCTGCCTCAGGGCCTATCCAGAAATCTCAATGTCCTCATATTAGAGCACTATTCATGTACACTGAGAAAAACACATTGCCCTGCCTGGCCTCTACTGGGGGAAGCAGATGTCCTCTCAGCATCCCGCTGCCCAATCAGTAGCCATACAGTCCTTGTGCAGAGTTTGGCTAAATTAGGGGCTTAGCTTACAAACTGTGTTCTAGGGGACCATGGATTCTCTTGCAAGCTTAACGAGTGTTTGTAATGGTGGACAAAGTGCCCTGAAAGACTGCCTACCACCAATTATCTTTCCATACAGAATTTATACAGAATTTGTAGGTGTGCTTTAGGTCAAAAGCTTGGTTCATACCCAGCAACAGTGAAGCAGAACAGGCTTGCCCAGTACCCTGGCAGTGCTCTGTGCACCCTAGAATTTAACCCCAGAATCTCTTCAATGCACAGGGATTATGCGGTTCTTTGGCAGATAGTTCAATATAGAAAATATTCCCTGAAGGTAGAAAGTTTGAAATCCACTGGGCAGAATTATAGCTGAGATACAGGGCTGTTTTAGGTATGCCCAAGAGCCTGGGGCCTCTGCTGGATGCATTGTTAGCTATACTAAAGTCCAATGTAGATAAACAGTATAAAGCCAATAGTATACCATTACACTTAACAATGATTCAAAGCCTACAACAACAACAAAGGAGGGGAAAGGGTAACAAACCTTCATATACCAATGCGGTGATCAGCAAGGCGACTAGATGGACTTTTATCTTGTGACGGATTGATTCAAATTGCAGTAAGGTCAGATGGACCAAGAAGGAGAAAAGGAGTTCTAGGATGAAAGCGTTTGCTACGGTAGTTTGGATGGGGTTGCTGCAGTTCTCTGCCAGTGCCTTTGAATGCACTGGTATGAACCCCAATATCCAGATTAACTTGATGTAAATATTAGCCAGTACTGCTCCAGTGAACTGAGCTGAAGTCTGTAGCCACCAGGTGTTGACCACGATCTTGCCCTTGCAGAGCAGTTGAAAGCTGCTGCAAGGGTTGTTGACGCTATCGGGCAAAGTCAAGCCATGAAGAGCGGTCAAAACGTAAGTGAGGGCAAGCGCCACCTGCGGCTGGGGCGGCAAATCGGCCAGCAGGCGAAGCTCGTGGGTGCAAGCACAGATCTGGAAGGCGCCAAGCAACTCCAGGAAGAAGCACTGCGTGTGGGGTTTACGGTGCACGAAGTGACGGGCCACTTGCCTGCAGCCAGCGGTGACCACCACTGTACCGGCCATCACGAGCAGTGAGATGTAAGCTTCACTGGCAGCCATGGCCAGAAGAGTTGAGATTCTTGCAGCAGCAGGAATCAATGAAGCGTCGCTTCTCCTCCCTGTGCTGCTCCACCACCTCCCCAAGGAGGATCACAGCTTTCTGTCGTCCTCCTCGGTGCTTCCCACTTCAGCTCCCTTTTGGTTCTGAGTCTGACAAGGCGCTCTGGGGGCTGCTTGGCAGCTCCTCCTCCCTCCTGCCGGCTCAGCAGTGCCCGGGGACCTCCTGTCCCCCTTCATCTGCTCAGGTTAATCCATAGGCGGTCAGCAGAGGTCAGTGTCCCCACCTTGCCCAACGGGCAGAGATGTCAGCTCTCCCCTGGCCCTCCTGTGAAGATTTCGCCACAGACTGTCAGGCCGTCTACTCCTCCTGCTGCCGACCCGATCGCTGTGTCCCCCACCACAACCATTGTGATCTCACCCGCTGCCCTCCACCACCATGGTGACCCCACTTCCCTAGGATTCTGCTTAACTTCCCCACCACACAAACGCTCACTAGAGAACTTTCCTTCCCCCAGCGTGCTCCTCCCTGGAGCCCTACACGGGGAGGGGCTGGTCGCCACTGGAAGAAACTGCTCCTTCCGTGGAGAAATGCTGATCCCTACTCCGATTCCCACTCCGTTTCTGAGGATCTCAGGGCTCCAAAACCAATTTGCCCTAATTCACCGCCCCCCCTCTTCAGCTTAGCTTCCGCATCCAGCTGGCCAATGGCACCCCCTAATATCATGTCACCTATCCGTTGCACCTCTGGCACTGTGGGGAGAACAACACAGCTGCGAACGCTCCGCCCAGCCTTTTCCGAGCCTCTTGCCTGCCAGGCCAGCTCGCGGGGCGGGCAGAGGGCTTCTTGCCACCTGCCCACAAGCTTCTCCCGGGTCTCCGCAGTCGCGGGGGGGAGGGGCGCACCACCACCACCTGGCTGCACCCGGCACCAGAAACGGTGGCTTCCACTGCCGCCGCCGCCGCCGGCGGTGCTATGACCGCGCAGTCCGGCGCACGCAAGCCGGCTCGCCTCGCTCTACCGCCAAGCTCGAAGGCTGAGCGGCTCCTCCAGGCCAGGCAGGCAGGCAGGCGTGCGCGAGAGACTCAGGCCCCCACGGGGCGGGGGGCGGGCTCAGGCTTCCCAGTTGGGGTGAAAAATCGGGTAAGGGGGCGGAGCAGCAGGAGCGGCTCGCCCCGGCCCGTCTGCGCTCGTGGTCGTCGCCATTATATAGGGACGCCGTGCCTGGCCGCTGAGCCTGAGCGGGTCTGGGCAGCAGCCGGCCTGTGTTTCAGCCCGCCGCTGGGGTGATCGCCTTGAGCCGATGGGCCTGAGGATGCTATATAAGCGAACCTACTGTATAGGCTGCCATGCAGTGAATCGGCCCTGCAGTGAATCGGACCGAAATCCCATGTGTCTCAAGCAAGACCTGTCCAAAGCTTCTGCCTTATTTTCAGGTCTTGCTCCCTACGCCAGAAATTCTAGAGAATGACTCTTCTCTCAGAAAGCAACATTCTGGATTTCTCTTCTTACAGAGGGGTAGCCTCGTTAAGTCTGTTGCAGCAAAACAACAGTTTTATGATGCTATAGAACGCTAGCTTTTCTTCTTACATTTTTATCGCCCACCCCGCTTTATCCAGGTACTACATGTGATAAAATAATATAAGAAGTGCAAGGTGACCCCAGAGATGTGTGGTGTAGATGTATTTTTTTTTTCAGTGCAGTTTTATACAGGTCTGCTCCAGAAGTAAGTCCTATTAAATTCAGTGAGGCTTGCTACCAGGTAAGTGGGTTTAGCACTGCAGCCCCAGTCCTTAATAGAAATTGCCTTCAGTTAAAAACAATAATTGTCACTTTAAAGTTCTTTCATGTGAGCAGATTTCTCGCCTTTTGAGATTCACTCATTTCACCCCTTACAATATTTCCCACCGAAATTACAAGGTCTTTACACTTTCATAATACATTTTTCTGTCCACATAAGCAGTCTCAACCATTGCTGGGTTACCCATTCATGTACCATGTGAACTAGCAATCACAGATATGCCCACAAGCATTTCCCATGATTGCAGCGGCTGAGAAAACACTGTCCCAGTCAGGAATTCATGCAGGACATGTGTGATTGCCCAGCTCATACATAAAACTGTATCATCATGAGTAAATGCCTGATAGAATTAGAATTATTCACATATACAGAAAATGTAAACTGGTCACTTGGTTGAAACAAAAAGGGAGGGATAAAAATATGTGCTTAGCAGGCTATGTTTAAACTAGAACCAGAAGCCCTTGCAAGTGGGCACATTGGATTAAACAGGAGTGTGTTTGTGGTAATTCCATGCTTAGGAATCCATGCTAGGAAAGGGGTGGAAAATAAATTGGCAAATAGTGTAATGCCTTTATACAAATCAATGTATACCACATTGTATACCACATGTAAAATATTGTGTACAGTTCTGGTTGCCGTACCTCAAAAAGGATACTATAGAGCTGGAAAAGGTCCCAAAAAGGGAGACCAAAGTGGGTCTGGAGCAACTCAATGAAGAAAGGTTACCTTTAGGGCTTTTTAGTTTAGAAAAAAAAGGCAAGTAAGGTACAGGGTGGAGTGGGGGAAGAGATAAATGAGGTTAATAAAATTATGCATGGAGTGGAGAAAGTGGGTAGAGAAACTTCCCTCCCCTCCATCTCTCATAATACTAGAACCTGAGATAATCCAGTGATGCTGAATAGTGGAGATTCAGAACAGACAAAAAGGAAGTTCTTCACACAAAATACAGGTAAACTATGGAATTCGCAACCATAGGAAGCTGCCGCCTGCCTTATACTGGGCAGCTTTGCACAGTCATGGTGCCTTATTTTTCCTTCCCGCGTGTGCCGCGTCCAGTTAGCATAATTACCTTGCCCGGTTGTGACATCTGAACCTGGTGAGGGTGGCTGGCTGGTGTGGTTTACAAGCCATGGGTTTCAGGGTGGTTTGTAGACTACCCCAGCCACCCACCCTCGCCAGGTCTGGACGTCACAACAACCCATGCCCAGCGAGGGTAATTACGGTATGCTAATTAGGCGACTTGCAACCAGCACGCACAAGGAGGGAAAATAAGCCACTGAGGCTTATTTTCCCTCTGTGATCGTGCAAAGCCTGTCACTGAGTCAGACCATGGTCCATCTAGCTAGTTTTGTCAACACTGACTGGCAGTAGCTCTCCAGGTTTTCAGGCAGGATTCCTTCCTAGTCCTACCAGGAGATGCTGGGGATTGAATCCAGGACCTTCTGCATGAAAAGCATGTGCTCTACCACTGAGCTAAGGTTCCTCCCACTAAGATACCTATGGGAATCCCACAAGCAGGACATGAGGGCAATAGCCAGATGGGCGATTAATAAATATAAGAAAGAAAGAAATAAAATGTGGTGATGGCCACCAATTTAGAAGGCTTTAAAAGGGAATTAGCGAAATTGATGGAGGAGAAGGCTGTCAATTGATGGTAGTCATTATGGGTACTGTATGCTGCCTCCAGGAACAGAGGCAGTATGTCTATGTAGTACACCAGTGCTGGGAACAATGGGAGACGGCTACTACTCTCATGTCTTTGTGGGATTGAATTCCCTTGGGTATCTTGTTGGCCACTGTTGGAGTATGATGTTGGACTAGATATGCCTTTGGTCTGATCCAACAAGGCTCTTAACATCATCGAAGTGCCACAAATGGATCATGTAACCCACAGAGGCAGATTTCTTGCTCAAGGATAAATACAAAAGCTGTATGAACCTTGAACCACAAACTTCTCTACCACAAATAAAACATGAACAATACATAAGCTACATAAACATGATGATCTATAGCCCGAACCTTATTTCATAGATCTATGAAATCTATGAAATAAGGTTCGGGCTATAGATCATCAGGTTTACTTTTAGGGAAAGCTTATGTATTGTTCATGTTTTACAGCTTTTGTACTTATCACTGAGTGTGCAAAACTACTGAGTTTTATAACCCTGTGAGTAAAGTGTGGTATCAAACCACAAAGAGAAATGTAACACAAAGAAGCTGCAGGTTTGCAAAATCACATGGTGGTGTTGGGACGCTCATGATAGCATGCCCATGAATTCCTTGTTTATTCATCTGAACCATCTGCAGCACATGTGGGAAGTTACCTCACTTTTGTGTTGCCTACCATATCTTTTATATACTTGTTCAACACCCTTAAGAGTCTGTTTCCCTGCCTTCTTCTCTTGAGCTGCTTTGTTGAAACAGAGGTGGGTGATGTATTCTGAAAGCTGCAAGGGAGAAGGTAATGGAGATAAAAATGGAGAGGAGGAGGATTATATGTAAGCTGCCTTGGGTTCCTTGCAGGAAAAAAAGGTGGGGTATAAATATAATAAATAAATAAATAATAAATAAATAATTGTGTTTGGGGACCCTGCAAACTTTCACCTGGGAGAAAGCCCCCAAACACTCATTCTTCCTAGAAACATTTCCCTTTTTCCTGCTTCCAGGAGACATCTGCACCACTGTGACATCAGCAGGCATCTTCATCCTCATTGCAGACCTATTTGCATGCCCAACAACCAACACACACCAAGCCTAGAGGCAGAGAGTCAAGAATTAATGTAGGCATACAGAAGCAAACAACAGCCACACAATGGAGTGACTGTGGTGGCGCTCCACACAACGGTGTGATTGTGCGGAATTTGGGGAATCAAGGACAGAGAGAAAGAAGCAGGAAAGGAAGTTCTTCACACAAAATATAGGTAAACTATGGAATTCGCAACCATAGGAAGCTGCCGCCTGCCTTATACTGGGCAGGTTTGCACAGTCATGGTGCCTTATTTTTCCTTCCCGCGTGTGCCGGTTGTGAGCCGTCCAGTTAGCATAATTACCTTGCCCTATTTCATACATATCCTCACCTTTTGTGGGCATCTCACTAGTCGGCGAGTATGCACTTTGTATAGTAATCTTGTTGACAGTTATTGTTTCAGACAGTGAGGGGAGAGAAAGGTGACAACAAACCTGCATACACCAGCGAGGTGATGGTGAGGGAAAGCACATTGGCTCTGACACGGAGCTCTTGTGATTGCGTCTCAAGCACGGTAAACTGGAACATGATGGAGGTTATAAGCTCTGTGCAAAAGGCCTTAAATAAATCCGTCTGGAGAGGATTGCCGCAGGTATGGGGATCAGCTAACAAATTGCTGGTCTCCATTAACCAGAGACCATTTTGGTAAATTCTGGCTAGAAAGGCCCCGAAGAACTGGGCTACAACCTTCAGCCCGCCTAGCCTCATTGAGATGCCTTTCCGCAAGATACATAGCAGGGTGGAAGCAGGATTACTCGTGTTCTCGGACAAGGTCAAATAGAAATGCAAAGTACTGAAAGAATAAATGTGGGCCAGGTAGAGCTGAGGGATGGGCTCCACATCAACCAGAGGGCGCAGCACGCTAAAGCAGGCGCAGAGCTGGAAAGTGGCCAACATCTCCAGCAGGAAGAGCCGGAGTTCCAGCAGGCTCACAGACGTGTGGACCAGTTTCCTGACCTCATTTGTTAATAGCGTGGTGGCGGCCTCTAGGAACAGCAACATCAAGGTGGAGCCCTTGTGCATGATGAAAAGCCCTTGTTTCCAGGCAGTAATAGTATTTTCATCCGGGGCCCTCTTTCGAGGCCCAGCTTTACGGACTCTCTTGTTATTCCTTGTTTCTGTTTGCAGTCAAACTATCCCCATGTTTTTAAGGGAATCGAAAAGCTTGGCATGGGTTGGGTCAGATCTCCTCCCTTCCCACTTTGCATCAATGTCTCTCTTTCATCGGAGGTCAAAAAGCACCTCTTGTTATTAAGCAATTTAAGTGCCACTCTTCTGTCAAAGCCTGTCCTGATGCACTTCACTCGTGTAAGAGGACCAGAGTAGTTCCTTCTTGTCATGGAACTGAAGGGGGAACGGAACAACCCCTATTTCCCCATCGCTTGCCCCCCTGACACGGAAGCTGTGCCCTGTTGCAATACTGTCACACTGAATATTCCCTCCTGACATGGGGCGGCAAAGCACTATGAAGGAATCGAGAGCTCTCTGTTTCACCTCCCTCAGGGATGTAACCAGCCCAACATCTTTGTTAGGGCATCAAGGCCCTTTTCGTTTTGGAAAGGGACCAGAGTTTCAGGGAAGGGATTTCCACTAGGAAATCTAAATATCCTGCCTCTCGGGGGAGGTCAAATATCCTTTTTGTGAGTGGGTCAAAGATTTTCAGAAGAGGGTCACCAAATCACCTCTTATTATGATATCTAACACCCACCCTTCTTATCAGGGAGCTAAACACCTCTTGGTGTGTGTGTGCGCGTGTTGATTAAAGTTCTTCTCCCCTTTTTCTCCTTGCCAGAAAAAAAACACCCTTTCATCAGGGGATCAAAAGCACCCCCCTGTATCATTTGAACCTTAAAGCACCTGCTTTTGTTAGGGGGTCAACCCCTACGCCTGCCCTGCTGTCTTATTGTCACATGGGGGTGCGTGCATGCAACCCCTCCCTCTGAGTAAGTCCTGCTCTGCCCACCCCTCAATCCTCGCCAAGCTCTTCCTCCACTCCCCCCCCCTCCAGTTCCAGGTCTCAAAATAGGCAACCAAAAGGGGGCGCCAACGAGGCTAAAACTGACAGCTGTTAAGCCAGGCACGGGGGGGGGGGAGAAAGAGGCACGTGGTTGAGGGCGAAAGAGGCACGTGGTTTGGGGGGGGGAAGTCAAGTAAAGGAGGCGCAGGCGCAGTCACACTCTGTCCTCGCGCCCTAAGTTCTGAATCCGGGCGGTTTCTTTTCGAATTTTCCTTGCGAGCGAGCGCGTTGCCTGAGACCGTTGGTCTCAGTCACGTGGTGGAAACACGGGGCGGGGAATGGAAGAGTGGGAGGGAAGTGTCGAAGTCCTCTTAAGTAGAAAGGAAAAGAAGACCTCGCGATTCTTATTTCCCCCCCCCCGCTAAGCATTGTCTTGGGAGCGTCCTCTGATGTATCCTTAACAGCATAGACTTTACCATTGCAAAAGGAGGGGGGGAGAGAAGTACTATTATTTAGGCGGGGATCAGAGCCTTTCTCAGTCACCACATCTAAAATTGGCAGTGCCTCTACCTGCCCCACCCCCCCAAAAAAACACCGAGCCAGTGTGGCGTAGTGGTGGTTAAGTGTGTTGGACTGGGACTTGGGGAGATCTGGGTTCTAGGCCCAGCTTCGGCCATGAAGTTCATTGGGTGACTTTTGGGCCAGTCGCTGACTCTCAGCCTGACCTACCTCACAGGGTTGTTGTGAGGATGAGATGGAGAGGAGGAGGAGGATTATGTAAGCTGCCTTGGGTTCCTTGCAAGAGGGGGAAAAAGGGCAGGGTATAAATATAAGTAAATTAAATTTTAATTGTTGCCTAATAAGCAGCAGTACAGCAGGTGGAGCCTCGCTTCCCCCCCCCCCCCGGCATGGAAGAAATATCATTGGATAAGCTTCATTTCTTCCTGTCACGCAAGCTGTTAGAAGCATAGTGACCCTGCCAGGAAAAGAAAAGAAAAAGTTGGCAATCCTTTTAGCGGCTTGACAGTTACTCTAATGCGCTGGCTGGGGCATGCTGGGAGTTGTAGGCCAAAAACATCTGGGGACCCAAGGTTGGAGAACACTGCTCTCAGTCAGTCAGTCAGTCAGTCAATCACTCGTGACCGAGCAAGATTGTCTTCCAGGATAAAAAGAAAATTTACAAAAAGGAGATTTTAAAAGGAGGAGAAATCTAAAGAAAATTGTGTAGACTGCTAGCAATGGGTCCGTAAGTGACTGTGGAGGCCAATTCTAGATCCACACAGCTTCCCACAGTGAGGTCACAGGTTACCAGATGGAAGATGGTCTTGTAAAGGATTCATTTGACTTGCTTTTCGTTTAACACGTTTCTCCCTTTCACCTTGCACTCGAGCTTCTTCAAAGTCCATAGAACCTTTGTGAAAGGCCAACCTCCAGTTAGATCGTTCATGGGCCAGAGCTTCCCAGTTTTTGATGTTTATATTGCATTTTTTTTAGATTAGCCTTAAGAACATCTTTAAACCTCTTATATTGACCACCGATATTCCACTTTCCATCCTTGAGTTAGTGTAACAATTTTCCTTCAAGGCTCCCGCTGAACCCTTAACAGGTGTAGGATGAGCAGGAATTCAGCAGTCACAAAATCTCTGTCACAAAATCCCCCTGCTGGAGAAAGCTTGACCGGTTGAATGTCTTCCTGTTGTGCAGTATGCTAAAAGCACAAGGCAGGGCTAGCCAGAAGAAGCTTTTTCCTGGCACCAACAGAGGATCAAGTGATGGGGAAAATTCACTTGCTTAATTTAACAGGAGCAGGAGCAGTAAAGAAGCGGGCAACCCTGCTGCAGAAGTCAAAACTCCTTGGGAAGAACGATTCTCTGAATCCAGCCACCTTGCACTTCACATGGGGCACACCGCTATCTGCCATGTTGGATCCGCCCGAACTCTCGGGCTGAGTTCAGACAACATGATAACCCATGCTCAAGGCCTGAATGTGGGTTGTCGTTGAAACGTGGATCGTGTTGTTCTGAACCCAACTGAGATGACATTGCCCTGTCCACCACAACCTCAAGATCTCTTTCTTGGTCTGTCACTGCTTGAGATCCCATCAGATTATGCTTGGAAATTGGGATGTTTTTTTTTGTTCTAGAGTATGATGGAAGGTAGTTTGAACATGGATCTACTTCATTCTGAGGAATTTGTTTTCAGGGTAGAAAAATGTGTGTCCAAATCATTTTCAACATGAAAATAAACTAGGGATGAACTAGATGAGGCACAAAAGATCCTGAGCACGGATTTATTGTATCACTTAGTTGTGCGCCCTAAGAACATCTGTCAGTACTGATATAGCGCTGGCTAGAGCTATGCAAATCCTTTCCCACTAGAGGGCAGTAGAGATTCAATAATCTGTCAAACGGGATAATATAATGGCTACCGTACTTTGCTTTTGTCTTAGGCCCAGTTTTTGCATCCAGCAGAATCAAGTGGTAAAGTTCTTGCAGGGCTGTACCACTTCAAGTTGGGGTTGCACATTTGAATGCTTCACTGTTCCCCCCCTCCCAAAGCCTGCACGTGGAAAAGTAGCATGCCAGGAGAAGCATGCTGCTCCAGTTCCTAGAATCATAGAGTTGGAGGGAGCCTTGTAGGCCATCATCATCATCATCATCATCACTTCCCACCACAGAAAGCAGTCTCGAAATGACTTACCGGTACACACACAATAGAGCAATGCATGATTAATATAATGGGGGTTAATATCAACCATAATCAGCACAATAATACAAATTAAAATAAATACCATTAAAACATAATCTATAAACAGTACAATATGAAAAATGTTCATCCACAGATACACAAAATCTACCCCTGCTCACAGCTTAGAATGAAGATCACAAAAGCAACCCACAACAATTGGACCATAACTGATGTCTAAGTGTCTGGGGAAATAAGTACCATGTATTTGCCTGGTGCTGAAAAGATGACAGTGACAGCACCAGATGAGCTTCCTTGGGGAGAGCATTCCATAAACACAGGACTATCACAAGAAAGGCCCATTCTGGAACTGTCACCTGCTGAACTTCTCTCAGAGAAGGCACACAGAGAAGGGCCTCTGAAGCTAATGTCAGGGACCAGGTAGGTTCATACGGGGAGAGGCAGTCCTTGAGGTACTGGGGTCCCGAGACATCTAGAGCTTAAAGATCAAAACCAGCACTTTGAATTTGGCCCAGAAACAAATTGGCCACCAGTGCAGGCAAGTCAGAACTGGGGTTATATGTTCACATCACCTAGTCCCAGTCAACTACCTGGCTGGCAAATTCTATACTAGCTGCAGTTTATGAACCATCTTCAGATGCAGCCCAACATACAACACATTGCAGTAATCGAGTCTAGAAGTTACCAGAGCATAGTACTGTGTACAGTTCTCATCTCCGCACCTAAAAAAGCATATTGTAGAATTGGAAAAGGTGCAGAAAAGGACAACCAAAAATGATCAAGGGGCTGGAACAACACTCTTACAAGGAAAGGTTACACAAATCTGGGACTGTTTAGCTTAGAGAAAAGGTGAGTGAGGGGAGACATGATAGAGGTGTACAGAATTATGCATGGTGTGGAGAAAGTGAAGAGCAAGACATTTTTCTCCCTCTCTCATAGTAGTACTAGCACCTGGGGTCATTGGTGGGAGATTCAGGACAGAGAAAAGGAAGGAAGAACGTTTTCACACAGGGCATAGTTAACTATAGAATTCGCTACCACAAAGTGTAGTGATGGGCACCAATTTGAATGGCTTTTAAAAACAATTAGACAAATTCATCGAGGATAAGCCTGTCAATGGTTACTAGTCCTCATGGCTAAATGTTACCTGCAGTATGCCTATGTATACCAGTTGCTGGGGAACATGAGCGGGTGGGTGCTGTTGCAGTCATGTCCTACTTGTGGGTTTCCCACAGGCAGCTAGTTGGCCACTGTATGGATAGAATGCTGGACTAGATAGGCCTTAGATGTCATCCCGCATGGCTCTTCTTATCTTCTTATGGTTTAATACAAGCCAGAGGTTAGATCCAAACTAAGTTAGTTGAACTTCATTCCCATTGAAATCAATGGTACTTGTTAGTGTCATTAGTGCCATGATGACTAATTGGCCCTATTGATTGAAATGGGACCCAAGTTTAATTAAATTAGTCTGAAACTAATCCAGGATCATCATGCTGAAGCCAGCTGATGACGGGAGAAGAAGAGGGATGAACTTCTTGTCAAGAGAGGCACTGCTAGCTCCATCTCTGAAGACTTTTTGCCAAAGACTTTTTTTTATTATTTAGACAGACCTTTGATCCATAAGGTGACTTATACATTGTGATTGGTTTTAATTGATTCTATGGATTGCTGTTTTATAATTGTATTTTATTTTATTTGTCTTACTGCTATTAGCTGCCTTGAGCACCATTTGGTGGAAGGGCAGGATACAGATTTAACAAATAATAATAAATAATATAACCAGCATACGTGTCTATCCCCACCACTTGGCTCGTATGTCTTCCACAAGGCAGATAGAAGGGAAGCCATTAAAAAAAAAAAGAAAAAAGGAAAATGCCATGCAACCTGTACAAGCTGGAAAAGCACCCAGATGGGGAAAATATCAGAAAATGCTTTTAAATCTCAAAAAATGTCAATGTGCCTGCCTGACTCCAAAATATCAATCATGTTGAACTATGAAGCTACTAGAGGTCTTGATCCCACAGTTTTCTTAGTGCCAGGAATATTCCCCCATGGTTCAGCAGAAAATAATATTCATTGCTCTTTTGTGTGCCTGTGGGGTTTCTGGCTGACAGAAACTGACAAGCAACATGTCAGAGCAAAAAAAAAGTACTGTATTTTCTCAGAAATGGAACAGCATAAAAAATGGACTTTGGGTATGAAGAAAAAATGACATCTCCCTTGAACCCTGTGTACCAAGCAACAATAGTTAAAGTGTTGGCTGCTGAATTGTGAAGTGGGACTTTGTCCATCCATAATTATTTAGAATCAAAGAATGACTGTGTTGAAGGGAACAATTCAGGGGCCCAAGAAGTATGGGAATATTGCCATTATTAAATACGTATGTAGCACCTCCAACCAGTACACTATTTCCTTACTTAAGGTGCAATCCTATGCGTGCTTCGACAGGAAAAAAAAGTCCTACAACTTCCAGCATTCCCCAGCCAGCTATTTTCTGTATAATCCTGCATGGGACTGCGCCCTTAGTGTTTCCGTGTTGCCATCTTGTTGCACTGTTCTGAGAAGAATATGGAAATTCAACCACACTCTAGTTAGGGATGGGACCGAGTTCCACACACACACACACCCCATCCGAATGTAGGTCAGAACCATGGTTTTCTGGTGGGAGCAAAAGCACTTCTGGAGTGGGCTCTTGGGCTATTCTGGAACTAAATGGTGGTCTCTGGTACAGTGAATGGCGAGTGTCCCATACCCATACAGACTGGGCAGCAGTCTGGCCTCACATCCTGACAGACCTACAATACATCAAGGAAGCAGTGTTTTGCTTTCCATCGTGTGATCCAGAAGTGTGCTAGGACTCCACTTCCCTGCGCCTTCTGTCTTGAACTCCTGCTCCGCATCCCAGGACATGCATGGGGGGGGGGCAGCAAAGACACCTCCCCTTTGCTGCATCAGAAGGTCATCAGGCATGCTCAGAGAGCATGCTGTGAGTGCATTTTGGAAGCAATTCCAGCTTCCACTACCTTGGTTTAGATGAAGTGTAATTATTTCATTCCACTTTCCATCAAAACTCTGCAGAGAGAAACTAGGGATTTCTGGCCATCGAATGGGCTTCTGTGGTGCCATCATTTAATGAAGCAAGTATTATGATATTTCTTGTAAGGCAAGGATAGCTGTGTGTTTGTACACATTTTGAATGTACCCAAAAACAACAAAGGCTGCAGCTGATAAATAGTAACCAATAAACCGGAGTGCCTTGTGTGCATTGTGGCACTCCGGTTTATTGGTTCACATTTTGAATGTAACACATTTCCCCCAGGAAATCATTGTAAACCTGCACTGAGCAGGAAATTGGACTTGATGGCTTACAAGTTCCCTTCCAACTCTATAATTCTCTGATCTTCATCCCGTGGCACGTTTTATTTTTATTTTATTTTAGAAATGCTTAATCTCACACATTCCTAAACAGTGTTCGGGGCGTAACAGGGGCATATTGCCAACTGCCAGTCCATGAGCAGGTCTGATCCCAAATCAGGTTTATCTAGTCTCTGGGGACCGTTCCACATGGACCGGAGTGGGAGAAGGAGACAGGACCGCCAGCGAGAGACAACGGAGTGCATTGTGACCAATGGCTCTGGAAGCTGGTCACATAAACGCTTCAGCCAATAGCTTTAAAAAGAAAATAGCACCAGACCAACAATGTTATAACTTCTGTCAAGCAAGAGTCATACATCTGAGGCCCATCGCTTGCTCGGGGAGAAACATTCTGCTGCAAATGAAGAGACAAATTATGTTCCCTCTCACTGGCAGACAAATTTCTTCCACCCGACGCCCCCGGTCTGCCCACTCGTTCTGTACTTCATATAACACTCCAAATAACATATTTGTTATGTAAGGCCCATGTGAGCAGCCGACAACTTTGACGGGAGAATGGCCATACGAAATTCTTTCACCTCATATAAAAATAGCGGACTGAGCAAACAGAAAGTGCTCCAGTACTACCACAGCGTTATATCACACTTCTGGTGACTCACTGCTGAGTCAAGCCCCACCGAGAGAGCGCAGCAAGCGACAGTGCCGTCTTGGTAATGAGCAAAGCTCCATCAAAGGTGGATGGGGCAGAAGAAAAAGGAAAGAGACGGGGACGGGCTGAGCTATACTGCAATTATGGGGAGATACAGTGCCACTATGCTGGGGTAGCGGCCACCATATCCTATATGTCAGGGGTGGGGAACTGTATCCTTGTAGGGGGCCAGATGACCCGCCCTCCATGGGCCAAGTTGCATCATGGGGTGCGGCCACACCCCCTGGCATCATTTTGTTCCTTCCGATACACTGGGCAGATCATCTACCTGGCATGTCAGCAGGAGCGGCTTTGCCTGCCCCACACACCTTCTCACTCGGGATGAAGATGCCGGACAGGCAAAGCTGAGCTGTCCAGCTGCCTCCTTCACGCGATGCTCGCCATCCAGTTGGGGTGGTGAATGGCCTGTGAAGGGAAGGGGCTTGGAACAACACTTGGAGGAGCTCCTGCAAGCAAAAGACCGAGCCCCTTCTCTTCACCCGCCATGAGTTGCCCCGTTCAGGATGCCATGTAGGACGCGACGGAGATGACGTGCACTCGACCTGCAAACGCTGATCCAGTGCACCGCTCCCCCTCCCATCTGGAATCCCCTTGTTATCTCCAAACTGTGCTAGGAGATAACGAGGGCATTCGCCTTTGCGCAGTTCACCTTCTCATTGGGATGGCTAGTGGCATACAGGGCAATCACCTCATCATCTCTAATCACAGATCAGAGATAAGAAGGGGATTCCTCTCTCCGCCTCCTTCTGAAGCCTTCAGGCCAGGGGGTGGGATTTGGGGAGGGGAGGGGCCTGCACAGGGAGCCCAAGCCTCCGCAGGCTGGAGGTTCCCTGCCCTTGCTGGAAAACACTGCCAGCTTCCACCGGTTGTGCTATGCCGCTGCTGGCGTCCACATGCCACCCACACAGAGAGAGTGGCAATGAGCTGAGGTCGACATCCTGTTTCCCCCAGGGGCCAACCACATGCCTCAGGGAAGCGCAGAAGCAGGGCTGGAAGGGAACCGCCCTTCTTGCTCGCTGATGCTCCCCAGCAACTGGGATTCAACTGCATATGGTCTCTCTGAGCATAGAGGCTCCATGCAGCTGCTATGGCTCATAGCCTTTGAGATAGGCCTGTTCTTTGTGAATATTTATCTAATTCCCTTTTAAGGTCATCTGACCTAATGGCCACCACCACATCATGTGGCAACAGATTCCAGAAGTTAATTATATGTTGCATGAAGAAGGTTTTTAAAAAAACAAACAAAAAAGCAACAAAGTCTGAGTCTACTATTTCCAGTTGATTTCATTGGCTGACCTCGAGTCCTTCTATTCCCGGAGGGAGGGAGAAAAAACATCTCTTTGACCACTATCCACTCTAGCCATAGGCAAGCATTACGCACTTCTTTCTGCTTAAATAGATAATAACTTTGCCTTCTTTTAGGAGTAAAATGTTTGTTACAGGGAACCACCCTGCCATGAAGCCCATACTCCGCAGAGCTCCGTCCGTGCACGTGTAACTTATGCACATGAAGGCTTTTTTGCATTGTTATGTAGCATTAACTAAAAGTTTCATCTCTGAAAACAGGGGCGCAAAAAACAGATACCTACTTTTGTTAGATCATTCATTGGGGGCTGCTTTGCTAGAGCCCTGCATGACGGGCCCTGAGTTCAGTAACATCAGTCCTTTTTGATTACCCCATCTTGATAATTAATATATTCATATTTTATTTATTTATTTATCCATTCATTCATTTATTATTCCATTTATATCCTGCCTTTTTTCCTCTGGCAAGGAACCCAAGGTGGCTCACATGGTCCTTCTTCTCTCCGTTTTCTCCTCACAACAACCCTGTGAGGTAGGATAGGCTGAGAACCAGTGACTGGCCCAAGGTCACCCAGTGAGCTTCATGGCTGAGTGGGGACTGGAACCCGGATCTCCTGAGTCCCAGTCCAACACTCTAACCACTGCACCACACTGCCTCTCCATATTATATTAGTTCTCGTCCATATCCCACAATTGTTGCACTTAGAATAATAGAATACATAGAGTTGGAAGGGGCCTATAACGCCATCGAGTCCAACCCCCTGCTCAATGCAGGAATCCAGGTCAATATGGCTGTCCAGCTGCCATCCAGATGGCTGTCCAGCTGCACCTTGAATGCCTCCAGAGTGGGAGAGCCCACCACCTCCCTAGGTAGTTGGTTCCATTGTCTTATTGCTCTGACAGTCAGGAAATTTTTCCTGATGTTCAGGTGGAATCTGGATTCCTGTCACTTGAGCCCATTGTTCCGTGTCCTGCAAACTGGGATGATCGAGAAGCGATCCTGGCTCTCCTCTGTGTGACAACCCTTCAAGTACTGGAAGAGTGTGATCATATCTCCCCTCAGTCTCCTCTTCTGAAGGCTAAACATGCCCAGTTCTTTCAGTCTCTCCTCATAGGGCCTTGTTTCCAGTCCCTTTATCATCCTTGTTGCCCTCCTCTGAACCCTCTCCAGTTTGTCTATGTCCTTCTTAAAGTGTGGTGCCACGAACTGGACGCAGTACTCAAGATGAGGCCTAACCAGTGCTGAGTAAAGAGGAATTATCACTTCCTGCGATTTGGAAGCTACCGTATACTTCTATTAATGCAGCCCAAAACAGCATTTGCCTTTTTTGCAGCCACATCACATTGCTGGCTCATTTTCAGCTTGTGATCTATAGCAATTCCAAGATCCTTCTCACTTGTATTATTGTTGAGCCAAGTGTCCCCCATTCTGTAACTCTGCATTTGGTTTTCTTTCCCTAGGTGCAGCACTTGGCATTTATCCCTATTAAATTTCATTCTGTTGTTTTCAGCCCAGTGCTCCAGCCTATTGAAATCACTTTGAATTTTGTTTCTGTCTTCCAGAGTATTAGCTATTCCACCCAATTTTGTGTCATCTGCAAATTTGATAAGCATTCCCTGCACCTTCTCATCCAAGTCATTAATAAAAATGTTGAAGAGCACTGGCCCAGGACCAGCCCTGCGGTACCCCGCTCGTTACCTCTCCCCAGTTTGAGAAGGTATCATTGATAAACACTCTTTGAGTCCGATTCTGTAGCCAACTGTGGATCCACCTGATAGTTGTTCCATCTAGCTCACTTTCAGCTAGTTTGCTAATCAGGATATCATGAGGCACTTTGTCAAAAGCTTTGCTGAAGTCCAGATATATTATGTCCACAACATTCCCACAGTCCACAAGGGAGATTACCTGATCAAAAAATGAGATCAGATTGGTCTGGCAGGATTTGTTCTTGACAAATCTATGTTGGCTTCTAGTAATCACTGCATTGTTTTCAAGGTGCTTGCAGACTGACTTCTTTATAATCTGCTCCAGAATTTTCCCAGGGATTGATGTCAGACTGACTGGTCTGTAGTTCCTAGGTTCCTCCTTCTTGCCCTTTTTGCAGATAGGAACATCATTAGCCCTCCTCCAGTCATCTGGCACTTCACCCGTCCTCCATGATTTCTCAAAGATAATAGACAGTGGTTCTGAGAGTTCTTCTGCTGGTTCCTTTATTACTCTAGGATGCAGTTCATCGGTTCCTGGAGATTTGAACTTGTTCAAAGTAATCAGGTGTTCCTTGACCATTTGCCTATCAATCTCAAGCTGCAATCCCATCCTGCCCCTTCAGCTTGTACTTCAGGTTTGCCAGGAGGGACATATTTATTTATTTATTTATTATATTTATGAATCGCCCATCTGGCCAGACATCCGGCCACTCTGAGCGATTTACAATCCAATAAAATTGGACATAGACCCTCTTTTGGGAGAAGACTGAACCAAAGTAGGAATTGAACACTTCTGCCTTTTCTTTGTCTTCTGTTATCATTTTACGGTCTTCATTGCATAGTTGAACCACCATTTCTTTCCTCTGTCTTTTACTATGCAGTAATCTGAAGAAATCTTTTTTGTTGTGTTTAGCATCCCTCGCTAGCCTCAGCTCAATCTCAGCTTTAGCCTTCCTGACACTATTCCTGCAATCTGTGCTACCTGCCGGTACTCTTAAGGTATTGCTTTCTACAAGCAAGGAACCTGCAAGGCTGCAACCCTATCTCAAGCCATTGGTAAGTTTTGTCTCAGCTTCGTTGTAATCCCCTAAGCATCCTGAAGATGCTTTTTACAAAATAGACTCTTGTCTCCCATAAGCTCATGCAGCAATAAATCTATCGGTCTTCAAGATGCCAAGGACTCTTTGTCCACTGTAGCATCAATTATGAGCAGGCTCAGCCTTCACCTCTTGAAGTTTATCTTTACAACAAGGAGGACAACAAACAAAAGCTTGGACTCTAAGGAACCTGGGACAATTTACTTGGCACTGCACCAAAAGGCAGATTCTGCAACTCAGTTCAGCAGTCGCAAGAGGCGTGTATTAAAACATTTGGGTTTGCTCTTAGTTTCCCTAAGCTTCCTATCTGCAGGATGGGAAAAGAGGCAAAAACTGAAGGTGGTGCTTATTTTATATCTCTCTAGGCAGCTGTTACCATGGTATTTTTTTTTAAAAGCCCACTTGGAGAAGTGTTAGCAGTCACATGCAGACAGGCTACAATGTTTGGGAATGAGAGACAAGGAATTGAGTGGCACCCATTGAGAGGAACCAGAGAATCCCACAATTTTGGGGTGCATAAGGGCTCTAGAACAGCAGGTGACAGCAACTGGAGGGCCCAGCAGTATTCACTAGAACAGTATTCTCCAACCTTGGGTCCCCAGATGTTTTTGGCCTTTATTTATTTATTTATTTATTATATTTATACCCCACCTTTTTTCCTACAAGGAACCCAAGGCGGCTTACATAGTCCTCCTCCTCTCCATGTTATCCTCACAACAACCCTGTGAGGTAGGTTAGGCTGAGAGTCAGTGACTGGCCCAAAGTCACCCAGTGAGTTTCATGGCCAAGCGGGGACTAGAACCCGGATCTCCTGAGTCCCAGTCCAACACTCTAGCTGGCTGGGGCATGCTGGGAGTTGTAGGCCAAAAACATCTGGGGACCAAAGGTTGGAGAACACTGCACTAGAAGATAAGAAGAGCAGTGCTGGATCAGGCCAAAGGCCTATCGAGTCCAGCATCCTGTTCGCACAATGCCTACCACATGTCTCTGGGAAGCCCACAAGCAGGACACAAATGCAGTAGCACCCTTCCACTCATGTTCCGTCCCCCCCAGCAATTGGTATTGGGAGGCATATAGCCTTAGATACTGGAGGTAATATATAGCCATCATGAATAGTAGCCATTTGTGTAGCCTTCTAATCCATGAATTTCTCTAATCCCCTTTTAAAGTCATCCAAGTTGGTGGCCATCAATATACTTTGCGGCGCCGAATTCCATGTCCTGCTTACATCCGACACTTCCCTGAGTCTCCAGCAAGTCCAGAAAGTCTGGCTGGGGCATGCTGGGAGTTATAGGCCCAACATCTGGGAACCCAAGGTTGGAGAACACTGCTCTGGAGGGATGGAGCTGGAGTGGATATGGCCTGTGGCTCACGCTGGCTCAGCTTGTCTGAGTGTGGAAAGCTAAGCAGGGTCAGGCCTGGTGATTACTTGGATGAGAGACCCCTCCTCTAGTTTCCTGCATTGAGCAGGGGGTTGGTCTCGATAGCCTTGTAGGCTCCTTCCAACTCTATAATCTATGAAATACTATGAAATAACTGTCAGCCCCCACATGATCTCCACAGATCCAACATTTGTCAGAATGGCATGAGAAGAAACCACATCAGATCAGGACTCATATCTAAAAGGAGCCTAAGAAGCACACACACCCCTTCCAGGCAGTATTCCCTGTTGATTTCTCAGCCCTCTCTGTATTGCTTTGCAAATAAGTTCAATTTCATTCAATAGGACTTCCAAGTAAGCACACATGGGGCTGCAGTCTGTTGTCGATGGATGCTCATCTATAGTTTTCCCCCACTTGCCACCTGTTGGATCTGTAAGCAATTTGATATGACTGAGCAAGTATATCACTTAATTCGAAATGCAGCTATTAATTACACACGCCCCCAAGGCTGCCAGATTACTCTGCAGAAATGAAAGAAACGTCCATTTGCATCTCTTAATATTCTGCTTGTCTTGGCGTGCTAGTCACACTGACTGATCCCATGAAAAGCTTTTCCTACGGCTGTCCGATGCCTTCCTGGGAATCCATTTTGCAATTGTACGGATTAAAACTGCCTTGTGTACTGGAATGTGAGCCTGGCCGTTATGAGATGCAAATAAAAATACTGGGGTTTATTTAAAAAATAAATAAATAATCTTTTGGTGAAGCGCCTGGTGCTGTGAACATGGAAAGACACTGCCCCCCACCCCCCCACACTGACTGGATTCAGACAACACTATAAACCACACTCAAGGGTTGAGTGTGAGTTCTCGTTAAACCGTGGGTTGTTGCTGAAACCTTGGGTTATTGTGTTGTCCGAATCCAGCTGTGCTAACAAGCCATGGCTTGTTAACCATGAACAACCCATGAAGAGAACCCTTGGTTTGTTGCTGGGTTGTGAATTGTGGGTTGTTCACCATGGTTTGTTATCTCAGCTAGGTTCAGACAACACGATAACCTGTGTTTCAACGACAACCCACATTTCAACAGCAACCCACACTCAATCCTGGAATGTGGGTTATCGTGTTGTCTGAACCCAGTCACTGAGATATGGCTAAGGGACCCTTTAAACATTCCCCTGCCATCTGAACGCTCTTACCTAGGAATGGCTTCCATGCAGATGGACCAATATTTAAATGACTCTCTGCTGCTCTTTGACTGTAATAAACTAGTTGTTGTTATTTAAATGACTCAGGTATGTGATGGGGGCCAAGCTACATGGGTGATGGGGAGGAACCATAGCTCAGTGGTAGAACACTTGCTTTGCATGCGGAAGGTTCCAGGTTCAAGCCCCAGTATTTCCAGTGAAAAGGACTAGGCAGCAGGTGTTTAGAAAAACATTTGCCTTAGAGCAGTGTTCTCCAACCTTGGGTCCCCAGATGTTTTTGGCCTACAACTCCCAGCATGCCCCAGCCAGCGTAGCAGTTATAGGTCAAAAACATCTGGGGACCCAAGGTTGGAGAACACTGCCTTAGAGTGCCTGTCAGAATAGAGAAGTAGTCTCTCCTTTCTCTTTCGTTTGTTGTTACAGTTGTGTTCAACGTTTTGTATCCATGTTGCTTTCTCAAGAAAAGAACCGGGAGGGAACAGGCAACAAGTCTGACAATGGGAACAGAAGATCTGACTTGGATTGACCACAGCTTTTCAAATAGTCACTTTCAAAGGCAGGAATGTCGTCTCCAAAGTAGGACACAAGGCCAACCTATGTTTCCCCAATGGTATATTTTTTTTACTGCAAACTCCTTGGGAACTGGAGTCCCTCTTATGTCTTTTTTTAAATCTTTAAACCAGATTATTACATTACATTTATATCCTGCCTTTTTTCCTCCTGCAAGGAACCCAAGGCAGCTTACATGCTCCTCCTCCTCCTCTCCATTTTATCCTCACAACAACCCTGTGAGGTAGGTTAGGCTGAGAGTCAGTGACTGGCCCAAAGTCACCCAGTGAGTTTCATGGCTGAGTGGGGACTAGAACCCGAATCTCCCGAGTCCCCATCCAGCACTCGAACCACTAGCGCTACCAACCAAGAAGGCATTGTGCAGCAATTCTGTCTATTTTTCCTTAATGGATTTTCCATGGTTAGGAAAGAGATTGAAGAAAACACAGGAGGGCTATGCAGGGGAAGACGTTGTCACCCGGGCCTCCCCTAGAATTCTGTGAATGAGGCAGGGCGAAGGCCCCATAGAAGCCTTGTCTGGAAGCACCCTTGGACTGGACACAACCCTACAAATAGAGAATGCCTTCAAACAGAGAACTGTTCTCTGACACCCGTTCAAATAGAGGACTGTGCTTGATAAAGTAGAACACGTGGCCACCAAAGATACGGCCTTGCACTTTTTTGGATCCCAACTTTGCTTCAGCCTGACCAATGCCCCACACAATAATCTAGGAGCATGAGGGCGCAATCCTATGCCCCCCCCCGACTTTGTCTGGTGGGACGTAGGATTGGGGCTGGAAGGTGCTGCGAACCTCGGAAAGCCCTTCTGAGGTCGCAGTGCTGCAGAGTGCCCACCCCCTGCCTTGTAGCTGGCAAAGTTCTTTCCGTGCCGACAGGGAACCAAACATGGAAGACCGTGTTCGGTTCCCCCATGGGGGGGGGGCGTTCCTGAGGACAGGGACAGGAGGAGCGAGGCTCTTCCAGATTCTGTGGAATCCAGGTAGTACATCATCCTCTCCTCGTGAGGAGAGGTAAACCATCTAGACCAGTGACGGCGAACCTTTTTGAGCCCGCGTGCTCAAACTGCAACACAAAACCAACTTATTTATTTCAAAGTGCCAACACTGCAATTAAACCTGAATACCGAGGTTTTAGTTTTAGAAAAACAACTCATACAGTTGTCCAAACTAATTAACATCTTTTGTCTTAAAAGAAAAACACAATAACAGAGCTTTCAATGATACAAGCAGTTTTTCGTTGAAAAAAAAATCAACTCAAAAAATTATTATAGTACTACATTGTACACATAGCCTGAAGGGAATTTATACAAACTTTAAAAATAATTAGGCACATGTATTTTTGGATAAGGGATTCTCAACTTGTAATATGATTATATGCCAGACTGAAATTGTATGGGGCAAGCTTTACTCCGGGTCCTTTCCCTGCTTCTACAGGTGTCGGATTAGTAAAAGTAAAAGTCAACCTGTACTAGGATGAGCAAGATAAACAAGAAAACTAAATGTACTTAACACATTTTAAACACTTTATGTCTTGGACTGCAAACACTGCATTAGGTACAAGTTTGCATTGGGCATGCTTTTGCACAATTAATGTGATTTTTGCTATTGCATGCATGCTGATAATTTGTCAAACCTTGGCTCATACTCCGTTAGTTTGAGAGCAACACATGCAGCACTCAGGTCAACCGTTAGGGCTTTACATCCAAGCCATGCTCTGTGCATCATTCTTCAAAATCTTTTAAATGTGATAACAATGTAGAATAGAATTCTGTAACAGGAATTTTAGAATAAAATCATTATGTTCCACACTGTGAGAAAGAACAAGATCATTAGGGTTTTGCAGAAGGGGACGGTCTTTTTGCGATCTGGTGGCCAATGGCTCGAGTGCCCACAGAGAGGTCCCTGCGTGCCAGCTGTGGCACCCGTGCCGTAGGTTCGCCATCACTGATCTAGACGGCCAAAATCATCAACCACCCGCAGTTCGACAACAACTCACAGTTCAACCCATACTCAACCCTGAGTATGGTTTGTCATGTTGTGTGAACCCAACCCTGGGTAGGACAACAAACCATGGGTTAAAAATAAACCATGGGTTAGCGTTATGTGCAAACCAGGTCACTGCTAACACTCGAAGGGGGATCCTTCTGCCCAGGATTGGGAATCAGGAGCCATTTGGCATTTCTGCTACAAGGCAGGGCCGTCTAGATGTTTTTGAGGCCATCTAGATGTTTTTGAGGGTGAGGGAAGCACGGTGGATATCTTATCTGCTGCTCTGCTCCCGCCCTCAATAGGATGCCTGATGGATACGGGCAGCCTCATAGGATTGCACCGTGTGCGAGAGAGAAAGTCATCATCCTTTCTGAACATCCATGATGGCTAGTGTGAAGAAAAGCCGACCCTTCTCCAACACACACACACATACACACACACACGCACACGTGTAAACAAGTGTACTCCCAGCTAGCGGCTGAGAAACCCATGCAAATGTACATAGCTTCCTCTGAGGGCCCCTGACCGCCTCAGAGTCTCCCATGTCTTTGATGTCCCTGTGCCACAAGTATTTGCATGCAAATGTTCCCAAGCCCTCTAGTCATGATCAGGAGCCACCCCTCCCCTGCCTAGCCCAGATGAAGTTCATCCTGATTGGCCAAAGACAGCCAAGCTACTGAAAGGAGGGGGGGGGGAATCTATACTGCCAGCCGTGGCTTTTGGGTTTTGTTGTTGTCTAGACACGAAGGAGTGCGGAGTAGGGCTTTTTGCTGAGGCAAGCCCTAAGGAAGACCAACCCCCAGGCAAGGAGTAAGTGCCTGGGTATTTATATAGTAAGGGACTAGTTTTGTTGTTTTGTAGCTCTACTTGTGTATACCAAAGTGTCTCCTTGCCTTTTTCTCCTTCCCTCATTCCCCACCTTTTATTGTAATCTGTTTACCTTAAATAAACTTTCCTGGTTTCACCCCACACGGTGTGTGTGGTTCCTCTGTGGTTCAGTGCTAAATCCAGTGTATAGACCCAGGGCAAGGCCCTGAGAGAATCAGGTCAGGATGGCAGAGCTAAGGCTGGCAGTTTTGCACCTTTGATCTCTCGTCTTGAAGAAAGGACCGGTTGGCAGTCCTTCACAGCTAGAAACCTACTTTTCTTGTTATATTGAATCGCAGATGTACGACAATCCTAGGTGTGCCCATTTTCAGGTTCCTTCTCCCAAAACAGGGTTACCTACAGCAGCTTAGATAGCCCAGTTTGGGAGATTTCTTCTCTGGGAATGCCAGGAGCTTTCTTCTGTGTTGTTCCCAAATTCTGGAATGCACTGACTTTGGAGTTGCAACTTGTTGTGCCTCCAGTCGGTCAGACAGAGACCAGCCTGTGCCGGAGTGTGTTTGGGGTGGGGTCAGGTTAAGTGCAGCCTGACCCGGCTGGGCAGCCTTACCAATGCAGTGCCTGCTCAAAAGGCAGGTCCCAAACACACTCAGATGCTGGAAGCGATTGTTTGCTAGTACAGCTATAGCCGGACGCTCCTGACATTCCTGACCTCAGACTTCTGTACCTTTGATCCTTGGAACGACCCTGGCCACGACTTTGCCTGATCCCAAACTGGTTTGTGTTTGCTCTGTTTTGGACTGATATGTTTTGGCTTCGACACTTGGACTGTGATAATGACTACGACTTATCTTGAAACTGGACAGATTTACGGCACAACTGGTCTCTACTCTCTGCATTCAGAAGGGGGCACATCTTTTTTACATGGGTTTTCAAGGGCGCAATTCTGTGCATGTTTAGGCAGGAAAAAGGCCTACAACTGACAACTCCCAGGGGGCTGTAGGCCCTTTTTCCTGTCTAAACATGCATAGGATTGCACCTAAAACTGTTGTTACTTTTTTTTTTTTTTACAGTGGTTTTTAACGTTTTACTATGTTTTATTTGATTATGGTTTATTTTCTGAAAGTTTTGTGAACTGCCTTGGTTGGTTTCAGAAAGGTGGTTTAGAAATACAGTAAATACAAAAATGCAATATAAACATCGAAAACTGGGAAGCTCTGGCCCATGAACGATCTAAATGGAGGTTGGCCTTTCACAAAGGTTCCATGGACTTTGAAGAAGCCCGAGTGCAAGGTGAAAGGGAGAAACGTGCTAAGCGAAAAGCACGTCAAATGAATCCTTTACAGGACCATCTTCTATCTGGTAACCTGTGTCCTCACTGTGGGAAGCTGTGTGGATCTAGAATTGGCCTCCACAGTCACTTACGGACCCATCGCTAGAGTCTACACAATCTTCTTTAGAATTTCCTCCTTTTATCCCGGAAGACAATCTTACTCGGTCACGAGTGATCGCCTGATGATGATGAAATACATAAATAAACAGAGGGGTTTCAGGAATGCGCACAGTTCTGCTGGAACCTGGGAGATCCTGGTGCCGCCTTTTCTAAAACAGGAGAGTTCCATTTGTGACAGCTTCCTTTCCCATCAGGGGGATTGAGTTTGACACAAACAGCTTTGCAAGGGGATACTCCTGAGAACAGAAGAACTGAAGTGAGGAGAGAGCCGATATGGCTCAGTGTGCCGTAAAAATCAGAATGCCTGGCCGTGTGCTTTGTTTCCTTGAAGGGGGAAGACAGAGAGAGTCAGAGAGTTACTCCGTAACTTGTCGAAACCAAATGATAAATTTACCACTTCTCTCCTGTATTTTATTTCATGAAATAAATAATCCCCTTCACGAACTCTAGCCATATGTACCGAATAGATATGAGTACAACAAAATCTCGCTGGATGAAGAGCAACACCACCCTCTCCAGAGGTCAACAGGCAAATTGCTGGAGGGTGGAGACAATTCTGCTGGCCGGGTGCTAACGGCTGATGGGTAACCTCAAGGACCCTACTCTCCTTTCTTTTGGTTCTCTCTCTCTTGCAACCAGGCTTGGATTGTCCAGAGCTTTTTAAAATAGACACCTTCAAAGACAGGAATGTCCTTTGTAGAGGACACATGGCCGGTCTGTTTCTCCAATGGTATATTTTACACTGTAAACTCCTTGGGAGCAGTGACCTATCTTACCTGTGTCATGGTGTTGTGTGTGCAGATGGAAATACCTTCCGAGGGGGCAGCGGCGACTCCGCCCATGGAGTGCCCCCCCATCCCCGCAGTGGGCACAGTTCTTTCCTCACCCGCTAGGACAGTGTTTCTCAACCTTGGGTCCCCAGATGTTTTTGGCCTACAACTCCCAGCATGCCCCAGCCAGCATAGCTGGCTGGGGCATGCTGGGAGTTGTAGGCCAAAAACATCTGGGGACCCAAGGTTGAGAAACACTGCGCTAGGAACTGAAGACAGAAGACCATCTTCGGTACCAGCGTGGGGGGCATTCCGGGGGACGGACGGACAGCGAGGCACTGCTGTCCTCTGAGGAATCCAGGCAGTGCCTCAGCCTCTCCTCACGAGGAGGGGAGAAACATTTAGATGGCTGGAATCAGCTGTATAAATGTTTTGGAGGGTGTGGCTGCAATCCGAGCTGCCGTGTTCCTCCCGCCTTCCATTGGATGCCCGTAATCCTCTGAGTTTGGAGGGTTATGGGGAACCCACATAGGATGGGGCCGCCACGGGACAAATTCCAGTTTGTCAATATATCCTTCTTTCACTGCAGTGCCCAGAACTGGGTGCAGTACTCCAGGTGAGGTCTGACCGAAGCAGAACAGAGTGGTACCATTACTGCTCACAACCCAGATATACTTCTGTTGGCGCGGCCTAGACTTGCATCGGCCTTTTTAGCTGCTGCATTACACTGCTGGCTCATGTTCAGCTTGTAGTCTACTAAAAAAACCCAGATCCTTTCTACTTGTAGTGCTGCCAAGCCAGGTGTCAGCTATCCAGATTTTTCCTACCCAAATGCAGAACTTTACATTTATCTCTGGATGACATTCCTTTTGTTAATGCTGGCCCAGTTTGCCATCCTGTCAAGAGCATCTTGAACCATGTTTCTGCCCTCTAAGATATTAGCCACCCCTCCCAGTTTGGTGTCATCTGCAAAGTTGATGAGTGTCCCCTCTATATCTGTTGTTTCTAAAGATATTGAACAATAATGGCCCCAGGACAATATTTTGTTATTAGTGTAAGGTGCTGTCATTTGGATTTTTCTGCCTCAGGTACCGGACTATCTTGAAATGAGCTCAGCTTGAAACTCCGTGGGCTAGCAGCAGAAAACACAGGGCTGCCTCTGTCCTCTTGTAGCAAATGGACGAGGATGGCTGGCGCAAAATGAAGAGTTGCACTCTGCAGCAGTCTTTTGGCCGGGTGTGAAATGAAAGCGGACACAGCTTCTTCAGGCTGGAGAGAGGCCTCATAATAAATTTCCTCGCTGCAACCCACCCACCCCCCATCTTGGATTCATCAGAAAGATCAAGATCCCTCGATCAGCCCCCCCCCCCCCTCCCCGTCTTCGCTTGAAAAGTCTCCAAAGCGAAAGAACAGTTGGAATGCTGGCAGGGAATGTTTTACCATCTCTTTCACCATCCTCAGGTCCTTTCTCTACAGAGAAACAGCCCTCTTTGTTAGTGCTCGACTGACAAAAGTGCTAGGGATTAGCAGCTGTGCTTTCCGATGTCTCACTCACTCTACCGTTCGCTGAGCTCTTAGCGCTAATAATGGAAACACTCTTGAAAGCCTACTTAGAAATAAAATAAAAAGCGGCATGAATAGCCTTATTGTTTTCATTCTAAACCTCCCCTGAAATCAAATCAAACATTGTCCATCAGACTTGGCTAATCCAGGTTTGTGAGTAAGCAATGCCTGCAGGTGACCAGACAGGAAACTTTTGTGAGCTCAAAACGTTGGGAGTGTGTGTGTGTGTGTGTGTGTGTGTGTGTGTTTAAGTTGTTGATATGCCACAAATGACTAGGGCTGCAACCCTATGTAGGCCCCATTGAACTCAATGGGGCTTACATCTGAGAAGACGCATAAGATTGCACTGTAGGGATTCGATCTCTATGGAACTTACTTCTGACTAGATGTTCTTAGAATGCCATTGCAAAATGGGTATGAATGAGCAGGTAGGCTGGCACCACTTACCAGGCAAGTAATATCTGCAGACCTATTTGCAAGACTGGACTATTCCCCGTCAGGTTTGCTGCAGGACACAAGATTGAAACTGGGTGGGGGCGGGGCACTAGATGACAATTGTAGTGAACGGGTATGTTCATCCTGGGAGAGGTGCTCCATCAGGCGTTGCGGTCCCAAGCCATGTAGGCCCTTTCTAGGTCAAAACCAGCACCTTGAATCAGGCTTGGAATGTAAAGGCAGCCAGTGCAAATGGGCCAGAATCAGAGTTATATGTTCAGACCTCCTGGTCCCCTGCTAGTTATTTTTATTTATTTATTTTATTGATTATATTTATACCCCGCCTTTTTTTCCTGCAAGGAACCCAAGGCGGCTTACAGAATCCTCCTCCTCCTCCTCCTCTCCATTTGATCCTCACCACAACCCTGTGAGGTAGGTTGGGCTGAGAGTCAGTGACTGGCCCAAAGTCACCCAGTGAGTTTCATGGCCGAGCGGGGACTAGACCAGTCCAACACTCTCACCACTACGCCACCCTGGATTATAGTTATCATAGCAAAAGGCCTTTGATAGACCTGTCATCCATGAGTGTGTCTCACCCTCCTCCTTTAAAGCCATGTAAACCAGCAGTCATCAACATATCCTGTAGCAGTGATTTCCATAAGTTAATTATGCATTGTGGAATGAGCACCTTTCACCTAGTAGGATTACCGCTTCCCTTTTTTCCTTGCTCCCTTCCTGTACCTTTAGCGACAACTTCCAAAGAACAGATTCGGCCAGTGACATTTCTCTCTGCAGCACTTTTTCTCCTGACCAGGGAAATGTCACCTTCTAAGCCTGTGGTGGATGATGAGGCCCCCTGCGAAAGGCACACATAAAAATCTTGGCTTTTCCCGAGGTAGTGACAAGCAGAAATTCAGCAGGTAAAGATGCTTTCGATAGCTGAATCTCCATGCCAGGTAAAGCGGCACCTGTTGTGTTCCTGGATGCTGTGCAGCTTTTAAAGGTACGGGGGGGGGGGGGAGGAGGAGGGGTGTCCTACTGGGAAAAAAAAGAAATGGCAAACCTAGTTTCAGCTCTCTCTATTCTCTCTAGTTTTTAATATCTGATTTATGACCGTGTGGTCTTTTATGCTGAGTGCAAACACCCTGATTGGCTAACATAATACACAAAAGGATATTGCTGGCAGATGATGAGCATTCGTGTGGTATTATAGAATCTGCAGAATATATAACCCCCATCACCGTCTTCCAATTAGTTGCAAGAGGACACTTCTGGTATCTGTGCCTATATTCCCTGTAGAACTTAATTTTTTTCCTTTCCACTCTTCCCCTAACCCCCCCCCCCGCCCCAATAACACAATACTTTTTCTATCATATTGTTTTTGGATTATGTTTTTATGGTGTTCTGTTTGATTTGTATTATTGTGCTCGTTATAGTATATAGTATTTCAGTCCGTCCCCCCCCAGTGATATTAATTATGGATTAATTTGTGTGTGTAAGTCGCACCCAGATTGCTTTCTGCAGCAGGAAGTGACACATAAATTTACTACTACTACAATAATAATAATAATAATAATAATAATAATAATAATAATAATAATACACTTTTTGCAATCACTATACACTCTTGTCTTGTCAGTTCTTCTGGGATCCTTGCCACTGGTTTAGGTACTGAAAAATACCCACCAAATATGTAAATCCTTATAAGACATAACCCTAACATTGTCGGGCTATCCAGAATTTATTCACTTGGTGCGAATAAGAGAGGGATGTTCTGACTCCATCTCCCTCCCTCCACTAGAACCCTCTTGGTTCATCAAATGCATTCTAAATTTGCAAAGCAAGAGTGCGTACGCAGGATCTCCTAACAGCAAACTGCATAATTAATCTGCGTTAAGCACTCCTGAATGTGAACTCTTGCTTAAAGGACATGAGCCATGCTCTGCATAAGAGGTTTAAAGATGTTCATAAGGCTAATCTAAAAAAATGCAATATAAACATCGAAAACTGGGAAGCTCTGGCCAACGATCTAAATGGAGGTTGGCCTCTCACAAAGGTTCCATGGACTTTGAAGAAGCCCAAGTGCAAGGCGAAAGGGAGAAACGTGCTAAGCGAAAAGCACGTCAAACGAGTCCTTTACAGGACCATCTTCCATCTGGTAACCTGTGTCCTCACTGTGGGAAGCTAGGATTGGCCTCCACAGTCACTTACGGACCCATCGCTAGAGTCTACACAATTTTCTTTAGAATTTCCTCCTTTTAAAATTTTTCTTCTTGTAAATTTTTTTATCCTGGAAGACAATCTTACTCGGTCACAAGTGATCGCCTGATGATGATGACCTATAGTGCATATCACATACGTGTCTGCTCAGAGGTAAGTCCCATCGAGTTCAACAGAGGCAGTGCTAGGGGGTGGTCCACTAGGGCTGGAGCCCCGACTCTTTCATTTGGAGCCCCGAAGCTCTGGGAGACCATCTGCCCCACCACCTGCCAGGGGCACTTGCTGAAATGAAGGTGCAGGGGCCCTGACTATCTCTGTTGCATTTGATCCCCCTGGATTAGCGGGCTTTTTGCCCATCCGGTGCTTCCCCTCCTGCTGCCCCCCCCTTGAATCTTTCTGCCTGAGGATTTTTTTCCTGAAATCCAATGCCCCCCTCTCCCCTGTCCACACACCCCTTTTAACAAATAGGGGTGTCCTTAGGAGACAGGGTCATTTACAGACTTCAGAGCATATGTAAATTAGCATGTGTACATTTGTGCATTTGTTTGTCCTGTGGGCCTGAGTTCCGGATCTTTTCAGTACCTAGCACGGCCCCTGGAGTTCGATGATGCTTACCCCCAGGTACATGGGTATAGGATTGCAGCTCTAGACCAGCATTCTTTCCTAGAATCCCAGTAAACAGTAGCTGTGAGAGGTGGCCCAATAGAAATTGGCCCATTGGTCCACCTGTGTGGACCACCATTTATCTACTGTTTGCACATCCCTGATTGTGAGACATCTCTGCTCCATTTTGAAATAAGTTGAAGAAGGAGCCTGTGTTTAGGAGATCAGGGGCGCCATTTAATGGGGAGCAGTCATCCCACGCTTCAGAGACCACCTGTATATAGGCCTCAGGAGCTCCTGTGTCTCTAGTCATTTCATTGGTTGTGCACACTGACACCCGAGTCATGATGTGCGCTCAAGAAGGTAGCATGCCTTCTATCCCCAACGTTCAGGCGGTGAGCGCCACTGCTCATGTCGCCAAAGCAGCAGCACCCACACATATCAGGAGGTTTGGGGGGGGGGAGACCCATTTGCAGAAGTCCAAAAGGAAGCATTAGAACCCTGTCCCCCCAGGGGGACAGCAGAATGGAGGGGGATGGAATGGAGTATCCTGGAATAGGACATCTCTGGCTCACTAGAACCTCGAACAGGAGTACTCCCCACCGCAACATTTTGTCGCAGGTCCCAGGTGTGAAGTATAACAGAATGGGAGGAAAATAGGAACCTGCCTTATTATCTAGTCAGCCTCTTGGTGCGCTCGTCATTTCCGCTTTTAATCAACTACCCAGTTGACTTGTTTTGTGACATCAGTGCCCGAAAACTCTGGGTTGTTTATAGGTTAAATAACCCAGAGTTAACCCAACAAATTGCCCATGGTTTGTTGTTGGGTTAACTCTGGATTGTTTAACACAGAAACAACCCAGAGTTTCCAGGTTCAGACATCACGAAACAACCCAGGAACAGGGTGTTCCCGGGTTGTTAAGAGCAGAAATGAGTACTGTGCTACTCATGTGCTCCACTCGTCCCTGCAATTCCTGGGTTAAACAACCCAGGAACTGCCGCTGTGTCATCTGAACCAGCCCAATGTTTATGTTACCTGCAAACCCTAAAAGACACCACAGAAGCTGAGGCCATTTGGCAACTCTAATCTGAATTCATCTGCCCGCCCTACCCCCTGAAATATGAAACGGTGCCGGTGAGCTCCAGGAAAATACAGGAAGCTAGGCCTCTCAACGGTCGGTGTAAAATTGAACGTGGGCACTTGGGCAAATTAAGAAAAGAAATCTCACAGTGGAGCCATAAGCAGGATGGCGGATATGGGATTGAGGGGAATGTGTTCCTGCCCGATTGCTAAGATCATCTTCGCAGGCTCTTCTCTGGGTGCTGCCACCCACAATGCTGTGATGGGTGGCTACCAGGGGAAGAGCCTTCTCGGTAGTGGCTCCCGAGCTGTGGAATGCCTTTCCCGGCGAGATCTGCCTGGTGTCTTCACTGTATACATTTAGATACCAGTTCAAGACCTTCCTCTTCTAGCACGCCTTTAATCTGTTGCTTCGATTCTTAATTTTACTGCTGGCTCTTTAATATTTTTAGGGTGCAATCCAATGAGGTTGTCCGTAGCCCTCCGAACTCAAGAGGATTACGGGCATTCCTATGCAAGGCAGGAGGAGCGTGGAGGTGAAAGTCGCTTCCGTGCTCCTCCCGCCCTGCAAAGCACTTAAGACAGCTGATTTCGGCTAAGTGCGGCACTTCAGAGAGGGAGGAAAGGAGGCACTGCTTAGGCCTCATCTTGAGTACTGCGTCCAGTTCTGGGCACCACACTTTCAGAAGGACGTAGACAAACTGGAGAGGGTTCAGAGGAGGGCGACAAGGATGATAAAGGGACTGGAAGCAAGGCCCTATGAGGAGAGACTGAAAGAACTGGGCATGTTTAGCCTTCAGAAGAGGAGACTGAGGGGAGATAGGATCGCACTCTTCCAGTACTTGAAGGGATGTCACACAGAGGAGGGCAAGGATCTCTTCTCGATCATCCCAGTTTGCAGGACACGGAACAATGGGCTCAAGTTACAGGAACCTAGATTCCACCTAAACATCAGGAAAAACTTCCTGACTGTCAGAGCAATAAGACAATGGAACCAACTACCTAGGGAGGTGGTGGGCTCTCCCAGTCTGGAGGCATTCAAGGTGCAGCTGGACAGCCATCTGTCGGGGATGCTTTGACCTGGATTCCTGCACTGAGCAGGGGGTTGGACTCGATGGCCTTGTAGGCCCCTTCCAACTCTACTTTTCTATGATTCTATGAGGCTGAGGCACCATCAGGATACCTCGTATCATGGCAGTGTCTGTCTCCTCCCCGCCCTGCCAGAACGCCCACAAAAACCCTTCTCTGAGGTTGCGAGGGGGGGGGGAGGCACTCCAAGCTCGGAGTCCCAGCTCTGACCTTGGAGTGGGTTTCCAAGGTCGGAGCTGGTACTCCGAAAAATGCTATGGCTGTCTGGACACTGTCTAGTGGGCACAGTATTGCATCGCCCATGTTTTAATATTTTGATATTTTCATTGTTGCATCTATTGCATCAGCTGTTATTTTATTATTTGCTGTTATCATCAGTTGTTATTTTGGGGGGGTTTGGTGTTGTGTGTGTTTTTTAAATTGTCAACCACCCTGTATACTGCCCACTGTGGCGGTACACAAATTTAATAAAGCAAACAAATAAACAGAAACAAATAAAGGACATGGAATTCAGTGCAGACTGCATAAGCCATGCATCGTTTTTAGTAGTAGAACAGAACCTCTGAAAAACAGGTAATGCAGACATGTTCTACTACTATTTCTTCTAGAAACCCTTTGCAGTGGATCGTCAGGTGTGTCTCCCCCCCCCCCCCCCAAGACAAAAGCTGTTAATGAAATCCCAAATGCTGGCTTCGAATCTCAGTGGCACAAGCATTCCTAGGAACTGCAGTCAGTTTCCTGCATAACCCCAGCCAAGGAGAAAACAGCTATTGAGGAAACAATGCAATGACCCCTAGAGACATATTAGCAGGGAAAGCTGTCAGAAGCGGTGAATCGCTGTGGTAGGTGATGAATCAACATTCCCAGCGAGGCGGGGATCTGTGGTCTCCACCTTCCTCAGGCCTGGGGGTGACTTAGAGGTTGTCACAAAAGAGGAAAGGGGTGGTATGGATATCTGGGGTCAATAGACAGCAGCAGGAGACACTATATCTATAGGGCATGGAAACACCCCAACACCATAGAAGGTCATTCCCTGTTCCCTTTCTAGGGAGCTGTAGCTAGCGACCGCTTTCCCAGAATGCCACTTTGTCAGGACCGGTGCAGGGCAGTTTGGCGCCCTAGGCGAAATTATATTTGGCGCCCCCCCTCTCGTGCCTTGGGGGGGCTCCGGAGCAAAGCAGCCCTGCTCTGCAAACCACCACAGCCGCAGCCGCCGGACCCCCCCGCCCCCCCGCAGCCTCCCCCCCGCCACCTACCTTCCCCCCGCCCTGGCCGTCGCCTCCTCTGAGGAGGAAGTGATGCGACGGGACCCCCGCGCTCTGTTTTTGGCCGGGGAAACCAGGGCAACAGGGCTGTTTAAGCCCTGTTGCCCTGGTTCCTCCCGCCAAAACAGAGTGCGGGTGGGGCTCTGGAAGCAGCGCGGAGAAGGTAGGTGACGGGGGGGGTCCGGTGGCTGAGGGGGGGCGGCGTGGGGTCCGGTGGCTGCGGGGGGGGGTGGCGGCAGCTGCGGGGTGGCGGCGGCAGTGGGGGGGGGAGTGGGGTGGCGGCGGCGGCAGCAGCGGCGCCCAGGCTCGGCCCCACCACTACCTCCGGGCGCAATCCCCCCGCACTGACCTGGTGGTGCCTTTGTCGGCGAGGCGGCCGGGCGGGGCAGGAGCGCGCCGGCAGCGAAGAGGAGCGCAGCGTTTCTGCGCCCTCTTCAGCTACGCGCCCTAGGCAACCGCCTAGTTTGCCTAGCGGTAGCGCCGGCCCTGCACTTTGTTGATCTGCAGGAAAGTGAAAGCTATATAGGGAGAGAGACAAATTTCAGAGTTACACCACCTTAATCTGTTGTTGTAGCCAAAAAGTGAGAGAGTGTGGCCGGTGGCATCTTAAAGACCAATCCCTTTACTGTGGCATGCACTTTCATGGGGGTAGCTGTGTTAGTCTTGTCGCTGCAGAGACAAGACAGATGCTGGTGGCATCTTAAAAACTAAAATAAGCATCTGGGTCCTTCCTCCGACTGCCACCTCCACGTGAGGCTCAGAGGGACAGTGACAAGGGGGAGGGCCTTTTCTGTGGTAGCCCCCCAACTGCTAGAACAAGCTTCCCCCCTGAGGCCCACCTGGCGCCAATCTATTATCTTTTCGGCGCCAGGTTAAGACTGCCCTCTACGTTGAGGCTTTTAATAATTAAATGGTATATGATGGGGTGGTAAATTGTTTTTAGCAGTTGTGTTTTATTAATTTGCTTTAGAGATATTTTAAAAATTGGTTTTAAAAATTTCATAATGTTTTATTGTTATATTTTAAACTGTATTTTATTGTTTGTTTTTATAGAAAATGAATGAATGAATCAATCAATAAAAGCGTTGCGGCATAAGTTTGCAGTGTTATCCAGTGAGAAATTGCAGAATAAGAAATTATCAAGACATTTGATTTTATCTGTTTAGGCCTGAACTGAGAAAACTGTTTCTTCCTGTCTCACAACAGGTGTTAATGAACTTAGCATAGCTAAGATGATTGTGTTATAACCAATTATTGCCGTTGTGAAAAGTCACTTTGCTTATCCTAAGTTTCATATCGAATTGTTATAGGCTGTACTTTTGTGCATTTCATGGTCATTATTTATTTATTTGTACTATTTCTATACCGCTAAATATTAAGAAAACTCCCTAAGCAGTTTCCATATACAGGTATAGCTCGGAGATATTGTGGGTTCGGTTCCAGACCACTGCAATAAAGTGAATATTGTGAGTCACATGAATTTTTTGGTTTCCCAGTGCATATAAAAGTTATGTTTACACTATACTGTAGTCTATTAAGTGTGAAATAGCATTATGTCTAAAAAAAACACATGTACATACCTTAATTTAAAAATATTTTATTGCTAAAAAATGCTAACCATCGTCTGAGCCTTCAGCAAGTCGTAATCCTTTTGCTGGAGGGCCTTGCCTCGAAGTTGATGGACTGCTGAATTCAATTTGTAAAAACCGCAATATTTGCAAAACGCAATAAAGCGAAGCTCAATAAAATGAGGTATGCCTGTAAATATTAAAATCACAATTAAAATCACATGTAAAGTACAATTTTAAAAACAATGCAATTACAACAACAACAACAACAACAACAATAATATTAATACACAATAATACACAGCAGTACAGGAAAAGTAAAATGGGACAAGATGGTTAATTTAATTACAGAGCTAGGAAAGCTTGGGTGAACAGGTGCGTTTTCAGGAGGCATTTAAAAGATGCCAGGTTTTCTGCCTCCCAAACTGCACGAGGGAGTTTTTCCCGCAGGGTCGGTGCCACTACCAAGAAGGCCCCGCTGTTGAGGTAGTACCCGGTGACATTCCAATAATTTTTTGGAATGGCCAGCAAGTCCAGGATACAAGCGTGTCATTTGACCCTGTTCATCATTTCGTCCCCTCTATACCCCTACTGAGGATAATACTTCAGGCATCCGACGAAGTGGTCCTCCAGTCTACGAAAACTTATTCTGTTCCTCTTTAAGATGCCACAAGACTTTGCTGTTTATTTATCCTCAGAACAGTGTACATAAACACACAAAGAGGTGCAATTGTTTTCTGTAGTGAGCCAGCTGCTCCCAACCTCTATTCAGCACAAGTCTGCTAGTGCCAAATTCGCACATGAATGCCGACATGGGGGGGCGGGGGAGAAATACACCCAGACAATAAAACAGACAATAGTACATCCTAGAGCGGTAGCTCTAGGGCAGTGTTCTCCAACCTTGGGTCCCCAGATGTTTTTGGCCTACAACTCCCAGCATGATCCAGCCAGGGGTTGGAGAACACTGCTCTAGGGAGTGGAAGCTGTGAGCAATGCACGCTGTCTGGAACGGAACAGTCACGTCAAAGCGGCCATTGGTGAATGTGATTGGACTGTTCTCTGCGAGTCCTCCCGATCCGGTATGGAAATAAGAATGTATGCGTTTACATTAAGGGCACAGTTCTACTGTGATGCCTGCCAGCCACCGAACTCGGGAGGCGTACGATTATCCCATGCAGAGCGGCGAGGAGCAGCGGAGGTGATCTCCGCCTCCCCGTCCTGCATTTTTGTGAGAAGGGCTTTTTTTTTTTTTTTGCCCATCTAGCCGGAGCATTTTGGAGGGGGAGGGAAGGAGGCTTGGGAGGCCCCAGGGTAGCTCGTATCCTGGCCTCTTCAATCTCCTCCCCTCCCTGCCCACCAGATCGCCCCCTTTTCCTGCTCTCCGAGGTCACTTTCCTGACCTCGGAGAGCAGCTGGCGTGGTTCTCTCTGCGCCGACTGTGAGGGGAAGGGTGGGGGGGAGTTGGAGCTCCGAATCCGGATCTGGGAATCCAAAATATCCTATTGCCCCTCAGACGGTGTCCAGGGGCCATGGGATTGCTCCCTAAAAGTGTGTGTAAACAGGAAGCCGTGTTGTCCTGAATAACCCCACCAGGAGTACCTAACAAGGTTTGCCTTTGATCATATGGAAGCCAAACAACACAGCCGAAGATGACTTGATTTAGTACAAGGGTGGGCAGAAGATAGATTAGGATCTACCGGAAGATTTCTGGGCGATTTGTAGTACAGTAAAACCTTGGATTGCAAGTAACTTGGTTTGAGAGCGTTTTGCAAGACAAGCAAATTTTTAAATATTTATTTAATTTTTTTTAACTTGATATACAAGCGACGTCTTGCAATACAAGTACTGGGTCATTCCATGTAAAATCAACCCAAAAAAAATAATGAAAAATTTACCTCACCATCTGCGATTTTTTTAAAAAACTGGCATACTGGTAGACCAGCATGAGAAATGAACATACACCAAATTATAGGTCATTATACCTCACGGTTCAAAAGTACAATGTGCTCAAAAAATGCCCAAAACACAATTTTTCAGCATTTATGACTACACAAAAAGTATCATAACTTCCTTCAGAATTGGCCTAGAAAGTAAATAATGGTGCCATATGAAAGCTCTCGAACTACCCTTTTATGTGATATGTAACATGAAGCATGCATGTGAAATAAAATATTCAAGGTCATAGATTCTTTAATTTGACCTTGAATTCCAAAAAAACCAAATGGGTTTTTTTGCTGATTTTTTCCCTCAGATAACCCATGTTTACCTTGAGTATATGTACCGATTTCCAGAACGGGGTTCCGAAAAGTTCAGAAGATGTGAATGTTCTTATACATGCACAGTACCTCCCTACAATAACTTCGCCCCCTTATACACACTTAAAACAGATTTTTTTGGAGGGAAATTAAACTTAAGCCCGCCCCCTCCCTTCCGGGACCTTCAGGCTGAAACCAAACCAGGCATGGGTAGGCCTCAAACCTTCACAGAGATATATATCTCTTTGGATGTCTACATTAAATCAAGCTTTATTCACAGATTCTGATAAGAAAGAAAAAGGCAGGCCTGAAGCCGTGACAAGTGCCTGACCCCACTTCTACTGCAATGTGTTCATGACTTTTCAAATTGTTCAATTCCTGCACACCATTTCTACAGGTAGCATAACTAAGATCTATTATTTCCCTGATGGTGCAGCAGCACAGTATAAAAACGGTAAAAACTTCAACAACTTAAGTAAGCATAAGTCAGATTTCGGTATCGATGCAGAATGGCACTTCTTTGCCACATCGCATGGAAAAGGGCCTTGTGATGGTTTGGGTGGCACTGTGAAAAGGTTAGCTGCTCGAGCAAGTTTGCAGCATCCGTATGAAAAACAAATCATGACCCCTCGTCAGCTCTTTGATTGGGCAAAGGAGAACATCACACAGGTTGCATTTCAATACACCACAAGTAAAGATTATGAACTGGAAGAAAAACTTCTGAAATGTCGCTTCGAGAATTCAAGACGATTCCTGGGACATAGAAAATTCACGCTGTAATTCCATTAACAAAACACACTGTTGCTACTAAAAGATATTCATTTCAATGTGAATCCAGAAAAGAGACAGTGACTATTAAAGAAGGAGAACTGGAATTGCAAGAAATACGAGGATTTGTTACATGTGTTTATATCTCACAATGGTGGTTAGGTTGTGTTTTACAAACAGATGATCAGAAGTGTTAGTGAGCTTTCTTCATCCAGCTGGACCAGCAAAATCATTTATGTATCCAGATAAACAAGATGTCCTATGGATACCATCTTCAGATGTTTTGACAAAAGCTGATCCTTGTTGCCCAACAGGGCACTTCTATACACTAACAGACAAAGAGTGTCAAGCAGCAACTTCAAGACTAGAAACTACTGTTATGAAAAGCTCCTTAATTTAGGACTTGTTAACAAAATGTTAGCAAGTAATATTTGAACTGCATAAAATCTGATCAGCGTATATAAAATTAAAATGGAAAATCTCATCTATGCACAATAATGGTTTTTCAAGCCCACATCTAAGTAAATCAAAATAACTATGCTAGTAAGAGTCCCATTTTGAAATCAAGTACAGTAATACCTTGGATTACAAGTAACTTGGTTTGAGAGAGTTTTGCAAGACAAGCACATTTTTAAATATTTATTTATTCATTTTTGACTTGATATGCAAGTGACATCTTGCAATACAAGTACTGTAGTACAGGCTTAAATTAAAAATCTCTGTACAAATTTTTTTGGGGGAATTTCGTTTTGATATAAGAGTGTTTTGGATTACAAGCACGTTTCCGGAACAAATTATGCTCTCAATCCAAGGCATGACTGTACATGTTTCCAGGGATGTTAAACGTTATTTAAAACAAAACGAGTTTTTTGTCATTATTCAAGGTCAAACTTCTGTATATCTATTTGAAAAAAAGAAAATGAACATGTTTTCCCCAAGCATACTGGTACCTTTTTTAAAGTACATGTTTTAAACCTCATTCTTCTGAAAACAATAGGCCCTGCAACTTATTTTTTAATAAGTAGAACAAGTTCACCAAATCTTAAGCAATTTGCTTTCAGTTGGAAATATTCTTTGATTGATTTCATACCAGAATGACCACCCAGAGGAAGTATCATTATTCTACACAAAATGTCAGAAGTATGCTATTGCGAAGAATACCTAATTCAGAGCTGCACAATTATGACAGGGTAGCTTGTACTTGTGCACAATGTTTTATTCAAAACCTAAGTGATAATGCATATTTTCTTAAGATACGTACAGTGAGATAGCAATTCATATGAACTATGACGCATACACACAGAGCGTCCCAAAAGGTGTAACTCATTTTCTGTTAAGAACCCCATTTTGAAAATTGGTACATGTATTAAGCACTGTTAGATGAAATACTAAAACAAAAATCATGGAGAATTTTTTTTTAGTTTTTGCAGAATTCAAGGTCAAATTTTACTATTTGACCTTGAATATATATTTATTCCAAAAACCACTTATGTTACATATCAAATGAAAGAGCATTTCAAAGGCTTTCCATCCACACCATGATTAACTTTCTAGGTTCTGTAGAACTGGAATTACTGTACTTTTAATGTTGTCCGACACACACAAATTAACATTTTTCTTCATATTTTTGATTGCCATATCTCCAAAAGTTTTTAGTCCCAGAAGTCTAATTTTTGGAGCAGCTTATTTTCTCAGCAGACCCAACAAGTTCACCAAGTTTTTTCAAAATCGGTGATGGTCAGGTAAATTCATTGGTTGATTTTACATGGAATGACCCTACTGTAGTACGGCTTAAATTAAAAATCTCTGTACAAATTTTTTTGGGGGGATTTCGTTTTGATATAAGTGTTTTGGATTACAAGCACATTTCTGGAACGAATTATGCTCTCAATCCAAGGCATGACTGTAGATTGTTGTAGGTCAACAAGGATTTCTGACTTCCAATTGTTTAACAGCAGCAGCAAGAAAATGACTCCCCTCCTTGTCCTAAATTAGACTGCAGAAATGAAGAAAGCTTGAGGTAACCCAGAGTGGATTTTGTTGTTGTTGAAGGACTGTGAGCTTTGTTCAGTTCTAGTACTCCACATAAGTTCCTGGGTTCAGGATCCTCTAATTCTAAGTGGGTTGGGTCCAGATTTAGTTATGCTTAGAGTAGTCACATTTAAGTGACCAAGTAATGGATTGAATGTGAAAGCATCTGCATATTTATTTATTTTAAGTATTTTTACCCCAGCCTTCAGCTATATAGAAGACCACCACCACCACCACCACCACCAGCAACAACAACAACACAACAAACAGTCCCTGCTGGCCCACAGACTTACAATCTAAAAGATACGACATAAAAGGAAAAAAGGATGTGGAAGGCAGAGGGAAACATGCAAACACAAACACTAGTTCTTAAAGTTACATAGTAAGAACATGAGAAGATCCATGCTGGATCAGGCCAAGGGTCCATCTTGTCCAGTATTCTGTTCACACATTGGCCAACCAGCGGCCAACCAAGTAGGACATGACTGCAACAGCACCCTCCTGCCCATGTTCCCCAGCAACTGGTGTACACAGGCAGCCTGCCTCTGATACTGGAGGTAGCATATAGAGCCATCAGGACTAGTAGCCATGGATATAGCCTTCTCCTCCTCCGTGAATTTGTCCAATCCCCTTTTAAAGCCCTCCAAGTTGGTGGCCATCACTACATCTTGTGGAAGGGAATTCCATAGTTTAACAGAAGTCTTCCTTTTATCTGTCCTGAATCTCCCACCGATCAGCTTCATGGGATGATCAAATCCTAGTATTATGAGAAAGGGAGAAAAATGTCTCCCTGTTCACTTTCTCCACACCATGCATAATTCTGTACCCCTCTATCATGTCTCCTCTTACTCACCTTTTTTCCAAAATGAAACAGTCCCAGATGTTTTAACCTTTCCTCGTAGGGGAGCTGCTCCAGCCCCTTGATCTTTTTACATGCTCTTTTCTGCACTTACAAAGACCAGCTCGAATGGAAACAATTCAGGGATAGGAGCCAAATGGAGCTGGTGGTCTTTCAGCAGAGCCAATGGCCTAGGTGCCGCTTCCCCTCTCTCCCTCTGCTGCAGCCTGGTGGAATGGCTGCTATATGAGAAAAAGAAACTACTGTTGTAAATGGAGAAAAGGATACTTCCTTTGTTTTGAGATGATTCACGGGGGGGGGGGGGGATCACAAAAGACATCATATCAGAAGAGGCATTCCTCTTCTGATATGATTCACGGGGGGGGGGGAAGAGAATGCCTCTTTTAAGATGGCGCTTGCCATCTGCGGTTGTATTGGAAATAATTTCTAAAATATTTTAAAATCTGCGAATGATTCAGAGACACATTTTAGGCAATTAATAACGTATTGGTATCAATTCATCTAAGCAAGGAATTGGCAAACAGTGTAATTCTATACATGTCTACTCAAGAGCACGTAGGTAGGTCCTCCTGAATTCAGTGGGGCTTACTCCCAGGAAACTGGGTATAGGATTGCAGCCTAAACCTTGCAGCCTTAAGAAGAAGCCTTTATAATATATGGTACACTTCACTGTCCAGAGCACTTCTACAGGGAGGGATGGGAAGCAGGATCACTGCATTGGCTCTGCTGAAAGACCAGCTCCATTGGGCATCTCCCTCCTTTAACTGTTTCCATTCCTGCTGGTCACTGAGAAGTACTACATAACTTTAACAACTGGTGCCTAAATTCACTAGTTTCCTTATTTATTACATTTATACCCCGTCGTTTTTCCTTCAAGGAACTCAAGGCGGCTTACAGAATCCTCCTCCTCCTCTCCATTTTATCCTCACAACAACCCTGTGAGGCAGGTCAGGCTGAGAGGCAGTGACTGGCCCAAAGTCACCCAGTGAGTTTCATGGCGGAGCGGGGACTAGAACCCGGATCTCCTGAGTCCCAGTCCAACACTCTCACCACTACGCCACACTGGCTCTTCCCTCCTCCTCCTTTTTCCTTTTGTGTCGTGTCTTTTAAATTGTAAGCCCGTGGGCAGGCAGGGACTGTATTTTTCTTGTTGTTGCTGAAGGGTGGGGTAAAAATGCTTAGAATAAATAAATATGCAGGTTTATTCCAACTTAATAAATGAACTGGTCACTTAAACCAACTAAAATCTGTGATTAATAGATTCCTATTTCTTTAGTTGGGTAACTGCCCTACTTATTTGTAAAGTTATTTTTCTTCATCTTTGAGGCATGTTTCTTTTCTCTCTCTCTCTCTCACTTGCAATTGCTTTCCTCATATGCAAATGTATTCCGACTTAATCAATTGACTAAAACCATACTATTAATCAACTCAGATTTTGAGTAATTGGAGGGTAACAGCCCTACCAATTTGTAGTTTTTTCATCATTTTTAATAATTTGCAATAATAATATACATTCAACACTTCCTCCAGTGGCTTTCACATTTATTGCAATTTCTTCAATTACTTATTAGTAATAAAAAAAAAAATGGAGAAAATAAATTGGAAAACGGAAATAAAAGAAATATGATCTTTCATAGACTTTTGCCACGTTTCTCTCTTTCTTTACAATGCTGGGCACTTTCTCATCCGCCAATGTATTCCGACTGAAATCGATCCATCGCCTTAAGACGTCTTCAATCGAGCCAGTCCTGTTTATTAATTATCAATTCTCACCATTAGTAATAGGCATAATAATAATAATAATAATAATAATAATAATAATACAACGCATTTCTTCTTAAACTTTCCCCCTTGTGGGCTCCCCGGCGCTCCAGCCCTCCCGCTCCGGCGCGTTCATTCTCACCCCGCGCCCGCCCGCCTGCCCGGTTCCTCCTCGGCTCGCGGCGGCCGCCCGCCAGGGCCACCTTCCGAGGGGCTGGGTGGGTGGGTGAGTGGGTGGGCGGGCATGCAGGACATCCCCGGCAGCCAATGAGAGAGGCGGGGCCGAGGGGAGGCGAGCCAATGGGCGAGGCGGGGGTAGGTGGCCACGGGGGCGGGCGCTGCCGCAGTCCTGTCGTGGGCAAGGTAGGAAGGAGCGCGCGAGGGAGCTCCGGCGGGGCTGGTTGGTCGCTCGCTCGCTCGCCGGCCGCGCTCTGGCCACCGGGGCGGGGCAGGAGCGCGCGCGCTGGGGCGGCGGCGGCGGCGGGGACAGGTCTGGGCTGGCCCTGGCAGAGGCGTGCGAGGAAGCGGCCGAGGCGAGCCGCGGGCACGGGAAGGCTCCGGCAGGCGCAAGGCGCAAGGCGAGCCATCCCGGCTTCCCGGCTGCCGCAGGACGGGAGCGAGGCGAGGCGAGGCGCCGGTGAGTCCTCGTTCGTTCGCTCGCATGCCGCCCACCGCGAGGTGCCAGGCGGGGCTTTCCCGGGGCTCCTCCCGCCCGGCGTCTCTCTCGCTCTCCCTTCTCCGCGGCGGCGGCCAGGCGCGCGTCGCCTTCGGCTGCCCGCAGCCCGCCGGCTCCGACGCGGCGCGGCCAAGTTTGCGCCTCCCCTCCGGGAAGGAGACTTCTGCCCGTCTTTCTCTCCTCTCGCGCTCTCTTCTGGGGGGGGGGGGGCGCCGCGTGGGGAAGTCATCCTCAGCCTTCCTGAGGGAGTTTCTCGGGGGGGGGGCAGGAGGGCGCCGAGGGGACGAGCCCCTCCGTGTCCGTGGCGCCCTAAGGGGGGCGGGGGATTTCGATTTGCCCCGCCACCAGGCAAGAGAAGGGACGTGCTCGTGGTGGTGGTGGTTCTTCTTGCTCCAGGTCGCGTTTCTTTCAACGCACCCCCCTCCCCCCCCCAGTCCTTTCGGGATGCCTCCCCACGGCACAGAATGTGGCGCGTGTCTTTCATTGAGCAGATGCTCCAGCTACGCAGAACCGGGAGAGAGAGAGAGAGAGAGAGAGATAAATAAATCCCAGTGTCGATTTCTTCCGAATAAAGATCTTATTCTCTGGCATCTCTGAAGAGGGTGAGGATGGATCGTCCCGTCCCCCCCCTTTTATCCTCTCTCTCTCTCTCTCTCCCCCCCTCCCATATATTGTCGGCCGGGCTCGTTCATGAAACAATCGCCGCTCCTTCGGTGGGCCACTTAACAAAGGCATCGTCTGCCCTCCGCTCTGCTCCTCCTCCTCTTCTCCCAGTCTTGAGTTGAGGACTGGGGCAGATCCTTAACTGGTGGTGGAATGAAGCCACGAGGTTTGGAATCCCCGGGGCTGCTTCCTTTTATCCACCGTCCGCAAGCCGGTTGGGCAGAGAGCGCAGTCAGAGACGCTGCCTCGGGTTCTTTAAGCCGGGATCGCTTTGGGAGACTCGGGGGGGCGGGCGGGCCTTCTAGGGGCTTCACTCCCAAATCCCTGTGCTTTTAAATGAGTTGTCGATGAAGCTTTCTGTAAGTCATCGCCTTTGGTGTGTGTGTGTGTGTGGGGGGGGACTTCACAGCACAATCCTACAGAGTTGTTGCCTCTGAAGTGAGTCCCCCACACTGTCTTCAGTGGGGCTTGCTCCCTGGCGAGTGTGTTTAGGATCGGAGCCTCCAGAAGTAACTGCACGGTGGGTGGCGGGTGCAGTTTTTTGAGAGTGGCCGCCGACATCTTTAATCCCACGCCCACCCCCATCCCTTTTTGTGTTGCAGGAGTCACTGCAAGAGCCTTAGGGCTTTGGCTGGGCTAAGATGGTCAGAGATAATTTTTTGCTGCTTGTTCTTGGGAGCCGGAGTGAAACGAAAGTTGATCTGTGTTGCCCAGAACTCTAAATCAGCCTTCTCCAGCTGGTGCAGGTTGCGCTAAATATTGTGTGTGTGTGTCTGTATATGCTAGCCTCACATTTTGAAAATAGCACCCAGATAAGCTAGGAGCGCACTTATTTATTTATTTATTTATTACCGGTACATTTATACCCCGCCTTTTTTCCTGCAAGGAACCCAAGGCGGCTTACATAGCCCTCCTCTCCATGTTATCCTCACAACAACCCTGTGAGGTAGGTGAGGCTGAGAGTCAAGTGACTGGCCCAAAGTCACCCAATGAGTTTCATGGCCGAGTGGGGACTAGAACCTGGATCTCCTGAGTCCCAGTCCAACACTCTCACTACTAGGTCACACTGGCTCTCATTTCATCATTACCCCTTGTGCTTTTCCAGCACCCTGGGGGAGGTGGGTGGGGTTGCTTATGCAGGATCACTTAATGCAGTATGGTCACAGCTTATTTTGCCTCAGCCACTCTGTTGCACGCAAAATCATTGGTGGTTTTTTTTTTTTAAATGCATTTTTCTTACCTCTTCCTCACTCCCCACCCACCCACCAAGCTGATGTGCTGACTACAACCCCCATAATCCCCAGCCAGCAGAGCCATGCTGGTTGTGGATGATGGGGTTGCATTTAGATAGATTTTTCCTCAAAAAGCATTTTATTTTAAAAAAATCCAATTTAAATTTAAAAATCTGATTTAAATGGGGGGGGGAATCGATTTTTAATTAATTATTTTTTTAAATATACAGTCATGCCTTGGATTGAGAGCATAATTCGTTCCAGAAATGTGCTTGTAATCCAAAACACTCTTATATCAAAACGAAATCCCCCCCCAAAAAAATTTGTACAGAGATTTGTAATCTAAGCCGTACTACAGTACTTGTATTGCAAGACGTCGCTTGTATATCAAGTAAATAAATAAATAAATAAATATTTAAAAATTTGCTTGTCTTGCAAAATGCTCTCAAACCAAGTTACTTGCAATCCAAGGTATTACTGTAATTGATTTTTATCCACCCTGCTGGGGGAGGCTAGCTTGGGGAGGGTTTGTCTTGCTAATGTGTCCTGCGTCAGTTTCCTTACTGATCCTTTGGAGAAGGAGTAGAAATTCGGAGTTTATACCGGTCATGCTCTTTTCTTACAGGGCAAGCTCTCTTTAGAGCAGCCTTCCCTGACTAGGCGCCCTCCAGGTGTGTTGGACTACAACTCCCATCATCCCCACCCAGCATGGCCATTGGGTTGGGGAAGGCCTTCTAGAATTTTGGACTATAGCTCCCACAATCCCTGTCCCATTTGCCATGAATGCATTGGAGTCGTAGTCCAAAGAGATCTGGAGGGCACCAGGTTGTGGATTCCTCTGATCTGGATACATTTGTTTTCAAAATGAAAGCCATGCTGGGAGACTTTTCTGCTGAAGGCATTGTTTATGACCCTTCGGTGCAAAGTGTTGGGATGTGTCCTTTGCTCCCTTTAATGGACTCTCCCATCAAACAATGCCACCGCCCTCAGAACGCTTGTTCACCAGCACCAGTTGCATGTACTGTAGCAAAGTTTGGCCAAGCCTGTGTGTGTGTGATGTTTTGCAGTTACATTAAAAAAAAAGGGCAAGAGACAAGGTCAGCACAGAACCCTGTCATGGAGGTAATAAGGCATTTTCATAAGCAGCATCACTAAAAACACCAAGGGAGCAAAGGTTAGCCTGACGCTTTTTTTTTGGCAGAGGCTGTCGCAAGATTTGGGCCAGTAACCGAAGAAGGGCCGTAGCTCAGCGGCGGAGCATGTGATTTGCACACAGAGAGTCCCAGGTTCAGTCCCTGGCAACTCCCAGCTAAGATCTTCCTTGGCTATCTGGGAGAAGCGGAGAGTCTGGAGTGATGCTACCAACCGAAATTGACAGTTCTGGGCTAAATGAACAGATGGTCTGACTTGATATAAGGCGGCTTCATAAGAAGTGCCATGCTGGATCAGACCAAAAGTCTGTGATCCAGTCCAGAAGCCTGCTTCTAAAAGTGGCCAAAACTGGACACCCTCCAGGAAGCCCATGGTTTGTTGTTGGGTGAACTCTGGGTGGTTTATCCCATACACAATCTGTAGTTTCTGGGTTTGCACGTCATGAAACAATCCAGGAAAGGGGCATTCCTGGGTGCTTCATTGCAAGCAGAAACTGCTGAGCGTGTGGGAGGCAGCGCACGCCTTCCTGGGTTAAACAACCCAGGAATTGCAGCGTGGTGTGCAAACTGGATTCTCTTTCTGGATTGATTGTGGTTAAGAAACCATGGTTTAATAGCACGGCCACATTCACACATTACAACAACCCAGAATTCAATCCATACCATGGGTTAGTGGTATGAGCGAACCAGGCTATTGTCTCCATATACGTTCGTCCAATATCCCTTTAAAACCGTCTTAGCCAGTGGCCTGCTCAAAACCTCGTGGCAGGGAATTCCATAGCTATTTGCGCACCGTGCAAAGAAATCTTATCTCATCTGGCCTGAATAGCCTGCCAATCAATTGCGTTGGGCCCGCCCTCCACCCCCCAGAGGACTTGTATTAAGGGAAAAATTCATATCTCCCATTTTTCCCAAGCTATGCATCGCTTTATAACCTTCTGTCACAGCCTTCTCTAACCTGGTGCCCTCCAGACATTGCTGCTGGGATGATGGGAGTTGTGGTCCCAACACATCTGGAGGGTGCCGAGTTGGAGAACACTGCTCTAGAGTGTATTATCCTCCATAGTCCACTGTCGTTCTTCTCATTTGTGTCTTGCCCAACTTCTAGGGCAGCCTTCCCCCAATCTGGGGCCCTCTAGATGTGTTGGACTACAACTCCCATGGCCCTGTGTTGGATTATAAGTCCCATGTGTTGGACTACAACTCACAGCCAATGGCCGTGTTGCCTGGGGATGATGGGAGTAGCAGTCCGAACACATCTGGAAGGCCGCTGTGAGGATGAACGGGTGGTGGGTGTGCACGGTGGTTATCCTGTTTTATCGTTGCGACCGCAGTGTAAACCAGTTTCCCAGATCCCCCAAACTTGAGTTCCATGCCTGGCCAGGGATTTGAACCTGGGATTCTCCCTCTAATATATATATATATATATAGGCACCTATGCTAGTGGCCATCATCACATCTTCCGATTCTGACACACACCCTGAGTTCAGATCTAGGCTCAGTTGGGGAATGACCAATCACGTTGAGCACGGCACATTTTGGCCCCAGTGTTTTCCTTCTGTAAAACTGAGTTAACCATGGTGTACCTGATGGGTTGCTATGGTCAGGACTGAAATAGCCATCTTGATTTTGAAGGCCCGTCAAGATCTAACGGGAGACTGGCCCGATACAAAAATCCTGTCTGTGACTGTGCACAATTGCTAATGATGTGTTTTAACAAGAACCATGTGTGATTTGAAAAGATTCCGAAGAAGCAAACAAACCACGCTTCTGCTTTTTATTCTCTCTGTCCTTCTCTCCTTGCCCCCCGCCCCAACATGCTTATGCCAACCCACACATTTTCACAAACCAGTTTTCAAATTTTGAGTCTAGAATAATTCCAGACACCTAAAAATGTGGTACAGGGCCCTTGCAGAATGCCACTTGGTTCTTGCTTTGCATATTTGGGATGCAGAAAATCTCAGTCCCGGGTCGCGTTTGATATCTGCTTTGTCAAGCTGATTGCATAATCTCTAGGGTAGAAGTGCACAAATACGGAGTGTCAGAAGAAGTGCCCAAAGAAACTGTACAGCATAGTTAATGTTTAACTTGCCTCGCCCTGACCCATGACCAGGCCCAGAATAAATGCTTAAGGCAGGTCCTAGTATCGGCTTTAAGCAACTGAAAGGCAAGACTTGGATGTTTAGAATTTTATTTATTTATTTATTTATTTATTATATTTATACCCCACCTTTTTTCCTGCAAGGAACCCAAGGCGGCTTACATAATCCTCCTCCTCTTCATTTTATCCTCACAACAACCCTGTGAGGTAGGTGAGGCTGAGAGTCAGTGACTGGCCCAAAGTCACCCAGTGAGTTTCATGGCTGAGTGGGGACTAGAACCCGGATCTCCCGAGTCCCAGTCCAGCACTCTCACCACTACGCCACAATGCAGATTGGGCAGTGGGCTCTAGAAGTCTGCATGGTTGGGGGCATTTGCTGCAGTAGGAATCTAGCCGGAGATGTGTTACCAAATGAAGGAGTGGAAGATTAACGTCTCTAGCCTCTGTTCTCATGGGGGTGGTAAATCTGTGTCTGGGCTGTCCCACTTCAGATTGCAGGCAGGGTCTCACAGCTGTGGAATCAGCTCCCCAAAGAGGTGCACCTGGTACCCACTCTGTATTCTTTTAGGTGCCAGGTGAAAACCTTTTTATTTGCCCAATATTTTAATGGTTGATTTTTTATTCATTTTTATTATTCTGCTGTACCTCTGGACTGATTCTTTTTGGCTGCTTGGTTTTATTGTGTAATTTTATGTTGTTCTGTATTTTATTCTATGTTCTTTTGTTTTTAAGATAACTGTTTTTATCCTGTTTCTTTTTGTAAACCACCCAGGGAGCCTTTTGGCTGATGGGCGGTGAATAAATATTTTAAATAAATAAAATAAAATAAATATATATTCCTGCACATAGAAACATAGTATGTCAGGGGAAGGCTAGGCCAGAATCCTTCTCCTTGACGTGCTAGTTGTTTTAAGTGCAGGGAACTTTTTTTTATGCCCGAAAGCATCCAGTTGCGTCAGCCTGTGGTTGCAATCCCAAAGTGGTACAGTTCCAGATGCAGGTTCACCACCTTAGTGAGAGCTAGGTTTCCACCTTCGTGTTTTAAAAACGGGGCCATATAGGTAGTACTGTGGACAATTTTTATTTTCACAGATGTCAGATGAGGAGGGCCGTAGCTCAGTGGTAGAGCACTTGCTTTGCATGCAGAAGGTCTAAGCCTCAATCCCTGACATCTCCAGGTAGTACAGGAATACCTTGGATTGCAAGTAACTTGGTCTGAGAGCGTTTTGCAAGACAAGCAAATGTTTTTTAAAAAATTTGACTTGATAAACGAGCAAGGTCTTGCAAGACAAGTAGAATAATAGAATCATAGAAAAGTAGAGTTGGAAGGGGCCTACCAGGCCATCGAGTCCAACCCCCTGCTCAATGCAGGAATCCAGGTCAAAGCATCCCCGAATGATGGCTGTCCAGCCGCACCTTGAATGCCTCCAGAGTGGGAGAGCCCACCACCTCCCTAGGTAGTTGATTCCATTGTCTTATTGCTCTGACAGTCAGGAAATTTTTCCTGATGTTTAGGTGGAATCTAGGTTCCTGTAACTGGAGCCCATTATTCCGTGTCCTGCACTCTGGGATGATCGAGAAGAGATCCTGGCCCTCCTCTGTGTGACATCCCTTCAAGTACTAGAAGAGTGCGATCATATCTCCCCTCAGTCGCCTCTTCTGAAGGCTAAACATGCCCAGTTCTTTCAGTCTCTCCCGCGTAGGGTTGTAACTGCTCGCCTCGAGCCGGTGTAGCGGGCCGAAATCGGCCCCGCTCACGCCCGCCAGAGACTCACTTTGATATAAGAGTGTTTCGGATTACAAGCACGGTTCCGGAACGAATTATGCTCTCAATCCAAGGTATTACTGTACTCTGAAACTCCACTGCCTGAAACCTTGGAGAGCGGCTGCCAGTCAGTGTCGACAATGCTGGGTTAGATGGACCCAGGGTCTCTGACTCAGTATAAGGCAGCTTTCTATGTTCCTGTGTTCCAGTTCCCTGGGAACGGTGCGGTCAGGGGTTGAGCCTAGCAGAGTTAATTGGCCTTACAATTCCACATAACTGATAGAGCACAGTTTTAGCAATCGGACATTGTGTGCGTCAGGTGGAAAGGCAAACGCTGTAACATTTCACAAAGTGTGTGTGGGGGGAAATCCCAGTCTTGCTTGCTTGCTTATAACATCCCTGTATCTCCCTGCCAAGGATCATGTTCTGAGCTCTCCCCTTCCCCTCTTCCTATTACTGACGGCAATATATATATATATATATATATATATATGCCTGCATTATGTTATATTCATTTACGCTGCAATAAACTGCTCTGCGTTGACTTCAGAAGCAGGCTGAGTTAGTAAGCTGAGCATATACGGTAACAGTTTCCTTTAAATAGCTTATTAATTCCCCCCCCCCCGCCGCCCCAATTCCACATCTCATAATTGATCCGGTTGTAGGTATTATGGGATAGTTGCAGTTGCAGTTGCAGTTCAGCCATGTTTGCTATCTGGGTGGGCCGTTATGGTGGGGAGGGGTGGTGTCAAAGAGGAACCAGTGCACCGAGGTCTTGGGTTTATGTGCATGCATTTGCATATACTGTATGCGTCCACTAGAGTCAAGATGCCCCCGATCAATTGCTCGGGTTTAATTTATAAAACCTTTTCAGGTGCTCTGAGGCAGTGTTCTCCAACCTTGGGTCCCCAGATGTTTTTGGCCTACAACTCCCAGCGTTGCTGGGAGTTGTAGGCCAAAAACATCTGGGGACCCAAGGTTGGAGAACACTGCTCTGAGGGATGTACTACGGACATGTGCATGGGGAAGAAAAGTGGCACGCTCTGCCTCCCAATCTGTGCGTGTTTGTCAGCAGAACATCTATATGCAGATAACGCTCTGCACGTGATCAGGAGCCCTGCAGAGGGGGCATCCCTACAGACCTTGTAATGAACAGATGTGGCTTTGGGGGGTAGGGTTCCCTTCAACTTCCTTCCTGCATGTCTTATTTATTGTCCACACCCTGAATACCTGGCTATAGAGTCCCAAAGATGGGGGTGGGGGGAAACCTGAAGAACTCTGGGGGAAGTATGCGCATGCTAAACATTTGTTTAACCTGCTCCCCCATCTCCCTGGAAGCAGAATAGGGACAGTGACTTGAGAGGGGCACGTACCAGAGATAAATTGCAGCAGCTTCTTTGCAGGTGGCCTGAGTCTCTCTTCCTCCAGTGCCTGTCAGTTGCGATTCCATTGCGAAAGAGGATTGCCAAAGCCAGCGCCATGGATAGAATTGCCCCAGGGCGGCTGGTTGCAAGAAGAGATGTCACATGGGCTGCATTGCTCTTTGGGACAGGCTTTCCCATTTCTGTGCAGCAGGAAACCCCCCCACCCCCCCATTCCAACCTTCCCCAACCTGATGCTCTCCAGATCTGTTGGACTACAACTCCAAGCATCCACTAGCTAGCAATGCAGCCCCATGATCCCCATAAGTTGCCTACCCCTGCTCTATAATGTCTTCCCTTAGGGTGCAATCCTATGCATGTTTAGACAGAAAAAAGTCCTACAACTCGCAGCATTCCCCAGCCAGCATGGGGAATACTGGGAGTTGTAGGACTTTTTTCTGTCTAAACATGCATAGGATTGTGCCTTAAGTTGCCTTTTTTACTCTGCTCAAAAGCCCCAAAGGCAGCAGCCTTTCTTTGTAGGGAAGAGATGCTTCAGCCCCCTATTCCCTTCCAGCTCTCCAATATCTTTGTAATTGGAGTGACTAGAAGGATACACGGTATTCCAAGTCTGGCCGCACCAGAGAGTTCTATCGAAGGGCCCAATTCTTTTTTCCATTCCAAAAGTAAACCTTTAGCGAAGTGTAGATCCAGTTTTAATTCAGGAAAAAGTGTGCCTTGATGAACAGAAGTTTGGGGGACACTGTGCTAAGGGGGATTTTGCAAGCAGGCAACAGCCGGGCTTTTACATTTTTCTGAAGCTGATTTATCGAGGCCAAATAAGGTCTTTTCTGTTTCAGCACACAGATTCCTATCTCCTTTTTGGTTTTGGAGCTTTTCTTCTTTTTTGGGGTGGGGTGGGGCGCAGAAGGAAATAATTTCACATATTGTGATGTGGAAAGTGATACAACAGGACTGTCTTTTGGTGGTGGAAACGCTCATTTCCTTCCCAGACCGCAAAACAGATTTAACTCTTGGTGGCAGTTTGAATTTCCTGCAGTTTGAGATGTTCTCCGTAATGGACCGCTGACGCCAAGTGGGTTTAGGCTTGGCAGCGTTTGCAAACCACACGTCTTGAGACTTCTCCAAACCTGGCTCATTCCTCTGGCCTACCAAGGCATATAGCATCGTTGATTAAAAAAAAAGCAAAGAAGGCAGGGAAAGGAAGAAAAGAAAGACATGAAAATGGGATTCTGACTTTTTTTTTTTTCTTTATAAAGGACCTCAAAGTATTGCCTTAAAATTGCTGCGCTAGCAGTTAGGTTGATAAGGGAGCATTGACTGAAAGCTATATTCTTGCTCCCTTGCCTCCCTGGTAATTAATTTTGTTCATATCTGACTCTCTGGTTTTGTCTGTGCAATCGCTTTAATAGATTAGAATTGGCCACCCTGCCTCGAAGTAGCCTGCCAGGAACCAGGAATGTGTTCTGATCCACCTCTGAGGGATCATTCCCCTATGACAGAGGTGGGTGGGCTGGGCTGGCTTCTGTCTTGGGTGGTCTCCTCCTTTTTCCAACTGGAAATCCCGTGGCCCGTCCACCATCTAAATTTACAAAGCGGGAGGGCGCACACTTGGAATCTCTTAGCAGTTAAGGCATGACTAAACCCGTGTTAAGTGATCTTGCGTATGCACCCTTGCTTAAGAATGTAAGAGGGGCCCTGCAGGATTGGACCTGAGGCTCACCCAGGCCAGCATTCATTGCAAGAATCTCTGCAACCAGCAGGTTGCTAGGAAGGGGGGGGGGTTTACTTTTCTGCCCCAGGGTCAAATTCTATTTAGGAGAAGCTCTGGGGGCTGCATTCCAGTGGTGGGCGGGGCCAAAGGCAAAAGGGGTGTGGCCAAAATGGAAAAAAAAAAACAATTCCCACCCAAACCAGCATTTTGTAGCATAAAGCTCTTTCTGCTGGCAACTGAGCCTTAGGAGAGGCATTTCAGCCTTTTTCAGATGGGGGAGAAAACTGCACAAAAGCTGAGAAACCACCAAGCTGGGAAAGGGCCAAGGCCAGAGGAAGGGTGTATGTATGCCCATCCGGTGAATCCCGGAAGGCTGGATTGGGCCTCCAGGAGAGCAGGACTTTGCCTTCTGACTGGAGGTTCCTCACCTGTGCGCTAGGAGGTCTGCACCAGAGACTATGCCTTGCTTTGGGATGTGTGTGTGTCCTTCCTTAAAGTGAGCCATTCTGGGTGAGGTGGCCCAGGAGGTCGGCTGCGCCACGGCAGCACAGGCAGTCTTTATAGCCTCCTCACCCAGAATGCCTCGCTTTAAGGAAGGACCCCCTCGAAGCATGGCATTTGAGCCTGGCCAGTTCTGGAGAGCCTGCCCGCCCAATCAGTCTCTTCCTCTGGGAGTGTCCTCAAGAGTAAGAGATTGGGTGGGCATGCGGGCTCTCTCTGCGGCAAGGATGGGTGGGGGTCTGGCATCGGGGAGGAGCTGAAGCACCGCCACCACCTTTGGGACGTTGCTTTGGTGCCCCCAGAATTTGGCACCCAAGGTGGCCACCCTGTTCAATCCCCCAAGAGACATCCTTGGATTAGAAAAAAACTTCCTAATGTTAAAGAGCTGCCTGACAATGGAACAAGACTGCCTTGGGAGGTGGCTGGCTGTCTTTCCCTGGAGGTACTTAAGCAGAGGCTGGATGACCTTTGTCAAGGATACTGTAGTTGCAAGATTCCTGCATGCGCTGAGCAGGGGGTTGGACTAGATGGCCTCCCAAGTTCCTATTCGACTCCTTAAAATTCTAGGAGAGCTTTGGGGAAATGGCGTAGCCCAGTATATTTGTTTCTGCAAGGTGTTTTTATTTTTGCAAAGATGTCAGACTTAAAGAAGGAAAAAGAAAAGGATGGAAAGCTGTGAGTTCTTAACATGGTTGCCATATGGCTGCTTTTAATATTGGCCACCCCGTTACTATTTTTAAAGTTCTGACTCAGTGGTAAGCAATATCTAGATTACTTTATGTCCTGGTGGAAATATGGTTTCTTTTCACTTATAACATATGAGTCATCTTTGCTGATTCTGGTTTATTTATCAGATTTGTGTCTGATCTGATGCGCGCAGAGTGAGGTGCATGGGGCCATTCCACTTTATTTTCAAAGCCACCATTGAGGTAGTTGGACACCGACTGGAACTACACATGCAGCGGAATGGTGGAATGGACTCTGCCACTTCAGGCTGAAAAAGGGGGGGGGGGAACCACTTCTTTGAATGTTTCCCTATGTAAAAACTACAAAAACAACACCTCACAAGTAGAAATCTAGCACATCAGGGAACCAGGTTGTAGCCCAGCTTTCTCCCTCATGTGCTAGTTTTCTGCTTATAGGAAGTTGTCACATAGAGCAGTGGTTCTCCAACCTTGGGTCCCCAGGTGTTTTTTGGCCTACAACTCCCAGCATGCCCAGTTGTAGGCCAAAAATATCTGGGGACCCAAGGTTGGAGAACACTGACATAGAGGATTATTTTACAAAATGGCATCTTCTACCTGCAGCTGGAAATGGTGCGGCTCATTCTCTACCACTTCATTCCGCTGCAGTGTGTAAATCCAGCCCAAGAAACAGGAGCCTGCCGAAGGCCCTATAAACTCAGCAGGGACGTGTCCTCAGCCCTTCCTTGTCCAAGTCAACACTCTGCACCCTACACCAGGGCTGGGCAGACTTCGGACTTCTATGGGATCTACTTTTTTAAATGTTATTTTACCAAAACACAAGAGATCCAGCAACTGGAGCCGGGCACAAAAGACATACAGTCAGAGTTAATGAATCCTGAACCCGGGAATTTGTTCTGAGCCCCAGAACTCAATGGAGCTCACAGTCCTTTCACCCCAAAAATCCACTCCTCCGGATCCCAGGGTTTCTTATTTGTGTTGCAGCAATTGTTAAACAATTGGCAGTTGGAAAACAGTGCAAACTACTGGGAGATCTACCAGTAGATCCACATCTAACATGTGCCCCCCTGACCCACCTTCCCCACTACTAAATATACTAGCTCTCTGTTGCATGCGATACATTTGGATGGAAGATCTAAAACCAAACTTTAAAAAAAATAAATCACTTTGAAATCTGGTATTACAAAATTAATTATAATCTGGAAGTAGCTTTTCATAGTCTTCTGCTTGTTGGACAAATACCAGAAAAGGTTGCAGTCCTGTGCACCTTTACCTGGGAGTAAGTTCCGTTGAATTCTGCTTCTGAACAAACGTGTATAATATTTGGCTGGAAAGCCCTTTTTTAACTTCCCGTTTTCCATGGTGTATTTAGCATAAGTTATTTCATGGGGATCATATTTTAATGCAAATGTCTCACGTTGTTCATCCTAGGAATGCCATCTCTCCCCCCCCCTTCCCTCCTTCTGAATTCCACTCTTGTTTTTGCTTCATAATGAATTGAACCTTTGAGCATCACGGAGGGAAATTTTATAGCTGACCTTGGGTGTATTGGGTTAGCTTTTCATCTGCTTATCCTGCTGCCTCCTGGTGATTTGGGCTTCTTATTAGAGACATTTAGTGTCGTGGTTTGCTTGCAGATGCTTTCTTCCTGGCCCAGTTCAAAGGAGAGAATGCCAGTGTCCCGCTTTTTTGGCTTTAAAATGGCAATTAACTAGATTGGAAGTGAAACCAATCCAAATCTCCTTTAAGGTTACAATCTTATGTACACATGGGAGTAAGCTCCATTCAACCCAGTGGGACTTAGTTCTGAGTAAACATACACAGGACTGCGTTGCTCACCTCTTTGGAGTCAGGCTGGGTTAGAAGAGGCTTGTAACAAGCCACTTTGCTAGTCGCCTCTGGTGAGCTAATAACAGCATCCGGGTGACCAGGGAAGAAAGCTGTTGTGTTGTATCATATGCTTCTTCCAGTGACATCTGAGTGGAAGAGGGTTGGCTGGTTCATAGAGTTTCAGACTTCGAGGGGGCCTTGGAGGTCATCCAGTCTAACTCCCCCCTGCTCAGTGCAGGCATCTTGCACTCACAGCATCCTTTCCCAACCTGGTCCCCTCAAGATGTTTTGGACTACAACTCCTGCCACCCCTGACTGTTGGCCATGCTGATGGGAATAGTTGTCCAAAAACAATTCCCGTGTGTTTATTTAGGCCTTTTCTCAGCCTTTAATAAAACCCTGAACGCTGAACAAAACCTGTCCTGTGCTTAAAATGGACATATTAAGAAATGTTAGCTGATTGACCTGCCGATCTATAGTTCAGGGCCTGCCTTCCCAAAGACAGCGCCCTCCAGATGTGTTGGATGACAACTCACATGATCCCCAGCCAGTTCCGCTATCTGCCATGCTGGCTGGGGGTGATGAGAGTTGAAGTCCAAACACATCTGGAGGTCACCAGCTTGGGCAAGGCTGGCTTAGGAAGTCTGAACGGTTGAGTCATGTGCATTTTATCTCCCATGCTCAGCCCTCCCATCCTTTTTTGGGGCATTTTTAGACACCACTGTCTATTCATTTTCAATTCTCCAAGGCCAGTAAGTTATGTCTGTAATTATTGTATTTAATCTTGGGCTTTTAATGTTGTGAGGGGTTCTGAGCGCCTCTGTCTCCAGGGTTGTTGTTGTTAGGAGAGAATGATCTCTGTGGAGTACAGACGGGTGTGTGTGTGTGTGTGTGTGTGCGTGCATTCACCCAAGCCACCTGCTTTATCTCTGGTTCAATTAATCCTCCTTTTATGAACAGTGAAAGTCTCTCCCTCTCTCTGTTCAGGGCTCTTCAAAGAATAGTGAAAGGCAAGCTGTTCTATTTATGTGCAAGTTGTGTTATTTTTCTGGAGCTTCTTATTTCTGTCTGGAACTAGAATGTCATTAATCTTGAGGATGGATACCTGGGATTGAATTCTGGGATCCTGAATTTTCCAGCTATTATGAACTGGTTAAGTAAATCAATGCGACATGGAAATAAAAGTGATATTAATTGGTTTAGCTGTAATACACAGGTGCAACCACTGTTGAAATTGAGTAGGAGCTGGGCACCTTAAGGACTGCTTTCTGCCTTGTGTTTTTTTCTGGCTCTGCTTTTTAGGGGTAGGGAACCTATGGTTCTCCACATGTTGTTGGACTCCCAACTCCCATCAGCCCCAGCAAGCGTGGTCAATGGTCAGGGATGTTGGGGGTCACAATGCAATAATATCTGGATGGCCTCAGTTCTCCACCCCTGCCTTAGATCAACGTCCGAGGCCCCACTCTGAGTTCCCCTGCCGAGGTGCGGCGAGTGAATACAAGGAGCAGGGCCTCTTTGGTCGTGGCACCAGCACTGTGCAATTTCTTGCCTGGAAGTCCTGCGGGGCTCCATCCTTGAGCTCATTCTGTTGTCAGGCTCTTTAGGCAGGGATGCCCAAATGGGCTGTGTTCTCTCCGCTTCCTTAATTGGGGTTTTATGCTGGTCTGTCTTCCTGTTTTTGGTGTCGTTGTAACTTTTATTTTTGTTCTGGTTGCCTTAGATCAGTGTTCTCCAACCTTGGGTCCCCAGATGTTTTTGGCCTACAACTCCCAGCTACGCTGGCTGGGGCATGCTGGGAGTTGTAGGCCAAAAACATCTGGGGACCCAAGGTTGGAGAACAGCCTTAGATTATGTGCCTGTTATCTTGGCATTACCCACTTTGTATTTTTCTCGACAGAAAAGTGGGATACAAGTTATTATGGCCACAAGATATGTTGATGGCCAGAACATGGACCTTTCCACAGTAGTTAGCCATGATGGTTAAATGGGAACTCCATATGCAGAGGTAGCATACCGCTGAGTCAGGGGTGTTGAACTTTCGAGGTCTGGATTCAATTTCAGAGAGGCTCTCGGGGTGTGTGTGTGTATTCCAATGGTGAGCAGGGCCAAAGGCAAAATAGGCAAGGCCAAAACCACCAAAAATACCAACATCTTTCAGCTTAAAGTGCTTACTACCAGTAACTAAGCCTTTGGAGGGTTACGGGGCAGCCACATTGGATCGCGCTGCCCTAGATGGAAAGGACGGAACCCGGGACCTTTTTTTTGCATGCTGCACCCCCTGCTCAGCTTCTTGACCCCTGGGGAAGGATGATTATTCCGTTGGAGCTGCACCTTGGACCACAGCTCCCATCAGGCTGGCTGGGGGGGTGATGGGATTTGTAGTCCAACACATCTGGAGGGCTCCAGGTTGGGGAAGATGTTTTCCCCTATCATCCCCCCCCCCACACACCCCAGTTCCTAGTGGATAGGATAGGCTGGGTATGCAGCTAATGGTTTATTTCTGATAGATGTGATCTTCCAAATGGCTTTCGGTGTCTTCTGAATTATATGTGATGAAGAATGACGAGTGAAGAAGCTATTTTGCATAACCCTATTTCAGAAATCCTTATTAGGCAGGGCAAATGTACCCTACAGGATTGACTGGGGTGGGGTTGGGGTTGAGGTTGGGGGGCGGCGGCGGAGAGAATCTGTTGAGCCGTGAGGCATGGCTTTGATCATGATCTGATTGCGCTGACGCCAGAGATTTCCTTTAGTGGCTCTAACCACCAAGATTGACCTGTGGTGGTACAATTTCATAATCAGCCGCATTTTGTATTGGCACAGAATAATGTAGGGTGCAATCCTATGCATGTTTAGACAAAAAAAAGTCCTACAATTCCCAGCATACCCCAGCCGGCATGTTGGTAGGACTTTTTCCCTACATGCTGGCTGTGGAATGCTGGGAGTTGTAGGACTTATTTCTGTCTAAACATGTGTAGCATTGCACCCTTAAAACACACACACACACACACACACACACACAAAATTATATAATATATAAGCAAAGCAAATATATATATATAGGCAAAGGTATATATATACATACATACATACATATATATATACCCACGCTACACCTGACTAGTCTGGACTTGCAGACAATGTGATCTCACCATCTAGTCGCTCCCCGCTCCCCACCCGCCTTGTATAACATCTTGTCGGAAGAAGTGATCTGGGGATCTTGAAAGTTTGCGCAAAAGTGTAAAGGTCAATTATTTGTGTGCATTTGTGCCTATTTCGGGAGTCTCTCTGCAGGTAGCTTAGGCTTTCATATTAGCTACTTTATATAGTCACATTTGGGATATATGATTAAAACTAAGCGTAGCAATGTCTTTTCTGTTTTGTTTTAAAGAGCTTTACATAATTTAAAAAACTAACAGCAGCCCAGGGCTGGCATCAAGGGTAGGCATGATCTTGAGGGCCCACACCCCAGCAGGGGCCCACTGACAAGGGCCCCCTGGTTTTCCTCTTCCTCTTCCCCATGGCCACCTGCTCGTTCTCCTGCCTCTCGCTTTGGCCCAGACGACGGTGGTGGTGAGGCGGAGAAGGAGATGCCACGGCCAGCTTGCTCACTTCCTCTCTGCCTGTCAAGCAAGCTGGTGGTAGCAGTGGTGAGGAAGAGGAGGAGGAGAAGCAAGAGCAGCTGGTGACCATGGCGGTGAGAAGGTAGTCACCCACTGAGAGGGGAACCCAAGGAGGCTCCACAGGCCGGATGCTGAACCTTCGGATGCAGGTTAGGCCCGTGGGCCGCAGGTTCTGCATCCCTGACCAAGACCGTACTTAAATTTACGTTTGCGTTTTAATTGGGTGATTGGATGCAAATGAGGGCTCCTGTCACTGCTTAGAGCAGAGGGAATCTTAGGATGATCCGTTGTCTTGCATGGCTAAAATTCCATCTGTTGGAGGAAGAAGAGTTCTGCCCTCCATGGCATCGGACGCCCTCAGTGCTGGACTAAACATTCAGTGACCAGCTTAGGTGCGGCCCCGGGCATCTCACCGGGGAGACAGCTGCTGAAGAGGGTGCAGGGGGAAGGGTTGAGCACCCTTCCCCATCCACTGTTTTCCCCCTGCAAATCCCACCTCCTTCCAGGTTTCAGCGATGTTGAACCAGTTGCAGGGGAGCTACGCTGGGGACGGGGGCATTGGCTCCCCCTTCCCCGCTTGTGGGATTCCTACAGGCATGTGTTTGGCTATGGTGGGAAACGGGATGGACTCTTGCTCTGGTCCAGCAAGGCTGCTCTGCTGTTCTCAGCTGCTCGAGAGCCATTTTTTTTGGAGAGCTGGCGTTTTGAGACCCGTGTTAAGTATTTACGTAGCACGATCAGCCAGAGCAGCCAGGCTGGTTGGGACTAGGAAGAGGGTCTTCTCTGTGGCGGCCCCCAAGTTATGGAACTCCCTCCCTAGTGACCTTCGCCAGGCCCCTTCCGTGATGAGCTTCCGCCACGCATTAAAAACATGGTATTTCAGTCGGGAATATGGGGTGGGTTAGGGTTTTTTTTTTAAAAAAAATTATGTATGTCTGTTGGGCGATTAAAATTTTTAAATAATAATAATAATTATTATTATTATTATTATTAAATGATGCTTTTGTTGGGAGAGAAAATGCCCTTACAGTTGCCTGAAACTTGTAGGGTTCGGGGAAAGGGACTCTAGCTCGGGTGTGGACAGGCTTCAGTCTTGTGGGATCAATGTTGCCTTTCTACGAGAACCCCGGGGTCCCCCAACTGGAGCCAGATGCAAAACAAGTGGCCCAAGAGGGTGGAACTAGGGTGCAAAATGGTGGCTTTGGGGGTGGAGCCAATTACTTGCCCAGGAGCCATTCACCAGGGTGGCTTATATCAGGTATGTCGGACCTCTTTCAGCCTGAGGGCCAAATTCCATTTTAGAGATGTTTGGGGGGGGCGCATTCCAGTAGTGGGCGGGCCAAATTCAAAAAGGGGTGGGCCCAAAAGGCACCAGCATACTTTAGCTTTTAAAGCTCTTTCTGCCAGTAAGTAACCCTCTGGAGAGGCAATTCAACCTTTTAGAACAGTGTTCTAACCCTCTGGAGAGGCAATTCAACCTTTTAGAACAGCATAGCTGGCTGGGGCATGCTGGGAGTTGTAGGCCAAAAACATCTGGGGACCCAAGGTTGGAGAACACTGTTTTAGAATGAGGGGGAAAGGGGGCAAAACCTGGGAAACCACCCAATGATTGGTAGTTTTATTTATTTATTTATTTATTTATTTATTATATTTTTAAATCACCCATCTGGCCGGCCACCCGGCCACCCTGGGCGATGTACAATCAGAGTAAAATACAATAAAACACAATTAAAGCACCATTAAAACACGATTAAAACACAATTAAAACAAAAACCTAACCCACCCCATATTCCCGCCTGAAAAGCCATGTTTTTAAAGCCTGGCGGAAGTTCATCAAGGAGGGGGCATGACGAAGGTCACTGGGGAGGGAGTTCCATAACTTGGGGGCCACCACAGAGAAGGCCCTCTTCCTAGTCCCCACCAGCCTGGCTGCTCTGGCTGATGGGACAGGGAGAAGGCCATCCGTGGCAGACCTTGTTGAGCGGCCTACTTGATGTTGCTGGAGGCACTCCTTGAGATAAGCTGGACCGGAGCTGTATAGAGATTTAAAGGTCAAAATCAACACCTTGAATTTGGCTCGGCAAGCAACTGGTAGCCAGTGCAAGTCCTTGAGCACTGGTGTGATGTGATCTCGCCGGTGGCTGCCTTTAACCAGGCGAGCTGCCGCGTTCTGTACCAGCTGTAGCTTACGAACCGTCTTCCAGGGTAACCCCACGTAGAGCGCATTATAGTAGTCTAGGCGAGAGGAGACCAAGGCATGAACCCCCGGTGGGACCAGATGATTAGGAAGGTAGTTGGGGGGGAAGGGGGTGGGGCCAAGGTAAGGGGGTGGAAATTGAGCCGGCAGGGGTTTGGCCTGAGGTTCTGCATCCCTGCCCTATATAAAAGCACCAAGATTCCCAATCCACTGAGGACTCTAGCACAAGCCGGCAAGCTGAGCTGCTCAAAGATTAAGTCAAAGGTAAACAATTAATCCTCATTTTACTAATGAGGAACTCTGAGGCTAAGAGAGAAGCAATTACTAGCACCAGTACAGCCATAGCAGCCATTTATTTTGTTTTTGCGTTCAATCTTACTGGATGTGATTGGGGGGGTTGGCGAGCCTTGCCGATCTACTGTCAATCTCACAAGAGAGCGATCAGTAGATCCTAATCTATGTTGATAGCCAACCGGCTGCCTGTGGGAACTTGTGGGAAGCCCACAAGTAGGATACAAAGGCGATAGGACCCTCCTGTCCATGTTCCCCAGCAACTGGCAATCCTGTTCACACAGTGGCCAGCCAGCCGCCCGTGGGAAACCCACGAGCAGGACATCGAGTGCAACAGCACCCTCCCACCCATGTTCCCCAGCAACTGGTGTACATAGGCATGCTGCCTCTGATACTGGAAGAAGCATATAGCCATCTGGACTAGTAGCCATTGGTAGCCTTCTCCTCCATGAATTTGTCCAATCCCATTTTCAAGCTGTCCAAATTGGTGGCCATCACTACATCTCGTGGAAGTGAATTCTGTAGTTTAATTCTGTGCTGTGTGAAGAAGTAGCCCCTTTTATTATTGTCCTGAATCTCCCACCAATCAGCTTCATGGGATGCCCCATGAGTATTATGAAAGAGGGAGAAAAATGTCTCCCTGTCCACTTTCTCCACACCAGGCATACCTTTGTACACCTTTATCATGTCTCCTCTCACTCGCCTCCCAGATGTTGTTGTAACCTTTCCTCGTAGGGGAGTTGCTCCTGCCCCTTGATCATTTTAGTTGCCTTTTCCTGCACCTTTTCCATCTCTGTAATATCCCTTTTTAGGTGTGCTGACCAGAACTGTTGCGCTAGTGGTTCCCCCGGCAGAAATGCCACCACATGTCATCTGAACTGAGATAGCCCTTGGGGCTGCCTCGGAGGTACAATTTCTCAACACAGTAAGTGCTTCCTCCTAGAAAAGCCCGCAGATGCCGTGTGTCGATCATCACGTGTCCGATGGAGAGCCCACGGCCCACGGCATCTTTGTGGCTTCCCACTCTGTGTGAACCATGGTGACAATCGACCACAGCCACATAGCTTGCATAAGCACAGCGGAGGTGGCAGGATGCATTCTACATTCTTTGTAGACGGAGGCTCTTTTAGGAACGTCTTAACATCTAGAGCAGCTTTACCTTAAACCAGTGTTTCTCAACCTTGGGTCCCCAGATGTTTTTGGCCTACAACTCCCAGCATGCCCCAGCCAGCTATGCTGGCTGGGGCATGCTGGGAGTTGTAGGCCAAAAACATCTGGGGACCCAAGGTTGAGAAACACTGCCTTAAACCGAGATCACCTTCTACACCCTTAAAGCCACGGTGGCTGTGCCTTTGTCATCCCACCTATTGAAGAATTCCACAGTTTCAGGATTAGATCTTGGCCTTGATCCTTGTGCTTTGTGTCGCCAGTTTAATTTTAAGGATTATTCTGAGTGGGACTGGAAGTAGTCCTTACCATGATAAGGAGTTCCTCATTACGAGGTTATAAGTAAGCGAGGCTCCGATTTTTCATGTGTGGCTAGAAAATAAGCTTTCACACAACTCTCTTTCTCTCCGCTTGATTAAAATCTAATCCCTCTTGGTCTCAAGGGAAAGATGTGTGGATTCCAGGTTTCTAAGTAAGTCAGAGACCTTTTATGTTTGCTTTTTAGTGTAGGGCAGCCTACTCCAAACTGGAGTCATCTAGTTGTGTTGGATGATCACTCCCATCACCCCCAGCTGGGAGTCCATTGGCCTCTCTGGCTGGGGATGATGGGAGTTGTAGTCTTGACACATCTGGCCGCAGTGATGATGTGGGTTTTCCGGGAATTTTTTTCAATTGGGGAATTTTTCCGATTCAGATTTTAGGTTAATTTTGAGAGGGTCATTTGCACAGGAAACTTGTCAGTTTCCATTGGGGACATTTTCCGATGCAAGTTGGGTTAATTTGCATAGTGAAATTTTCAGGTTTCTGATGCCTCAGACTGATCTAATTTAGCATGTTTATTGTACTTCTATTTAGTAAACAAAGGGCTGTATCCAATGCTTGCCCCACACCGCTACGCCTTCCGCAAGTGGCCAGGTCCACCAGTCTGTTGGACAAGCAGTGCCTGCAGCTTCTGCAGTGGAGATGTTGCACTTACGGAGGCATGCCCTGAAATGAGCAGAAATGCTCCCGTATGGGAGCTCCTCTGACCTACCCCGTTCCAGGAGCATTTTCGCTTGTTTTGGCTTGCCCCTGGAAGCACTAAACCCCCGTTGCGCAAGCGGTGGGTGATGCTTGCGCAATGGTCGCTCACCGTTGGATACGACTCAGAAAAAGCTTTAAAACGCACTGTATACTAACTTGTAAAAATTGGAAGACAATAGCATGTTCTTCTCTTACATTGTTTAAATTTAAGGGGGGGGGGAACCAAAGTGAAAACTGTTGACACGCTGATTAATTTTAGCAATCCAAAGAACTATGCATGATATGCTGAAAATGACTCATCTATTCCAACAGAGTTCGAATCTCTTCCGCAAAGGTTTGCTGGGACGCTTCAGTTTCATGGTCACTACTTATTGGTTCCATTTCACTCTGAGACATATATGTATTCTCTCACATATTTGCTAGGGGTAATCAGCTGAAAAAGATTAATTACAACCTCGAAACCTGCGAAGCTTGCCTAATCCTGCTTTTGCAATTGTTTTACATTCGCTTTTACTGATGAACTTATGAAATGGATTTTTTTCCCCCCGTGGAAAAATGAAGCAATGGAACATTTCCCAGAAAATGTTGTTTTGGAAAGTTTTCCGCACCACATCACCTGGTGCCATCAGCACCAGCTTAGGGAAAGCTGGTCTACGGTTTTATACATGGGTGCTTTTTATTTTTTTTAATTTTTGGCTGAGGTTCCATTCACCATCCATCCTCAAAGCGGACAGCTGTAATATCAGAGGGCATAGTTTAAGGGCTCTGTATATATTTGTATAGTGACTTGATAGCATGGTCTCAAAATAGTCCCAGATAATCTATCCACCTCCCCTCGTGGTGCCTGATGCTCTGATTTAAAGCTTCCCATCAAATACAATTTCAATTAAAAACAATGACAAAGAATTGATAGTAGGTTGTGATAGAGTAAATTTAAAATTGCTAGGGGTATCGAAATAGTTAAGGAAGGATAAATGGCCACGTTTGTGCTGGACGGCTTGAGGGAGAATGTCAGGATCTCTATTGAGTGGCTTCTTTTTCGATATTAATTGTACGGGGTTTCTCTGAGGTCAGCTCCTGACATTTGAATGGTTAGGTATGTCAATACCTCTCCCCCAAGGCTTCTGTTGGGCCCACCAGTGACTTGGAATCGATGGGCGTCTAAAGTGATCTTGATGTGTCTCCTAAGAGTAAGATTGAAAGTCAACATATTATCGGAAGCATCGCCTAATTGCAAAGAAGGTATTCCACAGGGGTCAGTGATCGCCGTTCAATAACGTCATCAGTCTGGATAAGAGTGAGCATTACCCAGTGCGTTTTGCCAAATTCATCGATAATATAAAGTGAGGAAGGAATTGCAAACCTGTTAACAGGATGGGTTAAAAATTGGTCTCTGGTTAGAGAATTGGGGAGACTGCGACAGAATGAAGTTCAGCCAGGACCAATGCAGAGCGTTTCAGGATAGCAGGCAAAGGCACAGGAGTCTGAAGAGCGAAGGATTGGCTGGAAAACAGCACGAGAGAGAGAATAGACAGCAAACTAAGTAAGACCTTTTTATTCTCCCAGGCATATTAATAATTGGTGGGTTTTTTTTTTAGTGCTTTTAGTACTTTATTCTGCTGCTAGTTTTAATTTGGTTTTATGTGTGCTGGAATGGTTTCATTCTTTGCCTCTGGTTTTATCCTGGTTCTGCGCTTTTTATTCCATGTTTTAATGCTTGTATGTTATGTTTTTAATGTATTGTACTCTGCCCAGATAAATCTGGTTATTGGGTGGTCTAAAAGTACAGCAACTAAATAAATACACAAATAAATAATGAGATGCTGCAGCACAAAAGGCCAATGCTATTTTTTAAAATTGTATCGACAGGATTTGGAAGGCAATATGAATCTGATTATGCTGTCAGACCCCTGGCCTGTCTAACCAAATCTTGTCTGCTCCAACTGACAAGCCGTAGGGCCAGTGTAGCGTAGTGGTGAGAGTGTTGGACTGGGACTCGGGAGATCTGGGTTCTAGTCCCCGCTCGGCCATGAAACTCACTGGGTGACTTTGGGCCAGTCACTGACTCTCAGCCTCACCTACCTCACAGGGTTGTTGTGAGGATAAAATGGAGAGGAGGAGGAGGAGGAGGATTATGTAAGCCGCCTTGGGTTCCTTGAAGGAAAAAAGGTGGGGTATAAATATAATAAATAAATAAAAACTGGCAGCCCTCCCAAGATCTCAGCCTTTTCTAGTCGCAACAAATGAGTTCTTTTTAACTGGTGATGCCTGGAATTGAACCTGGGACTTCCTACATAAGAGGCACGAGCTTTTCCATGGCATTATGCCACTCCCTGAATGGTATCGCTCTTCTCAGAAGGGTAAAAAAAAAATCATCTGGAACAGCATTGTGCTGTCTCGGACATTTAGCCATCCCAAGTGGCCGTTCTGCGCAATCAAAGATATGCTCCCCAGAATTCCAGCAAATGGCTCGGAGCATATTGGGGGGTTCCACTGTTGTGTCATGTGCAACTGTGCATTCTTAGTGCCATAGGATGAGATGTGGCGGGTGCACCATTACATATGCCTCTCTGTTGTCTCTATTTTATTTTATGTTGCTAATATTGTCATTCCCGGTGGGCCTTGTTTCAGTTCCTTATGCAATTGAGCTGGGTCTGCTGTGGTGTTTTGATCGCTAGAGATTAAGAGTGACTTTAGATTTCATAGATTATTTCATAGAATAGATCATAGAGTTGGAAGGAGCCTACAAGGCTATCGAGTCCAACCCCCTGCTCAATGCAGGCAACTAGAGGAGGGGGTCTCTCATCCAAGTAACAACCAGGCCTGACCCTGCTTTGCTTTCCACACTCAGACAAGCTGAGCCAGCGTAAGCCACAGGCCTGTTTGAACCGGTTCAGAGGAGAGCTGCCAAGATAAGAAAAGGGAGTCTTGGGGGCAGAGAAAAGAGTTAAATGGTGAATGGATAGACCAGTGTTCTCCAGCCTTGGGCCCCCAGATGTTTTTGGCCTACAACTCCCAGCATGCCCCAGCCAGCGTAGCTATGCTGGCTGGGGCATGCTGGGAGTTGTAGGCCAAAAACATCTGGGGGCCCAAGGCTGGAGAACACTGGGATAGACCATTGTTTTCAGTCGTAAAATGGGAAGTTGCTTTAGTTCAGCTCCGTAGGACCTTCAGCCTGGAATCTCAATTCAACACTTCGGGGTTCCCCAGGGGCCCATGGTCCCTTCTCTCGCATCCCTTCCCCTCGACTGCCGATCTTTGGTGGGTTCCCAGGTTTTGTGCAGTGTGTCCTGTCCCATCCCCCCCCCCCCCGGTTTCTAAAAGGTTGAAATGTCTCCTAAGGCCTAGTTACCGGCAGTAAGAGCTTTAAGCTTAAAACATGCTGTTTTAAGCTTAAAAACGTGCATTAAAAACATGGCTGTTCAGGCGGGAATATGGGGTGGGTTAGGTTTTTAAAAGAACTTTTTATATTGTTTTAATTATTATTATATTTTATTGTATTGTTTTTATTGTATTTTAATTGTACATCGCCCAGGGTGGCCGGGTGGCCGGCCGGATGGGCGATTGATAAATATAAGAAATAAAAATAAATAAAATAAGCTAAAGTAGGCCTGGTATTTTTGGCCACACCCTCTTTTGCCTCCTACCGATGGAATGCCTCCCCTGGCTGGGGGATGATGGGAGACGTAGTCCAAGACATCTGGTTGGGGAAGGCTAGTTTAGCTTATGAACAATTCCTCTGTGACAGTTCCATCAGTGGAAGCAGTTGGCTGGGAACATCGGAAGCTGCCTTATACTGTGTCAAACCATTGGTCCCATTTAGCCCAGTATTGTCCAACACTGACTGGCAGCAGCTCTCCGGGGTTTCAGGCAGGATCCTTTCCCTGGACAGGCCGGGGATCGAACCCGGGACCTTCTGCATGCCAAGCATGCGCTCTACCACACTGAGCTGTGTGGTAGAGCGCATCCAAGTGCTAACCACCCTGCAGGCCCGACCCTGCTTAGCTTCTGAGATCGGACGAGATCAGGCTGTTCAGGGCTGTTCAGCTTCTAGGGTGGGCCCGGGGAACCTTTTTTCAATTGGAGGGCCGCGTGTGGGTGGTTGTGGGGCCAAAGCCAGAAGTGTGTATGTGTGTGTGTGTGTGTGTGTGGGGGGGCTTCTGCCATTTCCTTTTCTCTTTCTTCCTGCCCAGTGGGCTGCCTTGGGGGTGGAATTGTACTTGCCAGAGGTCTGAACTGAGAGCTTGTAGAAGGCATTTGAAATTAGGCTGAGGGGGCCAAGAGTTGCCCACCCCTGTTCCAGAGTGGCTGGTACTTTGTACATTGCCCCGGGTGACCGGCCAGATGGGCGATTAATAAATATAAGAAATAAAATAAATACTTTGAAGTGTTTTTCAAAGTATACAGGCCTGTGGCTCACGCTGGCTCAGCTTGTCTGAGCGTGGAAAGCTAAGCAGGGTCAGGCCTGGTTATTACTTGGATGGGAGACCCCCTCCTCTAGTTTCCTGCACTGAGCAGGGGGTTGGACTCGATAGCCTTGCAGGCTCCTTCCAACTCTATCTATGAAATCTAAGTGAGTTCTGGTGAATGGACTCGTTGATCATCTGGGTCCTTTCTAATTATCCTTTCTTTAAAAAGAAGAAGTAAATATTGACATCTATTTTATGATCTCCTGCTTTCTCCGCCCCGGGAATGTTGGTTATTGGGCGGATTATATATAATTTTAAAATAAAATAAATCAATAATCTTTGCATTTATCTCTCTAAATAAATTCCCAACCTTAAAAATAAATTCCTGTCATCAAAGAAAGAAGGAAGTGGTTGTTTGCAGGAGTTCCGTACCTGGCAGGCAGGCACCGTTGCAGTGTATGTACCATATGCCCGCTTACCTGAAGAAAGCAAGTTTTATAACTTTTTTCCCCCCATGTTTGTGTTTTGATTAGTCAGGAATATTTGACTCTCTTCTGTCTCCTATCCCCTAAATTGTGGGTTATCTGAAAACTTTTTAATTGGAACATTTTCTGCAGCCTTACACTGATGATCTGATGTTTAGCATGTCTATTTGGCTTATATTTAGTAAGTAAACTTTTTTTTAAAAGGTGCTACATTAACTTCACATGCTGTACAAATATCAGCATATGGCCCAAAGTAGTTGAACTGAAATATTTGAAAGGGGGGGGGGGATTAAATAAAGTACACTTTATTTAAATGTTGGTCTAAATGATACATTTAGGCAAATTCAGAGCTTTACCTGAAAATTATTTTTTATTGGAATCCATATAAATATTTGAAGACACTACCAGCTCAGCTGCATACAGTTCACTTACATTATTTAGATTTCAAGAAAGAAATGAATGCTGCAATTCTATACACATTTACCTGGGATTTTAATGGGGCTTACTTTTGAATAGACATGCTGCATAGGGTTGCACTGTAATGCACTCAAGAGTATCAACTGACTCAGGGCACAATCCTGTGCATGTTTGGACAGAAAAAAGGCCTAAATTCCCAGCATTGCCCAGCCAGCCATAAATTTATTATACTTGAGGAGCTGTACGCATAAATATATGTTTTTCCTAGGAATGCCTGCCTTAAAAGTCAATTATAACTTATTTTAGATTTGACTGGTATTGTATGAATTCTGTTTTCCCAGCTTGACTTTTATTTTATTTATTTTTATTAATTATATTAATATCCCGCCTTTTTCCCTGCAAGGAACCCAAGCCAAGACAGTTTATATAATCCTCCTCCTCCTCTCCATTTTATCCTCACAACAACCCTGTGAGGTAGGTTAGGCTGAGAGTCACTGACTGGCCCAACGTCATCCAGTGAGCTTCATGCCCGAGTAGGGACTAGAACCCGGATCTCCCGAGTCCCAGTCCAACACTCTTAACCACTACGCCATACTGGCTCTCAATACCACACCGGGTCTCTCTTGTATTCACTCGTGGGGCATCTTTTGCATGTCCTGCAGAATCCTCGCTTAGCACAATGTGCGCGAGCAAATGTAGAACTCTGGCTCACGTGCTCCCCGTCCTCTCCTCCATATTTCGGAATCCTCCCCCACATGGCGTTATTAAGTTCCTTTCCTGGAACATTGCTGGGTGGTCCTCGAAGAGGTTTGACATCTCTTTTCAAGAGTACATAGGCACCCGTCCTCCTGTGTGGCCGGCAGGAGGATCACTTCCGTGGCTTGTTGTGTTATCTAGCACAACCAATTGCGTTTTTAATTATTTGTTGTATTTTTAATCTCCCCAATGGCCGATGTTTTCTGGGCGGATTACAAATAGTTGAAAGAATAAAATATAATACAAATGGTTAAAAGAATGCAATACAAAATGACAAACCCCACCGGATTTATAAGAACAGCCATACAATCTAAAGACCAAGTCTCTAAAACACCTGGCAGAAAAGGAAGTTATTCGCCTGGTGCCAAAAGCATAACGCTGTAGGCACCAGGCGAACCTCTTTGGGGAGGGTGTTCCATAAGCGGGGTGCCACAACTGAGAAGGCCCTCTCTCTTGTAGCTACCCACTAGCATTTTTTAGCAGGGCCACCAGGAGGAAGGCCTCCGAAGATGACCTAAGGGTCTGAGCAGGTACATCATCGTCACCATTATTATTTCATTTCATGGCTGCGTCCAGTTCTGTGTCCAGTTCTGGGCACCATACTTTAAGAAGGATGAAGACAAACTGGAAAAGGTTCAGAGGAGGGCAACAAAGATGATCAGGGGACTGGAAACAAAGCCCTATGAGGAGAGACTGAAGGAACTGGGCTGAGAGGAGATATGATAGCGCTGCCACTGTTCAAGTACTTGAAAGGTTGTCACACAGAGGAGGGGCCAGGATCTCTTGTCGACCATCCCACAGTGCAGGATACGGAACCATGGGCTCAAGTTACAGGAAGCCAGATTCCGCCTGGACATCAGGGAAAACGTCCTGACTGTTAGAGCGATACGACAATGGAACCATCTACCTAGGGAGGTCATGGGCACACTGGAGGCATTCAAGATGCGGCTGGACAGCCATCTGTCAGGGAGGCTTTGACTTGGATTCCTGCATTGAGCAGGGAGTTGGACTCGATGGCCTTATAGGCCCCTTCCAACTCAACTGTTCTTTGGTTCTATGATTCATTTCTATACTGCCCAACAGCTGAAGCTCTATGTGTGGTTAAGAACAATTCATACAATACAAAATACAAATACAGTTAAAACGGCATACATTTCAATACAAAATTTAAAACAGAATTTAAAACAGTTTGAAGAACTAAAACAAGTTCAATGCAACTTAGACCTGTTAAAAGGGAAAACAAACGAACAAAAAACAACAGCTGGCATAATAAGACCCACATATGCCATTCAATGCCTCAGCATAAGGAGAGCCTGGCCAGGGTGGTAAGACCCCTACCCTAGATCTAAGCTCACCAATCTCCATAAAGGAGAAGATGACCTGACATGTACGTACCCCAAGTTTAGGATGAGCCATACCCATGAACGGAAGGCTGCCCAGGCTGCCAGGTCCCCTGGCTCTGTGCTCAGCTATCCCAATTATGGAGAAACTGGCCAGGCTGGTAACACCCGCAGCTCTAAGCTCACCCATCTTCATCTCGGAGAGGCTGGCCTGGCATATGTTTTTCCCTCCACCTCTAAGCTATGGCATCACCCGTGAATGGGAGACTGGCCTAATGTGTGTATCTCAGGCAACCTTCCTTTAGATCAGTGTTCTCCAACCTTGGGTCCCCAGATGTTTTTGGCCTACAACTCCCAGCATGCTGTGAGTTGTAGGCCAAAAACATCTGGGGGCCCAAGGTTGGAGAACACTGCTTTAGATACTCTGGTCCCAAGCTTTTGGGGGCTTTAAAGGTCAACACCAACGCTTTGAATTGGGCCTGGAAACGGACTGGAGGCCAGTGCAGTGGACAAAGCACCGGCATCACACTGACCAGTCCCAGTTAGTAGCCTAGCCGTTCAGTTTTGAACTAGCTGAAGTTTCCAAGCAGTCTTCAAAGGTAGCCCCACGACATCGTATTATAGTAATCCAACTACGAAGTTACCAGAGTGTGGATAACCTGTCGCCGGGCCTAGTTTGGTTGACACTTAAAAAACTTGAGTTAATTTCAAACAAGCCAACTTCATACTGTGGTTCCTGAAGCTGGCTTACTGAAACTAACCATGGTTAGTATTAGCCACAATTCCCCACTCAGATAACATGGGAAGCCGGAGTTAAGCAAAAGCTTCCGAACCCTCCCTCCCTTGGGCACGTGCAAGTCATGGTAAAACAGGTAGGCAACCTCGCGTCCTGCAGCTGTTTTGGACTACAGCCCCCATAATCCTAATTCTGGCTGGGGGTGATGGGAGTTGTAGCCCCAAACATCTGGAGGCACTTCCCCTGCACTATATCGTGTGTTCAGTGAGCTGCAAAGCGCAGCCATTGTGTTCCTATTCCTAATGAATTTTAGGAAATTGTGCCATTTTGAAAATGGAAATTTTTCTGCAGGAAAATATAGGTGTGGAAAATGTTCCAGCCTTCATCACGCTTCAGGTTTCAGTGGGAGCTTGTGAACCAATCTGAGCAAGTCTCCTTTTTCCCTTTGGCATTTGTAAAGCCCAAGATCTGTGAACAGAGGTGTCTGTGTTTTGTTTACACTCCAGACTTGTCATTTCAACGCCATGTTCACAGACCCTCACAGTTGGCAATGAGTCACGCATACTTCAGTTCCCTCAAAAGCGAGCTGTCAAATTTCCCCTTGGGCTGATTTTAAAGGCTGCATTCTCTCTTCCCCCCCTCTCTTCCCCTTGTGTTGTTAAACTTTTTTTGACAGCTGGCGGTATTTGATTTGCGCTTGTGATGTAGCTACCTAATTTGCGATTAGTGATTTAGCTACCTAATCCAGGGAAAAGATTTCAGGAATCCCTGCGGCTACGACTGGGCGTTTGGGTATGAGACGAAGTCTGATGCAGAATGAAATTAGGCCTGGAAGTGCGCTTATTGCAAAATAAGTCCCGACTGAGCTTGGGGAGGATTGACTTCTGCCTAAAATAGTCTTAGGATCAGGGTTTGTGGTCACCAACCTTTTTACTGGCTTTACTTCTGTGCTGTCAACAGCAGACTGGGAGGCCCCATAGTTCAATGGTAGAGCACATGTTCTGCATGCAAAAGGCCCCAGGTTCAATCTCCAGGGGTAGGAAAGACCCCCTTTCAGAAACCACCGGAGAGCCTCTGCCAGTCAGCGTGGACAGTGCTGAACCAGAAGGGCCAGCACTAGCCGCCTCATCTTTGTAAAAGCCATCTTCCCGTGTTCCTTTCTTCAGACAGTAGCCATTTCCCCATGCTTTTGAGAGAGCTTTCCCCCATTTCCTCCGGCAGACGGCTAATAATCCTGCATAGCAGCCTTCCGCAACCTGGAACTACAACTCTCACCATCCCCATGGTGACTGGGGATGATGGGGACTGTAGTCCATTGCCTCCTGAGGATGCCAGGTTGGGGGCGGCTGCCGTATAGCATCAGTCATATCTGTTCATCCTTACTGGCAGGGGGTAGTTTGGCTGCGGCAGAGGAAAACCTCAGGAATGCATTGCTCATCTTGGGACAGCTCTGCTAGTGCCAGGGCTGTGTATGCACCTTAAAAAAAAAAAAAGCCCTGCTCCAAATTCTGCCAGATTCTATGACGTTACTGGATTACGCAAGCTAATCAATCTTGCAGATGTCTGCTTATTTTGCATAATGCCTTGTGCTTCTGCTATGGGGAGGGAGGCGCAAGAAATTTGATTGAATGCTGAAGTTTAATCAAATCCTGCTCGCTCTGCTCCAGCCTTCCAAAATGTCATCAGGCATTGCCCATCTATGTTTGTTTATATGGCTGGCCTTTGTCAGGCATGAGATCTAGAAACTTGGGATTTTTAAAACGAAGGCCTGGGTTTTCTCAGGATGCCGGCTCCTAAGCCTGATAAAAAAAAGTTCTGCAGTTGTGTGGCGTGATCTGGAGCATTTATTGTGCCATCAGTGCACACAGTGCGTTTGCGGAGAAATGTAAGCCAAAAGAAAAGAAAAAGCAAGCATAGGCCCCTGTTACAAGGAGTTTATAATCTAGATTTGACTGTGCGGGAGGCAACACAGGGTAAACAAGGACGAATGAAAGTAGGGGATGAGAACTAAGGGTATGATACTTACCACCCGGCTTATGTTGAACAAAACTTAGAATCCTATCAAATGGTGTTTGTTTTTTAATATTCATATACCGGTCGATGGCCTGGGAGGAAACCTTGGTCCCTTTATCTGTTGCTCTTTGCTTCCGTCTTTAGCAGTTGATAGTCGGGGGGAAGCACCGTGAGGCTCTGAAGCCCTTTAATGAGACGACTGAGAACCGATGGATTGTTCCCGGTGACACACATGATAGAGAGGCTCCCCTAGCGTCAGGCGTGCAAAGCCATCTGGTCCCACGGGGCCGGCCAGCAAGGAGTCTGAACCAGCCCGCCACAGTGGCTTTATAACCGAGATATGTGGGAATCGTCCGTAAACGTTTCACGTCCTGAACCTTACGTGTTGTTAGTAGTTCTGGGTGTTCTCTATTGGGGCCAAGGGCATTGATGGGCCTTTGGGGCGGCCCTGGTATACAATCTACCTTGCTGTTCCTCTTAAACATCCTCCACCCCTTCCATTATAAGCTTGCTTTAGATTTAGCATTGAGAAAGGCCGTTCAGTGCCAAGGGCTGGACGGGAAAACACATCTCATTGGAATTGCAGATCTTTTAACTTCTACATAATTCATACGGCTTGCAAGGCATTTGCATGGACCGGGCTGGTTGACAAGCCACTGCTGGTGGGTATGTATATATGGAGGTGGGGGGGGGGGGATTGGCTAGAAGTCGGCACTGAAATATCCTAAAATCTATGATTGGACTAAATTATACAAGTGAGGCACACACATGTCTGTAATCTCCTAGTTTCCCGCTCCCTCTCTGACTATATCTAGACCCTGTTCCTTGCTACATCACACAACCTTTGGTCTAGAAGCTGTTCTCTATAACCTGATTGTTGCCGATATTCCGCGATGGGAGAAACGCATTCTGTGCATGCCAAAGGCAGGGACGGAGGAGAAATTAGTTTGGTTTGGATTTTAATATGGACTGACCGAACGAATACACAAACCATAACTCAAATATCATTTCGTTTTTGCACGTCTCCAAATTTTGCGATGTAGTCCCGCGATCAAACAGTGCGTACATTAGGGAAAATTGTGTGCAAACACGTACATGACTTTCCGTGCAGTTCTCAAACTGATGCAGAAACAAGGACGGCTGGTGCTTGAAAAAACGCGAACGTTACATTACAGAAAGTGAAACCGACATATTCATCCATCCTTAGCTCAGGGGTGCACTGTCCTATATGGTTTTTAAACTTGAACTTTATTAATTAAATTGGGGGGGGGGGTTTCACAGCTCAGTGGTAGAGTCCCTTCTTTGCATGCAGAAGGTCCCAGGTGCAACCACTGCCTTCTCCAGTGAAAAGGGCCAGGGAGCAGGTGGTGGAAAAACTACCCTATCCATCTGAATTTCCTTTTCTAATAATTTCACCACTGTGAATCTTCTTCTGCCACCTCTCTGGCTTCTAATTTTGGCAGGCATTGTCCAAAAGCTTTTGAGCATATCATCATATGGGAGGGGCTAGAAACTTGCTAGTTTTTTTTTTTTGTTTTTTTTTTTAAGAAAGTTGTGTGTCTGTGTGTCTGTGTGTGTTTCAGTGAACCTGGACTCTGTGCCCAGTAGCACATTCTGTATGTTTTCTATACTCCCAGGAAACTTGGCATATCCATACCCCGATCTATTTTTTATTTATTTAATTAATTTTTATTACATTTCCCAAAAGAAAAATACATGCGGAAAAAACAAAATAAAACATCAATATTTTAAACCCACCCTAATCCCTCCACCAACTTGATCCATATTAAATTATTCTGTTTCATTTCTTTATAAACTTCTTTTCATGAATCCCACAATTTTCTGTACGCTTCCATCAACTGTAATCTATTCGAATATTTTTTCATATAATCTATGTACTTTCACCAATCCTTCTTAGAAGTATCTTTTTTCTTTATTCCTCTATATGTTCTGAACTTTTGTGTCAACTTTTCATTAATTGCTATATCCCATATTTTCTTTTTCCACATATCAATACCCCAATCTACTTTAACAATTAATAACATTCATAATAATATTAATAAATAACTTTTGTATTTGTATTTTGTATAAAAGGGGGAAAAATCAGCAACTGGATCAATCAACTGTAATATTTATTCAAACCACAAGGGACTTTTATTAGATTTGTAAGCGTAATTTGTAATTCCAGTACTACAAGAGTTCCTACTAACCTTTTTCTTTGAAAATGTTGTATGTATATATCTAGATCTAAATATATAAACTGTGCTGACTTTCCTGTAGGGGAATGACCAAGCACCCTCTGAGTACTTTGTGTTCTCATTTTTAATGTCTATGCATAGATGTTAAATGTTTGGTTTTATTTTATGTGATTCTGGCTGAGGAGAGGCTGTTGAATACATTATTGCTCAGGAGTGTTTAGCTTACCTTTGCAAAGTTTGCAGTTATCCTCTGGAAACTCTGAATTCATTAAAGCTTCTGCTTCATCTTGCAAAAATCCCTCTCTGAAAAAAAGAAGAAGCAACAATTAAAATATGTAACTGGAGCACTTTTAACCCAACCTGGCAGGATATCTCCAGCTAAAGCAAAAGTAATTAATTCGTCCCTCTTTGTGTGCCGGTCAAGCGTTCACTTTTCAAAGCTCCTTTTTTTTTGGAACCAGCTTCAGTTCCCAGTGTTGTGCAACAGGACCACCGAGACACTCGCTAGGCTGGAGTCTCACCAGTCTCCCAAATTCTACAGTATGAAGTCGGTTCCTGACCGCCTCGCCACGCTCCCAACTCCCAGTATATGCACTTTTCCCTTTGAAACGTGAATATGTTTCTTTTCTGCCAGCTCAGCTATACTGAGGGGAGTGGGGAGGGTTCGAATTTTAACACTAAACCCTAGCTTAGTGTTACGTGGATGAGTCTCCGGCTTATGCACTCCCCTTCCCCTCTCTGCTGTAGCCGTATCCTCTTCCCTTTTAAATTGACCACTGTCACTTTGTCTAAACCAGGACAAACGGGGGGGGGTTAGTTTAAACCTGGGGTAAGGCAACCTCGTGTCCTCCGGATGTTTCAGACTACAACTCTGATGGGAGTTGTAATCCAAAACAGCTGGAGGTCACCAGGTCACACACACAAACCCCCGGTTTGAAACTATGGCTCATCTAAGTGAGTCAAGTAGAGGATGTTTCCCGTTATTTATTAAGCTGTCCTGAATACGAGCACCCCAGACATAAACTTCTTGCTAGTATTCTCCAAGCCTTGTCAAACAGACCCCCCCCCCCCCCCGGCTCAGATATATATGCTGCTTGCGGGGAATGATGTATTCATTACTAATCAAGTAGCAAAATTTGCCTTGGCAGCAGAGAAAATACATACCAAATACCAAAAGACATAGGGAAGGGAGCTAAGTTGTATTATGTCATATTATGTAAGCATGCATGTATGTATAAATACATTTTATTGCTTTAGTATTGCATATACACCGTGGTGGGTTATGGTATGTATAAATATGTTTTTATTGTTTTATTGTTGTTGATATATTGTGGTGGCCTTTGGTTTTAAGCAATACACTATTTCGTATTTTGGAGTCAAGATCAAACTGTTGTTTCTGATCCTGGCTTGTTTGGATAATCCAGCATTGGGGAACCTCAGGCCCAGGGCTCCAATCCGGCCCTCCTGGGTCCCAATCCACCCTCTGGGCCCCCCCATATGGCCCTACCCCCAAGGGTAGGGCAAAGCCCACAGGCAGAAAGATTCAGGAGGGGGGCAGCAGGAAGTGAAGCACATGTGGGCAAAAAGCCAGTGAATCCAGGGGGATCAGATGCAACAGAGATCATCAAGGCCTCTGTGCCTTTATTTTAGCAAGTACCCATGGATAGCAGGGTGGTGGGGCAGAGGGCCTCCCAGAGATTTGGGGCTCTCAATGAAAGATTTGTGGCTCCAGACCTAGTGGGCCGCCCCTTAACACCGCCTCTGGCTGTTCGTTGGCTGTTTGTTAACTGTTGCTTAGAGTTTAGAATTCATGCAGTTAATCTGGTCAGTGACTCCCCTTCATCCTCAGCACCGTTCTTGATCTGCTCCCTGGACCAGCTGCATCTCTTGGGGGGTATTTTACCGACGCACCTTCAAATACCTGGAATGCCGTCACTTAGAAGAGGGCAACGTTGTGTTCTCTGCTGCCCTAGAGAGTGAGGGCGAACCTATGGCAGGTGTCCAACCTTAAGCTCCGAAGGCACTACCTTTCGGCCTCAGACCAATGGAAACCAGGATCGCAAAACCATTGTCCCTTTAGCAAATAAAACCATATATGTTTTTTCTCCACAGTGTGGAAACAAAATGAATATTATCGTAGAATTCCCCTTTAACAAAATTCTTTCTACACTGTATCACATTTAAAACGATTTGAAGAATGTACCAGAGCATGGCTGGATTAAAGCCCTAACAGTTGACCTGAGTGCTGCATGTGTTGCTCCCAAACTAATGGAGTATGAGCCAAGGTTTGACAAATTATCAGCATGCATGCAATAGCAAAAATCACATTAATTGTGCAAAGCATGCCCAATGCAAACTTTTACCTAATGCAGTGTTTGCAAGTCCAACATAAAGTGTTTAAAATGTGTTAAGCACGTTTAGTTTTCTTGTTTATCTTGCTCATCCTAGTACAGGTTGACTTTTACTTTACTAATCCGACACCTGTAGAAGCAGGGAAGGACTGGGGGTAAAGCTTGCCCCTTACAATTTCAGTCTGGCATATAATCATATTACAGTTGAGAATCCCTTATCCAAAATACATGTGCCTAATTATTTAAAAGTCTGTATAAATTCCCTTCAGGATGTGTACAATGTAGTACTATAATAATTTTTTGAGTTGATCTTTTTTTCAACAAAAACTGTTTGTATCATTGAAAGCTCTGTTTATGTGTTTTTCTTTTAAGACAAAAGATGTTAATTAGTTCGGACAACTGTATGAGTTGTTTTTCTAAAACTAAAACCTCGGTATTCAGGTTTAATTGCAGTGTTGGCACTTTGAAATAAATAAGTTGGTTTTGTGTTGCAGTTTGGGCACTCGGGCTCAAAAAGGTTCGCCATCACTGCCCTAGAGGCTAGGGCTAGACCTAATGGGTGTAAGTTACAAGAGTTTGAACACAGGACCTGCCTGGCCTGTCAGTCACTGTGCTATGCCACTTCTCTGGGATAACGCCTCACCCCGCTTCAAGACAGAACCCAGGAGAACAGTTGAATCAGCAGCAGACGAGATGTGCTTTGAGGCGTTACGGCCATTACAGATCAAAACCCAGTTGTATGTCTTGGCACTGGCTTGTATCCAGCAGATCAGAGGTGGGGAACCTCTTTCCGCCCCAGGGCCAAATTCAGTTTTGGAGAAGCTCTCGGGGGCTGCATTCCAGTGGTGGGTGGGGACCAGCAGTGTGGCCGGTGGCGCCAATGTCAGTGGGGTGATGTATCCACTCTGGGTTTCAGCCTGGACTTTAAGGAGCTATCCATGGTGCTGAACTAAAATTTTTTGGGGGGCGGTTGGGTTCAGCGCCATGGGCAACTCTTCAAAAGTTCAGGCTGAAATGCGGAGTGGATACACCACCCCACTGGTGTTGGAGCTACCGCCCTCCACTGGTGGGGATGCAGGCAAAGGGGGCAGAATCAAAGGCAAAAGGTGTTTGGGCAGAAGTACAAAAACTGCCAGCGTATTGTCGCTTCAAGCTCTTACTGCCCGCAGCTAGGAGATGCACGAGGAATCCAATAGGGTGGGTGAAAAAAAGCCTATAGATTTAAATCGATTCTGCCGATCTGCACACATCACCTCCCAAAAAGCATGTGGTCCTCACGCAATTTGCGCAAAGTGGCAGATCCATGTGCTTTGTGGGTGCCGATGTGTGCAAAACGCGCAGAAAATACCGTGATCTGCACAATTTGCATGAATTTTTCGCAAATTTCCTTAGCATTAAAAAAAAAAAAAAAGGCGCAAACTACGGCCTGTCTTAGAGACCGAAGTCCATGACGAAAAAACACACGACTTGGCCCACTTCCAGTCATCAGATCAGAAATGGGCAGGAAGTCTGTTGAATTCAAAGAGAGTCAGCACATCCCTACCTGTATCTTAAGTCTTCGAAGAGGCATCTCAACCTTTTAGACCAGGCAGAGGGGGGGGGGGCGGATGGGGACGCAGCACAAAAGCCAGGAAATCACCAGACCATTGGTAGTTGTGTGGGGGGGGGAGAAGTGAATGGGGCCAGAGGAAGGGGTCGTGGCTGTCTGAGGAACCCCACCGGGCTGGATTTGGACCTTGGGCCCTGAGTTTCCCCACCCCTGCAATAGATTATCCCATGCTGTCACAGTGGGTACAAAAAACAACCTTGGAGAAGCTTGTTTGCTGCTTTTTTGCAGTGTGGGAAAGGTGGAGTGCGCAGTCTTGAACAAAAAGATGGGGAGAGAGAACTGTGTGTGTGTGGGGGGGCTGCTGCAGAGGAGGCAGAGTTGTCAACTGTCTGGAAGTTCCCCCCCCTCTTGGCCAGTTGCCAAGAATTGGGAGAGTGCAAAGCCAGGAAACATCGCAGTAGAACCATTTCTGATGTTAGTGCGCTTGGGTGAATTGTCACAGCACGGATAAGCCCATCGAAGTCCTGCATGCAGATCCCTCTCCTCGGGCGTCTTGAGTTTACACCAAGCTTTGCACAGATATTTTCTAGTTTATCTTCGTGTCCTTAAGGGCTAGAAACATGACTTTTATTTAAAAAAAACCCGAACAACAGTGGAAGCTGTGGGCTCTCGGAATGCTGAACTCCGCATCCAGTACCAGTTTCTTCCACGGCAGGATGCACACACAGGTGCGGGCAGTGACTTCTACATGAATGGAACCAAGCATAAAGCAAGAGTAGCGCAGAACGAGGTGCTCCACCTCTTTTTTACGATTCTTTAATTTTTAATTGTAGAGGATGGTGCCATTCCAGTAAATGTTTCACTGCGCTTGGTAAAAGTAATGTAATGAGGCCTTTTAGTAATGGGAGAGCTCATTTGCTCAGACCCCCATTATTATTACGGTATATCTCCGCTGCAGGGCAGAAAATGAATTGGTCTTGCCATTTAAAGCAGATCTCATATAACGGCAGTAAATAATACGTAATAGATAATGCTGTCACAGCAGCTGAAAAAGAGGGAGGGGTTCTGTGGATTCTTCCATCTTCCATGAAATGCTATTAAATTGGGTTTACAAGCTTCTGCTTGGTGCAATTAATAAATGAAATCTTAATCCAGATTAAAATCCCCTCCCCTCCCAATTAACCGGTGGGTCTGACAGTAAGCAAAGATTTTGAGCTGGGGGCTTTGCTGCCTTGGATGTTTTAGATCAACCTTCCCCAAGCTGTTGGCAGGGGGATGCTGGGAGTTGCAGTCCAACACATATATTTTAATGATATGTTTAAGCTGCATTTTAAAAATGTCCTTTCCTAGGTTTTAGCTGCATTGATATTACCTCTCTTTTTAAAAATTATTTAAAATTATTGTCGGTGCTGCTTTTAACGCCTGCATTTATTATTTTTTTTAAAGTGTTTTGTTGTATGTCTTTTTATTATGTATGTCGCCCTGACAGCTTCGGCTATAGGGCTACTCATAAATGGAATAAACAAACAAACAAATAGCAACATTTTACTCCCAGCAAAAAGTATACTGCAGTTGACTCAGTCCGGGGTAGGCAACTTCTGGAGGGCTGATGGTACCATTTCTTGAAAAGGTGTACAGAGTGGCTATGCAGTGACACAAGGGTTTAAAAAAAAATGGGTCAAAATGGCTATTCTGGATGTCATTTAATTTTTAAAAATGTAATATTTTCATATGTGATTTAATATTTTTAAATATTATTTTTTACAATTTTGGGGAAGCAGAGGGGACCATAAAATATGGTAAAATAGATTAAATTTTATAATGTAATGTAAAAATTTCCAGAAATGTTTTTTAAAAAATTATATATATAAACATGTATAAGACAGAAACAATTAGACCTGTAAAATACAACGTCTTTAGGGCTGAAGATGATAATAATGTCCTTTCAGACTTGAGGACCTCTGTCTCTAGATGGAGTATTATTAGTGCCAAAGTTTTTTTGTTTGATGCTTCCAGAGAAATGTCCTCACAGCAATGTCCTCTCTGGAAGCATCAAACAAAAAAACTTTGGCACTAATAATACTCCATCTAGAGATAGAGGTCCTCAAGTCTGAAAGGACATTATTATCATCTTCAGCCCTAAAGACGTTGTATTTTACAGGTCTAATTGTTTCTGTCTTATACATGTTTATATATATAATTTTTTAAAAAACATTTCTGGAAATTTTTACATTACATTATAAAATTTAATCTATTTTACTATATTTTATGGTTATATTTTATATATACAATTCTTGACTTTTAAGTTTCTATGCTTTGTTTCTGTCAGGATTTTAAACATAGTCCCTTGTTGTATGTTTCTGAAGCAGAGGGGACTGCATGTTGCCCACCCCTGCCATAGCTTTTTGCATCAGACGAGAGCGTATAGACGAGGATGCTGTCTTTTGAAAGGGAGTACACTCTGGGCCAGCCGTTCCCAACGTGGCGCCCTCGAGATGTGTTGGACTACAACTCCCACCACCTGCGACCATAGGCCATGGTGGCTGGGGGATAATGGGAGTTGTAGTCCCACACATCTCGAGGGCGCCAGGTTGGGGAAGGCCAATCTACTGTAATCGCCTGAATATGATTTTTCTAAATGAGTTTGGCCGCAGAAAAGCTACACGGGAAAGTGCCTTTAAGCGGGTGTGTGTGCGTGCCTTTTTTTTTTTTTTTTAAGAATTTTTTTACTGCTCTTTTGATCTTCTCATGAAACAAAAGTCAATTCACATCCTCTCCGAAGATCAAAAGGATCGTGTGGACAAAAGCTAAAGGGACTCGTATGACTAATGAAATGTCATTAATTAATTTGATGGCAATTAGAAGTGGATATTCCTCCATGCCTGCAAATTTTCTGCACTTCCTTGGGAGCATCCATTGAATTGGTCTTTTTCTTCTTCTTTTTTAAACTTTTGAAAAACCCACAGTGCAGTTCTCTGGCCTCTCCTCCGGCCCCATCTGCCCCCCACTCATCATGTGCTATGACAGCAACAATTTGTGGAGGATAGAATTTGCTTCGGGAGATGACTGAACATGTGAGAAACAACCTCTGAAGGCCTGGTTTATCATGGCAGAGAATGAGGTGGTAGAGGGGACTGTACCACTTCTGACCGTAGGTGAGGGGAGTCACATCTGATCCCTTGCGTTTAAGAACAAAACAAAACAGCTCCGTGCAAGTTCTTAAAAACAAACAAACACACAATATGGAGGGGCACCATCTTGTCCTTGGCTCTCCCTCCTCATTAGGATTCATATTCACCTGTCTGAGTGTGGAGATCAACATCTAAGGCTGCCTTTTCTGACCTGTCACCGTCAGATGTTTGGCATGCCAAACAGGGCCTTCTCCATAGTGGCACCGAGGTTTTGGAATGCCCTCCCTGTCTGAATGTGGAGATCGACATCTAAGGATGTTAGATCTAATAAAAAAAATAAAAAAAAATAAAAAAGGCTGCATTTTCTGGCCTGTCACTGTCAGCCATTTGGCATGACAAACAGGGACTTCTCTGTAGTGGCACCGAGGTTATGGAATGCCCTCTCGGGGTGGGGGGGGAAAGAGACCCACCTGGCTCCCTCATTGGTAGCTTTTCTCAGTTCACTCAAAACTTATTTCTTTCAATAAGCATCCTGTTTTTGATTGAAATGAGATCTGTCATTGCTCTTATAATGCTTTTATTTCTCTCCTGCCCTTCATCCAAGGATGGTGTACGTAGTTCTTCATCTCTCCCCTCCTTCTTTTATCTTCATAGGAACCCTGTGAGGTGGGTCATGCTGAGAAATAGTCATCGTCCCCCCCCAGTGAGCTTCATGGCTGTGTAGAGATTTGAACTCGGGACTCCCCTTGTTGTAGTCCAATACTCTAACACAGCCTTCCCTAACCCGGTGCCTTCCAGATGTGTTGGGCTGCAACTTCCATCATCCCCAGCCAGCGTGAATGATGGGAATTGCAGTCCCAACACGCCAGGAGGGCACCAGGTTAGGGAAGGCTGCTCTAACCACTTCCCCACACACGCTCTTTTAATGTTGCTGCTTCCCTGTCCGTTCTACTGCATTGTATTGTTAGATGTGTTTTATTTCGTTTTTGTCATTTATTAAGTGGCTTTGATTATCATGGAAAAGCAGGGTAGAAATCCTTCAGAATTGTATTACCTGCACTTTAGCATAGGTAGCGAGGTCACTAGATGGTGAGAGGTCCGGTTTGTGCTCCTTTGGGCTCAATCCTATGCAAGTTTGCTGGCTGGGGCATGCTGGGAGCTGTAAGCCTTTCTTTCTGTCTAAACTTGCATAGGATTGCACCTTTCGTCCCTCCCTTCCCTGCTTTTGTTTTTGCTCCAGCGGACTGAACCTTTTTTTCTAGCTTTGCTTCCTGGTTTTTGCAGTGGAGAGCTGAAAACCTGATCCGCCACCCTGCTAACAGAAGGCAGCCAGGGCAAGGCTTCGAAAATGCCAGCCAGCCAGAGAGAGAGAGAAGTCTGCCCTGACTGCAGAGGTTGAGAACTCCTGGGGACCTGCCCAGTAATAGCCTTTCAGTGAATGGCCGGGGGAAAGTGCTGACGGAGTTTCTTTATAATTAGAAACGCTGGGCTCCTTCCAGGTAACCCACTTGGGGGACGTCAAGAGAGAGAATAATGCCTCTCCGCCTCCGTCAGTTGGCAGGGCTAAGGTAGATGCTTACAGTTGAGGGTCTATTAAGTGAGACTGTGGAAATTGTCATGGCTGTGATTGAGCTCAACCAGGAATAGTTATTTTATTTTATTTATTTACAAAAAAAAAAAAAGGCTCCTAGAATGGCTTTCAAAGATTAGTATTAAGACAGTCTATCAGGCTTACTATCTAAAAGACGGAACACAAAAGGAAAAGGGATTTGGCACGGGGAGGAACAAGCAAAGCTCAGGCAGCAGTTCTCTGTTTCAAAGTTGTAATAGGTGTTCCTTATGGCAGGGAAGGGCAAAACAGAGAACAGGTTGCGGCCCTCTTCTGTGGGACAAGTACCCTTGAGGGAATTGAAGAGTGCTGTCACATCCCTCCCTGTCAGTCTTCTCTTCTCAAGGCTAAACATACCCAGTTCCTTCCATCTTCCCTCATAGGACTTTGTTTCTAGACACCTGATCATCTTGGTCGCCCTTCTCTGAACTTGTTCCAATTTTTCTGAATCCTTCTTAAAAGTGTAGTGTCCAGAACTGGGCACAGTATTGAAGGTGAGGTCTGACCAGCACAGAGTAGAGTGGAACTATCCCTTCCTGTGATATTGAAACTATACTTCTATTGATGCCACCTAATATTGCATTTGCCTTTTTTGCAGCCACATCACACTGCTGACTTATATTCAGCTTCTGATCCAACTACAACTCCCAAGTGTGGAGAAAGTAGACAGGGAGACATTTTTCTCCCTCTCTCATAATACTAGAACCCAATGGGGTTGTCCCATGAAGCTGATTGGTGGGAGATTCAGGACAGATAAAAGGAAGGACTTCTTCACACATTGCAGAGTTAAACTATGGAATTCACTTCCACAAGATGTAGTGATGGGCCACCAATTTGGAGGGCTTTGAAAGGGGATTGGACAAATTCCTGGAGGAGGAGAAGGCTATCCATGGCTACTACTCCTGATTGGCTATATGCATCCTCCAGTATCAGAGGCAGTATGCCTATGTACACCAGTTGCTGGGGAACATGGGCAGGAGGGTGCTGTTGCACTCGTGACCTGCTTGTGGGATCCCGTGGGCAGCAGGTTGGCCACTTGTGTGAACAGAATGCTGGACTAGATGGACCCTTGGTCTGATCCGGCAGGGCTCTTCTGATGTTCTTAACCTTTTCACACGTATTATTTGCCCGCCCAGCTATCCCCCCCCCGTGTGCTCCAGAAGGAGGTCTTCTGGAGTACAGTAATACCTTGGATTGCAAGTAACCTGGTTTGAGAGCGTTTTGCAAGACAAGCAAATTCTTAAATATTTATTAAAAATTTTTTGACTTGATATACAAGCGACGTCTTGCAATACAAGTAATGTAGTACGGCTTAAAGTAAAAATCTCTGTACAATTTTTTTTTGGGGGGGTTCATTTTGATATAAGAGTGTTTTGGATTACAAGCACGTTTACGGAACGAATTATGCTCTCAATCCAAGGCATGACTGTATATGGACACTTGTGCAGGGTTAGGGTGAGGCTCCTGAATTTGGCTGCCCCCCCAATGAACTCTGAGCAAACCCCCAGAATTGATCACAGACCTCCTCAGCAACCTGTTCTCTATCATCCAAGACTGTTGGACACAAAACAAAGGGCTTAAGTTACAGGAAGGCAGCGTTTGGTTGAACATCAGGAAAAACCTCCTGATGGTTGGAACGGTCAGCCAATGGAACCAACTTCCTAGGAAGGTGGTGGGCGGGGCTCTCCCTCCGTCTCTGGAGGTATTAAAGCAAAGACTGGAGAGGTGTCTGTCAGGGATACTTTAAACTGGATTCCTTCACTGAGCTGGGGCCTGGACTCGATGGCCGAAATGGCCCCTTCCAACTTTATGATTCTGTGTACAGGTGATTCAGAGATGCCGGAGTTCTGGGCCAGGCAACCACTTGGAAACCACTATTCAAGACTTTGGCATTACTCCAGAATTGGGGATGGGCTGATCACTCTATTTCCAGCTTGTCTCAATTTCACATTCATAAATCCATTCCACCCGGTTTCTGCATCAACAGTCTTGTGATTTTTTGAAATGAAAATGCAGTAAATAAATAAATGTGCGTTTAAATGCAAACATATTTCCCCCCCCCTACAAAATATGCATTTTTGTATGCATTTTATCCTACAATGCACATTTCGGTATGTTATTTGAGCCAAGAACTCTATTGCAAAATTCGAGGAAGTAAGAAAACTGAAGGATAATGGTCTGATCCACATATTAGCCCAGGAAGTGTGACTCAGGTAGGTTTGCTTAAAAATGCAGACCAGACTGAACAAAATCCTCAAGCATCCCTATCCAAAATACATGTAAGCCACAGTGGCTGTCATGCTTCTACTTGCACATCTTTCTCTGAGCACCTGTCTATCAGACGGTGGCTGGTGCTGCCATCGCCACCATCGGCTTCAATAGCTAAAGGGGTTGAATTCAGCCCCTTGCTCCTCTGAACAGGTGATTGGTGCTCTCGCTGCTGCACAGTCAACTGTATGATGTATTTAAAAGGAGAGCCTTTTCCCACTCAACCCCACCCCTCGAGTCATCCAGTGAGGCTAGGTGACAGAGCAGAGCATTTTTAGTGGTGTTACTGATTCTGAGGAACAACAACTTCAGCAACTTCATTGCTTGCTTTCCACTGCTTGGTTTAAATTACGTTACTCAGGGCTTTTAATTGACTTTTATTTGGTAGCTGCCATTTTCTATAGATCTGCATTTTGTTTTATGTTCTTATTATTGCAGTTGGTTATGCTGCTTTGGGCAATTTCCATTGGTAAGTCTACTTTTAGAAAATGCAGAGCTAGATCGGTTTGATTCATTTTTGGAGCTTTGCCTGTGCAGTTTCTCCTAGTCCAGAGGTGTGTGCTCAACCTTTCTCCTTGTTCCTCTCCTACATCATCATGGCTAAACAGTTCAACCGTTGCCGCATCAGAATTCTATAAACACATTACGATATTGGCAGTTTGTTTATTTTCAATTTCCTAATGATCCCCAATGTGTAATTTGCCTTTTTCCACAGCAGCCATACCCTGGGTCCACGTTTTTATCAAGTTATCAGCATGCCAAGATCCCCTTCCTGGTCAGTTACTGTCAGCTCTGACCCCATCAGCATATTATGTGAAGTTGGAATTTTTTGCCCAAACATGCATCACTTTACATTTGCTTACATTGAGCCCTTTTTGCCATTTTAATGCACGTATTCCCAGTTCCCTTTCAGAACTCTTTGCTGCTCCTTTTTTTGTTTTGATTGCCGTAAATAATTTGAGAGAGAGTGCTGCACTGGAAAAGTTTCCTGTTGCATCCAAACTGAGAAAAGATGGTTTTGTATGTATCCAAGTAGAGATCTTTTCCTGATATTTCACTGTGGATCATTACTAACCAGTTTTACTGTTGGAGAAAGAAAGAGACTTGTCGGTTCCTTAAATTTTAGTCAGTGTCATGCTACAAACCTTCTCCAGAGGGCCTGGAGATATATTATGTATATTTATTATTATGGCAACCCAACTTGGGTTTTAGCCATTTACAGTATCAAATACAGTAATACCTTGGATTGCAAGCATAATTCGTTCCGGAACCGTGCTTGTAATCCAAAACTCTCTTATATCAAAGTGAGTCTCTGGCGGGCATGAGCGGGGCCGATTTCGGCCCGCTCGAGGCGAGCGGTTACATCCCTATGACTTGTATTGCAAGACGTTGCTCGTTTATCAAGTCAAAATTTTTCAAATTTTTTTGCTTGTCTTGCAAAACGCTCCCAGACCAAGTTACTTGCAATCCAAGGTATTACTGTACAACAAAAACAACAGTACAATGCCTTATAAGGATACATTACAACATTCTGATGGATCGCCTTATATACTATCCTCTATATTCACCAAGGCTTTTCTGATATTCGCTGCTTTCACCGCAAAAAAGGCTAGATTCAGTGAGATAGATTTTGCTGTAGCTGTAAAGAGGTAACAAATTTTATCCAGGTTTGTACAATGAATAATTGGATCCAAATACCTGTCTAATTATCTTTTCCTAGTGTTCTCATATAGTTTGCAGTGTAGGACATAATGAGCTGTATCCTCCACTGCTTGGTCTCCGCAAATACATAATCTTTGTTCCCTTGGTATGTTTTTATATCTACCTTCTTTGAAATTGGACGGCATCGTCTGGAAACGCAGACTAGTAAGAGCTTTACGAAGACCTGGGGTGGTTATTTCTGTTAAATATTTTTTTCCTCCTTATGAGTTAGTTTTATAACAGGGAAACTGTTAGAGAATCTGGAGGCTTTAATTTTATCAATATCTATCTTGCAGAAATAATTCTGCAATGTTCGTCTTGCCACCTCGCGTTGTTGATGTATATCCCCACCTAGCATTGCGTCGGGGTCTAAACCGAAGTGTCTCATATTAGATTCACATCGGTATATCCAGTTATTCTACTTACTTTTGCAAATACCATCCCTGAGTAGGAATGTGTGACGCTGGAAAACTCGTTCCGTTCCAGCTGGATGGACTTTTGACAAATTTCTGACCCGACAGCTAAAAGTGGACTGAGTTGGGGTTTTTTTTTCCTGGCTTCTGAAATTGCTTGAAATATCTAAGCAAATTTGGAGCAGAGAACTGTGTAACTTGAGTGCAATTTGCGCAAATCGGGGCTGACTCGTTAGATTCAAGTTGTTGTTGTTGTTGTAGCTTTTAACAGGAGAAGTATGGAAGCCTCCTCCTCTCACTGCATTTGCGCACACTCCACCTTGGCCACCTTGGATTTTCTGACACTTAATTTCAGATTTGTGCAGAATTCAAGCCTCTGCTCCACAATTTGTGCAAATGTGTGCAATTTCCACAAATTTATGCAAATGGCGGCGCAGAGGTCTGAATTTTGTATAAATTTCCCTGGCTTAAAAAAAGAAAAACCAAAGCAAACCATGGCCTGTTTTAAAAAACGAAAGTTTCATAGATTCATAGATCATAGAGTTGGAAGGGGCCTACAAGGCCATCAAGTCCAACCCCCTGCAGAATGCAGGAAACTAGAGGAGGGGGTCTCCCATCCAAGTAATAACCAGGCCTGACCCTGCTTAGCTTTCCACACTCAGACAAGCTGAGCCAGCGTGAGCCACAGGCCTGTGTGCGTGCTGGCCCGACTCATGTTGGATCAAGTCAGCGCCAATGCAGGCTTGAAAGAATGGAATCCACAGGGCCGAGTTGAAAAAATCCGTCAGATTTTCACCCCCATCGGATTCCTCACACGTCCCTATGAGTGAGAGAGACATACATTTAGAAAGTATAGGGCCTTCTCTGTGTTGGCTCCCTGATTTTGGAATGCTCTCCCAAGGGAGATACGTTTGGCGCCAACTTTGTTTTCTTTTTGGTGCCAAATTAAAATGTTTAATATTTTAGAATTTAAAATGTAGTTTATTCTTAAACTGAATTGATAGTTGTGTTTTTGTTTCATTTGCTGGTTGAAGAGTCGTCGTTTTAATTTGTCTTTTAATGTGTAATGTATGTTGGATTTGCTTGTTTGTTTCAATACTGTGCATACCGTCCTGGGATCCCTTGTGGATGAAGTGCAGTTTATAAATTTTGGAAATAAATGCACAAATACAATTAATTAAACCAGAATGGGATTTTCCGGTGCAGGGTTAAGGATGCATAACTGGTCTGTGCTGCTGTCTTCTTGCTTGGCTCCTGGAATCTCTTGCGTGTTGGGTGGCAAAAGGATTTGATCAGTAACCAGCCTCTGGGACTCTTGCATTCCCAGGCAGGGAACAGCAGCTACAAGACTGCTACCAAAGCGACTGAGATGTTTTGCTGGATATGGAAAGAACTGCTGAGCTAATCTTTTTTCTTTCATATGGGCATCTTTTTTCCTTTCCTTTTTTTCCTTGACAGTGGAATTTATACCAGCTAACTCTCAAATACAATCTGCTTCCAGGCTCGCATGAATTATAAATGCTTTGCATTTATGAGTTCTTCTGGTGAGACTACCGACAATTGGGATGCCGTGGATACTGTTATCTGCGTGTGGCATCTGCTGCGGTTTGTAGATTTGACGGTGATTGTATTTTGGTGGAAAGCGCTCTGAAAATGTCAACTTGGTGCGCCATGGCTGAAGGGGGGCGGGCGGGAATTTATTGTTAGGGGTTTATTAGGCAATGGATTTTATTTATTTATTTAATTTCATTTCTATACCGCCCAATAACCAAAGCTTTCTGAGCAGTTGACAGCGATTCACAAAATACAAAACACAGATACGATAAAAAAAAAAGCATAAAATACCAGATACAATAAAAATACAGCATAAAATACAAATACAATAAAAAAAATACAGTATAAAATACAGATGCAATAAAAATACAGCAGAAAATTCCAATATGCAAAATTTAAAATACTGTAGTTGAAACAGCTTAAACAATTTCAGTGAAAAACTAGACCTGTTAGAACAGCAGACAAGATCCATCATATGCCATGAAATGCCTGGCAGAAAAGGGCAGTCTTAACCTGGTGCCAAAAACACCGACAGCGTTGGCGCCAGGATTGAAAATAGAATGGCCAATATCTTAAATCAGCCTCCCTCAAATGGCCATGCTGGATTGAGTTCAGCTACCCTAAACGGTCTGAGACCGGGCTAGATGAAGGACGGTCCAGCTACCCATATGCACCTGTCTGAGGCTTAAGATCTGTGTTGGAGGTTCTACTCTCTGATCCATCAGTGAGAGCTCTTAGGTTGGCAAATACCAGGGACAGGGCCTTCTCTGTGGTGCCCCCCCCACCTGTGGAATACCCTCCCCCAGGATGTGCTCATGGGCCCCCTCTTTGCTGGCTTTTTGAAGAGCCCTAAAAATGTCTTGTTTCCAGTCTGCTTCTGGGGGTGCTTCTGCAGGGAGGGGTCTGTGGTGTAGTGGAGGCAAGGCACGGCGGGTCAAAGCGCCAGGAGCTTTTGATTAGCAGGGATGTTAATGTCTTCTGCCACCCCCCACCCCCCCAGATTTCCCTGTTCCCTCTTGAGTGTAGGTGCAATCCTCACAGTAGCTGGCAGGAAAGGGGGCAATGAATTTCCCCAGCAACCGTGTATTGTTGTGAACTGGGTTGTAATGCAAAGTATTTTGGGGCGGCCTGGTCTTGAATGGGCAACCAAGACCCACTAAGCTCAGCCTTCCCCAACCCGGCGCCTTCCAGGTGAGTTGGACTGCAACTCCCATAATCCCCAGCCAGTGTGGCTGTTGCCTGCAGACTGAACAGAGCAGGCCCACAGGTCACCTGGTCACAGTCCTCCACGCTATGGTGAGAGACAAGACCATCTTCCATCTGGTAACCTGTGTCCTCACTGTGGGAAGCTGTGTGGATCTAGAATTGGCCTCCACAGTCACTTACGGACCCATTGCTAGAGTCTACACAATCTTCTTTAGAATTTTCCTCCTTTTAAAATCTCCTTTTTGTAAATTTTCTTTTCTTTTTTCTTTTTTATCCTGGAAGACAATCTTACTCGGTCACGAGTGATCGCCTGCCTGCCTGCCTGCCTGTATTTCTATTTAAATTATAATAATTATTTCTAAATTTGCATATATACATATAAATTAGCATATGCAAATCAACGTCCTCTTTCTTTGGTGATGTGTTTCCTCTTTTGTGTGTGTTGGGGGGGGGCATTTCATAAGTGGCCAGCCTAGGGAATGGGGAATGGAATGAGATATCCTGGAAATGGGTACGGCTGGTTGGCTGGCTGCAACACTTGACAGGAGCCCTCCACGCTGCAACATTTTGTTGCAGATCCCAGTTGTTCTTCTGATACCAGATGCTGGGGGGGGGAAACTACAAGGAGCGGTAATTGCTTCCGCGTCCTGCTTGCCAGACGCTTCTGGCTGACTACCTGTGGAGGGAGGCCGTTGGACTGGATGGACTTTGGTTCGATCCAGCAGGGCTGCTCTTACGTGTTTGGCATTGGCTTTAAAACTTTCCGTGTGAGATTTCATAGATTTCATAGATCATAGAGTTGGAAGGAGCCTACAAGGCCATCGAGTCCAACCCCCTGCTCAATGCAGGAAACTAGAGGAGGGGTCTCCCATCCAAGTAACAACCAGGCTTGACCCTGCTTAGCTTTCCACACTCAGACAAGCTGAGCCAGCATAAGCCACAGGCCTTGATCTGAGTCTACAACTCAGCTTTAATTGTTTTTGTTTGTTTGTTTGTTTGTTTACTTATAGCTCAATATCAAGGAGTGTGATCTCAATTAATGCATTCATTTCAAGCACCCTTCCTCAGCCTGGCATTGTCCGGATGTTTTGGACTTCAACTCCCATCAGTTCCAGGCAGTGTGGCCAATGATCAGGAATGCTGGGAGTTGTAGTCCAAAACAACTGGAGAGCACCAGGCTGGGGAATGCTGAATTGAGGTATCGATTTTGGTTTTCTTGCCTTCTTGTTGATTACGGGGGGGAAAGTGGTAGGACTTTGACAGAGATTTCATAATGCTGGAAGACATGGTTGTACCTCCTTGTTGAGAATTAGTCTCACTACTTAGGGCTTTTTGAGTCTCCAAAGTCTGTTGCATACATTACTTGAGCACCAATTGCAAAGATGCTCCAGCAGGTTCTTAGGGATGTGAGACGCTGGAAAACCTGTTCCGTTTGAGATTGACGGACTTTCGACACATTTCCAACCCAACAGTCAAAAGCGGGTCAAGTTGGGGGGAGAGGGTTTCAACTTCCAGGAAATTGCTCAAAATAGTTGTACAAATTGGGAGCCAAGAACTGCAGATCTCTAGTGCAATTTGCGCAAATCTGGTCAAATCGGGGCTGACTTGTTAGATCCGAGTCGTTGTTGTTGTAGCATTTAACATGGGAAGTATGGAAGCCTCCTCCTCTCACTGCATATGCACGCACTCCACCTTGGGCCACCTTGAATTTCCTGACAGTTAAGTTTTGCGCAAAATTCAGGCCTCCGCTCCACAGTTCGTGCAAATTTATGCAGTTCGTGTAAATCTGTGCAAGTTGCGCGGCAAAGGCTGGAATTTTGTGCAAATTTCTCCAGCTTTTAAAAAAAAAATATTACACAAATCATGGCCCATTTTAAAAACAGAAGTCCGCATGCTGGCTTGACTTGCGTCAGATCGAGTCAACGCCAGCGCAGGAATGGAATATGTGGGGCCGAGGTGAGAAAATCCATCGGCTTTTCACACACACACACACACCCATTGGATTCCTCACACTTCCCTAGGTTCAGCTATCGGCTGTATTTTTGGTGTCTTGGAGCACAATGTCAGTTGCGAAACCTTAATTTCCAAGGCTGTATTTGACAGACGGAGCTCTGTGAAGCCGTTGAAATCAACAGCATCTTAAAAAAAAAAAAAGTCGTGTTTTGAGTCTTGACCTGGGTGCCGATATTTGAATGTAGTGTAATTACAGCTGCATGGGAAGGAGGCCTCCACATCTGATTGGGCATGAAAGGTTGGCTGCTTAATTGGGCTTCTGTCCTTAATGCTTATGGATGAATGGTAAAAGGACTCTTTTTCCCACCCGGCCCTGGAACGTGTGAACGCCACTGGGGAAAACGGAGAAAATCTTGCATCGCTCGCCAGTCTCTCTGGATTGTTTATGTTTGAATAGATAACTTGGATACAGGCTGCAAGCCTGCAAGGCGATACGGTGGACCAGCTTTGCTTATAGTAAGAATAGCGTTGGAATTTGAGCCAAGTGTGGAAGGGGAAGCCGGCTATTTCTTGCCCCTGGAAGCAGTGAGAGAAGGTTGGTTAGAAGGGACTGGCTAAATTGGCCAAGGAGGGACCGCTGCCTTGGCCAAAGGAAGTGCTTAATGCCTCTTTTGCGGCAGGGGGTTGTCCCCCCTTGTCTTAAAAGAGGCAGTAAAGATTAAAGAAGATTTTTCCCTTGGGGGTGCTCTTTTGCAGTGGTTCTGGTCGCTTCTACCAAGCCGTGTCCAGAATTATTTGCTGGCATGCGTGTGTGTTATTGCTCAGCTCCATGGCCATCAGCCTACGGTGTCCCACAGGGTCCTATCTTGTTCCCCGTGCTGTTTCATTTTCACGTGAAACTGTTGGGAGAGGTCATTTGGAGTTAGATGCCACCAATATGCTGATGCTCCCAACTCTTTTACTCTTTGTCATCTTAACACCAAGGAAGCAGTTGAAACCCATAAACGTTGCTTGGGTTCAGTATGTTTTTATATCCCTGTTCCTTGATGTCTTTCAGCTGTGTTCCTGAGACACCATCGGCAGCGTTCTCCAACCTGGTGCCCTCCATATGTGTTGAGGACTCCAACTCCCAGAATCCCCCTGCCAGCATAGCTGGCTGGGGGATTCTGGGAGTTGGAGTCCAACACATATGGAGGGCACCAGGTTGGAGAACGCTGCCATATACAATTGCTGACACAGTTCATCTTATTCAAGGCTTGGAGAAGATTTCCATGTCACAAACCATGCATTTTACTGACAGTAAACGTTTTAGAACGCAGCCAAAGACAGCTCCCCGGAATGCCTTCACACGGATCCTACTTCTTCCCTCCACCACCCCCTCGGGTCTTTCGAGCTGTCAGTCTTCGTCTTTCCCCCCTCTCTGGTGCGATATCACGCTGGGCGCATGTCTAGGGCAGCCGGGGCCATAAATAAGAGGAGATGTTGAAAGTTGGTGCCAGGATCACCCCACCTGGCCAGCGGAAAGCTGGAATGCCTCACCTGGCAGAAAGAAATTTGTCCCTGGCCCTGAAAGCCAACCCTTCCCATGGGAGTTCCTAATAGCAAATTTCCGAGTGTGAAGAATCTTTTACAATGCCACACGTTGAAAATTGGAGCGATGAGTGCAGGGCTGTGTTAAATTTTTGTACTGTGTCTAGCATTTGGCAATCTGAGGTTCTCTGCTCTAGTTTTTTTTAAATTTAAAAAAGCATGCTTCTAGTCCTTAAGGGAGTGCAGAGAACAACCCTAGGACCTGTAGGATGGCTCATTAAAACCCCTCTGAGGTTGGAGGCAGCGCCGTCCCCCTGAGAGCCAGTGGGGACAGAACCGTACCGGCTGCCTCTCTGAGGTTGCAAAAGCAACCTTTGAGCCTCAGGAAAGGGTCTGTTCCGGTGGTCAGGGAGAGGAGGAGATTGGAGAGGCCAGGAATATGATTTATCCTGAGCCTCCTCCAGCCAGTGTCCCTCCCACTCCAAACAAAGCGCCCTCGCTAGATGGGCTGAAAAGCCCGTCTAGTAAAAAATCAGGAGAGATGGAGGATGGAGAGGTGAAGATCGCCTCTGCCGTTCAGCCCGCAGGGCACAGGAAACTCGGAAGATACTGAGTTCAGGGGCTTCCGAGTGGTGAGGGCGCGATTGTTAAGATTGGGCCCTCAGTGTGGTATAGTAGTTAAGAGTGTTGGACTTCAAATCCAGTGTTGGACTGGGACTCTGGAAATCCGGGTTCTAGTCCCCAATCAGCAATGAAGCTCACTGGGTGACTTTGGGCCAGTCACTGACTCTCAGCCTAACCTACCTCACAGGGTTGTTGTGAGGATAAAATGGAGAGGAGGAGGAGGAGGAGGAGGATTATGTAAGCCACCTTGGGTTCCTTGCAGGAAAAAAGGCGGGGTATAAATATAATAAATATAATAAATTAAATAAATAAATAAATTAGTCTTGAAGGTCACTGGGTGACCCTGGGCCAGTCACCGTCTCTCAACCTTACGTACTTCATCGGGGAGTTGTGGGGTTAAAAGGCAGGTGGGGGAGAATGATGCCCACTGCTCCGAACTCCTTGAAAGTTTGGTGGAATACAAATATAATAAGGCAGCAGAGATAGGCCTGAACATGTGCGGCCAGTGCTTGGTAAACCAAAAGCATAGCTGCTTTGGCACCCCACCCATGACCAGCAAAAGTAGTGTAAGTTATGCAGATATATGCAGTGTTGCTTGGTTTGCATAACTTACACATCTGAGTCTTTGGCTTTAATGGGGTAGAAAGTAGGTTCCTTAGTTCAGATCCCCTCCCCCCTTTTACGTTTATTTTCATACAAGCCAGGACAAGTGAAACGGAAATACATGTAAAATTATAGCACAGAAGTTGGCTACCTGGGGTTGAATGCAGAATTCTGAGATTTCTTTCTTTTTAAATAGATTTATATACCGCTGATCATATTAAAAAAATATCTCTAAGCGATTTACAAGAAAGGTAAATACATTGCTATACATTAAAATAAAATACAATTGAAATACATAGAGTTGCTTGAACATTTATAGAAAACATTAATATAAAACATTAAAACCAATTACAATCAATACAACACCGTAATTATAAACAAACAAACTGGCCTTCTGTTATGGCCTTCAGTAAAACCAAGCAAGTTTCTAGCCCTTATGGAGGTGGAGGCTTGAGACTTTAATACACATGGCCAGTTGCTGGGGAAATTTCCGCAATCACTATTGCAGTGAGGTAAGAGGACTTTTATCCCTCCCCCGGGGTCTAGCAGAGGCAGAGCAAATTATGCAAAATAAATTAGGTTGCTTTGCATAACTGATTTAAGATTGCCATGTTTGTGTAACCTTGATGCACCCGTTTGGATATTTCTTTGTTAGTTTTTTGTTTTACTCGCTGTGGTGGTTTTCAAAATTTCTACTTCCTTCAGGGATGGTTAAAATGGGAGCTCTACAAGAGGAAGAAATTCAGCTGATAGATGAGGTATCACATCATGATCTGCCAGTCATTTATTATAAGGATATAGTAACAGAGAAGGAGAAATGCAAGTGATACATTCTTTTTCAGTCAGTGTGAATGGGTTGGATAACCCAGTTAAACAAAGAAGAATTTTGTCCAAATTGTGCAAGGAAAATGCTAATACAATTTTTATACTAGGAACTAGGAAGTGATAATTCCCCTTTACTCGGCACTGGTTAGGCCTCATCTTGAGTATTGCGTCCAGTTCTGGGCACCACACTTTAAGAAGAACGTAGACAAACTGGAGAGGGTTCAGAGGAGGGCGACAAGGATGATAAAGGGACTGGAAACAAGGCCCTGTGAGGAGAGACTGAAAGACCTGGGCATGTTTAGCCTTCAGAAGAGGAGACTGGGGGGAGATAGGATTGCACTCTTCCAGTACTTGAAGGGTTGTCACACAGAGGAGGGGCAGGATCTCTTCTCGATCATCCCAGTTTGCAGGACACGGAATCATGGGCTCAAGTTACAGGAACCCAGATTCCACCTAAACATCATAAATAAAAATTTCCTGACTGTCAGAGCGATAAGACAATGGAACCAACTACCTAGGGAAGTGGTGGGCTCTCCCACTCTGGAGGCATTCAAGGTGCAGCTGGACGGCCATCTGTCAGGGATGCTTTGACCTGGATTCCTGCATTGGGCAGGGGGTTGGACTCGATGGCCTTAGGCCCCTTCCAACTCTACTTTTCTATGTTTCTATGAACACATGAAAGTCAACCCTGAACACCTTTTGAAATTTAATGAATTGGGAGAAGGGTACTTTGCATCCCATCTTGTGTAAGAATAAAACAACCCCAAACATCTAAAGGCACAATCCTATCAGAAGAAAGTCACAATCCTGTGCTATGCCTTCCAAAGGCACAATCCTATGCATGTTTAGACCGAAGAAAGTCATGGCCAGCTGGGGCATACTGGGGGTTGTTGTAGGACCTTTTCTGTCTAAACATGTATAGACCTAAAGGACTTGCAGTCTATGTTAAATCAAATTTAAATGTTGAATTTGAATTTAGTAGCATGAGATAAGGTTATTTTCTGATTTTGTTGGGAGCAATATTGGATGAAAAATATTCAGTTGCAAACCGCTGTTCACAATAATAAATGGTCAGAATTTTAAAAAGCATATTTGAAATTGCTAATTCAGATGGTGGAAGGACTTATTTTGGCAGGAGACTTTAATGGGGTATTTGATGTGAAACCAAATCTTCCTCAAAAGGAGCGTATGGAATACTACTGCTGCATGCCTGTTCTTTGATAGATGTATGGAATCATCACTATCTGAAGAAAAAAGACTATGCCTTTTATTTTAACAGCTGCTTCTCTTGTTCAAGAAGCCTAGAGATTGGTTAAAACCAACACAGCAGTTTGAATTACATAATAAGTATGTAGTTATGATTATATCAGGTGTTTAAAACTTTCTGAACTTTTAATAGCTTTAGGGTACAATCCAATGCCTGTTTAGACAGAAAAAAGTCCTGCAACTCCCAGCACTCCCCAGCCAGCATAGCAGTGCTGGCTGGGGGATGCTGGGAGTTGTAGTACTTTTTTCTGTCTAAACAAGCATCGGATTGCACCCTTAATAGTTCATTATTAATAGCTAATAATTCAACATGAATCATATTGGTGATGCTGTGATTTTTCTTCTTATGCTCCAATTGTTGCATTTGCTATTTAAAGAATAAATTATTTAATTAAAGCCCCTCCCCCCACACAAGGAGGGCCCTACTGGAACAGACCCAAAGCCTCTCTAGTCCAGCATCCTGTTTCGTGCAATGGCCAACCAGACGTCCAAACGGGAAGGCCGCAAGAAGGACACGAGAGCAGTTGCTCTCTCCCACCAGGGCCAGCCCAAGACATTTTGCTGCCCGAGGCAGAACCGCAAATTCTGACCCCGCTCCTTGAAGTCGAGGTGAACAGAACCCAAAGCTGGCCTTTGTTTTCAGACTTGAGACCGAAAATGCCAGCGGTACAGTGGCCATTTGTGAATCGCCCAAAAGGGGGAGACACAAGAATCTGGCCTAGAACTCTGGAGAGCCACTGGCAATCAGTGTTGGCAATACAGTAATACTTTGGATTGCAAGTAACTTGGTCTGAGAGCGTTTTGCAAGGTTAAATTTTTTGACTTGATAAACGAGCAAGGTCTTGCAAGACAACGTAGGGATGTAACCGGAATCAGCCTCGCTCACGCCCGCCAGAGACTCGCTTTGATATAAGAGTGTTTTGGATTACAAGTATGGTTCTGGAACGAATTATGCTTGCAATCCAAGGTATTACTGTACTGGGCTAGACACTGCAAAGAAGAAGCTATCCATGGTGCGACGACACGGCCCCTTCCACTTTAGGACCAGGCGCATAAACCCTTCTCAGGCGAAGCATCAACACTTAAAAACCTGAGGGGAGGATCAAATGAAACCTTTCCCCTACCAATGAGGGAAAAGATTAATACAGGTCATTAAGGATCTAGCTCAAATTTATGATGCTGTGGGTACAAAGGTGTGTGTGTAGATTTAAAAGTAATGCAGGTTAATAACGCCAAGCTGACACGTAGGATTTGGGTAGCAAACAAAATAAAAGTAAGTTTATTTTAATTCTCAAAATCTTAGTTCTAGGAAATAACTCAAAACCTGCCTACACCAAACACTTGATAATTAACCTAAGTCCCTATACAGTCATGCCTTGGATTGAGAGCATAATTGGTTCCGGAAACTTGCTTGTAATCCAAAACACTCTTATATCAAAACAAAATCCCCCCCCCCAAATTTGTACAGAGATTTTTAATTTAAGCCGTACTACAGGACTTGTATTGCAAGACGACGCTTGTATATCAAGTAAATAAATAAATAAATAAATATTAAAAAATTTGCTTGTCTTGCAAAATGCTCTCAAACCAAGTTACTTGTAATCCAAGGTATTACTGTAATTCTAAATACTTTCACTCCTCATACAAGCACTGATTTCTCTTAAAACTCCTGACAAGACACGAATAATCCAACTAACCTAACTCCCAAACTCTCTAACACTCCCAACACACTGTAACCACTTAAACTCTACTTCTTAACTCACATCACTCAAACACTCCTTATATACTCCTCCCCCCCCCTTGCCAAGACATCACAGACCACACCCACTCGGTTCAACATTCTAGACACACTAAACATACTAAAGCAGACATACCCCAGGGAACTGAATTGTGGGGTCACGCCACACATGGCGCTGAGCCTATTCTGGGGACAGGGTTCAGCACCATGGATAGCTTCTTAAAAGTTCAATTTGAAATCTGGAGCAGACACACAGCCCCATTGACATTAGGGCCACCAGGCAGCTTCCTATTTGCATAAAGTTTGCATGTGCTCGTTTTATACGTATAGATGCAAATTTAGAAATAATCCGTATAATAGAAATAGAAACACAGTCCATCTCACCACAGTGTGGAAGACTGTGACCAGGTGACCTGCGTGCTTTGCTCGGTCTGCTGTCCAGGTGCTGTCGATGGGCAAACCGTTCTTATGATGCTTTATTTTTAAACTGGAATTGGACAGGTCCTTCAAAGAGAGGACACCTCCAATAAAGGGACAGTCCTCTGGCCGCCCTTCAAACAGAGGACACATAGCTACCCTACCAACAAATGCCTCCCCCTGGGAATGAAAATGCAATGGCTGCAAGTGGGAGCGGCTGAACAACCCAGGGACAGAGTTTAGCCCTGGGTTGCTGAGCACAATGTGGAAACCAGGAACTCTTGTTTGCTGGGGGAAAGACAACAAGCCAGAGTTGGAAGCCAGAGTTGAATGACCTGGGGTGGTTGTTCCACGCAAACCTGGCCATTAGCGTTCGTTCTCTCTCTCTCTCTCTCTCTCTCTCTCTCTCTCAATAAATAAATAAATAAATAAATAAATACTAACAATTTGCCCCCCCTTTTATGACACCCCCCAAATCATGGCTGTACTGGTCTAGGAATACTGGGAGTTGCAGTCCCAAGTGCCTGGAGTCAGTGGGTGGCTGGATGGGAAGGAACATGCTGAAACTGAACCCCGACAAGACCGAGGTACTTCTGGTGGGGGACAAGGGAAGGTTAGGGGATGTTGACCTGGTGCTGAATGGGGTACATCTACCCCTGAAGGACCAGGTCCGCAGCTTGGGAGTCATTCTAGACTCCCAGCTGTCCATGGAGGCTCAAGTGGCAGCTGTGAGCTGGGCGGCGCTGTATCAACTCCATCTGATATGGCAGCTGCGCCCCTACCTTCCTAATCACCTGCTCCCATCAGTGGTTCATGCCTTGGTCTCCTCTTGCCTAGACTACTGTAATGCGCTCTACGTGGGGTTACTCTTGAAGACGGTTCGGAAGCTACAGCTGTTACAAAACACAGCGGCTCGCCTGGTTAAAGGCAGCCGCCAGCAAGATCACATCACACCTGTACTCAAGGAGCTGCACTGGCTACCAGTTGCTTGCCGGGCCGAATTCAAGGTGTTGGTTTTGACCTTTAAAACCCTATACGACTCCGGTCCAGCTTATCTCAAGGAGCGCCTCCAGCAACATCAAGTAGGCTGCTCAACAAGGTCTGCCACAGACGGCCTTCTCCTTGTCCCATCAGCCAGAGCAGCCAGGCTGGTGGGGACTAGGAAGAGGGCCTTTTCTGTGGCAGCCCCCAAGTTATGGAACTCCCTCCCCAGTGACCTTCGCCATGCCCCCTCCCTGATGAACTTCTGCCGGGCTTTAAAAACATGGCTTTTCTGGCGGGAATATGGGGTGGGTTAGGATTTTTTTTTTTTTTAAAAAAACCTCTTATATTGTTTGAATGGTGTTTTAATGGTGTTTTATCCTGATTGTACATCACCCAGGGTGGCCAGCCAGATGGACGATTCAAAAATTTAATAAATAAATAAACACATCTGGAGGGCACCAGTTTGGGAAGGCTGATATTGAAGTAGTTTTCCATCACATCCACATTTTAAAACCCCACTGGCTGGTCGTCGGGCACTGGAGTCGCAGAACACACCCTGCCCTGCCCCGCCGGATTCTGTGGCTCTTTGTTGGTTGGTTGTGGCTGACTGTGCCAAAACCTAGTGTTCTTTTCCCCCCTCCTCCTCCTCTCGATTCTAGCTCGTAGCAGCTGTCGCTGAAGATGTCCAACAATGGGCTAGAAGCAGAAGACAAGCCACCGGCTCCCCCGATGAGGAACACCAGCACCATGATCAGCACCGGCAGCAAAGACGTGGGCACCTTGAACCATGGCTCGAAACCTTTGCCCCCCAATCCGGAAGAGAAGAAAAAGAGGGACCGCTTCTATCGTTCCATCTTGCCAGGAGACAAAAGTACAGTGGGCGGGGTGGGGTTGTCTTTGTTTTATTCTTTCCTTTTTAACTACTTTCCCTGGTTTCTCCCAGTTTTGGTTCAACTGGGCTAGAATGTTAAAGCCGAAGCTTAGACCTCTGTCTATACCAGTGTTCTCCAACCTTGGGTCCCCAGATGTTTTTGGCCTACAACTCCCAGCATGCCCCAGCCAGCTGCGCTGGCTGGGGCATGCTGGGAGTTGTAGGCCAAAAACATCTGGGGACCCAAGGTTGGAGAACACTGGTCTAAATTCTATCTAGCTAAAGTTATTTCTGGGCCACCTTTAAAGGTGGCAACCCATTTTAAAATACACAGCAGATCAGGTGGTCACCTCCCCAGACCTGGACTGTACCACTTTCGACTGCATTTGGGGATTTTCACGACTTCCCACCCCAAAAGAGAAGGGCCCATAACTCGATGGTAGAGTGTCTCCTTCTCCTTCGCATGTCAAAGTTCCCAGGTTCAATCCCTGGCATCTCCACTTAAATAGACCGCTGTGGGTTGGAGTCCTGAGAAAGACCCTTCTGAACCTGAGACCCCCCTGGGAGCGACAGTCAGGCAGATTAAACCACACTGGGTCAGATATATGGCCACTGGCCGTGCTGGCTGGGGATGATGGGAGTTGTAGTCCAGCTCATCTGGAGGGCGTCAGGTTAGGTGTGGCTACCTTCGAATATATATATATTTAATATTACCACCATCTCTCCTGGAAAAAAAATATTTTGTCTGATACCGGTATGCTTCCTTTCCTGATGTACCTCAGCTTCTAAAATCCCCTTTGTCAATCCACGCACAGGGAAATGGGAGTAGCTGAGGAAAATCATGGGGTGGGAGGTGGGTCTGCTGAAGCGCCTGCTATGTGTTGGCTTGTGTGTGGCACCTTCCAGTTCAGAGATGGGGACTCTGTACGGCTCCAGGTGTTGTTGGCCTACAACTCCCCTCACCCCTCACCATTGGCTATGCTGGCTAGGAATGATGGGAGTTGTAGTCCAACAACATCTGGAAAGCCACGCATCCCTCCTCCCCGTGCTAGTTTATGGCTTGTCAGTTTCTCATGTCCCAATTTTGAACTCCAGACTCCATACTGGAGTGAATAAGCAGGGCCAACGTCATGGGTAGGCATGGTCGGGCAGTTGCCGAGGGCCCACACCCCAGTAGGGGCCCACTGCCAAGAGCCCCCTGGAGTTTATCCTCCTCTTCCCCGTTGTTCATCTGCCTCTTGCTGTGGTCCGGACAATGGTGGTGGAGGAGGAGGAGGAGGAGGAGGAGGAAGAGCGGATGCCGCTGCCTCCTTGCTCACCGGCTCTCTCTGCCTGTCAAGCAAGCAAGTGGGAGCAAGGGTTGAGGAAGAGGAGGAGAAGCAAGAGCAGCTGGTGATAATGGTGCTGAGAAGGTAGGCTCACGGAGGGAAGGGAGGGGCCCTCAAAAACCTGGAGCCAGCACTGCACGTAAGCATCCGGCTCTCAAAAGGCTGATGTGCCACAATTCATCCTCCTCAACTGGCCTTAACCCCCAGGAGCGTTCCTTGCCGTGAGCACGGCACCTCCCAGGAGGAACATCGGAAGCTGCCTCCCGTCAGGTCAGACCGTTTGTCCATGGAACCCAGCCTAGTCTACTCCGACAGGCAGCCGCCCACCAGGGCCTCGGGTGGAGACAGGCCTTACCCCTCGTCACCTGCTACCCCATCCTCTTAACTGGAGGTGCCGTGGTTGAACCTTGGACTTTCTACATATGTAGAGCATGTGCTCGACCACTGACTTCTAGCCCCTTCCCAAGGAGGAAGCCGTCACAGCCCCCTCAGTTTGGGAGGGGGGCTATGAGGGCTCCGCTCCCTAACCAAGACCACCGACTCCTTTGAGATTCAAAGCTCTCTCAGACTGCAACACCCAGCTTCCCCTGCACCACTTGGCACAGAGCCATCCTTCGTGGAGGAAGTCACTGCCGAGAAAGCTTTGTGGAAACCCCCTCCATAGCAAGATTCCTATTGCAAACGTGTTGTTTCTGTTGTGTTTTAGCTCCTGGAAACTCGGTGTGTCCGTCTCCGTTGTGGCCTTCCCCAACCTGGTAACGTTCAGATGTGTTGGTCAACATCAGTCCTGTGGCTCACGCTGGCTCAGCTTGTCTGAGTGTGGAAAGCTAAGCAGGGTCAGGCCTGGTGATGACTTGGATGGGAGACCCCTCCTCTAGTTTCCTGCACTGAGCAGGGGGTTGGACTCGATGGCCTTGTAGGCCCCTTCCAACTCTATGATCTATAAATCTATAAGGCCTGTGGCTTACGCTGGCTCAGCTTGTCTGAGTGTGGAAAGCTAAGCAGGGTCAGGCCTGGTTATGACTTGGATGGGAGACCCCTCCTCTAGTTTCCTGCATTGAGCAGGGGGTTGGACTCGATAGCCTTGTAGGCTCCTTCCAACTCTATGATCTATAAATCTATAAGGCCTGTGGCTTATGCTGGCTCAGCTTGTCTGAGCGTGGAAAGCTAAGCAGGGTCAGGCCTGGTTATGACTTGGATGGGAGACCCCTCCTCTAGTTTCCTGCACTGAGCAGGGGGTTGGACTCGATGGCCTTGTAGGCCCCTTCCAACTCTATGATCTATAAATCTATAAGGCCTGTGGCTTACGCTGGCTCAGCTTGTCTGAGCGTGGAAAGCTAAGCAGGGTCAGGCCTGGTTATGACTTGGATGGGAGACCCCTCCTCTAGTTTCCTGCATTGAGCAGCGGGTTGGACTCGATGGCCTTGTAGGCCCCTTCCAACTCTATGATCTATAAATCTATAAGGCCTGTGGCTTACGCTGGCTCAGCTTGTCTGAGCGTGGAAAGCTAAGCAGGGTCAGGCCTGGTTATGACTTGGATGGGAGACCCCTCCTCTAGTTTCCTGCATTGAGCAGGGGGTTGGACTCGATGGCCTTGTAGGCCCCTTCCAACTCTATGATCTATAAATCTATAAGGGCTGTGGCTCACGCTGGCTCAGCTTGTCTGAGTGTGGAAAGCTAAGCAGGGTCAGGCCTGGTTATTACTTGGATAGGAGAGCCCTCCTCTAGTTTCCAGCATTGAGCAGGGGGTTGGACTCGAGGGCCTTGTAGGCTCCTTCCAACTCCATGATCTATGAAACCCACATCATCCCCAGCTAGGGTGCTGTTGGCTATGGTGACTGGAGATGATGGGAGTTGTTATCCAATGTGTCTGGAGGGCACCAGGTTGGGGAAGCCTGCTCTACTGGTCCAGAGGGCAGATAATAAACTGATCCTGAGCCAAAACTGTAGCATGCCTCCCTGCCTCCTCTAGCCTGGGATCCCAACCCCAAATTCACCCGTTCCTTGGTGGTAGTTTTCCTGCCCCCAAAGGATGTGACGGGTTGGGATTCAAGGGTCCTCTTCATTGTCGCCAAGTTTCTTTATATCAGGGGTGCAGAAACTCAGCTTGAGGGCCAACTTTGATTTCGGAGAAGTTCTCGGGGGGGGGAAGCTCATTCCAGTGGTGGGTGGGGCCAAATGGCAAGAGGGGCGTGGCTAACCCCCCCCCCCCCAGTCTATTTTAGCTGAAAGCTCTTCCTGCCAGTAATGAAGCCTTGGGAGGGGCATTTAAACCTTTTAGAAGGGAGGAAAAACTGTACAAAATCCAGGATCCTACCAAACGATTGGGGTCCAGGGGAAGGGGCATGGCCGCCTGGGGAACCATGGAAGACCGAATTTGGCCTGAGGTTCTGCACTGCTGCTTTATATGCTGCTTTCTCCATAATTACGCTCAAGGCAGCTCATAAGAACAATAAACATAGGAATCCATATATAGCAACCTTGAATTTAACAACAGCCCACGATTCAACGACATACTCAGCCCATACTCTGGATTGCAGTTACATGCAAACCAGAGCTATAGGTACGTTGTGGTTTAAACAAGCCACCGTTAACCTACAATTAGTAGTTAGGTTTTCTGTGGGTTGTTTAACCCACGATTAACCTATACTATCCCAAGTTCAGATGGCATATAGCATCAGGCCGATCGGAGGTTGAATATTCAAATAGATGGCGAAACACGTCTGGCATGTGCCACAGCAATTTGTGGGTTAATTAACCCACGATTTGCCATCATTATGTGCAATCAGCCCCTGTGGGTTGAGTATGGGTTGTTGTTGAATCGTGGGTTGTTGTTACATGAGAACTCTGCACTATGGTGTAACTTACCGGTTATAAACCCATGAACAATCCAGGATGCGAACCCATGGTTTGTTGTTGGGTTGTGAAATCTGGGTTGTTTGTGGTTAACAACCCATAGCTAAACCATAGTGCAGGGTTCACATGTAATGACAACCCAGAATTCAACAACAATCCAGGATTCAACAGTAACCCATTCTCGACCTGTACTCTGTGTTGTCGTTACATGCGAACAGCAGGGTGTTGGGGCAGAGGGCCTCCCAGAGATTCGGGGCTCCAGCCCTAGTGGGCCACCCCCTAACACCACCTCTGGTTGCAGCCAAAGGGGGGCAAAAATAAAATAAGTCACCGAAAGGGCCCAGTTCGGACTGAGCTTGCTCATTTGGCTTGCAAAGCTGGTGTAATGAAGTATCCTGGAAGAGATTGTGGCTGGCTGGAACCCTGAAAAGGAGCACTGCACACTATAACATTTTGTCGCACGCCCCACTTGTTCTTAGGAGCCAGGGCAAATTAGATTTGCTGCCCAATCCCTGAGGAGTAATTTTGTTTCCTGATGTGGCTTGTGACATACACACAAAGAATTTCAGGAACTCAGCCTGGTGAGGTGGATGGGATTGAAGAAGGGAGGAATGATTGTGTGTGTGTGTGTGTGTGTGTGTGTGGTTGCTGTATGGGGCAGGGGTGTGGGATCACACACAGCATTTAGAGAGCCAGCGTGGCATAATGGCTAGAGTGTTCGAGTAGAACTGGGAAGGCCCGAGTTCAAATCCTGTCTCAGCTACAGTATTTGCTGGATGACCTTGCGGGAAGCCACTCTCAGCCTAACCTACCGCACAGGCTTATTGTGAGGCTAAAAATCTCTGCAGGATCGGTGCGGAGAGAACCATGTAGGTTGCCCTGTGCTCTTTGAAGGAGGGAGGCTGAGATTTTTAAAAAATGTAATAAAGTAATATGGGATGCCAGTGGTCTCTGTATGTGGAGGTTCTGTTTTAAGCTATTATCGACGACATACCAAAAACCCTAGGATGAGATAGGAGAGGCCCATCTTCCCTTGAAAGAATCCTGGCTATTAAAGTGTTTAAAGTTCAGGCCTGTGTTTTGTGCCACTTGAAAGGCTCTGGCGAAGATGCCCATGCATGCTATCAGAGGAGATTAAATAGTAAAGCATGGTCCAGCAGGCCTTTAAATTGCTCATTCCTGTAAGCCTGCGCCTCATGCTGCAGTGTACGGTGTTTTAGCAGCAAAAGGCGATTATAATGGTTAATATTTTAATGCGTTCAGGCTCAGACCTCCAAAGCCGTTGGATTTGGTCGAAGAAAACCATCTGCTCTTCTTCTGCTATTATAATTCTTCCTGCATAAGAACTTAAGTGCCGGTTTATTTAACAGGGTTTGAAGGTAATTAATTTAGTCCTTAATACCCACAGTTGTGTGTTTTTAAACTGCTTACTGGACACAGAAAAAGAGCTCAGGGCTTACGGGCTTTCAAAAGTATCAGGGATTCGCACTGGGCTTCTTCAGAGAAACTAACCAAGAGCCCCTAATTATCTGGGGCCTGTTTTTCTTGCTGAAATGTTTTTACTCCACTGGAAAATATTTCATAATTACGAAGTGCTATTAGGAGGTATCAGCTCTGAAGGAGTGTTATGGTCAGCCATTCTCACACACACACACACACACACCCGCGCCAAAAAGCAAAACAAAACAGGCTCTGAGCACCAACTTCCCCAACCTGCTACACTCCAGATATCTTGTACTGCAACTCCCAGCATGGCTGCTGAGGCATACTGGGAGTTGTAGTCCAATACATTTGGGGGCCACCAGGTTGTGGAAGACTGGCTTAACACCTACATGTTGGGCAGGCATTCTAGAATGGCAACTTTCCCACCACCATTGCATTTCCATAAGGGGAAGGGCTACACCTGTTGAATTTCCACCTGCCCACAGAACCCGTCTGGAGTGGGTGGGGATCTGCAGTCATTGCCCCACGCCCTTGCGTTAGGAGCCCACAATTGCCGGTAGCTCACTAAAAGAAGGTAATAATGGCCATGGTTAAAAATAAAAAGCAATTTAGCCATTAAAAATGTTGATTCCCTGCAAGCATAAAACTAACATGTCAAGGAGAAAGCCAGGTTAAAATACCCTAATCCCTGACTTGCTAGTTTTCAGTTTGCAGGGACAGCCGCCTCCCCGTCTAACCTCTCATTCCAGTGAGCACCAGACCTAGATGCTAGATGGATAGCATATTAGAAACTAAGGATGCAATCCTATGCATGTTAGACAGAAAAAGGTCCAACTCCCAGCATTCCCCAGCCAGCCATGCTTGGCTGACTGGGGCATGCTGGGAGTTGTAGGACTTTTTTTCTGTCTAAACATGTATAGGATTGCACCCTAAATGGTTAAAAAACCAACAGCTCCTTTATTGAGGATGCATAACAGGCCTATCATTTTCCGAGGATGTTTGCCTTGGAACCTTGGAAGCATTTATAGTACTAGTCATGCCTTGGATTGAGAGCATAATTCGTTCCGGAAACGTGCTGCTTGTATCCAAAACACTCTTATATCAAAACGAAATCCCCCCCAAAAAAATTTGTACAGAGATTTTAAATTTAAGCCATACTACAGTACTTGTATTGCAAGACGTCGCTTGTATATCGAGTCAAATAAATAAAAAAATAAATATTTAAAAATTTGCGTGTCTTGCAAAACGCTCTCAAACCAAGTTACTTGCAATTCCAAGGTATTACGGTAGTAAAGTTATCCCTGGAAGGAAATAAGGAAGTCTTTCTTTCTTTCTTTTTAACTTCTGATCTATGCAGGCAGCAATAATCACTCTACAGTTTTTTCTAGGACCAAACCATTCAGATTGCTGGGGAATGGGAGAAAAGAATGACATGTTGCAATGCTTTCCTCACCAAAAATAGATAATACCTTCATGTAGAAAGCAAGGATGTCAGGGAGAAGAGTAGTCTAAAACAAACCAGGGGGTTCTTCACTCTCCAATGGGGCACTTTCAAATATGCAACGCTCACCCATCCCCATCTGAATGGTATAGTCCAAGAAAAGCTGTGTCATGTGATTCTGCTGCATGTATAGATCAGCCTCCCCTAAGCGGAGATATGCTGGGCTACAAATCCCATTGTCTCCAGCCAGTATGACTCAAGGGCTATGCTGGTTGGGAGTTGATGGGATTTGTAGTCTAGCACATCTGGAAGGTGCTAGGTTTCAGGGAGGGAGGTGAAGATCACCTCTGATTAGTTGATGACAACAGCCTTAAGGATCTGTCTCCCCAGGAACTGGTGTGTCGGTGGTTCTCCCTTTTCTTTTTCTGCAGCCCACTTGCCTTAGGAAAAGAAAGTGAACGTGGAATATTCCTCCAGCTCTATTTTGTATTCAAGGGACTACCTCCCTGTAACTTACTTATATCAGCTGTTCCTCTGGAATGCTGATGATCTGATCGGCTGCTCAGCACGCATATCTACTCTTTGAATTATATTCAGCAGCGATTTGCATTTTCTTAATCCAATCACAGAGCTTGGGTTTTCTGGAATGGTTACAGCTGACCCCCGCCCCCTCATGCTATTGTGACTCCTTTCCCAGCTAGCATACAGTCCAGAATGAGATTCTATCCTCATTAGCCAGGTCTGGGCCAAAGGATTTTTGTGCCTTAGGCAGAAAATCTAAATGGCACAACTCCCAATAAAAAATAATTAAAGTGACAGCCTGAGACCCTTTTATGGTGCCCAAAATCTGTTGCCAGGGTAAACCTTGTCACTTGGTCTCAGTGGAATGGCCCTGCTCTTAATTTTCTTATACTCCACATACAAATCCATTACTTTCATATTACTAGCAATTAATTCAGGCTATACCATTAATTTGTGCTCCAGCGTCTAATTTTACAGTTGCCCTGACTCCATTGGTTGGGAAATAGACCAGTGATATATTCCAGTATGCAGTCCAGTGATATATTTTCATTTTGCATCATTCCGGTGATACTTCCCACCCCCATCACCACTTTATTGACTGCACTGTGTTGCACATTTGCTTATTTATTTGAGAAATGTATATGACGACATTCAGGGTAAAGCCTTCCCCAGTGGCTACAAAGATAATTAACACAATATATAAAGCAAGTGTTAAAATACATACAGAACAATCCAGTTACAAAACTAAGAACAGCGGCAGTTCAGAAGCCCAACACAATGCTTTTAGCACATCGCAGATTGAAAGACAAAACGTTTTAAAGGGTCGTTTAAAAGCTCACAACGATGGGACCACCTGTACAGTAACACCTTGGATTGCAAGCATAATTCGTTCTGGAACCGTGCTTGTAATCCAAAACACTTATATCAAAGTGAGTCTCTGGCGGGCATGAGTGGGGCCGATTTCGGCCCACTCGAGGCGAGCAGTTACATCCCAACTCAAGGATGGAAAGCGGAATATCGGTGGTCAATATAAGAGGTTTAAAGATGTTCATAAGGCTAATCTAAAAAAATGCAATATAAACATCGAAAACTGGGAAGCTCTGGCCCATGAACGATCTAAATGGAGGTTGGCCTTTCACAAAGGTTCATTGGACTTTGAAGAAGCCCGAGTGCAAGGTGAAAGGGAGAAACGTGCTAAGCGAAAAGCACGTCAAATGAATCCCTCACAGGACCATCTTCCATCTGGTAACCTGTGTCCTCACTGTGGGAAGCTGTGTGGATCTAGAATTGGCCTCCACAGTCACTTACGGACCCATCGCTAGAGTCTACACAATCTTCTTTAGAATTTCCTCCTTTTATCCCGGAAGACAATCTTACTCGGTCACGAGTGATCGCCTGATGATGATAACACTACTTGTCTTGCAAGACCTTGCTCGTTTATCAAGTCAAAAAATTTTCACATTCTTTTGCTTGTCTTGCAAAACGCTCTCAGGCCAAGTTACTTGCAATCCAAGGTATTACTGTACTTCATTTGGGAGAGAGTTCCAGAAGTATGGGGCCACCACCGAAAAGACCCTCTCTCCAGTGTCCACTGGTCTGATGGACCTTCTCAGCAGCCAAGAGCAGGTCTGGCTGGGTACCTGCCTAGGGCCCACACCCCTTGGAAGGGGCCCACTCACAAGAGACCCCTGGAGTTGCTCCTCCTCTTCACCATTGCAGCCTGCTTGTTCTCCTGCCACTCGCTCTGGCCCAGACAGTGGTGGTGGTGCCGCCGAGAAGGAGGAGCAGTAGATATCATCTGCCTCCTTGCCCACTGGCTCTCTGCCTGTCAAGCAAGCACATGGCAGCAACGATGAGAGAGGATGAGGTACAATGGTTGCTGGTGACCTCAGATGGCTGGGGATAATGGGAGTTGTAGTCCGACACGTGGAGGATGCTGGGGTGGGGGGAGGCTGCTGTAGAGTGACAATCGAGGGGGGGGGACACACAGGGAGGGGAATGCTGTGCTTGAAGGGAGCACCTGGCTTCACCTGTTCGGAGAAGGATATGCAGCAACATGGATAGAAATCACATGTAACTTATTAAACCAGCTTCATTTAAGGAAGACATAATTGTATGCACCAGGGTTCCACCCATTCCATTATACAGCCACTCCCCGCTTCACGCCAAAATCCCAGGTGAGGGACACAGTGTGATCACCACCAAACGTGATCTTAAAGCTGTTGCAGGACATGTATATGAGAAGGTCAACCCAGGGGTGGGCAAACTTCTAAAGGAGAACTCCGAAGGGAGGGAGGAAGGGCTGTAGCTAGGTGGTAGACAGGGCTGGCGTCCAGGCTAGGCATGGTTGGGCACATGCCCAGGGCCCGCTCCGTAGCAGGGGCCCAACGACGACGAGTCGCTCCTCCTCTTCACCGTTGCAACCTGCTTGTTCTCCAACCTCTTGCTCTGGCCCAGACAGTGGTGCTGAGGAGGAGGAGGAGGAGGAGGAGCAGGTGATGCCACGGCCTCCTTGCTCACTGGATCTCTGCCTGTCAAGCAGGCGAGTGGGAGCAAGGATGAGAAAGAAGTTGAGGAGCAACTGCAGTTGGTGACCATGGGAGGGCCCCCCGTCGAGGGTGTCTTGCCCGAGGGCCCTCCAAAACCCGGGGACAGCGCTGGTGGTAGAGCCTCTGTTTTGCATGCAGAAGGTCCCGGGTTCGATCCCCAGCACCTCCACGTGGGACAGGGAAAAAAATCTCCTGAAATCCCGGAGAGCTGCTAGCCAATGTCGACGATACTGGGCTAGATGGACCAGTGGTCTGACTCAGAATAAGGCAGCTTCCGATGACTATGGCCTTGGCAAATCTGCTTTGTTTTTTTTTTTAAAAATCAGCACCTGAAGGTCCACCAACTAGAGCCAGATGCAAAATGGTGGCTTGATGGGGGTTTTGTACACTTCAAATGAAGGACCGACGGGTCGCCTCCGATCACATGCTCCGCCCAAGAATTCATGTCCGGGATCAGAATCGAGCTCACGAGTCCTTTCGCATCAGGGCCTGGCCCTGCGATGTTTTGCTCCACACACACCTAAGTCAAGGTGCATAATGCCCATGTCTGGCTGTTACTTTGGCCCATGAGGCAGAGAATCTCACAAGCGCCTCTCTCCAGCCCTGGCAATAAGAATACAATAGCAAAATAACTGACTGAAGGCGCAATCCTACACACATTTAGATAGGAAAAAGGCCTACAACCAGAGGCGGTGTTAGGGGGCGGCCCACTAGGGCTCGAGCCCTGAATCTTTCATTTGGAGGCCCCGAATCTCTGGGAGGCCATCTGCCCCACCACCCTGCTCTCCGTGGGCACTTACTGAAACAAGTGCCCTGACGAGCTCTGTTGCATCTGATCCACCTGGATTAGCTGGCTTTTGCCCACATGTGCTTCACCTCCTGCTCCCCCCCTCCTTAATCTTCCTGCCTGGGGTTTGTTTTTTTCTGAATTCAAATGCCCTCCTCTCCCTCCAACGTCCCTTTTCAATAGGGGTGTCCATACGGCTCTCCATTATTTTGTATACCCCTAATAGAAGGAAAATGTCTTAGGCCCCCGCGCTGTAATAGTACATTTGTCTATAATCTAATACCTTGCATAAAAACGTACAGAAAAAAAAAAGAGCATGTGGATCAATTAAACAACAATAGCTTATTACGGTAGCGACAAATTTGGAGCACAGATGGAACACATATTAAAAAAACTTTAACTGGTCAACGACCCCTTACGTCCTCGCCCCCCTGGCCCCCCACATTTGGAGCCTGGCTTTCTTAGAGTATGTCAATAGGGTAGCATTGGCTTTTTTTGTGCGGGCCTTGCCTGTTCTGTACCAGCACGCCTCCAACTCCGCATGCTGGGAGTTGCAGGCCTCGTTGTCTTGTCTAAACGTGCATAGGATTGCACCCTAACAAGATGGTGCCCTTTCATGGGACCCTCTGCTGCCCGAAGGGGCTACCTCACTCTACCTAATGGTAGGGACGGACCTGTTTCATGCACACATGCAAGATTCATGCCTGCTTTCCCCCAAGCTTTCATCATTAGAACAGTCTAATTTGTGTCTGTGTCGTAGGAGAAGAATACACCTACTGGGTTGTATCCAATGTTAGCCTAACTTAAAGCCCATTCCTTTCAATGGCTCTGCTCCAGGGGTAGGCAACTTTTTTGGACCGTGGACACATTTGGCAATTTGAGGAACTGTCCTGGGCACTACCACAAAATGGCTGCTACGAGAAGCGTAGCACAGGGCAAGTACCGTGCCCCAAAGTCTCGAGTACAAGGCAGAGGTTAGGGGCTGAGCCCCAACAAACTGAACCCACAGTTTTCCACAAGAACAGAAACTTATTTCACAGCGAATCCAGCTGCCGGTAGAAATGTGTTAATTAAAAATAAGAGGGAAGGATTGGACACCTAGTAAGTTGGGGGTGCATTGGTCCCTAGTTGCCTACCCCTAATTCTACTTCAAGTAGGATTAACATTGGATACAACCCTTGAGTTCAGCCTTGCCCCAGCTTAGTACCCTCCAGATGCGATGAACTACAACTCCCACAATCCTCAGCCAAGGATTCAACAGACATCCCTTTTACAAATAGGGGTGTCCTTAGGAGACAGCCCCCCCTCTTTTTGCTTCTCTTTCTCTCTGTGTTTTTGTCTATGACTTGTCATGACTGTTTGTTATATCATGATTTAGTGACATATAAATGTCTATTCATAAAAATAATTTAAAGAAAAAGAATGGCAAGTAGCCTCAGTATATCAAAGGAGACTCTGCTATTCTGGAGACTTATTTTGAAGATTGTATTAGGGCACAATGCAGCTGGGAGTCAAACTCTTCCCAGTCTACTAAACATCTCCCTGAGATCTACCAGCAGATCCCAGTTTATCTTCTGCCCACCTCTGGGAGAGCCAATGGGGAAGCCGGGTGGGGCTGTCAGAGAAAGCTCAGGGGGTCAGACTGTATTTCTTGTCTCCTGTTTGAATTTCAGAAGTCCAACAAATAGACCAGTGTTCTCCAACCTTGGGTCCCCAGATGTTTTTGGCCTACAACTCCCAGCATGCCCCAGCCAGCTGGCTGGGGCATGCTGGGAGTTGTAGGCCAAAAACATCTGGGGACCCAAGGTTGGAGAACACTGAAATAGACAGAATGGGGGCTAAGCTAGGAGGCCCAGGTGAACTGGATAATTTCATCACTTCCCCACCGGAACTATATAAGCTCAGTAGCGAGGGAGACAGCAATCTCTCTGTGTAAGGCTTTGCCAAGGCTGAGTAGCCAGTAGGCCGACTAAAATTCCTGTAGAAGTGGCGAAGGAAGGAAATTCCCTATATGAAGGCCTGTTGTCTTGCTGTGTCTGCTATCAAGACCTGTAGGTGCTGTTGGGTGTCTCATTAAAACTGGGAGCTCCAAGCTCGGATTGATTAACTGACTACAGCAGTGGTTGATTTATTAGGAGAGGCTGACTTAGTGGTTGGGGGACAGAGTTAAGGAAATATATTGGGGGTTAGGATCTTTTGTTTGCTTTGGAAGCATGTTTGCTTCAGGGATGGGATTGTAATAGGGGATGAAAGGAAGCTGTTACAAGATGCATTTTTTCTTTTGTGGCACTGTAAGTTACCTGATGTTGTAGTAGTAGTAATAATAATAATAATACTTACTATTGATACATTGCTTTCAAGTATTAAAAGCACTTCACTTGCATTATCTAGTTGTAGTCCTTACAACAACCCTGTATGGTGAGTCAGTTTTACCATCTTCCACGTTGCAGGTGGTGGGGAAGGGGCTGAGGCTGAGAGTGAGTGGCTTGCTTAAGGCCACTAGTGAGTTCATGGCATAGGTGAGATTTCATTTCATTTATTACATTTATGAATTGCCCATCTGGCCGGTCACCCCCAGATTTGAACTGGGGACTTCCTTATTTGTAGATCATAAATGTCCTTTGCAGCTGCTAGTTTCTCCCTCTTTTTGTTTCTCTTCCTCTCTTTGTTTATCTGTTTGACTTGTCATGAATGTTTGTTAATATCATGATTTGGTTGGTGACATATAAATGTGCCTATTCATAAAAATAATTTTAAGAAAAAGAATTGCAAGTTGGCTCAGTATCTCAGAGGAGACATTTGAATCTAATTGATTTTAATTTTTTGAAAATTGTATTGGGGCGCAATCCTATGCATGTTTAGGCAGAAAAAAGTCCTACAACTCCCAGCATTCCCCAGCCAGCTGGCAAGTAAGCAAGTAAGTCTCCAGGGCCTTCCTAAAAGCCTGCAATGATGGGGCCTGACGGACCCCCGATGGCAACCCGTTCCAGAGGTGTGGGGCCACTGCGGAAAAGGCCCTCTCCTGTGTACTGCCCCACATAATTGCCCGCAACCATGAGCAAGTAAGAAGGGCCTCTGTTGCTGATCTTAAAGTGCAGGCATATTCTAGCTTAACTGCCAGTAACTAAAGGTGCAATTCTGTGCATGTTTAGATAAAAAAGGTCCTACAACTTCCAGCATTCCCAGCCAGCAATGCTGGGAGTTGGGAGGACTTTTTTCTGTCTAAACATGCGTAGGACTGGGCCCTAAGCCTTAGGAGAGGCATTTCAACCTTTTACAATGGGGGAAGAAGTGCACACAGTTTAGGAAACCACCCATTGATTGATGGTTGGGGACGGGGAGAAAGAGAGTGGGGCAAGATTTGGTCCTGAGGTGGGCCAGATTAGGTCTGTGGGCCTGAGTTTCAACATCCCTGACCTATTGCCTCCCTGTTTCCCCTGCCTCTACTCCCCTCTGTTTCCCTTGTTTTGGATTATAATCACAAATGTTAGATTGTAAGCATGTTGAAGCGGGGAAACTTTCCCCTTGTACTCTGTAAAGCACCATGCAAATAAATAAATATGATGAATGTGTTAGCCAAGGGAGTCCACTTCCTCTTCTGATGGTTTTGCTTCACTCCCCCACCCCTCCTTTCTTCTTCCAACAGCCAACAAAAAGAAGGAGAAAGAGCGACCTGAAATCTCCCTCCCCTCAGACTTTGAACACACGATTCATGTTGGGTTTGATGCCGTCACAGGCGAATTCACGGTAAGGAGACGTGAGTTGTAGAGAAAAGGACCTGGTACATCCTTCAGTGCCCGCAACAGCTCCTAGCATCTCGGATCCCCAGATCGTAGTCTTCTCACAAGCTGAATGTGAGTCAGTAGTGTGATGCAGCTGCGAAAAAGGCTAATGTGATTTTAGACTTAAGTAATAGAGCCAGAGTCTCCAAGAAATAGTTCCACTTTAGTCTGCACTAGTCAGACCTCCTGTGGAGTATTGTGTCGAGTTATGGGTGCTTTAAGAAGGATGTAAGCAAACTGGAACCGATTCAGAGGAGGGCAATGAAAGTGGCCAGGGTTTTGGAAGACCAATGAGGAAAGGTGGAAAGAACTGGGTATGATTAGTGTGGAGAAGAGAAGACTGAGGGGTGGGTGGGGGCAACATGATGGCACACCTCAAATACCTGTGAAGGGCTGTCACACAGAAGAGAGCAGAGACTTGTTCCCTGCTGCCCTGGAGGGCGGGACTAGATCTAACGGGCATAAGTTACAAGAGGGTAGATTTCGATTGAACATTAGGAGAAACATCTTGATGGTAAACACAGTTTGACAATGGGGCAAAATTAGGTAGAGGCCTGGTGGGCTCTGTCTCGCTGGACAGCCGTCAGCTGGCGATGCTCAAGCTCTGGGTTTTCTGCAACATGCAGGAAGTTTAGAGTCGATGGCCTACAAGGCCCCCTCCAACTCTCCGTTTCTACCACCAAGTATGTCCTCCCCTTTCCCCTCCAAACAAATTGGTTCTCCCCTAGTTGCTTTGAGTTTAAACTCTGGCTTGAGTTCCCTATTGGAGCAGGTGTGAATGTGATCGGCTGGGTTCAGACAACACGATAACCCACACTCAAGGGTTGAGTGTGGGTTATTGTTGAAACGTGGGTTATGCTGTTGTCTGAACCCAGCTGCGCTAACAAACCACAGTTTAACCACGAACAGCTCATGAAGAGAACCCATGGTTTGTTGCTGGGTTGTGAACCGTGGGTTGTTTGTGGTTAACAAACCATGGTTTGTTAAAAACCAACCTCAAGGGTTGAGTGTTGGTTATTGTTTGAAACGTGGGTATGCTGGTCTGAACCCAGCTGCAGCTAACAACACACAGTAACCACGAAACAGCCTCATGAGAGAACCCATGGTTTGTTGCTGGGTTGTGAACCGTGGGTTGTTTGTGGTTAACAAACCATGGTTTGTTAGTGCGGCTGGGTTCAGACAACATCATAACCCATGTTTCAATGCTTGAGTGTGGGTTATCATGTCTGAACCCAGCCATTCAGGATCCAAATTCCTCCACTGTTTTGCGAAGACATGTCTTGGTACGCAGACGCTGAATGAAGCTAGGTGTCCTGATCTTAAGCGAGGAGAACTGCTCCACCGGAAGCTGTTCTGTCTGAGGGTGCACAATTCTGAAGGCTCTCGTTGTTGTTCCTCCAGGGCATGCCGGAGCAGTGGGCCCGCTTGCTGCAGACCTCCAACATCACCAAATCGGAGCAGAAGAAGAACCCGCAGGCGGTCCTTGATGTGCTAGAGTTTTACAATTCCAAGAAGACCTCCAATAGCCAGAAGTACATGAGCTTCACGGGTAGGTGATCTTGATTAGGCTTTTAAAAACGACAAGCAGAAAACCCTCCATGCAGAGAAGGCAGGTTATATTTGGTTGGCTTCGCGTTGGCATAGCTGTAGGGATGGGCTTATGGTTCTTTTGTGAAGATGCGCTTGAGACCACAAGAAAATGTGCATTGATCTTGGCCACAAACCAATCCCAAGTTTTTTTTTTTTTAATTAGGAAAATGTTGAACTGCACAGTAGCATGTGATTATCGTGTGCACCGCTGCAACACAACCCTGCTTTGTTGCTTAGAGTCTCCTTCAAGAAAATTTAGAAGCTTACATGGAGAGGCAGAAGATCTTCAGAACTGGGAATTTGATCATGCTAATGCAGTGTTCTCCAACCTTGGGTCCCCAGATGTTTTTGGCCTACAATTCCCAGCATGCCCCAGCCAGCGTAGCTGGCTGGGGCATGCTGGGAGTTGTAGGCCAAAAACATCTGAGGACCCAAGGTTGGAGAACACTGTGCTAATGCATAAGAGCTAATGTGAATTCAAACTTCACACAAGAGGCTTCATGAGCTCCAACAAAACTTTATTTGGAGCGTGGGATATAAAAACAAAACGCCTAAGAGCAAAAGAGAGAGGGGAAAAAAAATACCAGATGCACGAACACATTACAGCGGTCCCTGTTGAGGATGTCATATTGGATATTACCTGGCTTTGCCATAATATTGACAACTTTGTTCCTACTCAGGAAAGGGGCCCTCATATTCTAAAACGGGGGAGGGCAACCTCCGGCCTGGGGGAATAATCCGGCCCCCTCTCTCTCTCTCTCTAGCCCAGGCCAGCCTGCAAAGAGTTGAGCACCCTCCATGCGTCTCCACCCCCTGAGCGTGAGTGGCGTGATGGGGAGTCCCTTTGTTATCTCCAATCGGAGATCAAGATAGAGAACATATAACCCTGTCACAAAATCCGGCTCAAACCCCTAATCAAATATCTGAAGGCCAGGATTGGACTGGAGAGAGAGAGGGTTCAGAGAGGAGGGCAACAAGGATGATGAAGGGACTGGAAACAAGGCCCTATGAGGAGAGACTGAAAGAACGGGGCATGTTTAGCCTTCAGAAGAGGAGACCGAGGGGAGATAGGATCATGATCGCACTCTTCCAGTACTTGAAGGGTTGTCACACAGAGGAGGGCCAGGTCAGGATCTCTTCTTGATCATCCCAGTTTGCAGGACCACGGAATAATGGGCTCAAGTTACAGGAACCCAGATTCCACCTAAACATCAGGAAAAATTTCCTGACTGTCAGAGCAATAAGACAATGGAACCAACTACCTAGGGAGGTGGTGAGTTCTCCCACTCTGGAGGCATTCAAGGTGCAGCTGGACAGACATCTGTCAGGGATGCTTTGACCTGGATTCCTGCACTGAGCAGGGGGTTGGACTCAGTGGCCTTGTAGGCCCCTTCCAACTCTACTTTTCTATGATTCTATGACTCTGGAAGGGATGTCAAAGCAAATGCCAGCCAGGGACAGCGAGATGCTATTTGTACTTCTGTTCCAGTATTGATAACATCTATTAATTTGGATGTGTTGGATCTAGGAGAGGTGGTGTTCGTAGTCACAATTGCCAACCAGAAACAAAGAGCCGTGGCCACTCGGGGAGGATGCATGTGGTTCTGAAACCACACGCTGTCCAGATGTAATTTATCTGTTGTGATTCTTAAGGGTTTCCCCCTTTCACTAGCTTGATTTGAGCTGTCTTTGGTGTTAACTAGACTGCACATGTAGGCAATTTGAAAGATTTTCTATTTCTTTTCTAGATAAATCTGCGGAAGATTATAGCTCCACCAACACGCTAGTAAGTCTTCTTCCATTGCCTTAGATTATCTGGTAAGGTGCAGAATAAAGTGTGCTTGAATCCGTTGAAATTGGTGGGTGACCTTAATCTTTGCATAGGGTCAAGCCATAACTTGAACTATGCAAAGTCTGCTTATTTATTATATTTATACCCCGCCTTTTTTCCTGCAAGGAACCCCAAGGCGGCTTACATAATAATCCTCCTCTCCATTTTATCCTCACAACAACCCTGTGAGGTAGGTTAGGCTGAGAGTCAGTGACTGGCCCAAAGTCACCCAGTGAGTTTCATGGCTGAGCGGGGACTGGAACCCAGATCTCCCGACTCCCAGTCTGACACTCTCACCACTACGCCACACTGGCTCTAACATGGCGATTTCAAAGGACTTGCATCAGATGCATCCAGCCATTTTTGGTGTATTCAAGAGAATAGCTGCCTTAAGAAGGCAACACTGATGGGAAAGGCAGGGGAGGGGGACACATTTCATCTGTGGGTTTGACCAAAGGCCGAGCTGGTGTGGCCAAATGTGATTATTACCATTTTAAACCTGCTCAGAAGTAAGCAAGGACAAGGCTTAAAGATTTTATTATATTAAGTGGTTATACAAGTATCACTATTGCTACTAATGTCTACTCAGAAGTCAACGGCACTTTCAAACAGCATCCCAAAGACCAACCCCTTGCATGTCTCCCTAACAAGGAAGCAGGTCTCCTGCTTGCAAAATGCACACCTCAAAAAGTTTGCAACAGCTCAATTCTTTTGCAGGGTATTTAAAGGTTAATTGCCTTTGAATACCCTCTTATCTCTGACCAGCGCTAAAGGCAGTCCCCGGGTTACAAACGAGAACCACTTGTAAGTCTGTCTTTTAGTAAGTCTGTCTTTTAGTCGAATGTGTACGTAAGTCGGAACAGAAGCTGTGCAATGTTTTCAAAGTGTTGCAATGTTTTCAAAGTGTCGCAAAGTATAGTTCGTTCGTTCGTAAGTATGAACCATTGTATTTAACTCAGATTATTACATCTATGGCGGTCCATTCTTAAGTATGAGTTGTCTGTAAGTCGGGACGACGCAAGGGAGGCCACATTCTTGATGTAAGGGATTGTTAGCACCACTTAACCCTACTGTGTTTCCGAGAGCTCCCTTTGGGTAGACTTTAGTAATGGACGGCAATTCCATCTCCAGAGAGTCATGCAAAAGAAACCTCTGCATTCCTTCATCACATTCCAGTATTTTTACAGTCAGCCGTGATCTCCTCCCGCTGCCCTGCGTGACTGCCATCCCATGCTTTACAACTGCTTCCACGTTCCCGACACGTTAGAATGTTCTCCTGCCCTGATAAAAGGAATACTCTGAGCATGTGCAGTTCTGCATTTTAAGCTTGCTTACATCCTAGCAACACTGCGACTACAGAGATAAAATGGTAGGAGGCCGCTTCTGCTACTCCAATGCCCTCCTCGGCTGCCACTCTCCGAGTGGTCATGGAGTCAGAGGCGGGGCTTGCACTGACCCTACCGTGACTTTTCTGCAGTCCATCCTAAGAACATAAGAGGAGCCTTGCTGGATCAGCCCAAGGGTCCATCTAGTCCAACATTCTGTTCACACAATAGCCAACCAGCTGCCCACAGGATCCCACAAGCAGGACATGGGTGCAATAGCACCCTCCTGCCCATGTTCCCCAGCAACTGGAGTACTTAGGCATACTGCCTCTGATATTGGAGGAAGCACATAGCCAATCAGGACTAGTAGCCACCGATGGCCTTCTCCACGAATTTGTCCAATCCCCCTTTAAAGCTATCCAAATTGGTGGCCATCACGACATCCTGTGGAAGTGAATTCCATAGTTCAACTCTGTGCTGTGTGAAGAAGTCTGTCCTTTGATCTGTCCTGAATCTCCCACCAATCACCTTCATGGGATGACCCCACTGGGCTCTAGTATTCTGAGAGAGGGAGAAAAATGTCTCCCTGTCCACTTTCTCCACACCAGGCATAAATTTATACACTTCTATCATGTGTCCACTTACTCGCCTTTTTTCTAAGCTAAATGATCCCAGCTGTTGTAACCTTTCCTCCTAGGGGAGTTGCTCCTGCGCCCGGATCCTTTTAGTTGCCCTCTTCTGCACTTTTCCAACTCTACGGAATGTCCTTTTTTGCGGTGACCAGAACTGTACACAGTATTCTAAGTGCGGTTGCACCACAGACTTGTATAAGGGCAGGTTGATCTTGGCAGTTTTATTTTCAATTCCTTTCCTCCCCTAACTTTAGATCCCATTCTGTCTTCCCTCTTCAATATTTACCAGTTCCCTACTTATTCCACACACACACACACACACAATTGTAGATGGTGGAGCTGAACTGGAATGTTCAGAGCTTGAGCAAGGTCGCAGGCTAAGGGCATAACCTCTCCCACATCCTTTGCTGCTGTATTACATTGCACTCATGTCCTGCTTGTAGATTCCTGTGGGCAGCTGGTTGGCCACTGTGTGAACAGAATGCTGGACTGGATGGACCCTTGATCTGATCCAGCAGGGCTCCTCTGATGTTCTTATGTACACCAAACGCTCAATGTCTTACACTTGAACGCACGAGAAGTCTTCATGCGGCAAACATCCCACTTTTGAAGGAAGGGGAAGTGCTAGGTATGTGGGGTATGGAACAGGTGCATGGCCATCCCTTCTCAGTCTGTGTAGTTAGCAGCAGCTGCTGCTGATGTCACTGGCATAAAGAGCATTGTGATAGGCGGTATTACATCTTCATTGTCCAACCTCCACCTCTCCCTTCCCGCCGTGGCAGATGTGCAACTGAATGGGTAACCTTCCTTAATCAGATGGCTTCGTTGCGCTGTCTCGATTGTGTGTCACCAGACACCCCTATTTGATTTAGGCGAGGAAGCTGGGTTAGGTTGAGAAGACAGGGGACTTGGTCAAGGGGCTATAGCAGTGTTCTCCAACCTTGGGTCCCCAGATGTTTTTGGCCTACAACTCCCGCTGGAGCATGCTGGGAGTTGTAGGCCAAAAACATCTGGGGACCCAAGGTTGGAGAACACTGATCTAGTAACTAAAGAGCTTTAACCTAGAGCAGTGTTCTCCAACCTTGGGTCCCCAGTTTTTGGCCTACAACTCCCAGCATGCCCCAGCCAGCGTAGCTGGCTGGGGCATGCTGGGAGTTGTAGGCCAAAAACGTCTGGGGACCCAAGGTTGGAGAACACTGGGCTATAGCCTGGTAGCAGAGCACATCCTTTGCGTGCGGAAGGTCCCAGGTTCTGTCCCCAGCATCTCCAGTTGGACATCTCATGTGGTGATTGATGGGAGGGACTTCTGCTTGAGACCCTGGGGCACCGCTTGCCTATCAGGGTGAACAATACTGGCCTCAATGGACACAGAGACTGACCTGAAATAAGGGAGCTTCTTGTGTTCCTAAGGTCATCCTTGTGAACATCATGGGTTCAGTGGGGATTTTAAACGTGAGTTTCATCTCCACAACCATACCCGCAACCATGTCTCAGTTCTACCATATTGCCAGTACGTCTGTACACTACAACAGTGTTATGCCCTTCCCGTACTTTTCCATTCCTTTGTCGACCATTTTAGATCATTGGCATTGGGTAGATCAAGCAGCTGCCATCTTCTTTTCCCGGAAGTGTGCCCATGCCTTCGATAGTTGGATGGCAGGCAGCAATCCAACAGGCGGAGGTGACTCCACGCCGTCATTCCGCACTGGGGAAAACTTCACCTGTCGAGTCCCAGGCAGTTGTGTGGTTGTTAATGACAGCTGTTTAACACTACTGCTTTCCCTTTGTCAGTTCAGGTAAAGCTTAAGAGCAGAGAAGAGGTGTCAAAGAGTCCTGAAACGAGGCAGAGAGGAGTGAGGGAGAACTGACAGGGATAAAAACAGCAAGTGTGAAGTTGGTCTAGTTCTGTTAATGAGGTTGTTAGCTTGTTATTGCGGGGAATAAAGGACCCCACACAACACCCTTTATTTTAATCTAAAACAAGCATAGAAAAAGTGGTGGGTATGAAGTAATCATGGTATTAAAGTAATTTCTTAAACGCATCCCTTTCCAAACAGTGAATAAAATTAGACATCTGCATTTAACACCTTCACATATTAATGAGGCTTTCTCTCTTTGGAGCAATCGCGTTTGTTTTAAAACAAGACGGCTTTTCTCTGTGCCTGCTTTTACGCACAAACAAGAAATTACAGCCTAAGGGAAGGGACTCTTGTGTCTTCTTCCAGTACTAAACTCCACAATTCTTCAGGTTTTGTCCCTTGCTGGCTTCAAACTTAAGGCAAGTTTCTAGCCCTCGTGCTCTTGGAGGCACTTGAATGGTATAGGTTGTAGCTGTATTCAAGTCACGCTTTCACGGTTGCTTTTGGGTAGCTGTCAGTGTAGGCACACCCTGCTGGTTTGTACCTTGAGGGTTGATCAGTCTTTTTATGCCTGTGGAACTTGCTGCCACAAGAAAACTTGCCTTTATACACTCTCTCCTCCATTGTCCTTTTGAAAAATACCCGAGGACTTTTTTTTATCCAGGCAGTTTGAGAGCATCCACTCTGCAAAAGGGGATTTTGGGTGTCCTCTCTTCTGGAGCCTAGTTCTCTTTCTCACCCTGTGCATCCAGCATCTGCTACAACGTTGGAGAGGGTGTTTTTTTGCCTTTTATTTCAGCTTCCCCCTGATCTGACAGCAGTGGGGAAAAGGTGGGAGCCCTCTATCCCGCCTGCTAGAGGACGGTACCCCATTAAAGGCAACGGTGTGGTCCTTGACCCTACTTTTAATGGGATGCCTTCCCACGGTTGCTCAGTACTACAGTCCTATTCCTTTCTTCCACAATGGAGCTGGTAGATAATTAACACCGGGCTCTGTTGCCCCCAAACAAAGCAGCGGGGAGCTCACATAGCTGCTTCAACACAATAAAGCAGAGGCAAACCAGGTGCCTGCCACTTCTTGGAGCAAAAAAGGGGGGAAAATTGACGCTCTTGTGTTTGCTTCAATGAGCTTTGAAGAAATGCCAAGAGACTGTGTGAATGGCAGAGGTCAAAAGAAGGTGAATTTCTCTCAAGAGCTGCAAACGATTGGACTTAGGTGGGAACAGGCACAAGGTAAATTGGACTCTAATGGTAGATCCCTGTATGATCTGCAGTAGTAGATCAGGTGCTTCCAGCTGTTTAAGGGTAGCAAGAACATATCGGGGGGACACACACGTACACTCCTTGTAAATTCGACTCCTGAAATGAAGAGAGCTTGGGGTGGACTGAAGCCAGGGGTAGATTCTTGTGTGAAAAGAACTGTGAGATCAGTTCCGGTATGGAAATTACAAGACGGAGCAGACTCGCTCTGTTCCTTGATCCTAAGCGCATGTACCCTCTCAAGAGAGCCATGATATTCTGCCCCAGGCTCTGGTTGGTGGACTTTTAGGTTCAAATAAAAAGCAAAATAGATCCCCAAAACCTGAAGCCACAACCTGTTCAGCATGGCCGTGCCAGGCAACCAAGACCAGTTTAAGTGCTAGTGGATTCCGAAAGAATTGCCAGTGCTTTACTTGGCCTTCATATACCTCTTGTTTGCTGGCAAATCGTGACAAAGTATCTACTCGGGGGCGCTTTTTAATTTTCTTCCAGTTTTACGTTCTGTGTCTTTTCCCTGACCTCCAGAAGTTTCTTGCATTGCCAAGGCAATATCTGCTCGCACCTGGCTTTTGAGTGCAAATTCCAGCTGCTGGCAAAAAGACTGATCTGTACTTTTTCTTGGAGAGATGCAGTTTCTTTTACTTTGCCAGCCAAAGGGATTTGTTTGTTTCCTTTAATGCCCTGCCCTTTCTCAAAAAGAGTTCAGGTTGGTGTACATGTGGTGTCCGTCTCTGTCCACACACTGTGAAGGACTGCCAACCGGTCCTTTACTCAAGACCAGAGATCAAAGGTGCAAAACTGCCAGCCTTAGCTCTGCCGTCTTGACCTGATTCTCTCAGGGCCTTGCCCTGGGTCTATACACTGGATTTAGCACTGAACCACAGAGGAACCACACACACCGTGTGGGGTGAAACCAGGAACGTTTATTTAAGGTAAACAGATTACAAGAAAAGGTGGGGAATGAGGGAAGGTACATACAGTAGAGCTATAAAATAAAAAAAGCTAGTTCCTTTACCATATAAATACCCAGGCCCTTACTCCTTTACCTGGGGGTTGGTCTTCTCAGAGTTTGCCTTCGCAAAACCCTACTCCCGCGAAAGCGTGCAGACAACAACAAAACCCAAAAGCCACAGCAGCAGTATAGATTCTTCCCCCCACCCCTCCTTTCAGTAGCCCAGGTGTCTTTAGCTAATCAGGATGAACTTCATCTGGGCCAGGCAGGGGAGGGGTGGCTCTTTGCCACATTTGCATGCAAACAGCTGTGGCACCGGCCATCAAAGTCATGGGATGGGAGACTCTGCGGTGTCAGGAGCCATCAGAGAAACTATGTACATTTTGCATTTCCCAGCCCCCAGCTGGGATTATACTTGTTTACACATGAGGAGGTGTGTGTGTGTGTGTGTGTGTGTATATATATATATATATATATATATGTAGGTGGGGTGCAGGAACCTGACGCTTTTTCTCCACACACACATATACACTTTTATCCTTATAACTGTCCAATTCAGTAGATCAGACTGAGAAATCTTGACTAGCCCAGAGTTGTCCAGTGAGCTTCATGGCTGAGTGGGAATTTGAATCTGGGTCCCTTTAGCCTGACACCACGCTAGTCGCCTGTAATTTACATTTTGAAAGAGAGCAACCTACGTATGTAGTCTGTTCTGTTATTAGCCTCTTTATATTTTCAGTGCCCAAGTGTGCGTACACTTTGTAATTTTAGTGTTGCCGTTGGTGGTTGGGTCCTTATCTTTCTGCATTGCACTGTTGTCTAGTATACTCCATCTCTATGTAGTATTGGTGATATAGCCTCCACGCTTCTGCTTACAACCCCTCCCTCCAAAAGTGGCTTCTCTAAGGACTGGGGGCAGTTCTAGCCTCGTCCTCCCACTCCTCTCTGCCAGCAGTGTTCTAGAAATGAGTGACTCCTGTTCAGTCCTATGGCTACGCTGGAGGGGAGTGCAACTTTTCCCAGAGTTGCACTGAGCATCCCTCTCTCCCTTGAGTCTCTGCAGTAAAGAGGCCCTCTCTCCACCAGCGCCTGTCAGTACTGATGGCCATTTTATTGGTTAGGCTATAAAAGGAGTGTGACATTCCCACGGCTCAGCAGGTGAGACCACAGCGCATCTTGAACAAAAGAAGGTGGTGTTTGTTTTTTTTTTAAGCGTCCAGTGAGCATTTTAATAAACAGCAATAAGGGCAGTTGGCGTGAGCTGCCAGCCAGCGTGTCCTTCGTTAGCATGGTAAAATTAATTTGCCATGCCAACCAAGTGTCCTTGACGCAGTCCAGTGGCTTCATGTTTTCCTGAAGAGGAGCGAGGCCTACGCTTGGTTGTACAGTCATGCCTTGGATTGAGAGCATAATTTGTTCCGGAAACGTGCTTGTAATCCAAAACACTTATATCAAAACGAAATCCCCCCCCCCCCCAAATTTGTACAGAGATTTTTAATTTAAGCCATGCTACAGTACTTGTATTGTAAGACGTCGCTTGTATATCAAGTAAAAAAAAAAAATTAAATAAATATTTAAAAATTTGCTTGTCTTGCAAAACGCTCTCAAACCAAGTTACTTGCAATCCAAGGTATTACTGTAATGCGCAATGGTATTCCCACCCACCCACCCTTCCGTGCCCCCCTTAAAAAATAATAATGACGAGTGTAAATAATACCACCATTCCAAATTACTTACATAGGAGGAAACGGAGAGGTTCAGCCTTTTGGAAGCATGCTGATTCCAAAACAGCGCAAATGGTTGCACCTTCCTTGCCTCATCTAATGTAGATGGCAACCCATTTGGAAGAATGATTAAAGCATCCATGTTTAGGTTTACATCGGTACTCTGAAAGATGACCTGGATCAAATTCCACCAATAACTCTGTACTTTGGAGTAAGGCTACTATAAGCGATACAAATCTTCATCATGTGCCATACATGTCCACGATTCTAAGGGTGCAGCCCTATGCATGTTAGACAGAAAAAGGTCCCATAGCTCCCAGCATTCCCCAGCCAGCTGTATGACTTTTTTTCCAGTCTAAACATGCATAGGATTGCACCTCTAGGGAAGTACTGTGAACAAATGGAACATGAACCAATATGGAGCATGAACCCGCATGGCTGGCTGGGGAATGCTGGGAGCATTCCCCAGCCAGCTTTTCTGTCTAAACATGCATAGGGTTGTGCCCTAGATCTATTGACCCAAAATCTCCTGTTTAGCCTTTTGTGTTGTTGTTCTTAAATATTAACTTATATACTGTGCCTCCTTCAAGGCCTGCACCCCCTTCTGAAGCATCTGAGTGTTGGACTGGGACTCAGGAGATCCAGGGTTCTAGTCCCCACTCGGCCATGAAACTCACTGGGTGACTTTGGGCCAGTCACTGACTCTCAGCCTAACCTACCTCACAGGGTTGTTGTGAGGATAAAACGGAGAGGAGGAGGAGGACTATGTAAGCGGCCTTGGGTTCCTTGCGGGGGAAAAAGGCGGGGTATAAATATAATAAATAAATAAATAAAAATAAAATAAATAAATCCTCTCCATTTGATGAAGGAGCAAGCCTGCCTGTTGGAGTTCGCAGCTAAGAGAAAAAAAAAAGTAGGCCCTCATTAGATGAGATGTGTTTGGCCTTTCTTGGCCAAACTATCTACAGTTCCCTTGAGTTCCCACCTCACAGCTGTTGTTTTTCTTTCCAGGGCCTTGCCAGGGATGGCAGAAAAATGCCTCCTGTGGTTGCTTGGCAACCGCAACGTATTCAGCCATTTACCTTTTTCTGGCCTGCCACAGGCCGGTGTGTGTGTGTGTGTGTGTGTGTGTGTGTGTGTGTAACATAAGCCACCTTCATGCGTGGAAAGAGGCTGCCGCCCCCGGCCCTGAAGTCGCTCAGGTCCTCGGTCTCACCCCAATGCCTATGTGTTAGGCACAGATGTTTGCAGGGAAACGTCCAGCTTTCTGGAGTCCTGCCTGTGCAAGGTTCCGAGCCCTACGAGACGTTCAAACTGCTCACACAAGGGCAAAAACCATGTAGCACGCATGCAAGGGGTGCGCACGGAGGCCCTGTCTCTTAAGTTCCCGCATGAGATGGTTGCACTTAGGTCCAAATGCGGGGGGGGGGTATATAAGTATGTCAGGCTAAACACGTGCTCACATCTCCCTGTTATCAGGAACCCTGTAAAGCAGTGTTCTCCAAACTTGGGTCCCCAGATGTTTTTGGCCTACAACTCCCAGCATGCCCCAGCCAGCTATGCTGGCTGGGGCATGCTGGGAGTTGTAGGCCAAAAACATCTGGGGAGCCAAGGTTGGAGAACACTGCTGTAAAGGCACTCTCAACCTGCCTTCAAACCATGGCGCTATGTGCCAGGGACTTCAGAGGAGCCCACAACCCGTGGGTAAGGCTTGCGTGATGCGTACCACCACTTCCCTACCCAGTTTTAGGGTCAAGACTACATGTTACATTAATTGCATGCCGTGTAGCTGGGGATAGATGTTATTTTTTTTATATTTTTTGCTCCAGAATAAGTGCACATGGCCCCAGTTTGGATTGGGACCACCATGCACCGGGAAGGGGAGGATTAAACCTCCTCCACACAGTTTCCCTTCAAATTTTCCCCCTCAAAAAAGGAGGAAGAAGCAGCCTCCATAGTTGCAACTAATGTAGCGTGTAGTTTTTATTCTTGGCCCTTGTGTGTGCAGGGGAATGCCTTGCGTAGAGGCTCCAGAACATGTGGAAAGCTTATGCGCAAAGCGGTCTACATATGTTGACTCCTTCCACTGTAGACGTTCCTGCGGGGAATGCATGTGTGGATGCCAGGGCCCGTAGGGCTGAGGAGCTGTATGACCTCAGAGGTGGGGCCAGGGGCATGCCCCCACAGCCCCTTTCTGTGTGGGATGCTCCTACACACACAAATGAAGCTGTCGATACCAAAATATGAGGGGAATGGAGCGTGATGGGAATGGGGTAGGCCACAGAGGAGATCCAGGGCTCTCTTGGCCACCGCTCTATATAGGGCCAATCCCAAATAATGGCAAGGTCTGTGGTTGGCTCATCTTTGATTAAATGGAAGACGTTTATCTGTGGCTGCCCACACATTCAAACAATCGGGGCCCCTTGTTGTGGAGTAATTAATCTGGAATAGTATATTCCCATATTTACAGTGGCTAATAGTAGATATTAAAAAACTGTGTATCCTCCTTTTAGTATGACTGTTCTGAGTAGAAGAGTTGGGTTTTTAAAAGTCTGTTAAGAAGCCACCCGGGTGTGTGGGTGCAAGCGAATCCACCATCCGAGGCCCAGAGCAGCTCTCATAGGGGCCGTGGCTGCCTCTCTCTGCCCCCGTTAAGTGGGGTAACTAATCTATATTGTACTATCTCGAGTATGCGTTCAGTGAGAGATACAGAGCCCAGTCGTCTGTCAAGTGCAGGTCTTAGCTTGTGTATGAGTAAGAGAAAGAGGGAGTTCTCACATACTAAAGGTTTACACCTTCGTTCTCCCCTCCACCCCCAAATTTGGAACCAACAATTTTAAAAAATTGCTCCAGATTTTGCAGGTGTCTATTTATTAGTTCAACCATTTGTATGCCACACTACAGTCATGCCTTGGATTGAGAGCATAATTCGTTCCTTGTAATCCAAAACACTCTTATATCAAAACGAAATCCCCCCAAAAAATTGTACAGAGATTTTTAATTTAAGCTGTACTACTGTACTTGTATTGCAAGACGATGCTTGTATATCAAGTTAAAAAAAATTAAATAAATATTAAAAATTTTGCTTGTCTTGCAAAACGCTCTCTAACCAAGTTACTTGTAATCCAAGGTATTACTGTACAAGGGTCCCCACAGTGGTTTACAATCCTATTAAAAATACATAAAACAAATAAGGGCACGATCCTAGGCATGTTTAGGCAGAAAAAAGTGCTACAACTCCCTGGGGCATGCTGGGAGTTGTAGGACTTTTTTCTCTCTAAACATGCCTAGGATTGTGCACCTAAGTTGTTTACAGTTAGTTGTTTACAGTAAACAACTACACCAGTGTGGCGTAGTGGTGAGAGTGTTGGACTGGGACTCGGGAGATCCGGGTTCTAGTCCCCGCTCGGCCATGAAACTCACTGGGTGACTTTGGGCCAGTCACGGACTCTCAGCCTAACCTACCTCACAGGGTTGTTGTGAGGATAAAAATGGAGAGGAGGAGGAGGAGGATTATGTAAGCCGCCTTGGGTTCCTTTGCAGGAAAGAAGGCGGGGTATAAATATAGTAAATAAATAAATAAATAAATAAAATCACCACAAGGAAGCAACAACAAACATTGCATATGGTTATATATTAAAGCATATGAAATGAATTGTATGGTAAAACGTGCAAATCAACGGTGTCTGTAGGAATAGCTAACATCGTCTGTTCCATCTTTAAAATTCAGGGGTTTAAACCTTAAATCCCGAGATTGGTGTTCTATAGTACAAGACAGAGTATATTGGGTCAGTGAAGACCCCCTTCCTCCCCCCACCGCAAAATAGTGTAGTGAATGAAGGAATGCGACACATATTCAGAGTGGTACGTAATCCTGCAAATACAGTGAAAGTCCATAAATTGATAGTGTTCATGGAATTTAGCACCCTAAGCATTCCAGATTTAATTTATAATACAAACTTAGGCCCTAGTCCTTATGATATGGGAAGACTGGCCAGATATCGCCATTTTTCTTTTTAATACGTAGCATTCTGTGGATTCCTAGCCAGATAAGTTAGTTTTTTCCCCCTCCTAAATTGTTTCCATGCAGAATGTGAAGGCGGTGTCCGAGACCCCCGCCGTCCCTCCCGTTTCAGAAGATGAAGATGATGAGGATGATGCTGCCCCTCCTCCGGTCATTGCTCCTCGGCCCGAGCACACGAAATCCGTGAGTAGTCCCAAAACAATTGGGTAATTTTGACTAATCCCAAGGAAACATTTGTTAATGGAGCGTTTATTCAGGTGACTTGTTCACCATAAGTATGATGTAATCTGGATGGGGTAGGCGGAGGCGTAGCCCACAATGGTTGTGTGAACTGGCTCCCAGTGGGCGTTGTGGTTAGGAATGTGTAAGGAGTTTGTTCAGGGGGTGGAAATCTGGCAAACTGGCCGGGCTTGACCTCCCCCCCCCCCGAACTCCGTCTCGCTTACCTTCTTCCCTGGCTCGACTCACATTCTTCTGAGTCGAACCGGGGAAGTGACTTCTGGGTTCCCGGCAGATCGCTTTTTACATAGAAGATGCCATAAGATACACCCAAAGTGGCCGCCGTTTGCCTAATTTGCGCAAATTTTGCGGCCACTTTTAACGTACCTTACAGCATTTTCTACGTAAAAAGTGGCCTGCGGGGAACCCAGAAGTCCACCGAGCGGCTCGGCACGCATCTGCTTTTGGCCTGGCTTGGTGGGTGCAGTGGTGGCGGCCGCCGAGCTGGCGGCAGGTCAGGTTGCCATGGGATCACCCACCACTAGTTGTGGTTGAGCGGGTATTTGGACTCTGCATACTTGTCCCTGTGTGTCTGAGCTGTACTGCTTCAGAATGTGGGCAGGGTCTCCCATAATGGAATGTTAATCTACACTGACAAATATTCCACCCTGTAGAAAAATGGTCTTGTTGGCTGGGAATGATGGGAATTGCAGTCCAGCACATCTGGAGGGCATCAGATTGGGGAAGGCTGCTGTTGGTCTGTCCAGTTTATTGTGTCCGACACCGGGGTTCCCCAACCTTTTTGGGCACATCCGGAACTTTGAGGGAGCGTCATGGGTGTTCTCACAAAATGGCTGCCATGGGGGCACATTCATCATTCACAAAGTGGCTGCCATGGTAGGCACAAATGCAGCCAGTGTTTTGGAAATATTTACATCCAATTTCCCCTCCTTCCCATAAATTTAGATATATACTCGGTCTGTGATAGAACCCCTTCCCCCAGCCCCAACCAGAGACGTGGCCACCTCTCCGCTTCCCTCCCCTTCTGAAAACAACACGACACCCCCTGATACGCTGACAAGGAATGCAGAGAAACCGAAGAAGAAACCCAAAATGACCGACGAAGAGATCCTGGAAAAACTAAGTACGTCTCCTGCTCTTGGGGTTTCTAAAATGTAAATTTGGGGGAGGGGGGAACATTGCCGCTCATGTCACACGGCCAGGCCGTTGCAGCCTCACAACTGTGGTTCCAGACAAAATCATTTCTCACCAGACTTCACTTCGTGTGTTTGTGTGACTTGTTAGCCGGCGGAGGTGCAAATTTTAGCACTTTCAACATGGAAGAAAGGTTTGTTTTTAAAAACCCTCCGCTTTCTGAAACCTCTCATAGTGATGTCAGTGGTGGGTTATGTGATAGCGCAGCTTCTCTAAATAGACAGTGACGTGTGTGTGTGTGTGTGTGTGTGTGTGTGTGTGTGTGTGTGTGTTGGGTGCGAATGCCAGGCTACTGCAGTGAAACACGCTGGCTCAGCTTGTCTTGAGTGTGGAAAGCTAAGCAGGGTCAGGCCTGGTTTTCACTAGGATGGGAGACCCCTCCTCTAATTTCCTGCATTGAGCAGGGGGTTGGACTCGATGGCCTTGTAGGCCCCTTCCAACTCTATCATCTATGAATCTATGACATTGCTCTTGGTCTCAGAACTCTGGGCTGTGCAAGACTGTATTCTGACTACAGTCATGCCTTGGATTGAGAGCATAATCCGTTCCGGAAACGTGCTTGTAATCCAAAACACTCCTATATCAAAACGAAATCCCACCCAAAAAAATTTGTACAGAGATTTTTAATTTAAGCCGTACTACAGTACTTGATATACAAGCGACGTCTTGCAATACAAGTCAAAACAAATAAATAAATAAATATTTAAAAATGTGCTTGTCTTGCAAAACGCTCTCAAACCAAGTTACTTGCAATCCAAGGTATTACTGTATATAAAAAGTGCACTGCTGGATCAGACCCAGGGTCCATCTCCTTCAGCACCCTGCTTAGCCACCACAGTGGCTAACCAGATGCCCGTGGGAAGGCCACAGGCAGGACGTGGGGGCAATGGCACTCTTCCACTCAGGCCCCCTCGCAGCTGATATTCAGAGGTTGAATATAGCCATCGTGACCAGTCTGCTTCCGGGAAGCCCATAAGTAGGGCATAAAGGCAACAGCAGCCCTCCCCTGCCTCCCCCCCCAAACACACACACACCTGGAATCAGGACCGGTGCAAAGCAGTTTGGTGCCCTAGGCAAGATCAGATATTTAGCGCCCCCCCTTCCCACTTGAGAGCGCTGCATTTTTTTCCAATGCGTTTCTGGCGCCCCTTTTAGCCCTGCGCCCTAGGCAGCTGCCTAGTTGGCCTAATGGTAGCACCGGCCCTGCCTGGAATACAGAGGAATGCCGTGTCAGAACTTGCATGTTCAATTTAGCTATAGTGGTTACTAATACCTATGGGTAGACTGTCCTCCGTGTATGTGTCTCAACCCTTCTAAAGCCATCTATGTCTGTGGCCATCACTACATGATCTTGTGGCAACACATTCTGTCGATCACCTATTGTGTGAAGAAGTGCTGTCTTTTCTCTGTCCTGAATCTGGTGCTCATCAAATTCATTGGATGATTTCAGGTTATAAAATTAGAATCACAGAGTAGAGTTGGAAGGGGCCTACCAGGCCATCGAGTCCAACCCCCGCTCAGTGCAGGAATCCAGGTCAAAGCCTCCCTGACAGATGGCTGTCCAGCTGCACCTTGAATGCCTCCAGGGTGGGAGAGCCCACCACCTCCCCAGGTAGTTGGTTCCATTGTTGTATCACTTTGACAGTCAGGAAGTCTTTCCTGATGTCCAGGCGGAATCTGGCTTCCTGTAACTCGAGCCCATGGTTCCGTGTCTTGCAATCTGGGGTGATCGAGAAGAGATCCTGGCCCTCCTCTGTGTGACCACCTTTCAAGTATTTGAAAAGTGCTATCATATCTCCCCTCACTCTTCTCTTTTGAAGGCTAAACATGCCCAGTTCCTTCAGTCTCTCCTCACAAGGCTGTTTCCAGTTCCCTGATCATATTTGTTGCCCTCCTCTGAACCCTTTCCAGTTTGTTTGCATCCTTCTTAAAGTGTGGTGCCCAGAATTGGACACAGTACTCAAGATGATGCCTAACCAGTGCTGAGTAGAAGAGAACTAGTACTCAAGAGGGGAACTAGCGCTTCAGTTAGGAGGGAGAAAATTCCTCTCCCTATCTTCCCACACCCTGCACCGCGGCCTGGCTCGCACGTGACTGCGGTAAATTGTGGGTTAATTAACTACAATAAGTATTTAGGTTAACTGTGGGTTGTTTAACCCACGACTAACCTATAGTGTCTGCGTTCGTACATCATGTTACAAAAAAAGGCTGCAGAACATGCCTGGCATGCATCGCAGCAAATCGTGGGTTAATTAATTAACCCACGATTTGCCACCATTATGTGCCATTATCATATCTCATGCCCCGCAGAGCTTTTCTTTATAGGGAATATGTTCTAATGCAGCTTTTCCCGATAGTAGTAAGCACCCTCCAAATCTTTTGGACTACAACTCCCAGAATTCCTGATCATTGGCCATGTTGGCTGGGGCCGATGGGGGTTGAACTCCCCCAGTCTGCCTGGTACCCTCAGACATGTTGAAGGCTGTAATCTAATCCCTCGATCCTCTTGATTTCCCCTTTCCGTATCCTCTGAAAGGTGATCACCACAGTTAAACGTGTCAGAAAAGAACCCCCTCAGGGTGTGTGTCTGTGTGGCTTTTCAAACCAGAAAATAAAAACTGACCATGTGGAGTGAGCTTATATAGGCGGTGAGAACCAATGAGGTTCTGTGTTACTTGTGAAGGCAGACACGATTGGCCCATAAAGTGTTTGGACCACTGGCTTGCTTTTACAGGAGTACAATTCCGTGTTTGGGCGACTCTAGGGGTAGTTGCCAATATTAGCCCTACATAGAGTAGACCCATTGAAATGAATGAGACTCAGGTTAGTCTAACGTTGAGTCCCATTCATTTCAGTGACTCCACTCTATGTAGGACTAGGAGTCGCTGGTTGGAAGACTTGGCAAGTAGAATCCCTCACGGTGGCTTAGTGACATTACATAAGTCATGTGCTTATATTCTTGAGGGGAGCAAGTAACTGCAGTGGGTTCCAGTCAGGGCCAAAGGGGGGATTTATTTATAGAATTTATACTCTGATGCAAACACCCTGAAGGCAGCTCATAGCAAGGAGATATGCAGTAAAACCATGAGAAGCACCTGAAATACCAGTAAAACACAACAGGAAAGGTTTCTCCTGATCTGTAAAAGATAGCAGAGACGGCACCAAGAGAACACCTCTATGGTTGGGGAATCTTCTCCCAGGGCCAGCTCCAGGTTTGAATGGTCGTTTGGTACAGTACTCTGTGGTTGGCCGCCTCCTACGTTAGAGGACCTACCACCTGCAGGCTTACCCGGCAGCAACCATGGGTGGCTAAGAGCCGCCATTTTAAATTTACAAGGTAGCATCGTTCCAAAGCATTGTGGGAAATTTAAAATGGGGATAGATACACACACACACACACCTGAAATAATGCTTCATGAGCAGATGGTGGTCATTATGGGAATTTTAAGAAGTTTGGTTTCAGGCGCAAGGCAGCCATCGGGTCCAGGAGATTCTCGGGCTTCAGCAGCCACCCCAAGGGTGTTGACTCCAGCCTGCCCTCACAAAAATGGTCTCTTTCTGGTAGCCACCCACCAGACTTCAGAAGGTAGGGCATGTGGTGATGGCCCTCGAAGGATTACCTTAATTGGAGGTGGATTTATGTGGGAGACTTTCCCCCTTTGCAAAGGAATCTTGAGGTGTGTTAACATACCTTCTGATGTATTTTTTAAAAATTACACAAAGGAAGCAGTGGCTGCTTCTCCCATTCTTGAATGCTCCAGGCTTTTCCTCCGCTGTTTGAAGGCTCGTGTAGTGTAAGTCTGGACTGTGAATTGAGAAGTTGACAGTTCAGATCCTGCCACCCACAAGGTGACCTGGCCTTGACATCCAATTTGTAAGGTGAGGGTAATAAACACTCAACTACCTTATGGAGCTGGTAGAAGGATATCTGTGATATGGAAGCACTTGAGCATTTAGGAAACGTACTACATAAACCATGATGATGATGATGATGATGATGATGATGATGATGATGAGGCCATGAATAAAATCAAGCCAAGCAGGTCAGCATGTACATAGGAATATTATCTATTAATTTGTACTTGCTGAATTAGTACAAATCGAGTTGATACTAAGAACAAAAACATTTAAGTTACTCAAAGGCTGCCTGTGGTCCAGAAGTTTACAGAGCAGAACCAAAGACTTTAGACGTTTGCAGAGCAAGTACACTGATCCGGACAGTTCTTCCTTAATCTTCTGACAAATGAAATTACTCAGAAAACTGTAGAAAGTGAAATGCATTCCCAAGGAATTGAGGTCTTGCTAGGAGCTGTAATTGATCAACTCAGCTTAGGTTCTGCAAGATTTATTTTTAAATTTGCTTGCAGAGGAGCTGAGTTGCCTTTCAAAGCTCTTCACTTTCGTCTTCGCAAACTAAAATCCTAACTGAAGTGTTTGCTTCTACCCCTGCTTTTTTGTTTTTGTTTTTTTGAAGGAGGTATAGTAAGCGTGGGCGATCCCAAGAAGAAATACACAAGTTTCGAGAAGATTGGACAAGGGTTAGTATATTGTTGCCAACTTCCTCCACCTCTTCTGTCTTTAACGTGAAGCAAGCTTGGACCTGGTATTGCTAGAAATACTCTTTCCTTCTTTGCTGAAATACAGCTAGCAGTTGTGATGGGAAATTACTGAATTGCCCTCTTCTGTGCCCTGTTTGGTGACTGGATGCATGCACACAACCGTGGCTTCTTAATTATTTAATTGAGAACTAAAGAACCCTAGGGCTGTTACCGGATTAAAGGAATCTTAGCTCAGCATTGCGTAACCTGGTGCCCTTCAGATATGTGGGATTACAACTCCCATCATCCCTAGCATGTTTCTGCTGCCCTGATACTAAACACATGCACATTAGAATATGCAGCATTTTGTTGTAGAAAAGGATACAATATTTTAAAGTAAAAATGATTTAAAAATGAGTAACTGACTATAAAACATTTTAAAGATAAGAAAGGAACAATGCTGTGGTGAGCAGAATCCGCCCCAGTATACCCGTGCTGGCCCAGGTGCAGTTGCTGGGCCTTCCTGTCACCGCCCTAGGGCCTGTGGCTTACGCTGGCTCAGCTTGTCTGAGCGTGGAAAGCTAAGCAGGGTCAGGCCTGGTTATTACTTGGATGGGAGACCCCTCCTCTAGTTTCCTGCATTGAGCAGGGGGTTGGACTCGATAGCCTTGTAGGCTCCTTCCAACTCTATAATCTATGAAATCTGTCACCCTCTGGGTCAGGGGTGGGGAATGTTTTTCAGCCCGAGGGCCACATTCCATTTGGAGAGGCTCTCGGGGGCCTCATTCCAGTGGTGAGCAGGGCCAAAGGCAACAAGGGTGGGCCCAAAAAATAACCACCCAAATACCAGTGTATTGTGGCCTAAACAATTTGTAGGTTTTGGGAAAGTGGGTGGAGCCCAGATCTGCTTGCCAGGCCTGAGGTCCCACACCCCTGCTCTGAGTGGGCATTGGAGGGGGGCCCTGGCTTGCAGGGCTGTGAACATTCGGCCCCAAGATCCAGCCCTAGCCTGCTTCGCTGTTGGGGAGCGTCCACTTAAAAATGCTATTTGGCTTGTTCCATCTTCTCATCTCTGTGGGAATCTTTTGTCTGTTTGTTTTTGTCCTGTTCTGCTTTTGGCCTTTGGTAATCTGTACACTGTTATGTCTTACAACCATTTGGTGGGTTTTCAGTTCACCGAAGAGCAATTTGCACGGACTAGTAGGCAGTTAGGTCATAAAAGACAAACGGCGTGCCCAGTGCCAGAAAACCAGTTTTTGTCACAGGGCCAAGAATTCCAGTAAACGGCTCTACCCACAAATAAACCTACTGGAATTGGTGAGGGAGCTGAACCTCAGCTAGCTAGGAAAGTAACATGAGAAATCGTCTAAGAGAAATTTAAGGGCATAATCCTATTTGTGTTTAGGCAGAAAAAAGTGCTACAACTCCCAGCATGCCCCAGCCAGCATAGCTGGCTGGGGCATGCTGGGAGTTGTAGCACTTTTTTTCTGCCTAAACATGCATAGGATTGCACCCTAACAGAGTTTGCCTCTGTGTCAAATGCAACAAGCTAATAAACATTTGGGGGGGATCATTCCAGAAGAAGTTAAGCGCAGTTAAAAGTAGCCAAATCTTTGCCTCTTAAAAAAAAATAAAAAATTGAGGGTTAGCAAAGGGGGCTTTTGGAAATGTGTGACGTGCTCCTGCAGGGAAAGAACTCTGAACGCATCCTCTTCATGTGTGTGCTCTCTCTCTCTCTCTCTCTCTCTCTCTCTCTTTCTCTCGCTGCTCACAAAGCTATTGTTCCCCTTCTTGACAGCTTCTTCAGTTCATTTTTTTGTTTGTTTTGCTTTTCAACCGGGTCTGCTTGTTGCTCGCTGTTTGATCTCAGCCAGTCGGGGATCGCGTCGAGAATAGGATGGTGTCTCATGGCGTGAATCTAACCAGTTGGGACTCTGGCTAAGTGCGGACGTGCCTGGGGGCACATGAGGCCCTGAGGAAAGCGTGAGAGTTCTGAGGCTCTACTGCAGGGCTGGGCCGCAGCATGTGCCCCCCCCCCGCAGCCCCCACCACTGTGCTGGCAAAATTCATGGTGGTCGTGGCAAAAAATAAAATAAAATAAAAATGATTTGCTACCCAAAATTGACGGCAAACCACTACGGAATGGTACCATGGCCGAATTTAGGTTTAAATTTGGCCACTGTAGCATTCTGCTGATGAAAATCATGGCAAATTGGCAGACATCTTTTTTTTATGCTGCTGCCGGTACCCCACAGAGGTCCAGGGGCCTCACAAATTGTCCCCTGGATGGCTTAACCCTGCCTGCTTTGTGTCAGTGCCTTCTTTACAAAGCTGTTTGCAGACCGCTTAACTTGAACCCTTGTCTTCCAAATGCACATTCTCTCTCTCTCTCTCTCTCCCCCCCCCCCCCCCCCCGTGGCTTTGAACAGAACCTGGTATATAACAGGCCAAAGTTCCTTCTACTTGCCTCCTTGTGAGAAATAGAAGATTACAGGAAATGCAGGCTGTTTATTTAACTGGCATCCTTAGGAGCAATGTTGGTCCAGATAACAAGGAGTATACTGCCTTGTTATAAGAACAGAATATTGTGTGCCAGCTAGTAGTTTTAGTTTTTCAAATAAGACACTTCAGTTTTGTTTTTTAAAACCAGTTGTCCCCTTCTGTTTTTGTTTTAGAGCTTCAGGTACTGTTTACACAGCAATGGACGTAGCTACAGGGCAGGAGGTAAGTGGTTTGAGGAGCCTGCTGCTAAACTGATTTTTTTGGGCACAGATTGGGCAGTGAATGCCCAAGCAAACCGTTTCAAATTGAAGATTAATCTTTTGGGGCTTATCCGAAATATAATCCCTCCCACCTCCATGGCTTCAGCCATTGAGACGAATGACTTGATGCATATGTGTTGAATTGTGGCTTCCGTTTGGAACCAGGCACCTTTCCAAAGTAATGTGGCTGAATCGGATCTCCTTTTTTATAGAGTCAGGTTTTGGCTAAATCAGTCCAGTATAGAACAGTATACCTGAGAGAGATCCAGGATACCTGAGAGAGCGCCTTCTCCCTTACCAACCTGCCCAGTCACTGAGGTCATCGGAAAACAACACACTGTTGGAGCCTGCCTGACCTCCAGAGGCAGGGAGTTCCAGAGAAGTGGAGCCACCACACTGAAGGCTCTTCTCCTGGTGGACTCCAGTCGGGCCAAAGGGCCATGAGGAACCACCAGGAGAATGTCCTCTGATGACCACAGTGATCGGGCAGGTTGGTAAGGGAAAAAGTGCTCTCTCAGGTATCCTGGTCCCAAGTTGTTCAGGGTTTTTGTACACTAGTTCCAGAACCTTAAACCTGGCCCGGTAGCCAGTGCAGTTCCTTCAGCAAAGAATACTGATGGTGCTTGATTGCTGCTTAGACGTCACCAGTGATTCCTGCCTGCTCTCACATGTCCATTTTACTAACAGGGAAATATGGCTCTGACTTTGGGACGCAGTTCCACTGTCCTTGAGATTTGTCAGAATCCTAACACAGAATTCTGAGTTGGAAAGTGGAATTGGTCCCAGCTTGGGACAACAAACGTGCTGATCGTGATGCTTCCTCCCTTGTTTCCCTTGCCCCCCCCAATTTCAGGTTGCAATCAAACAGATGAACTTGCAGCAGCAGCCCAAGAAAGAGCTGATTATAAATGAAATCCTCGTCATGAGGGAAAACAAGAACCCCAACATCGTCAACTATCTGGACAGGTATTTGCAATGCTGCAAGAGGGAAATTGGCATCGTGGATTGTCCCTTGTGCAATTGTTGTGGAACAATTTTTGTGGCCTTCCATTAGCTAAGCAGCCTGAAAGCAGGGTATCTGAAGGACCACATGCCCATTTTTAAAGTTCATCTTCTGTAAGCTTGCTCCAAGTGCCCTCATATCTGGGAATAGGTGGGCAGCAGCCAGGAATGGGGCCTTTTCTGTGGTGACACCCCATTTGGAGTACCTTCTCAGGAAGTTTTCCTTGGCGCTCTCTCTCTTAATTTTTCAGGCCACAAGCTGAAGCAGTCTTATTTTACAGCTTGTCTTATACAATTTCAGATTATTGATCTCCCTAAATCAGTATTGTCAACACTGACTGGCAGCAGCTCTCCAGGGTGTCAGACTGGAGTCCTTCCTAGTCTTACCCGGAGACGCTAGCGATTGAACTTAGGATGTTTTGCATAGGTCATTCGTGCGAGTGTTCTGTTGCTGCTGCTCCTTCTAAACTAGATCTTCGTATTTTACTTCCAACATTTTATTGGCTGTAAGCCACCTTTGAGTCATGGAAAGGAGGGAATATAAATGATTATAAATAAATAACCAGGGTGGAAAGTCTCCTGAGAGAAGCCATGGACACACAAAGTCAAGGTTCAATATAATAAATAAAAGAAAGAAAATAAAGAAATACAGGAGGAAACTGTCCCTGGGCCCAGGCAGTTTAGGGCTTTGTAGGTCAAGTATTTATTTTTATTTATTATATTTATACCCCGCCTTTTTTCCTGCAAGGAACCCAAGGCGGCTTACATAATTCTCCTCCTCCTCCTCCTTCTCCATTTTGTCCTCACAACAACCCTGTGAGGTAGGTTAGGCTGAGAGTCAGTGACTGGCCCAAAGTCACCCAGTGAGTTTCATGGCAGGGGGAGTGGGGGGGATCAAAATCAAGTTAACCTAAATTTTGTGCTGAGAGAAGCTGAATTCTGTGACTGTGTACAGGTTCTGCAAATTCGTTTGCATAACCTAATTGCTTATTTTGCATACTTTACTCTGCTTCTCCTAGTCATGGGGAGGGTACTCAGTCCCCTTCCTCCTGGAAACCTTTTATGCTCCTCGTGGAAAAGGCATCTAGGAGTAAATTTTCTTGGAAGTATTCACATGCAGATAGTTCATAGAGGCAGTAGACCAAGTAAGCTCGGTTGGCTTTATTCAGAGGGTGCCAATGCAGAGAAGATCATGTGTGCTTCATGTTTCTGCCATGACTTTAAATCTTAGTTCAGAGCAGACAGAACAGTTTTCAGGTTACATACCATAACTAACGTAAGTGGGACCGACAACCAAATCATCATCATCAACATCATCAGAACAATTTTCAGGTTACATACCATAACTAACATAAGTGGGATCGGCAACCTAGTAGTAGTAGTAGTAGTAGTAGTAGTAGTACTACTATACTACTACTACTACTACTATTATTATTATTATTATTATTATTATTATTATTATTATTATTATTTCTTACCTGCCTCTCCGTTTGGATCTAGGTGGGGAACAACAATAAACATAAAATATATAAACTAATTAAAAAAAACATAGCATGCATTATTAAAACATCTTAAAAACATCTTGAAAGCATCCTGAAATTCCACTGGATAGGCCTGCTGGAAGAGATCAGTCTTTATGACTTTCTTGAATTCCAAAAGACTGCTAAGTTGACGAATGTTCAGCGTTCCATCCAGGATACTCCATTCCATTCTCCCTCTTCCTCCCCAGCTGCCATTCCACGTTTTCCATTTCTCCTCCAACTTTCGGTCTTTCCACAGCCACTGAGCATGCTCAATCCTCACTGAGTTGTTTTGGGGGGCTTCTCGTCTTGGTTTTTCTTTTTCTAAAGATTTTTTTTTATTCTGCAAACTTTTGGGTTCCCACAAGCCTCCCTCTTGTGCGCGGGTGCGTTTCCTTTTGGCTATATAAAGATCCTTACTTGGAAAATGAGTCCGCTATGAATATATAGGATGTGTGTGTTTGCAGGAGGCAGCAATCAACTTGGGAGAACAATAAGACTCTTGTTTGGTTAGTATACTCTTGAGCAAGGAATGTACACATCTCATGTTTGACCAAGTCATCTTTAAATTAAACCACAGTTTAAAAGTTGAGAGAAGCATTTTTCCTAGCAGCCCTAATAGTAGTTAACTTCTAAAGATGGGTGGTTTCCCAGAAAGCATCTGTCTCATCTCTCAGCCGGTAGTTTCACCACTTCCTGAAACATAATAGTAGCTTTCGCAATAACAGCGATAATCTCTCCAGGAAACAGTAAGATCTTGTTAACTTGATGCAACCTCCAACCTCGGTCAACGTGGATTTCTAACAGAGAACAGACCGTGTGTAGTTGATGGAAACCTCCAGCCGTCCTATAAGCCTTTGAGAATGCAAAACTAGAAATTTCTGGCTTTAAGTCAGACTTGGGGCAGCCAAGCCAGGAGATCATGTGTGGTGTAATGGTTAGAATGTTGGACTGGGACTCGGGTGTTCTGTGTTCTAGTCCCCATTCTGCCATGGAGCTCAGTGGGTGACTTTGGGCCAGTCACTGACTGTCAGCCTAACCTACCTCACAGGGTTGTTGTGAGGATAAAATGGAGAGGAGGAGGATTATGTAAGCTGCTTGGAGGAAAGGGCGGAATATACAGTGCCTTGCAGAAGTATTCACCCCCGTTTGACTTTTCCATATTTTGTTGTGTTACAACCTGGAATTGAAATGGATTTAATTGGTATTGTTACCGCTTGATGTACACAAGATACTCAACGCTGTGAAGGTGCAAAATATTTTTACAGTGGCCCAAAAGTTAAGTAAGCAAAAACAAACTGGCACTTGTTGGTTGCATAAGTATTCACCCTCTTTGCTGTGACATGCCTAATAAGCTCTGGGGCAAGCCAGTGCCTCCAGAAGTCACATACTGTAATGTAAGTAGCTGAATGGAGTCCACCTATGAGCAATTCCAGTGCCACATGATCTCAGATTAAATGTACCTAATTCTGGAAGGCCCCAGAGAGCATATCTAAACAAACAGCATCCTGAAGACCAAGGAGCTATCAAAACAACTCCAGGGTAAACGTTGTGCAGAAGCACCAATCAGGGTTGGGTTATAAAAAATATCCCAAACTATGAACATCCCCTGCAGCACTGTTAAATCTGTTATTACAAAATGGAAAGAATATGGCTCAACCGTGACTCTGCCTAGAGAAGGCCGTCCACCAAATCTCAGTGACTGGGTATTAGGAGGGCATTAGTCAGAGAAGCAACCAAGAGGCCAGTGGTAACTCTGAAGGAGCTGGAGAGATCCGCAGCTGAGATGGAAGAAACCATCCATTGGACAACTATCACCTGGATGCTCCACAAAGCTGGGCTTTATGGAAGCGTGGGGAGAAGAAAGCCATTGCTGAAACAAACCGATATCAAAGCCCGTTTAGAGTTTGCAAAAAAGGCACGTGGGGGGACACAGCAAACATGTGGGGAAAGGTTCTCTGGCCTGATGAGACCAACATTGAACTTTTGGGCTATACCGCAAAACACTATGTGTGGCACAAAGCCAACAGTGCTCATTGCCCTGAGAACACCATCCCCACGGTGAAGCATGGTGGCGGCATCATCATGTTGTGGGGATGCTTTTCCTCGACAGGAACTGGGAAACTGGTCAGGATTGAGGGCAAGATGGTTGGAGCCAAATACAGGGCAATTCTAGAGGAGAACCAGGTTCAGTCTGCAAGGGACCTGGGACTGGGGCAAAGGTTCACCTTCTAGCAAGACAATGACCCTAAACACACAGCCAAAGTAACACTGTAGTGGTTTAAAAACAAGAACCTGAAAAGTCTTCGAGTGGCCCAGTCAAAGCTCAGACCTCAATCCGATGGAGAATCTGTGGCATAAGGATGTGCGTGGAGAGAAATCCAGCTCCACAGACTTACCTGCCTCTTCTCCCTCCACTTTGCAAACTTCTGCAGCTTGTGAGAGTTAACCGCCCTTGCCTAAATGCTTTCAGACTGCTACTACAGTCTTTTGAGAAGATGCTGCCCATAAGGTCTTAGCCATAGGATACCCTCCTTTCCTTGCCATCTTTCAGGCATGCTGTGTTTGGCTTTTCCCCCTTGGCCAATGAGAAGAGTTCCATGCTGCTTCTGAATATTTTGCTTTTTCCTGTCCCCGTGGGACAGGCGCTATAGTGGTGCCGATTCTACTGTGCTCACCGGACACAACACTTGCGCTCAGATTCTCGGGATTAAAATGCCCCCCTCTGACCGTTCTTGAGACAATGTCTTCTGTCCCCTTGCTGCTGTTTTAATTTATAATTCATGTGCCGAGTTCTGTATATTTTGTAGGCCACTGATTGTTTTTTTATTTGTTTCTTGTCAGCTGCCTTGGGTGCCTCGTGTTCAGGCAGGCAGGCAGGATGTAAATTTGTGCAGAAGATAAATGTGTAGCTTCCATAGAGTTAGAAAGGGGTCACGGGGCCATCCAAGGTCACCCCTGCCCAAAGATTTGACCCTCTGCCCATCAGACTCTTGAGATGTGTGCAGGAGGAACGTGATGGCAATGGACAGCCAAGTCTGTTTGTTAATTCTCAGCAGCTGGCAATCGGAAGCATGCTACTGTGGGGAGAATCTGATCCTCCCTCAACTTATAGAGCAGTTCTCAACATTGCACGGAGTGGCTGAAGTTGCTGCTTGCCCATGAAGCTCCCTGGGTGGCCTAACCTACCTCATGGGGCTGTTATGAGGATAAAATGCGATGCACCCCCCCCCCATACTTTCCACCCAGGGTTCGGCGGGAGTGACAAGAAGTGCAGGATATCTTCCTCAATAGGTGGGGGACCCACCAAGAGTCGTGGAGAGAAATGAGGTGTGGGAATTGGGCTCAGAACTGCCCCCTGAACCAAGGTCCTCCCTTTGCCATAATGGCTGTCAGTGACGGTGCAGCCTTGCGTCTCCGCCAATGGGATCCTTGAGGTGGCATTGTGCTTGGAAGATGTGCATCCCCTATTTGCCACTGAGGGGAATTCTCTTGGCCGGATGGCTTCTGCGGGAGGGGAGACTGCGTCCCAGGAGCTCTTGGGATGTGGGGACGGTCTCTTGGAGTTCTCTCTCCCAGTGGTTGCTCCCTTTCTGTTAACACATCTCTCACTCAGACGTACATACCCCCACATGTCCTGGGGCTAACATAAGAACCTAAGAAGAGCCCTGCTGGATCAGGCCAAGGGTCCACCTAGTCCAGCATTCTGTTCACACAGTGGCCAACCAGCTGCCCACAGGAAACCCACAAGCAGGACATGAGTGCAACAGCACCCTCCCGCCCATGCTCCCCAGCAACTGGTGTACACATAGACATACTGCCTCTGATACTGGAGGTAGCATATAGCCAATTGGGACTAGTAGCCATGGGTAGCCTTCTCCATGAATTTATCCAATCCCCTTTTAAAGCTGCCCAAATTGGTGGCCATCACTACATTTGGGGAAGTGAATTCCATAGTTCAACTCTGCTCTGTGTGAAGAAGCACTTCCTTTGACCTGTCCTGTACCTCCCGCCAGTCAGCTTCATGGGGTGACCCCATTGGCTGTGCGTTCAGGGATATTTGCTGACAGCAAACAACCCTCGTTAGGAGGCAATTAGGTGGGATAGAGGCAGAGGCAAGGGGGTCCATTTGACCCCCTCTATTCTTCTGCAAGAGTTGGGACTCTTTCTGTACCAAAAGTCGAAAGCCTCGCCCACCCAGCAAGGCCCCCTTTCCTTTTCAACTCCCAGAGTCAGTCTGTGTGTATTTCTTTATTAGATTTTTATACCGCCGACCTGGCAAATGCCTTCGGGGCAGTTTGCAGTCGTCAAACGGAACAACAACAGCAAGGTAACAAAGATACAAATATCAAACTAATGCAATATGAGACATAGAAAACATTGAGGAGCCAGCAGTAAAAATTAATAATCGAGCTACAAATTGAAGATCAAATGCCTGGTTACAGAGGTCTTAACCTGGTGTCTAAATGTATACGATGAAGATGCCAGGCAGACCTCCCTTGGAAAGGCATTCCACTGATGGGAGGGCCACTACAGAGAAGATTCTTTTCCTAGGGTGCTCTGGAAGATACACACAAACTGACCCTCTCATTTTACTTTCACAGCGATCCTGTAAGGCAGCCTTTCCCCACCTGGCACCCTCCAGGTCTGCTGGACTGCAACTCCCATGATTCCCAGCCAGCAAGGCCCTGCTCCCCCCCCCCCCCGGCACGATCCATATCCGACACTCTCTCCATCACTTCATACTGGTTGCTTTGTGCTACCAGCTTGCTGTGTTTTTAAAAATAGCTCTGCTCTCAGGTTTGGCAGGTGGGTGGGTGGATGTGTTTGGCCAAGGGAGCACAATGACCGTCTGTTCTTTCTCCGGCTTACGGCAGTTACCTCGTGGGGGATGAACTGTGGGTAGTCATGGAGTATTTGGCAGGCGGTTCGTTGACAGACGTGGTGACGGAGACCTGCATGGATGAAGGACAGATAGCTGCTGTGTGCCGGGAGGTAAGGATTTTAAATATGTGTATATAGTATATTCATTCCTTTTTTAAAAAAAAATATATTTTATTTAAATTTTAACATATAAGCTACAAAATACATAAACATACAAATTATACAACAAACACATAAAAAACAACAAAATAATAATAAGTGCACCACCACCCCAACCAGGACCAACTAAACTACATAACTGTTCAGCCTTCCAAAATTGTAATGACTGTTGTGAAGGTGTACACTCTTTCCCACTTAATAGAACAAAATCTACAAATGCTCTCCATTTCTTTAAAATTATTTTGATTCGATAGTCCCCTTTTAACTTTAATACTACACGTTGATTTATCATTAATAGCAATATCCCATACCTCTTTATACCATTCCTCTATTTGATAATCACATTGCATTTTCCATTTTCTAGGTATCATTAATATATATTCATTCCAAAGGGGAATGCCATGCTTTACTGATGGACAGGATATGTTTCTCAGTGTGTGCGTGCGTGCGTGCGTGACACAACACACACACACGGACACAGAGAGAGAATTTAGTATAAGTGGCCTGCACCCCGCTTACGAAATAAACTCCCGAAAGAGGTTCGCCTGGCACCTACGTTGCTACCTTTTCAACACCAGGCAAAGACCTTTCTTTCCCCCCAGGCATTTAAGAGACCTAATTCTAGGTTGTTATGGCTATTTTATCGACGCCTGTGCCCTTTATTGTTTTGCATTATGTTGTATTTTATTCTTTTAAATATTTGTATTGTCTTTTATATTTTTAACCGGGTTCTAAAATGACATTTTAGTTTTTTAACTGGTTGCAATTGGCCCAGGGAACATCAGTTACTGAGCGGATTAGAAATGTACCAAATGAAGAAATAAGTGGGATCTGCAACAAAATGTTGTAGTATGGTGTACTCCTCATTCAGGATTCCATACACTCTGTTCCGTTCTCTCCCCTCCCCTGGTTTCTGTTTTCTCTCCTCCAGTAGTCAGCATTCCATGGCCACTGAGCACACTCAGTCCCCATTGGGCTTTTTGGGGGGTTCCTCCTTTAGGGGTTCCCCCTCCTAAGGATTTTATTTGGAACATTTGCAATTCTTGGGGTTCTCCCAAGCCTGCTGATACCGCCTTCTTCTGCCTGGGCAGTGCCGTTCTGACTAAATAAGGATCGGCACTCACAGCATGAACATTGGAAATAGAGGGAATGCTGTAGCATTGAATCTGGAGGAGGTGTAAAAGAAACTTTGTGTGCTTATGTGGGGGTGATGGGAATTCGAGTGCAAGAAAAGCTGAGTTCTACTTGTATAAATTCATGAATATCATCATCACCATCATCATCATTATCATTATTATTAATTTCATTTCTATACCACCCAATAGCCAAAGCTCTCTGGGCGGATTACAACAATTATAAAATTTTACAATAAAATACAATTTTACAATAAAATACAATATAAAAATAAAAACATCGAAAAAATGTTTACTACACATTTTAAAAACAATTTTAAAATTACTTAAATAGCTAAGACAAGACAAATTATTTAAATAGCTAAGAATATTGGCAGATTTGCAGATAATGCATGTTTTAATGTTCCTACTGCTACTTATGAGAGGTTACAGATCTCCCTCTTGATCCCTGGACATCCTCTTGAGCCCCACTTTGGCTTCTGAGGTTTCTCCACAGCCTGCATGTCTTTTCCCCAGCTTATTCTTGCCCCCATAAGGACTAGAAACTTGAGTAGCTCTTTAGAAATGTTAAAAAGCTGAATTCTGAACCCAGCGCTGAATTTTGTGCTTGGAAGAATAGTTTAACCCAGAAATCACCTTTGCCTTAGTACTTAGCAGTGTTTTATTTAAGCCATAGTGGCTTGCGATGGATGCTGGCAGTCACTGTGACTATTCAAGCCACGGCATTCGGTCATGCGGCTTATTGTGACCTGCAAACCTGACGAGATTGGGTTTCGCACGTTACAATAAGCTGTAGTGACCACCCGCCACAGTTTGAATATTCACAACGGGCATTGTGTGAACCAGGCCACTGTGTGCTTTTTAAAAATAATTACTTCAGCGCCGTGCCAGAAAAGGCTTCACCTGCTGGATTTCTGCCTGTCGCACAGCTCTTCAGAGCATTGGGTGGGGGCGGGGGAGGAAATTTCCATCCTAATTACTTGGAGCTTTGTTGTTAACGGTTACCTGAAATAATATCCTCTTGTCTTCCAGTCTATGCAGACAATTGACTTTTATCTCTGCTCCACACCTTCTCACTAACAACGTTCATATCATTTTACTCCATAAATGCCTATGCATGGAGATAATATCTGCCCTAAAAATAGATTAACTCATCGCCATGGGAAAGGGAATAGGCCTGGGTTGTTTATAATAATCTGTGGCCTTTACACCGCCCCTCCTGGGGTTTGCAAGGGCACCTGGAAATGGTGGGCACGTGGAAGGCTGTTTTATGAGCAGCCGAAGCCCAGTGCTGGGGCACAGGCATCGCATGCAAAAGCTCCCCGGTTCCGTCCCCCCCCCCGGCATCTCCACTTAAAAGGACCATATGGCAGGTAATGGGAAAGACCGTTGCCTGAGACCCCGGAAAGCTGCTGGCCGCCAGTGGAGGGGCTAGCAGAGGTCAGACTTCGGGATCTACTTTGTTTCTTATAAGAATCCCGAGATCCACCAGCTGGAGCCTGGTGCAAAAGACATACACTTAGCATTAAATAATTCTGAGCCCGGGAATTTGTGTTGAGTACCAGAACTGAGCTGAGCTCATTGTCCTTCAATGTAAAAATTCGCTCCTGGTTAGCACACCCACCCCCACCCCCCCCCCGGCTTCATTTCAGCAGTATATGAAATATTTGCTGGGTGGAGGGGGGTGTCCTTTTGTTGTTGCTCTTGTTAAATAACTGGGAGCCAGAAATCCTCGTTGATCTACTGCAAATCCATCCAGAGTCTACCGATAGATCCTGATCAGGGCCAGCTTCAAGCACAGGCAAAGTAGGGCACCTGCCTGAGGGCCCACGTCCCAGCAGGGGCTCGCTGACAAGGAGTTGCTCCTCCCGCTTCCCCGTTGCAACCTGCTTGTTCACCTGCCTCTCGCTCTGGCCCAGACAACGGCGGTGGTGAGGAGGAGGAGGAGGAGCAGGAGATGCCACGGCCCGCTTCCTCTTGGCCCTCTCTGCCTGTCAAGCGGAGCAAGTGGAGCAAGGATGAGAAAGAGGATGAGGGGCAATTTTGGCTGGTGACCATGTCTGTGAGAAGGTAGGCTGCAGGAGGGGGGACCATTGAGGGGAATCTGACCCTGATTGACCTTGCACCTAGCGCAGGTGTAGACAACACTGGGCTAGAGGGATCTATGTTTGTACAGTCATATATGCTGGGATGAACTTCTTGTAAGAATGTTCTGTGACCAAGGCGCTCTACGTGGGGTTACCCTTGAAGACGGTTCGGAAGCTACAGCTGGCACAGAACGCGGCGGCTCGCCTGGTTTAAGGCAGCCGCCGGCGGGATCACATCACGCCCGTGCTCAAGGAGCTGCACTGGCTACCCGTTGCTTGCCGAGCCGAATTCAAGGTGTTGGTTTTGACCTTTAAAACTCTATACGGCTCCGGTCCAGTCTATCTCAAGGAGCGTCTCCAGCAACACCAAGTAGGCCGCTCAACAAGATCTCCCACAGACGGCCTTCTCCTTGTCCCTTCAGCCAGAGCAGCTAGACTGGTGGGGACGAGGAAGAGGGCCTTTTCTGTGGCGGCCCCCATACTGTGGAACTCTCTCCCGAGTGACCTCCGCCATGCCCCCTCTCTGCTGAGCTTCCGCCGCTCACTAAAAACATGGCTGTTCAGGCGGGAATATGGGGTGGGCTAAGATTTTAAAATTTTATACTGTTTAAAATGTATTTTATCCTGTTTTTATCCTATGTACATCGCCCAGAGTGGCAGGTTACTGGCCAGATAAATAAATGTAAAAAATAAATTAAATAAATAAATAAATAAATAAATAGCCCATTCATAGACCTATCCTTTTGTTGATTGCAGCACTGGCTGGGTTGGTTAGTTCATTCATTCATTCCTGGGATATGCTTTTTTTTCCTTCTCCACAGTGTCTTCAGGCGTTGGAATTCCTCCATTCCAACCAGGTCATCCACCGGGATATCAAGAGTGACAACATCTTGCTTGGGATGGACGGCTCTGTCAAACTAAGTACGTGGACGGGATGACTGGGGAGAATTGGCAGCCTGGGAGTTCAAAAATGTGCCCCTTGCTTTAATTAAAAACAAACAAACAAACAAACACCCACCTCCTTTGCTGACCAGGGAATGTTGGGAGATTCCTCATAGCTGGTGGATCTACCCAAAGGCAAAATCCAACTTTGGCTTTGGTTTTCATTCATGTCTAGATTTTAATGAAAGTGTTCTGCAAGGAAAGAGGGAAGGCGCTGTAGCTCAGGCATGAAGCACCTTTGTGAGCAGTATAATGTTATTGTTTAGCTACAAGCCATAACAAAAACAGAAGGGACATTCAGAGTTGAGCAACGAATTTAACTCTCTCTGCCAGCGCAAATAAAGAAAAACACCAGGTAACATAATTTTCATTATCAAACAACAAACAAACAAACAAAACATGCACATTCACTAGGCGTAGCAAAATTCTTCCTTAGCCTAAACTTGGACAAATACTTTTCACGTGGATCCTTATAAAGGGGACATTGGGGGTAACATAATTAGACAAAGTGGAAGACCGACAACCTGGTCTTCTGCGCGGGTTCAATGCTAAGGGGGTAGCGAGTCCTGGGGCGGGCCTTCTCCGAGGTCCCCAGCGACTATCACCCTTAGCCCAGAACAAAGGGATAACTTATAGCCACAAAAGTATCTTTTATAAAACAAGTTTATTTACAAAATTACCTTCACAAACCCAGACACACGCCAGCAATACAGCTTATCAGTACGGTACAAAGTAGCAAGCAAGAGGTCTCAAGGACACCGTGATTTCAGGGCTCTCAGCTAGTTAGTTCAGCTCGGGCTCCAGCAGAGGCCCGGTCAACCGCACGCTGCTAGCTGGGTTCCCAGCGGAGGTCCGGTCTACCCAAGCGGCTAGCTGGGTTCCCGGCGGAGGTCCGGTCTACCCAAGCGGCTTGTGAGTGATTTCAGCTTGGTTTCCCGGGGGTCCGGTCAACCCAAGCGGCCAGTGATTTCAGCTTGGTTTCCCGGGGGTCCGGTCAACCCAAGCGGCCAGTGATTTCAGCTAGCTGGAGCACGCCGGGTGCTGCTACCCGGGGTTGCCGATCCCTTCGTTCCCTTACCCCAAGCATGGGGCAAGATTGCTGATCAGGTCCAACAACTCAGTTCCCTTGGGCAGGGTGTTTTATACCTTGGGTTTCAGGTAGCCCCTCCCTCCGTAATCAGGTGGGTGGCCAATCAGGTGGGTTGCCACCCTCCCTGAGGGGGCGGCCTTTTGGGTCAGGTGGGGTGACGCCTTCCCCCTGTGGGGTGGGGTCCCTTTGAAGCCACTTGCTTAATGGTCCCATCCTGTGGTGTTGAATGGTCCTTTCTTATGGGTGCCGAAGTGTCTGCTCTGGCGAGGTATTCAAGTCTTATGTACATGGGGCTGATATACGAGAGCATTGACGAACCTGGCGATGCTTCCTGCCTTCCCCCCTGGGGTGATTCTATGCAGATGTTGTTTGTCCCCTTTGGTCTCTGTGGAGACTGGCTGTCTCCCCCCCCTGGGTCTCCTTCCCCCCACCTTGGTGAGTGTGTGTGTGTCAGAAAGGGGTTTTAGGTTGGCTTTCTCCACAGACAATATCCTCAATACCAGTTTTACAAAACACACAAGAATCCTGCTCCAATTAGGATTTCTAATAACGGCCTTTTGAGAGAGCAGACAGCATAAATCTTCTATTAAAAAGCTAAAGTAACTGCCTTCCCCAACCTGTTGCCTTCCAGCTGTGTTGGACTACAACTCCCAGAATCCCCCTGCCAGCACAGCTAGCAGGGGGATTCTGGGAGTTGTAGTCCAACACAGCTGGAAGGCACCAGGTTTTGGGGAAGGTTGAGCTTGAATGATAAGGCTTTCTTAGGATCTGACGATGAACAGACACAACCTGGAAAATCTAGAAGAATGGATGATGAACGTGTCAGTCAGAAAGTCTTGCCCAAACACAAAAAGCCTTAAGTGAGATTTGGGCATCAACTGGATCTTAGCCAGTTGACAATCAAGACACTCTCCGAAGTATTTGTGATGCGGTTACTCTCCTCTGAGCATTTAAGGGAGAGCCGTGAGCTTTACAGACCAAATGTGAAGATGGCAAAACTCTATTATGAAAGTTGAGAAACTGGACTTGTGTTCTAGCCCAAACGGAAGGCCATCTAACCACCGGTAGAGCTGCTGCCAACATGTCCTTCCTTCAGAAAATGATCTTGGGATCTTCTCCAGCTCCTGAACGAATGATCGGCTAAAGCCCCCCAAAGTTCAAACACCATACAACTTAGAGCAGGGGTTGGCAGAAAATAGGTCTTCAGATCTTTTGAACTTCAGCTCCCAAAAGCCCTTGCCACATGGCCAATGGTCAAGAATGCTGGCAGTTGAAGTCCAAAACATCAGGAGATCTACTTTTTGACACAGAGGGAACAACCATAGCCAAAAGGATTTGTATGCAAAAAGTCCCAGGTTCAGTTCCTAGCATCTCGTCTGAGGCCCTCCTCCTGGTGTCCCCACCAAATGCAGCAAGGTGGATGGCTACAACAGAGAGGGCCTTTTTGGTGGTGGCATCCCATTGTGGCATGCTCTCCCCAGAGAGGCTCACCTGGTACCTACGATACGGTCTTTCCAGCTGTAGGTGAAGAACTTTTTATTCTCCCAGGCATTTTAAGAACTGTTTTTAGTGCTTTTAGTATTCTATTCTGCTGCTGGTTTTAATTTGGGTTTTTTCTGTGCTGTTTTTAAATAAATACATCTCCAACTAAAAAGATCTTGGGTAGCTGCCAGTCAGAGTGGGCAGTGCTGGGTTAGCTGAGCGATGGGTCTAACTTAGTAGAAACTTGTTTCATGGCTGCTGCTTGTCTCTCTTTTCCTCCTTCTCCCCAGCCGATTTTGGCTTCTGTGCTCAGATCACTCCCGAGCAGAGCAAACGCAGCACCATGGTGGGGACGCCGTATTGGATGGCTCCGGAGGTGGTGACGAGGAAAGCCTACGGGCCCAAGGTGGACATCTGGTCCCTGGGGATCATGGCCATTGAAATGATAGAGGGGGAACCCCCGTACCTCAATGAGAACCCCCTGAGGGTAAGCTTTATTCGCTTTTTAAAAAACCCGTTCCCCAAAGAGGGCGCATGAGTTTTCCAGACAGTCTCCCGTCCAAGGACTGGCCAGGCGTAGCTTCGGGGAGGGGACAGAGCTCAGTGGTAGAACTTTGTCGGCAGAAGGTTCCAGCGTGCATCCCGAGCATCAAGTGGTGTAGGGCATCCAGGCCTCACAGGGTCAGCGCTCTGGGATTTCCTGCTTGGCGGGGATGAAGATCTCATCTGCCTCACTCCTTAGACTTCCCTTTTCCCTCAGAACTTAGCTGCAGTCTTCACAGTAGCTGGAGGAAAACTGGATTTCCCCCAGCAACATTTATTGCTGTGAGCTATCACTGTTGCAGAAAGCAAAGCGTATTAGGGAAGGCCTGGTCTTGAACAGGGAATTACGGGCCCCGTGAGCTTTGCAAAAGACCCAATGCTGGCATAGGTGAAAACCGATAGAACTGGTTTGTTGACTTCTGAGATCAAATGTTTCTCCCTGGTGCTGGGAAAAAGGAACTCCTGGAAAATCTTGAGCTGGTAGTCTTATGCTGTTTGGGGACATGTTGTTGTGTCCTCCTTGTGCAACGTCGGGTCTCTCCAGCCAAAGTCCCTTTGCCAGCTCACTATTCTATGACTGTTGGCTGATCCTAATAAATTCGAAATTATGCTGTGTACTGCTATCATGCTATGTACTGCTGCTCTTTGGTGTGTGTGTGTGAGCGAGCGAGCGCACACATCCCAGCACGTGCACCAACGCAGCTGCCTGCATTTTTGCACTCTCCTTGGGAATGTGGCTCTGGGGGTGTCCCGATGAGTGCCTGTGCTTCAACATTTCCCACTCCACGACTGCTGGCATCGCCAGTTAAAGCAGTGTTCTCCAACCTTGGGTCCCCAGATGTTTTTGGCCTACAACTCCCAGCACGCCCCAGCCAGCTATGGGGACCCAAGGTTGGAGAACACTGCTCTAGAGCCAGGTTGAGAAACGTTGCTCACACAAACACGGACCACGCTGGACACCTTGACTGCTGGATGCAGAGCAGATCAGGAGGCTAGATAGACCTGATTGTCAGCAGCTTATGGGAAACCCTTCACTTGAAACTAGTGGCTTCAGTGTCACTGGGGCAGTGTATCTACTCCGGGTTTCAGTCTGAACTTTAAAGGAGCTGTCTCCTTTAAAGTGCTGAACCTAAAAAAAAAAGATTCTGGGGGTGGGAAAGAGAATAGGGTTCAGCATCATGGATAGCTCCTCAGAAAGGATAGTCAAGTTGGCGCAAGGCAGGCATCAGTGGGGGGCCTGTTCCACAGTTGCCCCCCTGGGCATGGAAAGCTGGGCATGGAAAGCTGGGAGGAGACCGCTGACGCACAAGACTGGAATGTCCTCAATGGACAGAATGAACACTTGAATCACGTTTGAACCTGCGCGTTTGAATCAACTCATAGGCCAGTGTCCTCCAACCTTGGGTCCCCAGCTGTTTTTGGCCTACAACTCCCAGCATGCCCCAGCCAGCGTACGCTGGCTGGGGCATGCTGGGAGTTGTAGGCCAAAAACAGCTGGGGACCCAAGGTTGGAGAACACTGAGTGAAAGGGAAAGGGGATGGGAAAGGACTCAGCCCGGAGATCGGCTGCTGGTTGGTTATTTCCTCAGTTTCAAGTGTGGTTTTCCATATTGGGGGGGCGGGCCCCGGCAGTTCCCCTTGAGAGCGCAGCGATAGCCCTAGTTCTTGCTGAGGGGGTTTAAAGGTATGTGTCTGTCTGCAGTCGGGCGGGGACTCCCTTGATGGAGTGTTCCTCTGCATGAGATAATCCTTGAGCCAAGAAGGGAGCACTTTTTTTTGGGGGGGGGGGAAGGGGGTTCTTGTCTAGCCTCATCCCCACCGTGCAACTTTTCCGTTGACAGCAGACTTCTTCGCGTCGAGGGGCATTTGATCCTGTGAATTCTCACACACAGCCTGGTGCGGTTCAGCCCAGACACGGGTGTCTTGCCTCGGCGAGAAGCAGGCCGTAGCTGTCCAGTTCCTCATAGATTCATAGATCATAGAGCTGGAAGGGGGGGCCTACAAGGCCATCGAGTCCAACCCCCTGCTCAATGCAGGAAACTAGAGGAGGGGGTCTCCCATCCAAGTAATAACCAGGCCTGACCCTGCTTCGCTTTCCACACTCAAGACAAGCTGAGCCAGCGTGAGCCACAGGCATGCAGGCCTATTGCGCCCTGCAGCTGCACTCCAAAACAACGCTCGTTCTCGTTTGTTAAATGCAGTAAGATGTGCTTTGTCGGTGAATTGCACATGACATGAATTGTGGTTTGTGCCCCGCTGCCTCCTTCAGTGTGGCAACAGGCCTCCTCTGCTGCCCCCCTCCCCTGTGGCTATGCCCCATTTGTTCTCTTCTTCCAAAAGACATGTCTTTGCTTTGATCTCTTTGCTAACATGTGCATAAAATATGATCTGTGACTTGAACACCTTTTGTCCTCCCATCTACCCCCTGCTCCAGGCTTTGTATCTCATTGCTACCAATGGGACCCCAGAGCTGCAGAATCCAGAGAAGCTTTCGCCCATATTTAGAGACTTCCTTAATTGCTGCCTTGAGATGGATGTGGAGAAGAGGGGATCCGCTAAAGAACTTCTCCAGGTGAGACTACAGCTGGGGTTGGGATGGGGCGGCGGTGAGACCTATATGCCTGCTGTCGTTTTGCTCTAAAACTATCAAAACAGCTATGTTTAGAATTTGCTTCTGTTTACACCAGCCTTTCCCAACCTCCCGATGTTTTGGACCACAACTCCCAGCATTCCTGACCAGGGCTGATGGCAGTTGAAGTCCAGAACATGGGAAAGGCTGCCTGACACAAGATACAACAGTAAACCATGGCTGCCTTCAGGTGTCCATGTAGTCGCAGAGAACGGCGAATGGTGACCAGGGAAAGGGCCTTCTTGGTAGTGGCCACCCGCTTGTGGAATAATTTTTACAAGGAGGCTTGCCTGGTGCTTTCTCAGTCATTCGGGGGCCAGGACCAGGGGCCGTAGCTCAGTGGTGGAACACATGCTTTGGATGTAGAAGGTCCCAAGGATGGACGGGTTCAGTCCCTGGTATCTCCCGTTTGAAAGGATCAGGGAGCAAGTGATGGGAAACATTTTCTCCCTGAGAACCGGGAGAGCCAGGTGCCAGTCAAGAATAGACAGGTCTGGCCTGGGATAAGGGTGCTTCTTATGTTCCTATGGTCAAGATACCGCCTTCTGAACCCAACACCGCATTCTGTGTTTGTTTTGCCCTTGGGTGGAATTCGTAGAATCATAGAGTTGGAAGGGACCTTGGAGGTGATCTAGTCCGACTCCCTGCTCAATAAAAGATCTGCAGTGCAGGATGCAACCACAGCATCCCTGACAGGTGGCCACCCAGTCTCTGCTTAAATACCCCCACTGAAGGAGAGCCCACCACCTCCCGAGGCGGTCTGCTCCACAGGCTGAACAGCTCTTGCCGTTAGGAAGGTTCTCCCTAACGTTTATCCGAAATCTGCTTCCCTGCAATTTCCCCCGTTGGTTCTAGTCCTGCCCTCGGGAGCACCAAAGAACAAGGTCAGGGAGTGGGGAGAGAGAAAGAGGGGGAGACAGACACAGACAGACAGACACAGACAGAGAAGTAACGTGTGACTTCCAGGGGGAAGCCAAGACCATTCTCTGAATGTCTTACCGTTGGTGTCTTCCTTTGCCAACACCTCTCTCCTTCTCTTCTAGCACCAGTTCCTGAAAATCGCCAAGCCCCTTTCCAGCCTCACTCCCTTGATCATCGCAGCAAAAGAGGCAGCGAAGAACAACCACTGAAGGGTTTCTGCGCAGCTGTGCTTGTTGCGTCAAGCCCTCTTGATTTTAATTTTTGTTTTTAAAACAAACACCAACCACACAGAAACACAACGATTTCGAAGAGCTTGACTGCTCGTAGGACTTTTACCATGCTCAGAGGACTTTTAATCCTGCATGGTCGGGATCATAGAAGCAATTTTCATTGAAAGCTCAAAAGTGGACACATGGTGGGAATGTTGCTCTAAAACTGTGACCCCCCCCCCACTTGGGATGGGACTGGATTTGTACGTTTGAAAGGGTTGTTAAGAGACCCAGCTGACCACGACCAACATGTTGCCAAGCCAGTATGATTCCTTTCCTTTTAATGTGCCGATTTAAGAAGGGTGGGGGGGGAAAGCATTACCTATGGAGCCTTTTAGAACATGTTTTTCCCAAGGTGTTAAATTTCTCATTGCCTGGGCTCCCTGCGTTAAACTACTGAAAGACTGGCCCAGTTTGGATTACTTGAAAGCCAGGACAGGCAAAGCAGAAATCTGGACTGCTTTTATCATCTCAAAGGAAGCGGCGTTTCTTCCTCTGTCCCACCGGATGTTTGGACGTGCGCGTGCGCCAGAGAAGACCCTAAAATAGTTAGAATGAGCACCCTTAATCTGTCGGGGAAATTACCTTAATGAATGATCATCATGCTGTGTGTTTGGTTTGTTGTGTGTGAAATTACATGCCCCTCTGATTAAATACACGTAGCTGTTTCCACCCCTTTGATCTGGAGTCATGTGTGTCTCTTTGTGGTGGTGGTGGAGGAGGCCTGGTTAGAGCAGGAGTGCACAACAAGCGGGCCACATGTGCCCCCCCCATCTTGGGGAGCCTCACCCACTCTTCCTCGCAGCCCAGATCATCAGCGGGGAAAAGACCACCGTTCCGCCACTACTAATCCCAGTGCCGGGACATCAGTCCCAGTGGGGGTAACTGGTGGCAGGGGTGGGAGGAGAAAGCTTTAGTCTCCCCTCCTTCAGCAGCGCCAAACGGCAGCCCGCTCCCCACCACCACCCATCATCGCAGTGATCTTGAGCAGGTTCAGCTGGGAATGTGCGGGGAGGTGCATATGCGTGCGGCCTCGAACCCAGCACCCAGCATTCCGTGCAGCCTTTGGGGGCCCTAAAGGTTGTGCAAGTTAAGAGGTTCCAAGTGAAGGCTTTCTGCGGGGGCTGTGCTAGTCTAAAGGGCCATGTTGAGTATCTCAGGCCAGTCTTCCAAAAGCAGGGGTGTTGAACTTTTTTTTTCAGCCGGAGGGTCGAATTCTATTTCAGGGAAGCCCTTGGGGGGGGCACATTCCAGTGGTGGGTGGAGCTGAAGGCAGAAGGGGCGGGGCCATACATACCAGCACACTCTAGGTCAGTGTTCTCCAACCTTGGGTCCTTAGATGTTTTTGGCCTACAACTCCCAGCATGCCCCAGCCAGCATAGGCCAAAAACATCTAAGGACCCAAGGTTGGAGAACACTGCTCTAGGTTAAAGCTCTTGCTGCCAATAACTAAGCCTCAGGAGAGGCCATTTCAACCTCTTAGAATGGAGGAAACCATGTACAAAAGCCGGAGAACCACCAAACAAACACCGGTCGGGAAAATCTAGGCCATCTAGGGAAAGTTGAAGGGCCAAATTTGAACCGCAGGCAGGGCAGATGTAGCGTACAGGCCTGAGGTTCAGCACCCCTGCTCTAAAAGGGTGTCTTTTTTTTCCTGGGAGTATTTACATCCAGCTCATTCAATTTGTCGTCTCCGCATGCTGCAAGTTCCTGTCCTAGTAGAAGGGGGCCTTTGTAGCCAGATGTCTGAGCCCGGAGCAGTTGACTTTGCCGTAGATCAGCCAGGGCACTGTGCAAGGGGATACTCCAGGACTGAGGGGTACTCAGCAAAGTGGACCTGTTCCTACATCGATGGGTATCTGGCCCTTTTAAATTTCCTACAGTGCCACAGAGCGATTTTACACTGGGCACTCTGGAGCATTGTGGGAAATTTAAAAGGGCGGGCGGCTGCCAGGCTCAGCTGGCTGCTGTGGGGAGTCCAGGGCCAGTCTCGGTGGAAGGCCCTTCTTTCAGGCACAAGGGTGCCATGAGCCAACATTGGCGCTCCTTCACGCACACGACCTCACAAGCTCCTTCTCCCCAGTGACCTCGGTGTTTTCTTGTGGTATTGGTTCCTTTCCTCCTCCTCCTCTCTTGAGCACATCATTCCGTGGCTGTGAGACTAGAGGTGTGCGTGCTCCAGTCTTGGCCGATATCTCTCTCGTCAAGACTGTATGCACGCCAGGGAGTTAATGCTAAATAGCGGCGACTCGGTGTGTGTGTGTGTCTGTCTGTCTGTAGGCAGGGTGTGTAGACTGCAGAAGGCAGTGGTAACGTTTTGGGTCATGTGGGTCTCTGAACTGCAGGAAGGGAAGCAGTGATTCTTTGAATACGGTAAGAAGAAAAAGAGCCAAAGCATGATGGTAACACTCCTGTTTTGCAAGCAGAAAATCCCAAGTTCAATTCCTGGCGTCGTCACTTAAAAAAAAAGAAAAAAAAAAGGGGCAATGAAAATATCGAGTAACAAGTGACTGGCTGGGGCGTGCTGGGAGTTGTAGGCCAAAAACATCTGGGGACCCAAGGTTGGAGAACACTGCTCTAGAGCCAGGTTGAGAAACGTTGCTCACACAAACACGAGCCACGCTGGACACCTCAACTGCTGGATGCAGAGCAGATCAGGAGGCTAGATAGACCTGGTTGTCAGCAGCTTATGGGAAACCCTTCACTTGAAACTAGTGGCTTCACTGGGGTAGTGTATCCACTCCGGGTTTCAGTCTGAACTTTAAAGGAGCTATCTCCTTTAAAGTGCTGGACCTAAATAATTTTTTTGGGGGGGAGAGAAAGGGTTCAGCACCATGACATTGAAGGCTGCAGCGTAGCTGGCTGGGGCACGCTGGGAGTTGTAGGCCAAAAACATTGGGACCCAAGGTTGGAGAACACTGTCCTATAACTGCAGCTGTGTTTATCATCTGGACCAAGTTAATCCAAATTAATAAATAAATTCTGGGTTCTGTGGTTTTCACAATTTATAAAGGTGTGCATATGTTTGCTTCTTTTTCATCATTTTATTCTGCCAGTTATGGGGTCAAAGATCATTGCAGAAAACCAGTGGTCATCACCTCCCCTTGAAGCTTTTGAGTTTTGCTCTCATACTGTCAAGCTCACAATCACGAGACCCAGAGATTTGATGTTTTACAAACAACAGCATGAAAGCTAAGATCTTCAGGATGCTTAATTCTGCACCTGGCACCAATGTCTGTGTCGTGTGCATCCTGCAATTGCAGAATAATATGGCGTATTTTTTTTGTGCTTGTACCATGCAAACACAGAAATTGTTCTCAAGCGAGCTGTACTCATCCATACTGAGGAAGTTCCACCACCCTTTCATGAAGAATATCCACCAGAGAAAAGTTTGGAAGGGATTAGTGAACTCCCACAGCAGTAGGAAGCATACTGGAAGATGGGACGGTGTCCTTGTAATATGATGTAGGTCTGAAAAGTAATATGTTCAGAATATATCTCAATAAAGTGTCTCTACATCATGCTTTTGTGATTCGAGTCATGCTTTTCCATCCACATTGTTACATCTTCCGAAATCTATAACAGTTTGAGTTTGCTTGTGGTATTTTATTTCAATGGTGCGTTCAATATATTCTGATGATGTGCTTTTAATTTTGTTTTTGTCTTTTTAATTTTTAAAGCCTAGAATGCATATATATATTTAAAAGCACAGGAAATACGCAGCTTGGCTCTCCAGCCTTGGGTCCCCAGATGTTGCTGAACTACAGCTCCCAGAATCCCTTGCCATTAGCCATGCTGGCTGGATATGCTGGGAGCTGTAGGCCAGCAACATCTGGGGACCCAAGGTTGGAGAGCCCTGCTCTAGAGGGTGAAATGACCTAAGAATCTGTTGAAAATTAAGTCTATGCTTTTTCTATGTACCCCAGACAGAAAAACTTCCATAATGCTTGTTCATGAATAAATAGTTCAGAAGCACAACTAAACCAACCTATTATCAACCATATAATTTAGCATTTGTGATGTGCCAAGGGACACTCAGTTTTTTGCTGTGTCTCAGTCAACTGCAAAGCAACTCAGCAAAGTTGGTGTATGAAGTGTAAGGTGCTCATGGATCATGGTGGGATTTGAACCCAGATCCAAAGGAAATCTGTCCAAGAGAGACCATCCTACCAGTCAATTTCTCTCTCTCCCTCTCTCTCTCCCTCTCTGTGTTTGTGTGTGAGAGAGTGTGCGCGAGAGAGACTAGAACAGTGATGGCGAACCTATGGCACGGGTGCCACAGCTGGCACGCAGGGACCTCTCTGTGGGCACTCGAGCCATTGGTCACCAGATCGCGAAAAGACCGTCCCCTTCTGCAAAACACTAATGATGTTCTTTTTCACAGTGTGGAACAGAATGATTTTATTCTAGAATTCCTGTTACAGAATTCTTTTCTACATTGTTATCACATTTAAAAGATTTTGAAGAATGATGCACAGAGCATGGCTTGGATGTAAAGCCCTAACAGTTGACCTGAGTGCTGCATGTGTTGCTCTCAAACTAACGGTGTATGAGCCAAAGTTTGACAAATTATCAGCATGCATGCAATAGCAAAAATCACATTAATTGTGCAAAAGCATGCCCAATGCAAACTTTTACCTAATGCAGTGTTTGCAGTCCAAGACATAAAGTGTTTAAAATGTGTTAAGCACGTTTAGTTTTCTTGTTTATCTTGCTCATCCTAGTACAGGTTGACTTTTACTTTTACTAATCCGACACCTGTAGAAGCAGGGAAAGGACCCAGAGTAAAGCTTGCCCCACACAATTTCAGTCTGGCATATAATCATATTACAAGTTGAGAATCCCTTATCCAAAAATACATGTGCCTAATTATTTAAAAAGTTTGTATAAATTCCCTTCAGGCTATGTGTACAATGTAGTACTATAATAATTTTTGGAGTTGATTTTTTTTCAACAAAAATGTATCATTGAAAGATCTGTTATTGTGTTTTTCTTTTAAGACAAAAGATGTTAATTAGTTCGGACAACTGTATGAGTTGTTTTTCTAAAACTAAAACCTCGGTATTCAGGTTTAATTGCAGTGTTGGCACTCTGAAATAAATAAGTTGGTTTTGTGTTGCAGTTTGGGCACTCGGGCTCAAAAAGGTTTGCCATCACTGGACTAGAATAATTTGTTATTAAAAATTAACTTTGGGGGGGGCAAGAATTAACTCTTCTTGCAATAATGTATGAATTGGCAATAAGTTCATTGGATCTTCTTCACTTTACAAGATTCTTTATACTTTGGGAGCGGGGAGAGGCGTAGTGGTTCGAGTGTTGGACTGGGACTTAGGAGATCCGGGTTCTAGTCCCCACTCAGCCATGAAGCTCACTGGGTGACTTTGGGCCAGTCACTGATTCTCAGCCTAACCTACCTCACAGGGTTGTTGTGAGGATAAAAATGGAGAGCAGCAGGAGGATTATGTAATGGGTTCCTTGCAGGAAAAAAAGGCGGGATATAAATAAATAAATAAAAATTATTGAACTATAGATAGTGTGCAGTTTCTCTCCCCTTGAAATTACTGAAGGAGTCGGAGGACATCCCGTGTCATACTCCCTTTATTCACATCTATGGTACAACCATACTTGGAATACTGTCTGGCCACCACATAAAGGATATTGTGGAGTTGGAAAAGGTACAGAAAAGGGCAACCAGAAGGATCAAGGGCCTGGAGCAGCTCCCCCAGAAGGAAAGGTTAGAATGTCTGGGAGTGTTTAGCTTAGGGAAAAGGCAAGTGAGGGGAGACATGGAGGAATACAAAATTGTGTCAATTGTTTTCTTTTCATTGGGAGAATTTAAGAGCCAATCTACACCTACAGATAAATCACACGATATAGTTCTAGGACTGTATCATTTCAGACATTAGGTGGGAGGCAGGTTTGGTTGTTCTCATGCATGAAAAACAGACTTGCATGTAGAAAACTAGAACCTTCTTCCTCATCTACTAGGTTTCCATGGACTAAGACGTTTTTTGTTGTTGTGATGTGGAGGAGGAAACATTTAAATTCCTTCACCTGCTGTCCTTTTCAACAATTCTAGGTGAGGCAGTGGCCGCTCTGAATCAATGCCTGGGCACGGTAAAGGACTCGATAGAAGCCAGTAGACTGAGAATCCAGACAAGATGGAGGTACTGTTAGTGGGTGGTTCACCTACCTGGATGAGTGATATTCAGCCTGTTCTGGCAGGGGCTGCACTCCCCCAAAAGGATCAGGTTCATAGTTTTGGGGTGCTTTTGGATCCAACACTGTCACTAGAGCACAGGTGGACTTGGTGCCAGAGAACATCTTTTATCAGCTTACGCTGATATATATCAACTACGTCCTTGACTGGACAGAGATAGCCTAGCTACAGCTATCCATGCTCTGGTAACCCGTCGGCTAGATTACTGCAATGCATTATAAGTGGGGCTGCCTTTGAAAACAGTCCGGAAACTCCAGTTGGTCCAAAATAGGGCAGCAAGATTGCTAACGGGGACCGGCCGACGTGATCATATTAGGCTAGTGCTTTGCCAGCTGCACTGGCTGCCAGTCCATGTCTAGGCCCGATTCAAAGTGCTGGTATTAACTTAAGACCGAAATGGCTTGGGGGGCAGGTTACCTGAACTGAAGGATCATCTCTTCCCATATATATCTGTCCAGACCCTAAGATCATCTTTAGTGGTCCTCCTCCGGGAGTCCCTGCCAAAGGAAGTGAGGTGAGTGGCTACTAGGATAGGGCCTTTTCTGCTGTGGCACCCCCATTATGGTATGAACTTCCCAGAGAGGCTCGCCTGGCATCTTATTTCCCCAGGAATTTAAGTCTTTTAGTCTCTGTTTTAAATCCATTCATGTATTTTAAATCTCTGTACTGCTGCTAGGTTTTATTTCGACGTTCACGCCTATTTTATACGGTAGTTTTAAATTTTTAAATGTTTATACTGTCTTTTATGTTGTATTTTGTGGCTTTAATTGCTGTGAACCGCCCAGGGGGCTTCAGCTATCGGGCTGTATGGAACCGTAATAAATAAATAAATAAATATTAATAATTTTAAAGCGTGCGATTCCTTTTAATTTTGAATGTGCACACCTCGTCGATACAAGAATTGGAGGCTAGTGTGGCGGAACTGTTCCCCAAGGCATGGCATGGCTCTCAAAAGGGCAGCAAGCCATTTGACTTCCTCACGTGATGCGGGGCAACTTCCGAGAGCAGCCCGAGGCGGTCCAAAAACAGCAGCAGCCAGCCTCCGGATTCCAAGTCCTGGTCGAACATGAAGACGTAGAGCTTGACGGAGACATACAAGAATCCCAGGCAGGCGGACACCGCCAGCAGGAGCCACATGCCTTTGGAGAGGAGGAGGAGGAGGCTGCATTGCATGGCCATCGAATCCTGCACCAGCTTTGCCTGCACCATTTCGTGCAGCAGGGAGGGGCCGTTGATGCTCGCGCCCATCACCGGCCTAAGCAACGAAGCCTCTTCCAGCTGGTCCCTCAGGCAGGTGATCTCGTTCTCCTGAACCTCGCGGATCTGTTCGAGCTCGTCCAACGTGCACTGCAGCTCGAACGCTTGGATCTGCTCCGCTTCGTGCCGCTGCTCTGCTGTTTCGATCTTCGTCTCCAGCTGTTTGAAGTACGCTACGATGTGCTCCATCACCTGTTCCATGTGGGCGATATCCTGGTCTTGTGTGGCCTTGTCGTCTTGAAACAAGTTGACCTGGCCAGACACCTTTTGGATTTCTGCTCTGAGCATCTGGTTGGCGCCTTTCAAGGTCTTGTTTTGGGATTCCAGCTGTGCGATGGTTCCTTCCCGCTGCCTCAGCATCACCTGGTGTTCTTCCTCTTCCTTCTGGAAGTCTTCTGCCATGGCCTTGAAGCAGTCGATCTTGGCTTCCAGGCTCTTGTTTTGCTCTTTCACAGACTTGTTCTCCATAATAATCTCCTGCTTCTCAGTGTCCAGGTTGGCGGCCGTCTCTCTCAGCTCCCAGATCTCATTCTTCAAATTTTCATTGGCATCTGTCAGGAGACCCATTGCAGATTTCTCCATGGCATCAAGTCCAACGGTTTCTGAGAAGAACTGAGTGTCGGTGGGCTCTGCACAGGTGAAAATGCAAGAAGTGAACATCACAATAACCGAGCAACAATCATGGAGTCTTTCCGCATTTTCAGCCCTTTTCGATTTGCTCTTAGATTGACACACAAATGTATTCACAAAAGGATAGGTCCTTTTCTGTAATGGCACCCCAACTCTGGAACACCCTCTGTAACAAAATTTGACTAGTGCCAACATTACCGTAATGTTGGCACCAGGTCAAGGCAGGGGTCAGACTTCGGGGTGGAACTCCGATTCCGAAGGCCTCAGTCAGGAGGGCCCCCAACTGAGAATTTGTCTTACTAAAACAAACATGAAAATTTCCCTGGAGGAGGAGCACACAGGGGCAGAGAATCTGGGTCTCCAGTGTGGGAAGATCTGGGAGGAATGCGGCCAGGTCACCTCACTGTGCCCACAACCACTGCTGCCGCCTGACAACGGAGACCTTGATTGTTCGTCCCTGCGTGGTCCTCCAAGCAAGCCAATTAGAAGTGCCAGCAGGGGTCTTCGGAGGAGCCGTGAAGCTCACTAGGTGACCTTAGGCCAGGGATCTCCCACCTTGGGTCCCCAGATGTTGCTGGACTACAGCTCCCAGAACCCCTTGCCATTAGCCATGCTGGCTGGGTATGCTGGGAGCTGTAGGCCAGCAACATCTGGGGACCCAAGGTGGGAGAGCCCTGCCATAGGCCAATTGGCTATCTCTTAGCCAAACCTACCTCACAGGGTTGTTGTGATGATAAAAGCGCTTGCGGGAGGAGAGGTGGGGGAGAGAACCTTCTGCATAGCCCTGGGCTATGGGATATAAATGTAATCCTGTAAAACATTGGCGCACATCCCAGAAGTGTTTTGGCAGCGTGCTGTAATCACCTCCCCTTCCATAGAGCATTCCTAAGAGGCCTTGTTCTAAAGCACATCTGGAGCTTCTCTGTCTGCTGGTCTGTCTGTAGCCTCCAGGACTAGTGCCTTGCAGTTGTCTTTCGGAACAAATCCTCAGTTTTGTACCTAATCTCAGGCATTGTGCTTTACAGCAGAGTCCTGGGATACCCACAGCCCTGGCAGGTGATTTTGACGGCATTTGCTTTGCGAACTAGTTATTTATGCACACAATTTAATACCTTTCCCTCCAGTTTAGTTAGAAACAGGACAGCTAAGAAATGTAAGATGGGCCCTGGTGGGCGAGCAGAAGCCCTGTCTCCTGGCCAGCGGCACAGGCCAGAGTGTGACTTCCTTCGCTCCGCAGTCCCAGGGTAACACGGTGTGCGAACACTTACAAATGTCGATGAAAAAGAGATAAACCAATGAATCATTAAGAACTCAGAGTGGGCCTCACGCATCACCCACACGGCTTGATCTCTGGGTTTTTGTTTTTGTTTTTCGTAGCAGAGGGGCCAAAACAAAATAGAAGCAACCCTTCTGCCTAATTCCCCAAGGGCCATGGGTTTCCGCAGCTTCGCTACATGCTCCCCCAGAGCTATCTGTCCCAGTGTTCGCTATCTGTCTAGCATAGCATGGTACGACTTGAGAGGCCATAGTTTACCTTCAGATAGTCCTTGCCTAGATTGCAGAGTCTACCACATCGTACGGGTGGAAGGGTCTGGGGTGGTCATGTTGCTCTCTCTCTCTCTCTGCTGCCTGCCTGCCTGCCTCTTGCTAGAGCTATTCCTTGCACTTTGCAGGAGTGTGTAAACTTTCTCGAAGTCATTAGATTACAGCCAGAATGTAGGGAAGATTCATATGAGCATAATTGTATCTATGAGTCCCTGAGACACTCCCGGGGTCGGGGGGGGGGGGCTCAGCACAGGCTCAGATCCAGAAAGGTGCTGCATATCAGGCTGTTATTAGAGTCCCGTCCAATGCCACTCTGAGTGGGTTCTTGCCAACTGTAGAGAAATAACCCGTGCAATCTTATTCTATAGTTTCTTGCTGCAATCATTGCCCTGTACTGTTTTGCTCTTTTGCTCCGTGAGTTTATTCCCGCTTACATTAAAAAAACCCTTAGCCTTCACCCATTGGTGCATTCATTGTTTCTGAATCCTAAAAACAACCACTGCCTCTTATAGATTTCATAGATCATAGAGTTGGAAGGAGCCTACAAGGCTATCGAGTCCAACCACCCCTGCTCAATGCAGGAAACTTGGCAACTCACCCTTACGAATGCCAAGATATGCTCGAAAGCATGTGTGGGCCATGCCTGCCAAAACCTCAGAAGCCAAAGGGATGTCTGAAATCGTTTTCACGTGGCTGCGATGGGGTGTGTGTGTGTCTGTGTGCTTCAGAATAGCCCTTTATGTTGTGACATGTAACAAAACAACAGCTGTGGCACAATTGTTTTCATTTGGAAAGGTACAGAATGGCTGGAATAACAAGTCACGTTTAGTCTGCCACTTCCTGTCCTGTTCTCAAGGGAAAAGTAGGTGTGAAAGAAATACGAGCTGGTCACATGGTTTGTATGTTCTGGTGACGTAGAATTGATTTGTTAGGTTTCGTTCTGTAGCCATTTTAGTAGAGAGATGGATCGCTTCTTGTCTTTCTCTCTGATGCTCTGACTATTGCTTGCTGGACTTGCAAACATGTAACGTCTATGCTGAGGTGGACTTGCTCCACTGGACAAATGCGTGCTATGCATTATGCTCTGCAATATGGACTGTAATGTAGGAGATTGTATACTCTGATGTAGAAATAAACAGGTAGCAATTAAACCTGTGAAGTCTTTCAGAGTTATTTCCTTATTACTGAAGCTGCAAGAGGAGGCTGCAAGCTGGCTGTAATCCGAGACGCTTGGAATGCTGCGAGGGGGGAGAGACAGGTCTGGAGCTCTGTATGTAACTTCATGGGCCAGTTACACACAGAGAACAGGGTCTTAAATCTTCCATCTCACGCTCTGCTTTTCCACGAGGCCGGCGGGCCTACAGGGTGGATTAGTTGAAAGCCTTCAGGGCTGAGTCATCGCCCTTTCACTTTACCCATTCCCATGACTAGCAAAAGCAGATTAGATTGTGTAAACTGGTCAGAACTGCGGGGCTATGCAAAAAGAGGGCAAGTAAGCAAATCTGTTTTCTCTTCCATTGGGGGCTTCTCCATATGAGACTTTTAACCTGCCACTTTAGCGGGGCTTCAGCTTCCGTTTTCTTTACAGGATTAAGAGCGGGTCCTTTACACAGGGTTTTTTCAGGGGTTTTTCTTTCTCTGCCTCTCTATATATTCCATTACACAACCGCATGGTCGAGGCGCTGTGGTATAGCTGTGATATAGCAGAATTGAGAAAAAACACGAGCTTCTCATAGTGTTTTATTGCAAGATTGGGAAATCATACCAGGCTCTCTTCTTCACTCTAAAAAGAGCCACAAAAATGGCTGTAAACCATGGGAGACGAGGCCCTGGAGAATGACGAAGTTGTGTAAAGCTCCCACAAACTCCCGTGAGTGAGGAACCATGAGTGAACAATAAACGCCCCGTGTAGAGCAGCCCTGGGTCTGATCCACAAGACCAAAATGCAGCTCCAGCTACACCTGGGCAGTTCAGATACGTTCCAGCTTGCTGCACATATGCACCTGATCCGATCACTGCGTCACATCTGGGAAGACAAGATTACAGGATGGGTGCAGACATGAACACCGTTGCCCTGTGTCTTGCGATTGAGTCCTGCCCTCTGGGAGAGCAGGAAGCAAGTCCTTGCCTCTTCCCTGAGTCAGCCCTTCAGGTCTTTGAAGAGTCCTACCCTGTCCCCGCCCAGTCTTCTCTCCTCCAAGGGAAACATATCCAGTTCCGTCAACCTTTCCTCATCAGACTTGTTTTCCATACCAAGGACCACCATCTTTGTTGTCCTTCTCTGACCCACTTCCAGGATGTCTACGCCCTTCCTAAAGCGTGACCCCCTGAACTGGACACAGTATTCCAGGCGAGGGCTGACCAGTGCCAGAAGAAAGCAGAGGTATGATTTCGCGTGACTTGGACATGGCGGCTCTGTTCGTGCCGCCTAAAATCGAGTAGACGGCACTGTGCAGATGGACCAAAGGCCCGTCGTGATTTCACACCCTTCCTATGAAGGGTGTGAAAACAAGACAGGAGAGACGCGCATTGCTAAATTAGGTGTTTTTAGTCAACTGACTGCTCGTGGTTTGATTATTCTTTGAATCTGTCCGCAAACTGCATCAGCAGGAGCTTTGATTCTGAGAAACGTATACCTGTTATAATAATAGGAAATAACACCTTCAGAAGTACCTAGTGTAGTTTGCCTTCCTCTCCTATAGCCGGAAGCACCAATCTTTTCCCCCAAGTGCTATTTAATCCAGAATTAAATTAGCAGACTGGATGAACGCACCTGTAGAAGCTGTTTCCATTCCTCGTCCCAACCCAGCTTACCTTGACTGCTACTTAGCCCAACGTCCCAATTTATCTTCCTGCCAATGAATCAATGCGTCTGTATCCAGCGACTACTGCCATCAGCGCTCAACTGCCATGGAATTTTCTCCTGCCATCCTTCTTTCTACTGAACAAACTTGGCTATTTTCAAAAATCCCAGGTCCCTTTCTCTCCTGCATTCCCAGCTCTCATTGTAATCACTGATTCTCTGACTAACATAACAGGACTATGCTGATGGTTTTTGCCTTGTAACTGATGCCTGGATTGGGCCTTCTATCCTGAGAACTGACGGATATACATTCAGTGGCATCATGAGATGCAGCTTTGCCTGGACTATACCTTTTAGACTCCGGATGGGACATCTCATGTTGGAACACCCCCTCGTGTAGGTGGGGCATGGAATAGGGCTGTCACCCAGTTAAAGAAATCACAGTCAATTGACTGGTGAGGTGTGGGAATCATTGTTCTAAATCAGTGTTCTCCAACCTTGGGTCCCCAGATATTTTGGCCTACAACTCCCAGCATGCCCCAGCCAGCGCAGCAGGCTGGGGCATGCTGGGAGTTGTAGGCCAAAAACATCTGGGGACCCAAGGTTGGAGAACACTGTTCTAAATGGAGGGGAAAACGTATTTTATTTTTAGAATATGCTAGAGGACAGGTGTTCCCTGTTCCTCTCATGCAGTAGAGACGGTCCCTGCCATCTGCAGTTGTAGAAGTACACTTGTATGAAAAACCATTTAATAAAACCTGCTGACTGATTAATTGAGGACACCTTTCTCGTTGATTGACGGTGCAACCCCTATACATGTGAACTCAGATGTAAGTCCCATTGGATTCAATGGGACTTACTTCCAGGTATAGGGTTGCAGCCCTTAAGGACACGATCCTATGGATGTTTAGATAGGAAAATGTCCTGCAGCTCCAGGATAGCTGGCTGGGGAATGCTGGGAGAGGAGTTGCAGGACTTTTTTTTTTCTTTTTTTCTTTTTTTTAAAATTTGTTTATTTGAATTTTAACATATACAAGACAACCGAACAACCAACAAAACATCTAATCCATTACAGAAATTGTATTAGATCAGAACAAAGTAAATCCCCCCCCCCCAAACCAACATTCAAAGGAACAAATCTGGCTGGGCACCTTTTCCGGAGTCTTTTTCGGCCATAAAGTAGTCAGTTTTGTGATAGGTGGATATTTGTAAGTTTATTGCATCCAAATGTACTGGAAGGCTTGAGGTATTTTTGTTGTAGATGTTCTGTATGAAAATTGGATAAAAGGCCACCATTCTGCTTCAAAAGAGTTTGTTTTCTTTTTCCCCCCTGCAATTCTCAATTTTTGAGTTAGTTTTTCAATTAATGCAATTTCCCAGGCCTTTTTTTTTTTTTTTTTTCCTAAACGAGCATAGGATCGGGCCCTAAATGTGTTTTAGGCTGCGCGATCTTAACACACTTATCTGAGAGTAAGTCCCACTGAACTAAACGTGGCTTACTTCTGGGCTGCCCCTAAATGTGATCCATCTAGTGCAGCATTCTGTTCATACAGTGGCCAACCGGATGCCCCCATGGGAAGCCTACTAGAAAGGCATTCGTGCAACAGCACCCTCCCGCCCATGTTCCCCAGCAACTGGTGTACACAGGCATACTGCCTCTCATCCTGGAGGTAGCAAATAGCCATCAGGACTTGTAGCCATTGATAGCCTTCTCCTCCATGAATTTATTTATTTATTTATTATATTATATTTATGAATCGCCCATCTGGCCAGACATCCGGCCACTCTGAGTGATGTACAGTCCAATAAAACACAAGAGGGGACACACACACACACACACACACACACACACACACACACAGACACACACAGAGTAAAACACAATTAAAAACAGTACAAAACTTAAAAATCCTAACCTATCCTATGAATGTTTCCAATCCCCTTTCAAAGCCATCCAAATTGGTGGCCCATCACTACCTCTTGCGGCAGCAAATTCCATAGCTAAACTATGCGCTGTGACTGAAGAAGTCCTTCCTTTGATCTCCCGCCAATCTGCTTCATCGGACGGCCCCATTGGGTTCTAGTTTGATGATAACTGGCGGTCCACTTTCTCTACACCGTGCACAATTTTGTACACCTCAATCATGTCTCTCCTCACTAGCTGTTTTCCTAAGCAAAACAGTCCAGGACATTCTAACCTTTTCTTGTAGGGGAGTTGCTCTGCTCCAGCCCCTGAATCCTTTTAGGGTGCCTTTTCCAACTGCACAATATCCTTTTTGAGGTGTGGTGACCAGAACTGTAGACAGTATTCCAAGTACGGTTGTACTATAGGGGGATGCATAAAGTGAAGATGATATTGGATGTCCTTCAGTTATTTCAAGGGGAGAGAATTTGCACACTATCTATAGTTCAATAAACTTCCATCCTGTCCCCTCATAGTCCCTCCCCGCTCCCAGAGTATAAAGAATGAATCTTGTAACCCTCTATTAATAGTGAAGATGCTCCAATGAACTTATTGCCAATTCATACACGATTGTAGAAGTGCAGGAAGAGGTAATTGCTGCAAAAAAGTTAATTGTTAATAACAATGAGCATTTATTCTTCTCTCTCTCTCTCTCTCTCTCTCTCTCTCTCTTACACACACACACACACACACACACACACACACACACCCCTATAGAAATTAACAGGTAGGATGGCCTCTCTCTTGGACGGAAGATTTCCTTTGGATCTGGGTTCAAATCCCACCATGATCCATGGGCAACTTACACGTCATACACCAACTTTGCTGAGTTGCTTTGCAGTTGACTGAGACACAACAAGAAATTGAACGTCCCTTGGCATGTCCCAAATGCTAAATTATATAGTTGATAATTGGTTGATTTAGTTGTGCTTCTGAACTATTCATGAACAAGCATTATGGAAGTTCTTCTGTTTGGAGTGCACAGAGAAAGCATAGACTTAATTTTCAACAGATTCTTAGGTTCTTGCACCCTCTGGAGGCTGAAGCTCCGTGGTTTACATGTGCTACGCTCAAGCTGTGTATCTCCTGTGCTTTTTAATATACAATTAAAAAAAAATAATTGAAGAGATTTGTATATGTTAAAACTACCCAGTGTCTTTCTGCATGATTTGTTGTTTCTTGCTTTGCCCTTTCCCAATCAGGCATTGTGCTGAGGGTAGTGGTAATTCTGCTTTCTCTCTACACTGGGTGTGATGAGAACATCGAATTACTTCCCCAAACGCTGTATGGCATACAGAGACACAGCAGAATAACTTGCCGTCTGCATTCAGTCTCCGAGTCCATTGAGTCTCTCTGCGTGAGTCCCTGCTCTCCGGGGCTTGATTCCTTCCCGTTGTGAGGAGGGACTATATAGCTGAAGTGGCAAAGTGCACATTTGTGTGCAAAAGGGCTCAGGTTCAATCCTCGGCATCTCTCCGTTACCTGCAACCCTGGAGAACTGCTTTCAGTTGGAGTAGACAATCATGGGTTAGATCAGTGTTCCTCAACCTTGGGTCCCCAGATGTTTTTGGCCTACAACTCCCAGCATGCCCCAGCCAGCATAGCTGGCTGGGGCGTGCTGGGAGTTGTAGGCCAAAAACATCTGGGGACCCAAGGTTGAGGAACACTGGGTTAGATGGACAAATAAACTTGACCTGGTATTAGGGCTGCACCTTTCCTATGTGGCATGCCGAGAACGGTGGCTCATGCAGGTAGACAGCGGGTGGCTCCTCTGAGGACAGCCAGTCTTCACTCTGCCCGTCTAAAAATAATGTTGCTTCAGCAATAGTCGCCTCACCTTTTAACTCAGAAAAACAGTGTGCTTCTGTTGTGAGAAATGTGAGGTACTGGCTTTGGGGGCAGGGCAGGTGTATTGCATCGTCTCCAACTGCACCGAAAATGCAGGGACCCTCCCGAAAACCCTTAAGCCATCTCACGGCCTCTCACTTTGTTATGCCGAATCCCGAATTCCCTTGCCTCCAGCAAGCTAAACCGGATGCTCAGAGCAGAAATCCAAAAGGTGTCAGAGCAGAACAGAAATCCAAAAACAACAGAGACTGAAAGACTAAAATGCTTGGGAAAATAAGAAGGCCTTCACCTGTTGTCGAAAAGAGCACAACGTGGGTGCCAGGCGAGCCTTTCTGGAAGGCTCTTAAAGGGGCCCATGTGCAAAATTGCAATGGGTCCAATGAAAATTTGAAGAATGAGATCTGGGAGCTGAGAGAGAGAGACGGCCGCCAACCTGGACACTGAGAAGCAGGAGATTTTTTTTTACGGAGAACAAGTCTGTGATGTGAAAGAGCAAAACAAGAACCTGGAAGCCAAGATCGACTGCTTCAAGGCCATGGCGGAAGACTTCCAGAAGGAAGAGGAAGAGCACCAGGTGATGCTGAGGCAGCGGGAAGGAACCATCGCGCGGCTGGAATCCCAAAACAAGACCTCGAAAGGCACCAATCGGATGCTCAGAGCAGAAATCCAAAAGGTGTCAGAGCAGAACAGAAATCCAAAAACAACAGAGACTGAAAGATTAAAATGCTTGGGAAAATAAGAAGGTCTTCACCTGTTGTCGAAAAGAGCACAACGTGGGTGCCAGGCGAGCCTTTCTGGAAGGCTCATTCCACAACTGAAGTTCAAGCCATCTGGGGGACACCAGGTTGCTTGCCCCCCCTAGGCCTGTGGCTCACGCTGGCTCAGCTTGTCTGAGCGTGGAAAGCTAAGCAGGGTCAGGCCTGGTTGTTACTTGGATGGGAGACCCCTCCTCTAGTTTCCTGCATTGAGCAGGGGGTTGGACTCGATGGCCTTGTAGGCCCCTTCCAACTCTATCTATGAAATCTATGCTCAGTTGGGTGGTGGTGACCATTACTGGAGCAACATTTGCCCTGTTTGGGTACCTCTTGCTGGGAGCTCTCCCTGGTCCTGATGAACCAATCCAAGCTTGCCCAGGTACCTGGAACCTGGACAGCTCTCACTGCAAGTTTATTTATTTTTTAATTATATTTATACCCCGCCTTCTTTCCTGCAAGGAACCCAAGGCAACTTACATAATCTTCCTCTCTGTTTTATCCTCACAACAACCCTGTGAGGTAGTTAGGCTGAGAGTCAGTGACTGGCCCAGAGTCACCCAGTGAGCTTCATGGCTGAGCGGGGACTAGAACCCGGATCTCCCGAGTCCCAGTCCAACACTCTCACCACTACGCCACGCTGGCTTATGTGAAAGTTAGTAACATTCAGACCTTGCTCAGGGTCTCTCACGCATGCTGCCTGGCCAGAAAAGGATAGCTGCTGATCGGATGTGTGTGTGTCATAAAATAATGTTCTTTCAGGCCAGTTTAGAGTTCTGACCCAAAGGCAGTGGCTGTAGTGTTAAAACAGTGCATTAAACTGGGCAGTGTGCTAAACTGGGCAGTTTACAACAATTAAAAAATACAATATAAAATACACAAGAAAACATTATTAAAATTTTAAAAACCAAATTTAAAATAACACAAATTGCTAAAAACAAGTTAATACAATGTGACCAGTAGAAATGTTAAAAATAACCCACCTCCCACCATGCACTATTTCAAGTTGTTTAAACCCTCGACATAGAGTGCAGTCTTAACCTGGCGCGAAAAGATGACAGAGTTGGCGCCCGGTGGGCCTCAGCGGGGAGCTTGTTCCAGAGTTGGGGGGCTACCACAGAAAAGGCCCTCCACCTTGTTGCCGCCCTCCGAGCCTCCCTTGGAGGTGGCAGCCGGAGGAAGGCCCCAGATGTTGAGTGTAGTGTCTGGGGAGATTGTGGTCAGGAGAGGCATTCTGTCAAGTATTGTGGTCCCAAGCTGTGTAGGGCTTTAAAGGTTAAGACCAGCACCTTGAATCAGTTTCAGAAGCATACAGGCAGCCAGTGCAAGCAGGCCAGAACTGGTGTTATGTGTTCGGACTTTCTGGTCTCAGTAATGAGTCTGGTCACCGCATTTTGCACAAGCTGCAGCTTCTGGACAGTCTTCAAGTGCAGCCCCACGTAAAGTGCTTTGCAGTAGTCTAGCTTTGAGATTACCAAAGTGTAGATTACTGAAACCAGGCTACCCCTGTCCAGATAGGGGCATAGCTGGGCCACCAGCCAGAGCTGATAGAAGGCACTCCATGCCACTGAGGCCACTTGAGCCTCCAGTGACAAAGATGGCTCAAGGAGAACCTCCCAGCTACGGACCTGCTCCTTCAAGGGGAGTGCAACCCCATCCAGAACAGGTTGAACACTCTCCATGTGGTCAGCATCTGTCTTGTCTGCATTGAGCTTCAGTTGTTAGCCCTCATCCAGCCCATTGTCGCAGCCAGGCACCGGTTTAGCACATCCACAGCTTCACCTGATGGGGATGAAAAGGAGAAATAGAGCTGCGCGTGTCATCAGCGTACTGATGGCAACTGCACTCCAAAACTCCGGATGACCCCTCTCAGCGGTTTCATGTATATGTTGAAAAGCATGGGGGATAAGACCGACCCCTGAGGAACCCCATACGAGAGAGTCCATGGGGCCGAGCAGTATCCCCCAAGCACCACCTTCTGGAGCCTGGCCATCCAAGTAGGAGCGGAACCACTGCAATGCAGTACCCCCCACTCCCAACTCAGACAGCCCCCCAAGAAGGATACCATGGTCTGATGGTATCGAAAGCCGCCGAGAGATCCAGGAGTATCAACAGGGTCGCACTCCCCCTGTCTCTCTCTCGACAGAGGCCATCATACAGGGCGACCAAAGCTGTTTCCGTGCCAAAACCAGGCCTGAACCCCAGTCTGAAATGGATCCAGATAAGCAGTCTCATCCAAGAGCGCCTGGAGCTGGTTGGCCACCACCTGCTCTAGGACTTTGCCCAGGAAAGGAACATTCGCTACCGGCCTAAAGCTATTAAGATCTTCCGGGTCCAGGGAGGGTTTCTTCAGGAGTGGCCTCACCACCTGCTTCTTTCAAGCGGCATGGGACCACTCCCTCTCGCAAGGAGGCATTGATCACCTCCCTGGCCCAGCCGGCTGTTCCCTCCCTGCTAGCTTTTATGAGCCAAGAGGGGCAAGGATCCAGTGCAGGAGGTAGTTGCATGAACCTGTCCGAGCACCTTGTCAACATCTATAGCAGTGTTCTCCAACCTTGGGTCCCCAGATGTTTTTGGCCTACAACTCCCAGCATGCTGGGAGTTGTAGGCCAAAAACATCTGGGGACCCAAGGTTGGAGAACACTGATCTATTGTATAGTATGCCTATAGGTTGCACCAGTTGCTGGGGAGCATGGACGAGAGGGTCAATGTTCCAGTGCACTGCAGAGAGAAACAAGCAAGGTTGCTTTGTACCAGGTCAGTACAACCAGCCCAGTAGCATCTCCTTGGACTGGCAGTGCCTTCTCTCCAGGGTCTCAAGAAGAGCGGCAGCTTTCCCAGCATCTGCTACCCAGTCCTTCTAACTGTGGTACGGGGGAGGGGGATCTCCTAAAATTGGGCAGAGGGGCCTTCTGTGAGGCACAGCCCTTCCTCTGGGGGAAGGTCCCTTTGTCTTGCAGAAGGCAGATCCATCCTGCCATCCAACTGAATATATGTCACTGCATCGCACACATCTAGAGAACATCTCCTTTTGGCCCATCTCAGGAAGGGCCTTCCCAATTCAGAAGAGTGGGGCTAAAACGGGGGTGCCTATCGAAACACACACACACCCTGCTGAGAAGGAACGTCAGCAAGAAAAGGTGCAGCGGGTGGCCAGCTCGGTGATCAGCGTAATCCAGTGCTTCTCAAATAGTGGGGCGGGCCCCCCAGGGGGGGGCGCAAGGCTCCGTAAAGGGGGGCTCGTTTGACCTCAGTTAAAAGTTTTTTTTAATATTGTGTTCCTTTAAATCCTGTGCTCCTTTAAATCTTTTCTGCTACAGTTAATAAAGCTATTCTTTGTTGTAAATTGATCCACATTTCTTTCTTTTTTTATTCTCTTATACGTTAATAAGGATACAGTGTTATGCAGAGGTGTACTTATAACAATTTTATAGACAAATGATACTATTTACAGTCGCGCGGGGGGCGCGAAATGTTTTCTTCTTCCTAGGGGGGGCATGACAGAAAATAATTGAGAAGCACTGGCGTAATCAAACTATTCTCCGCAGCTTCGGTGAAAAGCTGCCTTTGTTGACACCTCCTGTTTGTATCAATAACCTTGACCATACCACCCCCGGATGAATGGTGGCAGCGGTGGGTGGCTGTGCGAGCTGTTTGTAGTTTTTTCATCCTTTGAGCCAGGCTGGGAGGTTATGTATGAAGTAGCGGTGAGAGAAATATCATACAGCAACATTGTGGCTTCCCATAGCAAGCCCCTGCCCTGCTGTACTACCCCAGCGGGCTGGTCCAGTCAAGGCACCTCAATTTCAGATTTGAGGATAAACAGTGGAATTCGCGACCACAAGTTGTAAAGGGGACTCCCTTTCATTTTCAATGTGCGCACACGCCTCGATACAAGAATTTGAGGTGAGTTCGGCGGAACTGTTTCCCGAGCCACGCCATCGCTCTCAAAAGGGCAGCGAGTCGTTTGGCTTCCTCACGAAGCCTCTTCCAGCTGGTCTCTCAGGCAAGTGATCTCATTCTCCTGAACCTCATAGATCTGTTCGAGCTCATCCAACGTGCACTGCAGCTTGGCTGCTTGGTTCTGCTTCTCTTCATACTGCCGCTTGGCCGTTTCGACCTTCGTCTCCAGCTGTTTGAGGTACGCTACGATGTGCTCCATCACCTGTTCCATGTGGGAGATATTCTGGTCTTTCATGGCCTTGTCATCCTGAAACAAGACGATGTGGCTGGACACCGAGGGAGGCTCGGTGGGTGGCAACAAGGGTGAGGGACTTTTTAGTGGTGGCCCCCCAATATATCACCTGTTCCATGCAGGAGATATCCTGGTCTTGCATGGCCTTGTCGTCCTGAAACGAGATGATGTGGCTGGACACCGAGGGAGGCTCGGAGGGTGGCAACAAGGCAGAGAGACTTCTCAGTGGTGGCCCCCCAATTCAGGAATTATCTTCCCACCGAGGCCCATCACCTGTTTTATGTGATGAGAGCTTTGGCTATTGGGCGGTATAAAAATGTATTAAATAAATAAATAAAATAAAATAAATAAAATAAATAAATAAATGTGGGGGATATCCTGGTCTTGCATGGCCTTGTAATCTGGAAACAGGATGACATGGCCGGACACTGAGGGAGGCTGGTAGGGTGGCATGGCATCAAGGCAGAGGGACTTCTCAGTACTGGCCCCCCAATTCTGGAATCATCTCCCTAGTGAGGCCCACCTGGTGCCCACATTGTGTTCTTTTTTTTTGGTGCCACATTCAAACTGTCCTGTACTGCCAGGAATTTAATGGTATCTAATAGCACATGATGGGGGCACTTGGTATGTCAGCTGTCTTTTTAACAGGCCTCATATTTTCGATTGAACTTGTTTTTAGCCGTGTGCATTGTTTTTAACCTTTTCTATATTGACATTTTATGCTGTATTTTATTATCTCTATTGGTGCTCTTGTAAATTGTATGAATTGTTATGAGCCACCCAGAGAGCCATGTCGAAATAAAATAAGATAAATGAATAATAAGACAGCCATCCACCCTATGCTTAAATACCGCCAGTGAACGAGAATCCACCCACCACTGCCCAGACCAGGGGTCTTCAAACTAAGGCCCAAGGGCCACATCCGGCCCGCCTTGCCTTTTTATCCGGCCCGGCGGCCAATCGGTGGAAGCAGACTTTTTTAAAACTCTTTCGCTTCGAGCACCGATTCTTTTGTCGGCGTTCCGCATCCGGCGTAATTACATAATTTCCTGCCGACACTCAGCTCTCTCCCTTTCTCTCTCTCTCTTGTTCCCCCTCTCCCCTTTTCCCGGACCCGGATGCTGACTTGTGGCGGCGGCGGCTCCTCTCAGGTCCGTCACTGAGTGGCTCCGCCTAGCCTCTTGTCTTGCGCGATGGCGGCGGCGGAGACTGGGGGAACATCTTGTTCCTTGGGGCCGGTGCCGGTGCGAGTGGCTGCTGCTGCGGGCAGCTGCCTGCGTTGCGATGCCGACAGACTCTGCAGCCTCTGTTACCACCCAGTCATCGACGGCACCTCAGGCTATAGTCCGGCCGCCCAACAGTCTGAGGGACAATGAACTGGCCCCCCGTTTAAAAAGTTTGAGGACCCCTGGCCCAGACCATGACCGGGTCCGCATGATGCGAGGGTGGTTCATAAGCCACAGTGGCTTGTCAACCACCCCCGCGAGTACCCGCAAATTTCCCTAATTACCCTTGTCAGGCGTTGGGTTTTCATGACATCCGCACCTGGCGAGGGTGGCTGGCCGGCTCCAGAAACCTAGCCGGGACCAGTTGCAAACCCAAGGTCGGCAGGCAGACCAAGGTCCAAACACAGGGAGGTCAAGAGAGGAGCAAGATTATTATCAGGTGAAAAAGCCAGTGTGGAGTAGTGGTGAGAGTGTTGGACTGGGACTTGGGAGGTCCAGGTTCTAGTCCCTGCTTGGCCAACGGCCATGAAGCTCACTGGGTGACTTTGGGCCAGTCATGGACTCTCAGCCTAACCTATCTCGCAGGGTTGTTGTGAGGATAAAACGGAGAGGAGGAGGAGGAGGATTATATAAGCCGCCTTGGGTTCCTTGCAGGAAAAAAGGCGGGGGATAAATATAAGAAATGAATGAAAGGTGAAGAAGACTAGGCCGAAGTGTGGGAGCTGCTGCACGCACAGACCTAGTTCTAGCACTCTGTGCCTAGCACTGAAAGCAGGTAAACCTGATCCCTTCAGCGCCCCACCCAGGCCACAGCTGCTGGCCATCAGGGCCTCCTGCTCAGGAGTATACCTTTACTCACAAGGAATCCTTATTCCGCAGGTGGGCACTCCTGTATCTGGGAGCCCGCTCAGCCTGCACCTTTAGGCGCATGTGCTCCCTGGGGCTGGGCGGGTGCTCAGCATCTGAGTCCAAGAGGCAGCTAAGTGTGTCTTGAAGGTAGGTACGATGGCCGTCTCCCCTGAGGGCCCAGGACCTCCTGATCTGCTTCAAAGTCAGGCTGCGCAGGCATGAGAACATCAGAAGCGCCCTGCTGGATCAGACCACGGTCTCCAAGCCTCGCCGATGCACCTGCAAACACCTCCCTCACCTTCCCAAGCGGGTGGGCGGCAGGAAGGATGCACCTGCAAACACCTCCTTCGCCTTCCCTCCTCAGGTTCCTCAGCTCAACGTCCCCTGAAAGCAGTTATTTCCAGGAACCAGGGAGGGAGGGAAAGGTATTTTAATCTAGCTGGGGCTCCAGTGTTTTAATTACCGGTATTTACCATGCTGCTTCTGTGTTTTGGTTTTAAATGCTTTTAGAATGCAATCCTACGCGTGTTTGCAGGGGGGGGGGAAGTCCTACAACTCCCAGCATTCCCCAGCCAGCCATGCACAATCCTACACACATTGAGGCAGAAAAAAGCCCCGCAACTCCCAGCATTCCAGGACCGGTGCAGGGCAGTTTGACGCCCTAGGTGAAATAAAATTTGCGCCCCCCCTCGTGCCGGGGGGGGGACTCCGGAGCAAAGCAGCCCTGCTCTGCAAACACCCCCCCCCGCGCCGCCGCCGCCGCCGCCACCACCACCACCACCACCTACCTACCTACCTACCTTCCCCCACCCTGGCTGCTGCCGCCACCTCCGAAAAGGAAGTGACGCGACGGGACCCCCGCGCTCTGTTTTTTGCCGGGGAAACCAGGGCAACAGGGCTGTTTAAGCCCTGTTGCCCTGGTTCCTCCCGCCAAAACAACACGGGCGGGGCTCCGGAAGCGACGCTGAGAAGGTAGGTAGCGGGGGGAGGCGTGGGGGAGGGGGGAGGAGGGGGCGGCTTTGCCGGCTTCGGCGGGCGGGGGAGGCACGGCGGCGGCTTCGGCGGCTTCAGCGGGGGAGGTGCAGCGGCGGCGGCTTGGGCGGGCAGGGCGGCGGGGGAGGAGGCCCGGCGGGGGCGGCGTGGCGGCGGCAGCGAAGAGGAGCGCAGCGTTTCTGCGCCCTCTTCAGCCACGCGCCCTAGGCAACCGCCTAGTTTGCCTAGCGGTAGCGCCGGCCCTGCAGCATTCCAACAGCCAGCCATGCTGGCTTGTGAATGCTGGGAGTTGCAAGGCTTTTTTCTGCCTCAACGTGTTTAGGATTGTGCCCTGAGCTGTTGATGTTTGCTTTACTGTACTTTGAATATTGTTGTCTGCCTTGAGCACTAGGCTGGTAAAGGGAAAGACAGGATAATATACATTATTCTGATAAAGAAATATTGCAACAAAGTGATAGAGAGAGGAGGGGAAGCAGAAATTTGAACCAGATGATCCACGGGCTCTCTCTTTGCTATGTTTCTACTACATGCATTCCCCCCCCCCACCCTGCAACCCAGAAGGTGTATGAGTCAAACCGGTGTCTCTGCACCTCCACCCTGCGAGGTAGGACAGGCTGCAAGACACCCTTTTGTCTCTATTCCTCACAGGTAGCGCCACCACACCTCTCTCACATCCTTTTTTCATATCCCTTGTGCCGCCCGCAGGAGGAGACAGGCTTTTACATATATATGGAGTAGGAGAAGGCCCTTGGGAGCTCCTGGCGTAGCTGGGCTGATGTTGCCTCTTTGCTTTCCGCGTGAACACAAAGGAAAAGTCTCAAAGTCCACAAAGTTTTTCTATGGGGCTCGGCAGTTCCCAGGGAGGGAAATTTATTTCATAATGGGCATAGGGCTGGAGGGAGGGAGGGCTCAAGTGGGAAGGGGGGGGCGCTAAATATCTGATCTTGCCTAGGGCACCAAACTGCCTTGCACCGGCCCTGATCAGGGCTAGTAGCCAACGATATGATAGCCTCCTTCTCCAGGAATTCGCCCAATCCCCTTATAACGTCCTCCGAATTGGTGGCCATCTCCACATCTTGTGGAAATGAGTTCCACGGTGTAACTGCACTGTGTGAAGAAGTCCTTCCTTTGATCTGTCCTGAATCTCCCACCGATCAGCTTCACGGGATGACTCCACTGGGTCCTAGTAATTAGCCTTTGCAATTCTGAGAAGATGCCAAGGGGGGGGGGGCGAGATTTGGTCGGGCCTGTAAAACCCTCCAAGGCAAGGCCAAGAGGGTAGTCTCATGCCGTTGTGGGGCGAGCTGCATAGCTTTCCAATCTGAGAGCTTTTCATGCTGCTGCGCCTACTTCTCAAAGGCTGTGGCAAAACTCATACCCCGGAATAGCCTCCGATGGTTACACAATGGCAAACAAACTTCCTTTTGTGTCGCTGACCACCACCCCCCTTTCCTTCCCAGTTCCCCCTGCATCTTCCAACAAGGCCGTTTTCTAATCGGATTTGCAGTTTTAATGCTGGCACAGCACCCGGCCGGCCCCAGATCAAGCACGGAGATCCCGATCAGAATGAGATACCAGAAAGAGAGAAGGTGGGGAGTGTACCACTAAAGATCGTCATCACAGTTTATTGTGCATCTTTTAAAATACAAAAATTAAAAATACCTCCCCCCCCGCCCCATGAGAAGCCATCTCTTTATTAATTTTTTTTAATTTATTAATTATATTTATACCCCTCCTTTTTTCCTGCAAGGAACCCAAGGCGGCTTACATTATATTATCCTCCTCCTCCTCTCCAGTTTATCCTCACAACAACCCTGTGAGGTAGGTTAGGCTGAGAGTCAGCAACTGGCCCAAAGTCACCCAGTGAGTTTCATGGCCGAGCGGGGACTAGAACCCGGATCTCCCGAGTCCCAGTCCAACACCCTAACCACTACGCCACACTGGCTCCGTTTGCTGCACTCCGCATTTCCTTTATAGCACAATTTAAGGGCTGGTACTTGGGGGGGGAAATCCATCTGTAAGTTTTAATATCAAGTTTTTCATGTGGGAGTATGCATGGCGAGCACCTGATCAAATTCTCTCTCTCTCTCTCTCTCTGCTCCATAGCCATATGCTAAGCAGCTTCCCACGTTCTGATTACATTTCAGCTTTTTCCAGACTTTTGGATTGAACATTTATTTTTATTTATTATTATTTTTTTTAAAAAAAAATCACAGATGGCATGTGCCCCTCCCACAGTGGGCTTAACGATCCAGCCCCCTCTTTTCCACTTTGGGGATTCTGATAGTGCTTCCATTCAGCTATGGGAGTGTAAGAAGCTCAGGCAGGCCGTCACAGCCGAAAGGGGAAGCGGTGGATGGAACAGCCCTCGAAGAACCAAACTGGGGATGCTTCGGGGAGAAGAAAACAGAGGTGAGTGACACCGTCCTCCCCACAGAGCTGTCTGGGGCAAGACTTGCTTGTAAATGTCCCTATTAAGATTCCCCACCACGGCATATCCATTTTTGTAGCTGAACTGTGAGAATTCCCTGCGGACTTGCCCCCCCCAGCCCTCCCCGTCTCGCCTTTCTCCCTTGGAGAATAGGAGCTGTGATCTGAGTGCTAATGCGGTGACCTTTTGCCTTCACCGACTGGCAAGAGAAGAAAACTTCTTTGGTGCTCCAGAGCGACCCAGCTGCGGAGGGAAATTTCTCTGAGCTTTGGGGAAAGGCATGGCTTGCCCAATACATGGATGGAAGGATTCCCCCCCCCACCACCCTTAAGTAGTCTCAAGCAAACGGGCACGAGCACAGATGGAAAGGGACACAGACGAGTTGGGCCGACTCACTTTTTGCTGGTGCAAAAAAAACAACAACGGTGGGACTCGTGGGAGGGAATCGGCGGTGGAGTGTCGGTAAAATGCCAGACAAGGAGCCATCGGTCAGCTTGTAGATAGAGCAGCTGATGCCAGGGCGAACTGATCTGTGAAATATTTACATCTGGGGGGAAAGCCGTACAGTGTCAACAACACCGGGTTCCCAAGCCTGTCCTTTGAAGCTGGTAATTGAGAGGGGCGGTTGGACTTTCACTTGCTGTTGGAGAACCTACGCGCGTAAGAAGTTGATCCATTTTCATAGGGCGCACGTTTTAAAATACCCGGGGTGATTCCTGCTGGAAATCCAGGAAGAAAATGATATTCAGAAAGTTGTTCCACATACACACTTGCTGCAGCAAAGAGCTTTTAAAACTCCAGTTATGAGAGAGAGAAAGAAATAAAGAAAGAAAGAAAGAAAGAAAGAAAGAAAGAAAAAGACCAAGTTGGACCTGTTTTTCAGAGGCCTGGGTTCAAATTATGCTTGGTGTTGGTCAAGGCTGTGACCTCTTTATGAAGTGCTGTTTGGGGGTGGGTTGTAATGTGAGTAAAAATGAGTATCATTAAGGGACGTGCATAAAGTGAGGAAGCAGATGTTTTTAATGTTGAATCTTCGATTTGCAACAGGTTAATGTAATAATGGATTCATCCAGCACTGAGAGAGACGTACATGACACATGTTCTGCTGTTTGGGAATATGTTGTGGAGAAGTCAAAAAATCAGTCAGCAACAAACTTGAATTAGAGATGGAAAAATTTACCTAGTCTGATTCAGAAATAGTTTTCTGGACTGGGTTATATCTATATCTATATTTATACATTTATAAAAAAGAAGGAAGGAGGACGTTGGTAATTTGGAACTCTGAAATGCCCCTGACATTAGGCCTGGCACTTGGTAATGACCAGGGATGGGGACTCGGACTCCAGGACTCGACTCGTGAGTCAGACTGAGTCCCCACTCTGACTCAAGTCCCAATATTTTTCATGGGACTCGAGACTCGACTTGGGACTCAAGACCAAGGACTCTTCAACATCCCCTGGGCTGTGCCAGAAGGAGTGGAGAGAAGTGCGATCGCTGGCGAAGATTTTATTTTTTAAAATCATTTTCCTAAAATGCAACCTTTCAGACATTTTGGGTTTGGCTGCCTCTGCCTGCCTGTTTGGGGTTCCCTGCCTCCTCTGCCTGCCTGGTCTCTTCTTAACCGGTTCCACAGTTTGAATTGTCCAAGACAAAGGCCTCTGCCTGCCTGCTTTGGGGTTCCCTGCCTCCTCTGTCTGCCTGGTTCTTTTGGGTTTGTCTGCCTGGTCTGTTCTTGCCAAAATCAGTGGCAGAGTTTAGAAATAAAAAGGCACACTTGTGCCTAGAATTTATTTAAGCCACACATCTGAAGTAGCCTTATTTTGTTGGGAAAAACCCCCATTGATTTTAATAGGGACTCGTGGAGTCCGCTTTGGGAGTGACTTGGAACTCGTGAGTCACCAAAGACTCGTGACTCAGCTCGTGACTCGAGACCAAGGACTCTTCAACATCCCTGGTAATGACATCACTGCTGAGCGCCAAGGACGGGAGGCCTTAGACCCCACTGTGTGGCCTATAGGTCATGTCCCCACTGCCTTCTCTTTGTGTAACTTACTGTGAGTGGGAAGGGACCATTGGCGGGACTTTATCCAGGGGGCGGAGGCTGCAGGGATCATGTCGATCGCAGCACATGTTGGCACATCCAGGAGAACTGGCGTTCGTCGCCAAATGTCAAGATCCACACCATCCTTCTCCAACCTAGTGCCCTCCAGATGTGCGTGACTACAACTCCCATCAGCCCAGCCAGCATGGCACTTGGCTGGGGGATGATGGGGTTGTAGTCCAACCAGCCCAATTCTTTTCTGGACTTAATTTGGTGTCCAGAGTGGGTCTAATTTTGTCAGATTTGAGTCACCTGGCTTAAAATCCTGTTATTTCCAGGTTTTACCACGATCTCTGATTTGAATGATTTGTTGGATGCTGTTAGGGTGAACAGTGATGATTTTTTTAAGAGTGCGCAATGTTGCTCATGGTGTGTCATCTTTACTCAACAGAACTAACATGCTTCTGTTTATAGCAGGAGGAGGTGGGGGCGGTGGGATGAACTGGCCTATATCTGGTCTTCGCCACTTCCATATGTGTTAATTCATAAATCTATTCTTTCCCCCTTCTGTATTCATATGTGATTAAAAAAAAAAAACAGTATGAAAATTTGCATTCAAATACCCATTTCTAAATATATTAGAACATCCAGCAACATCAAGTAGGCCGCTCAACAAGATCTGCCACGGACGGCCTTCTCCTTATCCCATCAGCCAGAGCAGCCAGGCTGGTGGGGACTAGGAAGAGGGCCTTCTCTGTGGCGGCCCCCACGTTATGGAACTCCCTCCCTAGTGACCTTCGCCATGCCCCCTCCGTGATGAGCGTCCGCCGTGCATTAAAAACATGGCTGTTCAGGCGGGAATATGGGGTGGGTTAGGATTTTAAAAGAATTTTTAATACTGTTTTAATTATCATATTTTATTGTATTGTTTTAATTGTACATCGCCCAGGGTGGCCAGGTGGCCGGCCAGATGGGCGATTAATAAATATAATAAATAAATAAATAAATAAATAAATATAGAATGTGACACGTCACGGTGACTGCCCCGCTGTGGCTTGAACATTGAAATATGGAAAGAATTACTATAACTTAAATCAAAATACAATGTGTCTTACGATAGTGGGGAAGACTGTGACTAAGGCAGTGTTCTCCAACCTTGGGTCCCCAGATGTTTTTGGCCTACAACTCCCAGCATGCCCCAGCCAGCATAGCTGGCTGGGGCATGCTGGGAGTTGTAGGCCAAAAACATCTGGGGACCCAAGGTTGGAGAACACTGGCCTAAGATGATCTGTGTGTGTCTGCTCAGTTTGCTGCTCTGGGCAACTTCCAGGCCCTGCTCTCCCTTCCTAGGGTACTTCACTGGCTACCAGTCCATTTCTGGGCACAAGTCAAAGGGCAGAATCCAGTGGGGTGCTCATGCCCCCGTCGATTCCCTTCTGCCCCACCAATTCTCTTCTGCAAGTGGTGGGTCCCCCCCACCGATTCCGGTGCGCAAGTGGGACCCACCACTTACGCAAGGGGGATTTAGTTAGGGCTTCCGAGAGGAAGCCCCCAAAACTAGCAGAAAAACACTCATTTCTGGAAGGAGGTCGGTCGGTCGGCGGAGCTCCCTTATGTGAGCTCTGTTGATCTGCTGCCTCCCAGAAAAAAAAAAAAGATTTCCTCTCATTTTGGTTTGCCCCAGAAGCACTAAATCACTGTTGTTGCATGTGTGCGTTCGATTCTGCTGATTCTGTTGGTTTTCACTTATAAAGCTGTACATGACTTGGAATGAGGTTGTATGGAAGACCCACATTCTCCCATATGAGCTGCCTGGGTCTTACTGCCTCACCCTCCTCAGAGGCACACCTGGAGGGAATACAAGGGAGGGCCTTCTCGGTGGCTGCTCCCAGGCTTGGGAACTTCCGTGCCAAGAGAGGCTAGTCTGGCTCCCTTTTTGTTCTCCTTCTGCTGCTAGGCAAAGACATTTTGACTCGGGCAGGCTTTGCGCACCAAAGCTGGATGTGCTCCTGAAGTGCACAGAAAATACCGGTACTGTAATTTTAGCACAAACCTTTGGAGGGGCAGAGCACAAGTAGCTGATGCACCTCATCTTGCGTGGGAGGACAGGTGCTAGAGATGGTCCCAAAGTGCCTCCCCCAGAGGCAAGAGAACCAGGTGGTTACGGCAAGGCTTCAGTGCCCTGCACGCTAAAACACATACAGGGCACAATCCTACACCTGCTTAGACAGAAAACAGTCCTAGAACTCCCAGCATTCCCCAGCCAGCTATAGGAGTTTTAAAACTCCCCCCCCCCCTATCTAAACATGCTGATAGGATTGTGTCCTTACGGGCTTACCTGGAAGTAAGTCCCATAGAATCCAATGGGGCTTACATCTGAATAGTCCAGTCAAAGCTGCATCTCATGATGCCACTGAATGTATAGGTTGGATCTCATGACAGAAGGCCCAATCCAGGCATCAGCTGCAAGGCGAAAACCATCAGCATAGTCCTGTTAGTGAGAGAATCCAGTGTTACTATGAGAGCTGGGGATGCGGGGGGAGAAAGGGAGCTGGGATTTTTGAAACTAGCCAAGTTTGTTCCATGGAAAGAAGGGTGGCAGGAGAAAAATTCCATGGCAGTTGAGTGCTGATGGCAGTAGTCGCTGGATACAGACGCATTGATTCATTGGCTGGAAGATAAATCGGGACGTTGGGCTAAGTAGCAGTCAAGGTAAGCTGGGTTGGGACGAGGAATGGAAACAGCTTCTACAGGTGCGTTCACCCAGTCCGCTAATTTAATTCTGGATTAAATAGCACTTGGGGGGAAAGATTGGTGCTTCCAGCTATAGGAGGAAGGCAAACTACACTAGGTACTTCTGAAAGTGTTATTTTCTATTATTATAACAGGTATACGCTGCTCAGAATCAAAGCTCCTGATGATGCAGTTTACGGACAGATCCAAAGAATAATAAAACCACGAGCAGTCAGTTGACTAAAAACACCTAATTTAGCAATGCGCGTCTCTCCTGTCTTGTTTTCACACCCTTCATAGGAAGGGTGTGAAAACACGACGGGCCTTTGGTCCATCTGCACGGTGCCGTCTACTTGATTTTAGGCGGCACGAACAGAACCGCCATGTCCAAGTCACGCGAAATCATACCTCTGCTTTCTTCTGGCACTGGTCAGCCCTCGCCTGGAATACTGTGTCCAGTTCAGGGGGTCACGCTTTAGGAAGGGCGTAGACATCCTTGAAGTGGGTCAGAGAAGGACAACAAAGATGGTGGTCCTTGGTATGGAAAACAAGTCTGATGAGGAAAGGTTGACGGAACTGGATATGTTTCCCCTGGAGGAGAGAAGAGGAGACTGAGGAGGGGAGATATGATTGCACTCTTCCAGTTCTTGAAGGGTTGTCACACAGAGGAGGGCAAAGATCTCTTCTCGTTCATCCCAGTTTGCAGGACACGGAATAATGGGCTCAAGTTACAGGAACCCAGATTCCACCTAAACATCAGGAAAAATTTCCTGACTGTCAGAGCAATAAGACAATGGAATCAACTACCTAGGGAGGTGGTGGGCTCTCCGAATCTGGAGGCATTCAAGGTGCAGCTGGACGGCCATCTGTCAGGGATGCTTTGACCTGGATTCCTGCACTGAGCAGGGGGTTGGACTCGATGGCCTTGTAGGCCCCTTCCAACTCTACTTTTCTATGATTCTATGATTCTAAGACTGGGTGGGAACTGGGGACATGGTAGGACTCTTCAAAGACCTGAAGGGCTGTCTCAGGGAAGAGGCAAGGACTTGCTTCCTGCTGTCCCAGAGGGCAGGACTAGATCCCAAGACACAGGGCAATGGTGTTCATGTCTGCACCCATCCTGTAATCTTGTCTTCCCAGATGTGACGCAGTGATCGGATCAGGTGCATATGTGCAGCAAGCTGGAACGTATCTGAACTTCCCAGGTGTAGCTGGAGCTGAATTTTGGTCTTGTGGATCAGACCCAGGGCTGCTCTACACGGGGCATTTATTGTGCACTCATGGTTCCTCACTCACGGGAGTTTGCGGGAGCTTAACTTGACTGGCAATTCTGACCAGTTTACACAATTTAATCTGCTTTTGCTAGTCATGGGAATGGGTAAAGGGCTATTCTGAAGCACACACACACACCCATCGCAGCCACGTGAAAACAATTTCAGACATCCCTTTGGCTTCTGAGGTTTCGGCAGGCATGGCCCATACATGGCTTTTCGAGCATATCTTGGCTGCCAAGTGTCAGTGGTTGTTTTTGGGATTCAGAAATAATGGAACGCACCAATGGGTGAAGGCTAAAGGTTTTTTTTTATTAAGCAGGAATAAACTCCTAGAGCAAGAGAGCAAAACAGTACAGGGCAATGATTGCAGCAAGAAACGAAAGAGCAAGATTATAAGGGCACAATCCGATGAGGCTTCCCGTAACCCTCCCAGCTTGGGAGGATTACGGGCGTCCTATGCCTGGCAGAAGGAGTGCAGAGGTGAAGGTCGCTTCTGTGCTCCTCCTGCCATAGGAAACACGTAGACGGCTGATTTCGGCTGTCTTAAGTGTTTAGCCACAGAGTGGGTGCGAAGGAGTACAAGGCACTGCCAGGATGCTTCACATGCAGGCGGAGCCTGTTTCCTCCCCGCCCTCAAAAGCCCATCTCCATGGTCGCTCTTCCATGCCGGCCGTGAGGGCTGGGGGAGGGCGCCCCGTGTTTGCAGTCCCAGCTCCGATCTCGGAGGAAGTTTCTGAGGTTGGAGCGCGGACTCTAAAAAATCCTATGGCCGTCTAGACTCTGTCTAGACCAGTGTTCTCCAATCTTGGGTCCCCAGATGTTTTTGGCCTACAACTCCCAGCATGCCCCAGCCAGCTATGCTGGCTGGGGCATGCTGGGAGTTGTAGGCCAAAAACATCTGGGGACCCAAGGTTGGAGAACACTGGTCTAGACAGCCAAAGGATTGTGCTCTAAGGCTTGTTATTTCTCTACAGTTGGCAAGAACCCACTCGGAATGGCAGCGGACGGGACTCTCCAATAACAGCCTGATATGCAGCACCTTTCTGGATCTCAGCCGGTGCTGAGCCCCCTGACCCCGGGAAAATCTCGTGGATTATTTATTTATTTATTTATTGCATTTATACCCCGCTCTTCAGCCAGAAAAGGCTCTCAGAGCGGCTCACACAGATTAATAATAAGACAGTCCCTGCCCTCAGGCTCACAATCTAAAAGACATGACACACAAGGAAAAGGGATTGGGAGGGAGGAGGAAGAATGCAAAACTCAGGCACCAGTTCTTACTTTAAAAGGTTCTTATAGGTTTCCCTTTCTTTTTTCTTTTTGGCAGGGAAGGGCAAAACAAGCTCCCTGCAGCGGCGCCCTCTCCAGCTGATATATAAACCCTGTACGGCTCCGGTCCAATATATCTCAAGGAGCGCCTCCAGCAATATCAAGTAGGCCGCTCAATAAGATCTGCCACAGACAGCCTTCTCCCTGTCCCATCAGCCAGAGAAACCAGGCTGGTGGGGACTAGGAGGAGGGCCTTTTCTGTGTCAGCCCCCAATTTATGGAACTCTCTCCCCAGTGACCTCCGCCATGCCCCTTCCTTGATTAGCTTCTGCCGTGCATTAAAAACGTGGCTTTTCAGGCGGGAATATGGGGTGGGTTAGGATTTTTAAGTTTTGTTCTGTTTTTAATTGTGTTTTATACTGTGTGTGTGTTCCCCCCCCCCTCTTGTATTTTATTGGATTGTACATCGCTCAGAGTGGCCGGATGTCTGGCCAGATGGGCGATTCATAAATATAATAAATAAATATATGGGGCCAGGTTGGTCTCCCCCTTGCTGTGATGTTACTCCTGGGAGGCAGGGGGTGCAGGTGCAGCCTCCCAGTGGACCTTGGTTCTCTGGCTGATGGATGCAGCCAGAGTCTGCCGCCCCAGGGAACTGTCATAGATACTATCGTGGTCATTTTAATTTTTCCTGTATTCTGGCTATACTCTAATGACTTCGAGAATATTTACGCACTCTTGCAAAGTGCAAGGAATAGCTCTAGCAAGTGGCAGCCAGCCAGCCAGCAGAGAGAGCGAGAGAGAGAGCTACATGACCACCCCAGACACTCCCACCCATTACGATGTGGTAGGCTTTGAGATCTAGCCAAGGGACTATCTCAAGGTGAATAATGGCCTCTCAAGTCATACCATCCTAGACAGACAGCTAACGGGGAGAAAGGAAGATGAAGAAACAGAGCTGGCTTACTTAAAAGCAACAGGCCCAAGCAGACGTCTAGGCACAGAAAGACGCAATTGTTGTGCACCACAAACTCCTAGAAATGACAGTGATCTTCCGCATTTCCACTATAAAGGCCTAGAAACTTCCACGCCGACTGGTGGGGGGGGAAAAGCTGAGATTCGCGAGGCCTAACTACATATTACACTGGAGATCCACTATGGGATCTTGTAATGTTTTTATTTTTACTTAAAAACAGCCACAGGAGGGGGTGGGGTGGAGTGGAGTCTGAATCTGAGGGATGCAGAGGCATTGGAGGAGGGCGTACTTTTTTCCGCCCCACCTCAGCAAGCCAAATAGTAGCTCGGGAGGCAATTTAGATTAGGAAAACGGCATCACAAGGGACTAAATGCATTCCCCCAGCGCTATTGTTCCAATCAAATTCATAACACCATTGTGGCTACATTTCAGTGTAAAAACGCATCCAGACAACCAGATCATGGATTTGCTGCATAACAAGTGGTTTGGCCTTCATCTACCCCTCTGTGTTCTGAGATTTCAGCAGGCTTTGCTCGCACACCTTTAAGCATATATTTGTAGCCATAAGCTATTTGTTTTTGCTTCCCTTTCTCTCTCTCTCTCTCGTATTTTATTGTTGATTGTTGTCTCAGATTTTTATGGAAACTATTTTGGAGGTTTGCCGCAAAAGCTGTATAAAATCCCGCCAAGTAACAAACAAAAACAAAGATGCAAACAAAACAATAAGGGCTAGAAACTTGATTTAAAAAAAAAAGCTGAAATTCTTGAGCAAACATCTTTGACTTTTTAAAGTTTCTCCTTTCAGGAGGAAGATTAGATGGAAGCCCCTCGGATAGATGATGGCCCCATCACCATCAAGAAAGGCAGGTTTGGGAAGCTGACAAAAGCTCGGAAAGATTTATTCCACCACTGTGAACATAAGAACTTCGTTGCCTGCGTGACAGGGCTCTACAGCTGTCGGTGGAAGAGTTACGAGCCGAAAAATGTTGAGCCAGGGCACTGCTGCTGCGGCATGGTCAGTGCGGATTCCCCCTCTTCTTTAATACATAGCTTGCAGTAGTTTCTTTAAGAAGTAGCTTGAGCGCTTGGATATCTATGAATTTTAAAGGAAATGGTGTTATGCAGGGGTGCGGTACCTCAGGCCTCGCAGCCAAATCTGGACCTCCGTGGGGCAAAACTGGGCCCTTCAGCGTTTCCCAGGTGGCCATGGGCCCTCCCCTTGGTTCCACCCACTTTTCCACTGTGAAGGATTGAGGCCTACCCAGGCTTGAGTTAGGTTGAAGCCTGAAGGCCCAAATATCTCTTGATGGGAGGGGGCATTCGTCAGTTTCATTTCCCCTCATGGAGTTAAGTTTCATTTCCCCAGTTTTAGGTCACGTGTTTGTAGCCTCCTAGTTATGTGGGAGGGTATATAAAGACAGTGGGTGGTGGGGAACTTAGAGTGAGAGAGACAGGGAAGCTGCAGAGATAGAGAGGAGAGAGAAATTGGAGAGAGCGAGCCGAGAAGCTGCAGAGACAGAGTGAGAGTGAGAGAGAGAAATATCACAGATACTGCAGAGCAGCCACAGCTAGGCTGGAAGGGAGTCTCAGGCCTACAGGTGAAAGTGTAGCTACGTAGGTTAGAGGAGACTGCGGTATTATTTCTTTTATGCTTGCTTTTTGAAATCTTACAGCTCTATTTGTGTAAATGCCCTAAGTTAATGTGAATTTACCATACCAAGTTTAGCAAAGTAAACAGTTATTGTTAAACACAGATTGTTTGGAGTGTCTTTTACGTGCTCCTCCCGTAAGAGCACGTTACTGGGGGGAAAAGGCAAAGGGGCAGGTACTGTGGCATCCTGATGGCAGGAAGGGCTCTTAAAGAGGCAAGGTATCTTTAAGGAGCTGATCAAGGTGTCCTGCCCTGATAAAGGTGGAACCTTGACATCCACAGCCGCCGATCGGTTGGTTGGTGATCTCTCAGCTTTTGTGCGGGGTTTTCCCCATTCTAAAGGGTTGAAATACCTCTCCTAAAAGGCTTAATTACTGGCACTAAAAGCTTTGAGCTAAAATATGCTGGTATTCATGCCCTGCCCCTTTTGCCTTTGGCCCCGCCCACCACTGGAATGCAGTCCCACGAGCGCTTCTCTGAAATGGAATTTGGCCCTCGGGCCTAAACAGGTTCGCCACCCCTGGTGTTGAGAATGCTGGCCTGGCTCTTCCATTTGTCAGGCAAACGGCTGGAACTAGTTTATTACGGTCATAGACCAGCAGATGTCAGGCAAACTACCTGCTGAAGATGCAGGAGCTAAAGTTTAGGGAAAGTTGCTTTACGGGGGGATGAATTGCTAGGGAGTTTGCTGGCTAATTGCGCTGGAAAGAGGAGAAAGCCCTCCGTTTGGAAAAGGCGAAGGGAGGGGGCAGGCCTGTGCGTGAAAGAAGCAGCAGTTTATTTTTTAGACAGAGAAAGAGAGAGAGCTAAGGAGAGCTCGCTCGCTGTGAGCCGTGGAGAGATCTTTATGCGCTGGAGTGCCTCTCTGGGGAACTGATGCGCTCAGCGCGGGCCCGCTTCCTTGCTAGAAGTGCGATGCTGTTTTCCTTGTCCTAGGCTCTGCTTGTAATTTTCTAAATAACATAAACAGTATAGGAGTTCCATATGCAAGGTGGCCAGGTGTCCTATTTTACAGAGGATGTTCCTCTATTTGAAGAGCTGTCAGAAAACAGTCCTCTGTTTTGAAGGTGTCCTCTGTTTAAGGGTGGTCCTCCAGTCCAGTTTAAAGAGAAAGAACCCTAAGAAGTGAGAGAGGTGGCGGCCTCAGAGGTGAGGCACAGAGATCACCTGGCCATAGTCTTCCTCACTATGATATTGGATTCCTATTTAAATTATAGTAATTATTTCTAAATTTGCATATAACGTATGCAGATGTTATGCAAAGCGGTATCCTCTTTTTTCCGTGATGCATTTCCTCCTTTGGAGCAATGTCTCAGCGGCCGCCCCCGCCATACGTCTCTGGTGATCTTCCTTCCGGAAAACAAAGCCAAACTCTGGGAAGCGCTGCTCAGTGTGGATAAAAATATATGATTATTTTTTTTAAAAAAAAACTGATCTAAATTTCAAGCTGATTTTTTTTTTTTTTAATTGCAACTACTAAGTTTCTAACTTAAAGAATAAGTTAGGGCACAATCCGATGAGGCTGCCTGCAACCCTCTGAACTCATGGCAGGAGGAGTACGGAGGCGAAGGGTGCCTCTGTGCTCCTCCCGCCGTACAAAACACTTAGGCGGCCGATTTAGCCCGTCTAAATTTTCAGCCTCAGAAGGAGTGCCTGTCCCCTCACCCTCCCCGTCCCCCAAAAGTCCATCTCCGAGGTCGCTCTTGCCGCAGCTTCATTCCACGGTTCATCCCACGCTGGCTGAGAGGGTTGTGAGAGGGCTCTCCAAGTTCAGAGCCCAAGACCCGACCTCGGAGCGGAGCACATTTCTGAGGTCAGAGCTGGGACTCTGAGAAATCCTATGGCCGGATTGCGTTGTCCATGAGCCCGTTCGCATGTAACACTAGATCATCGCCTTGGCCCCATGCGCTCCCTCCCTGCTCTCCTGCGTGGCTGTGGAAAGAAAACCGGAAGCATTTGCTTTGTTGGTATGTCTGAACTGGGAGAAATTGTGGTTAGTCTTTTTTCCTTTTTTTTTTTAAATTCAATTTTTATTATATTTCCAAAAAAACCCAAAACAAAAACAGAATACAGTAATGCCTTGGATTGCAAGTAACTTGGTTTGGGAGCGTTTTGCAAGACAAGCAAATTTTTAAACATTTATTTAATTTTTTTTAAACTTGACATACAAGCGACGTCTTGCAATACAAGTACTGTAGTACAGCTTAAATTAAAAATCTCTGTACAAATTTTTTTGGGGGGATTTCATTTTGATATAAGAGTGTTTTGGATTACAACATGTTTCCGGAACGAATTATGCTCTCAATCCAAGGCATGACTGTACATGCAACAACAGCAGCAACAACAAATAAAGCTTAACAATATTAATACATAAACTCACCCCAATCCCTCCCCACTCAATCCACATTAGATTATTATGTTTCACTTCTTTATAAACTGCTTCTTTATAAACTACTTCTTTTCATGAATCCCACAATTTTTTATACGCTTCCATCAACATTAATCTATTTGAATCTTTTTTTTCATATACTCTATGTACTGTCGCCAATCCTTCTTAAAAGTATCTTTTTTCTTTGTTCCCTGATACAATCTTAACTTTTGTGTCAACTTTTCATTGATTGCTATATATCCCATATTTTCTTTTTCCAACTAGATAATGTCAGCATTCGAGCTGTCTTCCAATTGTTTGCTATTAATTGCCTTGTAGCTGTCAACAGATAGCCAATTAACGTTTTCTCTTTTACATCTCTATTTTCATTCACAAACATATTCAACAAAGCTAATGCTGGTGTTTTACATATCTCTTGTCCAGTAATTTTGTCTGTTTCTTTAAATATCTTACACCAGAACCTATTTACCTTCCTACATTCCCACCACATTTGTATTTGTGTTAGTCTTAACTATGGTTTCAGATTCGTTCAGCATACCACAGACTCCATGGCAAGGCCTCGCTCAGCAACATCTAAGGGTGTGTGTGGAGGTCCATATGGAAGATTAAGCTTCATCTCCTTTCCTCCCATTTTTGCTTGTAGGGGGAGTGCGCGTTTTTTACACTGTTGGCTCTAACGCTCAGCCTCTGGTTCACCTTTCTGTACATGTGGGTGGAAGCAAAGAATGACTACCATAACTTTGATGGGTAAGTGCCCTTGACCTCCGAAAGGAGAGCTTGTGAAGAAAACTTCGAGTGGGTGAAATAATATCACTGTATATTTATTTATTTATTATTATATTTTTGAATCACCCATCTGGCCAGTCATCCAGTCACTCTGGGCAATGTACAGTGCAATAAAATACAAGAAAAAACAGAGTGTAAAACACAATTGAAAAAAACAAACAAACAAACAAAACTTTAAAATCCGAACCCACCCGATATTCCCACCTGAAAAGCCACGTTTTTAATGCACGGCGGAAGCTAATCAAGGAAGGGGCATGACGGAGGTCACTGTGGAGAAAGTTCCATAAATTGGGGGCTGCCACAGAAAAGGCCCTCCTCCTAGTCCCCACCAGCCTGGTTTCTCTGGCTGATGGGACAGGGAGAAGGCCGTCCATGGCAGATCTTGTTGAGCAGCCTACTTGATGTTGCTGGAGGCGCTCCTTGAGATAAACTGGACCAGCGCCATACAGGGTTTTAAAGGTCAACACCAACACCTTGAATTCGGGTCGGCAACCAACTGGTAGCCAGTGCAACTCTTTGAGCACTGGAGTGATGTGATCACACCGGCGGCAGCCTTTAACCAGGCGAGCTGCTGCATTCTGTACCAGCTGTAACTTCCGAACCGTCTTCCAGGGTAACCCCACGTGTGTGGGCACACAGTGGTACATCAGTGGACCTGAGCGGCTGAAAATCCACAGTCTAAGACGGTGGCTCTCATCCTGAGAAAGCCTGGAAGCTTATCACTCACTGTCTGGGAAAAAGCAGTAAAGGCAAAGGAACCTTCCACAAAGACAGCTTGCCGGTTACTATTTATCACCCATATTCCCCTGCAATCCACACTTGCAGGAGGGGGGGGGTGTCGGATGCATTCTAGGGTGTGCTCTCTCTCTCTTAGAGCAAGGTGAGAAGGGACCAAGCCCAGCACCACCATGAAGTATAGTGGAACCTGCTGTGGTTCCCGTTTTTTTTTTAAAAAATGTTTTAAAAATAAAATTTACCTTTAAAATGCACCCCCACCGCCCCCAGCACTCTGGCACCAAACCAAGCAGCTTTCCTCTCACCATCTTGGGATGCCCCCCCGCCAAGCCCTGGAAGTTGAGTAATTCTAGAGCATTGTGTGTGGGGGTGGGGAGGGCAGCTGCCCACCCCCTTCATCCCCCAAAGCCCCACAGTGGCCACAGCCATCTTTTCCTCCCCACAATGCTCCAGAATGGTTCAACTTTCCAGGTCACTGGGGGCAAGTGCAAGATGGCAGCTGGAAGCCACTTAGTGCTGGAGCTTGGAAAGAAATTACAGGATAAAATAATTCTTCTTCTTCTTCTTCTTCTTCTTCTTCTTCTTCTTCTTCTTCTCTTCTCTTCTTCTTCTTCTTTCTTCTTCTTCTTTCTTTCTTTCTTCTTCTTCTTCTTCTTCTCTCGTCTTCTTCTTTTCTTCTTCTTTCTTTCTTTTCTTCTTTTCTCTTCTTCTCTTCTTCTTCTTCTTCTTTCTTCTTCTTCTCTTCTTCTTCTTCTTCTCTTCTTCTTCTTCTTCTTTCTTCTCTCTTCTCTTCTCTTCTCTTCTTCTTCTCTTCTTCTCTTCTTCTTCCTTCTTTCTCTTTCTTCTTCTTCTCTTCTTCTTCTTCTTCTTTCTTTCTTCTCTTCTTGCTCTTTCTCTTCTTCTTCTTCTCTTCTTCTTCTTCTTCTTCTTCTTTCTTCTCGTCTTCTTCTGCTTCTCTTCTTCTTCTTCTTCTTTTTGTGGCCCCAGGTGAATGGCCAGGGGTAGGACGTGGGTCGCTGATGGAAAGAGGGCACAGAGAATGGCACTTTACCATGGTCCCCCTCACCCCTGGAGCCAACCCTGCAAGGGAGACCCAACGTGAACCATGCATATGACCTAGAATATGCTTCCAGGTTTCCCCAGGGACAGGGACAGCCCAAGACACTTTGCTGCCCGAGGCGAAGAACAAGATGGCGCCCTCTCCCGTTTCATGTGCAAAAGCTTGACTAGACTGTTTCTTTCAGCTCAGGTGATGGAACGGCATCCTCCACCGCAGCTGAAGGCGGCAGGCCAGCTTAGGGAGCACAGGGCAGGCCGTGAGGCGCACAGCTCTCTCCTCCGACTCCTTGCTTCCACCTCCCGGCATCTGCTGTCTGGGCTGGGGCGACTGCTTCGTGCCCTGCCCAGTGGTAGGGCCAGCCCTGCTCAGGGGGGTGCCTCAGTGAACAAGTTGATACAGGGCAGGGGTGAGCAACCCATTAGCCCTCAGGAGGTCTCCCCTGTGGTCTGCGAGTGCCCGCGCAGCACCTCTCCCACAGAATCCTAGTTTTCTTTGGGGGCCTAAAATTGGACTTTTGTTTTTGTTTCTGCCACTCTAGCCCACCAGACTGTGGTTTCTCCCTCAGGAATAACAGTATTGAGAGGGGTACCACAGAGTGCGGAGGGCTAGTGCGCCTTTTGCCGCCATGGAGCCCCACCCACTGCCGACTCTGGCCACGCCCACTGCCAGCATGCAGGCCCCAACCCGCCGCAGACCAATGCACGTAGCCCATGGGGCGGGAGGGGGGGGAGTTGCCCTCCACTGACCTACAGTATTTTTCCATGTATAAGACTATACTTTTCCCAAAAACTGTGAGACTAAAAATTGAGGGTCGTCTTATACACGGAAGTAAGCCGAGGAGAGAACTGTGCGGTTGCGAAACTGCCCAGTGGGGGGGGCGTCTTATACATGGGGGCGTCTTATACACGGAAAAATACGGGTATGTTATCACTTATCTACATCAGCAGGTGCCAACTTCTCCACTTCTCCCCTCAGGTGAAGATTTATTCTCTTCGGTAGTAGTTACATCATGATTTTGCTGAAGTTCAAAGGTGCGGGGACCTCGTAAATGGCGAACATAAAATCCGCCCCTGCCCCGCCCCCGCCAATGCAGCTGCCTCTTCTGGGGGGCTGATTTTCAGAATGGGCTGGGAAGCAGAGGTGCAGCCAGGCCGGCTGGGCACGTACAGTCATGCCTTGGATTGAGAGCATAATTTCGTTCCGGAAATGTGCTTGTAATCCAAAACACTCTTATATCAAAACGAAATCCCCCCCAAAAAAATTTGTACAGAGATTTTTAATTTATGCTGTACTGCAGTACTTTATTGCAAGACATTGCTTGTATATCAAGTCAAAAATAAATAAATAAATATTTAAAAATTTGCTTGTCTTGCAAAACACTCCCAAACCAAGTTACTTGCAATCCAAGGTATTACTGTATGTGGTTGGAGGAGATGCCCATTTAAAAAAATATATTTTTATTTTAAGAAATATGTAACCCTTTTCTGGAACAACATGGGGCCTATTCCCAAGAAAATGTGTTTGGCGTCAGGGCAGCAGAAGCAATCTCCATTGTACTCCTGCAGTGATGATGATGCTTTGAGTGAAGTTCAATGCAAGTTGTAAAGGGTTGAATGGCCGTGGGCTGAGGGGAAGAAGAGAAATTTAGTTGTGTGTCTCACAACTGAAGCGCAGTCATCTAAAGCCCCCAATCCGCAAAAAAAAAAAAAGACCATTAAGCCCAGGGTCTAAAATTAAGTAGCTGCAGCACTGCTGGGAAGAAACCCAAGATATTTCCCAATTTGGGGAAAGCAACTTGGATTAGCTGAGGCCGTTACGAACTGAGCTGAGGGGAGTTCTCCAGTCATTAGCAGTGCATGAAAAGCAGGATGTTAGCCTGTCTGAATACCACCACCAAGTTGAATGTTGTGTGTGTGTGTGTGTGTGTGTGTGTGTGTGGCAGCTTACCCCTTTAGGATTTTTTTTTTTACGTACTTCTACAAGCGTTAGGGTTACTCCGATCATGGAGATACTGCCTCCCTCTTGTTTCTAACTTCTAAGTGGCTCCTGCTTTGGCTCCACCCCTGTTGCCACTCACTCACCTGTTGTTGTTGTTGTTGTTGATTATTATTATTATTATTATTATTATTATTATTATTATTATACCCCGCCTTTTTTCCTGCAAGGAACCCAAGGCGGCTTCCATAATCATCCTCCTCCTCTCCATTTGATCCTCACAACAACCCTGTGAGGTAGGTTAGGCTGAGAGTCAGTGACTGGCCCAAAGTCACGCAGTGAGTTTCATGGCCGAGTGAGGACTAGAACCCGGATCTCCCGGGTCCCAGTCCAACACTCTCACCACTACGCCACACTGGCTCTCTTGAGTTTGCTATTAGGAGTGATGAGATTTGAAAATTCTGGAATGGACCACTTCAGATTCATAAGAACATAAGAAGAGCCATGTTGGATGAGACCAAGGGGCCATCAAATCATAGAACCATAGAAAGTTGGTAGGGGCCTATAAGGCCATTGAGTCCAACCCCCCCCGCTCAATACAGGAATCCAAGTCAAAGCATCCCTGACAGATGGCTGTCCAGCCGCACCTTGAATGCCTCCAGAGTGGGAGAGCCCACCACCTCCCTAGGTCGTTGGTTCCATTGTCTTATTGCTCTAACAGTCAGGAATTTTTTCCTGATGTTTAGGTGGAATCTGGCTTCCTGTAACTTGAGCCCATTATTCTGTGTCCTGAAAACTGGGGTGATCAAGAAGAGATCCTGGCCCTCCTCTTTGCAGGGATGGGGACTTGGACTCCAGGACTCGACTCATGAGTCCCAATATTTTTAATGGGACTCGAGACTCGACTCGGGACTCGAGACCAAGGACTCGTGTTCCAAAATCGTGTTCCTCAAATGCAACATGGATAGATTTTAGGAAGCACAGCAAGTTTATTTTTTAAAATCATTTCCCTAAAATGCAACCTTTCAGACATTTTGGGTTTGGCTGCCTCTGCCTGCTTGTTTGGGGTTCCCTGCCTCCTCTGTCTGCCTGGTCTCTTCTTAACCAGTTCCACAGTTTGAATTGTCCAAGACAAACGCCTCTGCCTGCCTGCTTTGGGGTTCCCTGCCTCCTCTGCCGGCCTGGTTATTTTGGGTTTGTCTGCCTGGTCTGTTCTTGCCAAAATCAGTTTAAGAGTTTTGAAATAAAAAAGGCACACTTGTGCCTAGAATTTATTTAAGCCACACATCTGAAATAGCCTTATTTTGTTGGGGAAAAACCCCATTGATTTTAATAGGGACTCGTGGAGTCAGCTTTGGGAGTGACTCGTGACTCACCATTTTGGACCAAGGACTCGGAATCGAGACTCGGGTCCAAAGACTCGTGACTTGACTCGTGACTCGAAACCAAGGACTCTTCAACATCCCTGCCTCTTTGTGACAACAACCCTTCAAGTATTGGAAGAGTGCTAGCATATCTCTCCTCAGTCTCCTCTTCTGAAGGCTAAACATGCCCAGTTCTTTCAGTCTCTCCTCATAGGGCCTTGTTTCCAGTCCCTTTATCATCTTTGTTGCCCTCCTCTGAACCCTCTTCAGTTTGTCTACATCCTTCTTAAAGCATGGTGTCCAGAACTGGACACAGTACTCAAGATGAGGCCTAATTCAGCATTCTGTTCACACAGTGGCCAACCAGCTGCCCACAGGAAACTCACAAGCAGGATATCATGTTCCCCAGCAACTGGTGTACATAGGCATACTGCCTCTGATACCGGAGGTAGCATATAGACAATCAGGACTGGTACCATTGGCAGCCTTCTCCTCCATGAATTTGTCCAAGCCCCTTTTAAAGCCCTCCAAATTAGTGGCCATCACTACATCTTGTGGAAGTGAATTCCATAGTGAATGTGTGAGGGGAAACCATGGTTTTTAAATGCTATGTGCTACCATGCTGCATACAGGGTTCATTTTATGGGAAGTGGTGTTCAAAAGTATGGCTCCTTCACTGCAGTTTGTAGTGGTAAAGTCTAAAATTCTACCATCTTGGTCTACCACGAAGACTGGCTCCAAGTTGGGGATGTTTGGCTGTACTTCTTCACACCAAGAAAGAAAACATTGAAGCAAGTGCCTGATATTTCCTACCTACTCGTTGACTGGGGTTCACAAAAAGTGAAAAGGGGGCGCAGGAAAGCCACAACGAGCAAAAAAGAGCTCGCAGTCAGTAAGGGGAGAGGGAGGCAAGACAGGTCCTGTTGCAGAATCCCCCGGGATACCCGCGGGAGGACCGGGGTGGAAGGAGGAGGGGACAACCCACAGTGAGCCCGATCCGCTGTCGGGCACATTGTGCGTTGTTCCATGCGCAACCCACACTGCGTAGCTCATTCGCAAGGGTGGGTTGTCATGTCGTGAGCACTCGCCTATTAGTTCTCATCCGATATATGATTGGATTGTGTTGCATTTTTTAGGTACCTGTATGAATTTCTAGGCTTCTGGTTTCGGTGGTCCAGTCTCATCCTGGGTTTGGCTTCCTTCTTCTTCTCCTACCTCTTGTTCTTAGTGGTAAGTGCAACTCTTTTTGTCGAAAGACCTGCCAAGATGATAATGAGGAGGGCAGCAGCCACATTTCAATTAAGGTCAGGAGCTGATGCTCCGTAACTCTTCAAGTGGTCAGCATCTATGGCAGGATGGGCCAGAGGCCCTGTTTTGCATGCAGATGGCCCACAGTTCAATCCTCAGCATCTCCATATAGGGCTGGGATAGATGCTGTTCCCGAGACCATGGAGAATTGCTGCTTGTCAGTGCAGATGCAGACAATACTGGGCTAGATGGACCAAGGGTTTGTCTTAGTATAAGGGAACTTACTGACTGGGTTCAGACAACACGATAAGCCACACTCAGGGGTTGAGTATGGGTTGACTGTGGGTTGTTGTTGAAACGTGGGTTATCATGTTGCTTGATCCCAGCCGAGATAACAAGCCATGGCTTGTTAACCACGAACAACCCATGAAGAGAACCCATGGTTTGTGGTTGGGTTGTGAACTGTGGGTTGTCCACCATGGCTTGTTATCTCAGCTGGGTTCAGACAACATGATAACCCACACTCAAGGGTGGAGTATGAAGGTGCGCGCGAGGAAAAGCAGAGTGCCTCGCATGAGTGAGATGGAAGATTTAAAATCCTATTCCCGTGTGCAGACGCCCATAAATCCACACACAGAAGTTCAGATCTGTCTCTCCCACTCCCAGCGCAGCTCTCCCAGCGTATCGGATGTCAGCCAGCTCAGCTTCCTCCTGTTTGCAGATTCCAGTAGTAAGGAAATAACTCTGTAAACTCCACAGGTCTATTCTACCTGTTTATTTACTTTAGCAAGTAAAGTAACTTTAGCAAGTGGTAACTGGGTTTACAATGTGTTGAGTGTGGGTTGCTGTTGAACCGTTGGTTGTTGTTGAAACGTGGGTTATCGTGTTGTCTGAACCCAGCTGAGCTAACAAGCGATGGCTTGTTAATCACGAACAACCGATGAAGAGAACCTATGGTTTGTTGTTGGGTTGTGAACTGTGGCTTGTTCACCATGGTTTGTTATCTCGTCTGAGCTCAGACAACATGATAACCCATGTTTCAACAACAACCCATGGTTCAGTGACAACCCGCACTCAACATGTCCAACCTCCCTGGTTTTCTTATGCGCATTGCCTATATAATCACTGGTAAGTGAGCTACACAATCAGCAGAATCTTGTTGTGCAGCCATTGAATAGTACCACTTCACGCTGCAGGTGGGGGTGTGTGGGCTTGCACCTTCGAATGCCCATCACTTTTAAAAAGCAAAACAAAAGCAAAACACTGTACAAAGATTACACCAAGATCAGATCTTAGTCAGATATGGGGAAAAAATCAAGACGTTAGCATGTCTCCTGTACCTTCTTCCAAATATGTGAAATAATTTGCAGTTGCAACACAAACTCAGTCGCCAGCTCGGGGTGGGGAAAGTTAATGTAGGGCGCAATCCTGTGCATGTTTAGACAGAGAAAAGCGCTACATCTCCCAGCATGCCTGGATATCAGAGGCTCCCTTCTAAGGGGAGTGCAATCCTAAGTGGCTACGGGTGCAATCCTATGCAAGTTTAGACAGAGAAAAAGGCCGACAACTCCCAGCATGCCCCAGCCAGCCATGCTGGCTGGGGCATGCTGGGAGTTGTCGGCCTTTTTCTCTGTCTAAACTTGCATAGGATTGTGCCTTTAGACAGTGCGATCGATTTGATGTACAGTGTGCGTCTTCTACGAAGCAAGCCTCAGAAACCTGGCTTAAAGAACATCACGTCGATCTAGAGAGGATCAAACATGCGAAGAGCTGCAGGTCACTCAGAAAGAATCATACCTGAGCGGGGATAGGAACCCCAGCCAGGTCCTACAGAGCCCTTCTCCTCCACCCCGCGACTTTCCACCAGTCCTCCTTGAACAGTAGTGCATATGAGGACTCGTGGTGCTTTAGCAGGCGGCAGAGTTTCATCGTTCAAAGATGGCTTCCTGATACAGAGACCACTCTGCATCCAATGTTTTGTGTGGACTTTAAAAAAAGAAAATCGCAAACTGACGTGGAAAGGGGATGGGACGGATCTGGCGCACGGGCCGGGGGTCCCCCCATCCCTGACTTAAACCTGCCAATATTATTATTACAATATAAAATTATTATAAATGATACTGCTTATACACTAATACCTTCAATTGCAAGTAACTTGGTTTGAGAGCGTTTTGCAAGACAAGCAAATTTTTAAATATTTATTTTTTAAAAATTGACTTGATATACAAGCGAGTCGCTAGGCTTGTCCGATCGAGCCTCGCCGGGCTGAAACGAGGCCGAAATTGGCCCGCTCACGCCCAGCGAGGCTTCACCTTGTTCTTCGGGGCGGCTCGCCCTCTCCGCGGCGAGCCGCCTGCGCGGTCCAGTCCGTCCCGTCGCGTCACTTCCGGGACCGGAAATGACGCGACGGAACCCTGCACAGGCGCGCTGGACCCCTGTGGTGCGTTCTGCGCCTGCGCAGGGTCCCGTCGCATCATTTCCTGGTCTCGGAAGTGACGGACGGGGCAGAAGACGCCCAATCGAGCAGCGCGGAGAACCTCTCCGCGCCGCTCAGAAGATCGGGTCAGGTCGGCGCCCCCGCGGAAGATCGGATCGGGGGCGCGACCTGGCCTTGGAGCCACCTCTACAAGCGACGTCTTGCAATACAAGCACTGTAGTACAGCTTAAATTAAAAAACTCTGTACAAATTGTTTTTGGGGAATTTCATTTTGGTATAAGAGTGTTTTGGATTACAAGCACGTTTCCGGAACGAATTATGCTCTCAACCCAAGGCATGACTGTAATTATAATTATTTTATAATTATAAATTATAAAAAATATAATGAATATTGTATTATTACAATATTATTATGTAGTAATAATAATAATAATAATAATAATAATAATAATAATAATATATTATTATTATTATTTATTATATATATATTTATAATAAGGAGCCCAAGCAAGGAACCTAAGGCAGCTTACATAATCCTCCTCCTCCTCCTCCTCCTCTCCACTTTGTCAGTGGATGTCCCAAAGTCACCCAGAGAACTTCATGGCCAAGTGGGGACTAGAACCCGGGTTTCCCGAGTCCCAGTCCGACACTCTAACCACTACACCACACTGGCTCTCTTTTATCTGTTTCATCTTTCATCCTCACAACAACCCTGTGAGGTAGATCTGAGAGCCAGTGACTGGCCCAAAGTCACCCAGTGAGCTTCAGGGCCGAATGGGGACTAGAACCCGGATCTCCCGGGTCCCAGTCCGACACTCTCACCACTATACCACACTGGCTCTTACACCACACTGGCTCTCAGTGTGAAGCCCAGTGTGAAACCACGAAGCCTGGCCTTTGGCCTCACGTCTGTAAGCTGCGGTATAACTAAGTATCTGCCCATGTTTTCGTAGATCATGGCAGTGTGCCTGGTGTTGGAGAGTCAACAGCTGTATCTGCACGTGAGTCACAAGGTAACATCATTTCGCCTGCTGCCCTTCCTTTTAAAAATCAATTCCAATCTTATCATCGCCGAAAGAGTACACTGTGTTTCAGTCCCCAGAACAATGAGATGTTTTAAGACCCAATAGACCTAAGGGATTACTTCTTCTCCGAGATCCTCTTGTGGCTTTTGGCATCGCAGAGTCACTAGCTTTTTTGCGGCCAGCACCAATGAATGGCTGCCTTCACCAGAACTGTAATGAGGTGATCTTACTGATCTAGAAAACTGAACTGCAGCCATGAATCCGGCTGTTGAAGACTTCTGTGTAACCTGAAAGCCCCCAAACTTTCCTGTCAAGATAGATCAGTGTTCTCCAACCTTGGGTCCCCAGATGTTTTTGGCCTACAACTCCCAGCATGCCCCAGCCAAAAACATCTGGGGACCCAAGGTTGGAGAACACTGTGATAGATTGATCCAAGGGAGGAGTATCTATCTATCTATCTATCTATCTATCTATCTATCTATCTATCTATCTATCTATCTATCTATCTATCTATATATGATAATAATAACAGCACCAGCAGATTTGAGGACAAACTTAGTAAGGGTGCAATCCTATGCATGTTTTGACAGAAAAAAGTCCTACAGCTCCCAGCATTCCCCAGACAGCTATGCTGGCTGGGGAATGCTGGGAGTTGTAGGACTTTTTTTCCTGTCTGTCTAAATATGCAGAGGATTGATGCTCCCTGAGCCAATTAGGGACTGTCTGACTGAGGGAGAGGCAAGAAGAGAGAATGGGCACAAGATGTCTAATTGTTCTTCCTCTTAGCCAGCTTGTCAGAGACCACCAAAGTCATATTTCCCCCGCTACCCAAGACCGCAGGGGCACCCTGTACCCTCTACCACCCAGCTTATCGTCTCCCACAACACTCCCGGCCAATAGCTCAATATCGCAACAACAGCATCCGAGACAATTTTAAAAAACACCTTTTAAAGTCTCATTTCTCTCATGTAGGGTTTCCCAGACTCCAATAGAAAGTTCCCCCCTTCTCTCCAGGGGACCTCAGAAACCACCTTTGCCCCACCCAAACAGTACCCTTGTGTGCCCCCCAAAATGGCGGCCCCCAAAGGGGGCAAAACCCTTAGGTGTCTTCCCACTTTGGGGGCGGCCTACCGCCTGAGGGAAATGCCCCACTCGCTCCTGAGAGGCATCTAGTGCCAGGAGAGGCTGGTGACACCTGTGTCAGGGAGAGGACTCCTTATCCATTGCAGGTTTTATTCTGAGCTTTATAGCTTTTTCTTGTAAAACCGCCCAGGGAGCCTTTTTGGCTGATGGGCGGTAAATCAATATATTAAATAAATAAATAAATAAATAGGTGCTATCCGTGGGGCTAAACTCCATCCCCAAAAGAGGTTCACCACCATGGAGCACCACGGATAGCTCCCGTAAGGCTCAGAATAGACGCCACAATGGATAAGGAGCCCCACCGACACAGGAGTCCCCAACCTCGCCCGAGTGCCAGGTGTTTGAAATGTCCCGGGCAGGCAGGGCTCTCCTCACCTGGACCTGGAGAAACGGGCCGTTCCCTCTTCCTCTGCTGACCTGGTGGTAGCAACGTTGGGAGAACTGGGACCGAGGGAATGAAGGGTCTCTCAGAACTGCTGGCTCCGTTTGCGGTTCTGTCGTGGGCCTAGACCAGTGTTCTCCAACCTTGGGTCCCCGGATGTTTTTGGCCTACAACTCCCAGCATGGGAGTTGTAGGCCAAAAACATCTGGGGACCCAAGGTTGGAGAACACTGGCCTAGACAATGTCTCCCACACACCTAGACAGCACCAGCTTGGGGAAGGCTGGCCTCGGTCTTTGCTGAAACCACCCAGGCAGCGTCAATAAATAATTTGTTGTGACATCTGCTCTTTCAGACGGTGACGGTGTTTGTCCTGTTTATCTCCCTTATCGGCTTAGCCTTGATAACATTTCTGTGGAGACGGCAATGGAATACATTTTACCTGTCGTTTCAGGTAAGGAAAGTCTGATGTATCACACTGAGGATTTTTTTGGGGGGGGGGCACTCAGACATGAAACATGCCAGCACCCGCATATGCATTTTTAAAATATTTATTTATGGTTACATTTATAATCCCACCTTTTTGCAAGGAACCTAAGGCAGCTCACACGGTCCTTCTGCTCCTGTCCATTTTATCCTCACAGGAACCCTGTGAGGTAGGTTAGACCGAGCATAAGTGACTGGACTGAAGTCACCCAGTGAGCTTCCTGCTGGCCAAGTGGGGACTCATCATCATCATCATCAGGCGATCACTCGTGACCGAGTAAGATTGTCTTCCAGGATAAAAATTTACAAAAAAGGAGATTTTAAAAGGAGGAAATTCTAAAGAAAATTGTGTGTACTCTAGCGATGGGTCCGTAAGTGACTGTGGAGGCCAATTCTAGATCCACACAGCTTCCCACAGTGAGGACACAGGTTACCAGATAGAAGATGGTCCTGTAAAGGATTCATTTGACGTGCTTTTCGCTTAGCACGTTTCTCCCTTTCACCTTGCACTCGGGCTTCTTCAAAGTCCATGGAACCTTTGTGAAAGGCCAACCTCCAGTTAGATCGTTCATGGGCCAGAGCTTCCCAGTTTTCGATGTTTATATTGCATTTTTTTAGATTAGCCTTATGAACATCTTTAAACCTCTTATATTGACCACCGATATTCCGCTTTCCATCCTTGAGTTGGGAATAAAGTAACTGCTTTGGGAGACGGTAGTCAGGCATTCGAACAACTTGACCGGTCCACTGAAGTTGGCGTTGAAGGATCATTTTTTCAACGCTAGCTAGTAGTCTTTGCTTCTTCCAGTACACTGACATTTGTTCGCCTATCTTCCCAAGTAATTTGCAGGATTTTCCGGAGGCAACGTTGATGAAATCTTTCAAGGAGGTGGAAGTGACGTTTATAGATAGTCCATGTTTCACAGGCATACAATAAAGTTGGTAATACAATGGCTTCATAAACCAGTGTTTTGGTCTTCTTACAAATATCCTGATCCTCGAACACTCTGTGTTTCATTCGAGAAAACACGGCACTGGCGGAGCTCAGACGATGCTGGATTTCACTGTCGATGTTAGCTGTAACAGAAAGATAGCTGCCAAGATAGAGAAAATGATCGACATTTTCCAGTATTGTCCCGCCAAGCTGGAAAGATGGCATCACCAAAGGGTTAACTCGCACTTGCTGATGAAGCACTTTGGTTTTTTTGATGTTAAGTGAGAGACCAAGTTTTTCGTATGCTTCTGCAAAAGCATTTAGGATAGTTTGGTGATCATCCTCTGAATGTGCGGAGACCACATTATCATCAGCATACTGAAGTTCCACAACGGAGGTTGTAATTACCTTACTTTTTGCTTTCAGCCTGCTGAGATTAAAAAGCTTTCCATCTGTTCGATATATAATTCCCACACCAGTGGGAAGTTTCTCCTCGACAAGATGTAAAATCATGGCGATGAAAATAGCAAATAATGTTGGGGCAATAACACATCCCTGTTTAACACCTGATCCCACTTTAAATGGAGCACCATGAGAGCTGTTGTTGTCCAAGACCGTTGCCGTCATGTTGTCATGGAGAAGTTGCAAGATATTCACAAATTTATTGGGGCATCCAATTTTCATAAGGATAGTCCAGAGAGCTGTTCGGTCTACAGTATCAAAGGCCTTAGCCAGATCAATAAATGCCATATAAAGGGGTTGATTTTGCTCCCGGCATTTTTCTTGGAGCTGACGTGCAGTAAAAATCATGTCTACTGTCCCTCTAGAGGGGCGGAAACCATACTGAGTTTCAGGGAGGATCTCTTCTGAAATAGATAGAAGACGGTTTGCGAGAATCCTAGCAAATATTTTACCTGCGGTAGCTAAGAGAGAAATGCCCCGATAGTTTCCACAGTCTGTTCTATCACCCTTCTTAAAGAGGGTGATAATTATGGCATCCCTGACCTTGAAGTCTTCTGGGATCTCTTCTCTTATCCAGATTTTTTCAATGAGTTTATGAAGATGTTGTACAAGTTCGGGGGGCCCTTCTTTAAAGATTTCAGCAGGAATCCCATCTGGTCCACTAGCTTTGTTGTTCTTCATTTGATTAATGGCTTTTTTTACTTCATCCAAAGTGGGGAGTATTGCAAGTTCCTCTCTAATTTGTTTTTGCGGGATTTGCGAAAAAATCTCATTATCCACCTTAGATTTACGATTTAAAAGGTCATAATAATGCTCTTTTCAACGCAGTGCGATGGACTCTTTGTCTTTTAAGAGTTTGGTGCCATATTTTGATTGTAAAGGATTTGTACCATAGGTTTTTGGTCCATAGATGGCCCTTGTGGCCTTAAAAAAGCCCCGTGCATCATGAGATTCTGCAAGTTGTTGAATTTCTTGAGCTTTCTTTTTCCACCAAGCGTTCTTAAGTTCTCTTGTTCTTCTTTGGACCTCAGCCTTTGCACTAGCGTAGTTTTTTTTTCTTGGCAGCGCAGTTAATATCATTTTGCCATATTTGGAAGGCTTTCCTTTTTTGGTCAATTATATATTTAATCTCATTGTCATTTTCATCAAACCAATCCTGATGTTTCTTAGTTTCATATCCAATAGTTTGTTCACAAGCTGCAGTAATGGAGGTTTTCAGCTTAGACCAATGGTCCTCAATGTTGTCAGGAGGGTCCATAGGTAGATGTTCCTTAAGAAGTGATTGAAGATGAGTTTGCTTAATAGGATCTTGAAGGGCATGGATGTTCATTTTACGCCTTGGTTTCCTTCCTTGAAGCCTACATTGGGGAGCAATGTTGATAACCATAGTGGACCGTATTAGTCGGTGGTCTGTCCAGCAGTCGTCGGCACTCACCATGGCCCTAGTAAGAAGTACATCGCGGCGATCTCTAACACGGACAATTACATAATCCAGAAGATGCCAGTGCTTTGACCGTGGGTGCTGCCATTATGTTTTAAACTTATTCTTTTGTCGAAAGAGCGTGTTTGTGATAGTGAGATTATGCTCTGCACATATAGACAAAAGTAAGATTCCGTTCGGGTTGCTATTACCAACTCCGTCTTTTCCAATAGTTTCTGGCCATAAATCAAATTCACGCCCGACTCTTGCGTTAAAATCGCCCAGGAGGATAATTTTATCCTCCTTAGGTATCTCTGACAGGAGAGTGTCCAACTGGGTATAAAAACTTTCCTTGATGTCATCATCAGCATCTAAGCGCTCAAAATAGTTAACTGCTGGTTATTGGCGAGCTTTAATCGAAGAGTTATCAGGCGTTCGTTAATGCCAGTAGGAACTTCTGACAAAGAGTTCACTAGTTCATTTTTGATGGCAAAGCCTACTCCATGTATTCGTCGGTCCTGCTCAGGTAGTCCTTTCCAGAAGAAGGTATAGTAACCTCCTTTTTCTTCCTTCAACTGTCCCTCTCCTGCCCTTCGAGTTTCTTGAAGTGCTGCTATGTCCATTTTAAACCGGTCCCAGTCCAGCACTCAACCACTATGCCACACTGGCTCATTCTTTGCTTGCAGCAACTGAAGGGAATAAAATTTGCCAGATGGGGGATTGGGGTGGGGCAGACCACATGCCACAGCCTTCTGCCCTCCAGACATGCCAGACTACAAAACCCCAGCACACCAGGGGGACAGCCAGGTTCGGGGAGGATGATATACCCCTCGCCTCAAAGTTAAGCTTTGAGCGAATCTTTTCAGCGGTGCAGCAACCAGATGTGTCGTTGCTCCTGTACGGTTGCTCGTGTACTCTATGGCAGTGTCTGAGACAGGAGCCTCCAGCACAAACCTCCGCCTCATGAGCTTCTGGAGCTGCTTGTTCCCTAGCATCTGTGTGTTTATTTAATTTATTTATTTATTACATTTATACCCCACCTTTTTTCCTGCAAGGAACCCAAGGCGGCTTACATAATCCTCCTCCTCCTCCTCTCCATTTTATCCATGTTCAGTCCCATTGCCATGCTCTGCTGCGTATTCTTTCACAACCATGCAAAATCATGCCCCTTCTTCTCTCTGCCCCAGAGGTGAAAACCCGGGACCGCTCTTTATCTATTTTATCTATTATTATTTTTTTACATCCCACCATTTCCCCCTCTTGCAAGGAACCCAAGGCGGCTTACCTAATCCTCCTCCTCCTCTCCATTTTATCCTCACAACAGCCCTGTGAGGTAGGTTAGGCTGAGAGTCCGTGACTGGCCCAAAGTCACCCAGTGAGTTTCATGGCTGAGCGGGGACTAGAACCTGGATCTCCCAAGTCCCAGTTCAACACTCTCACCACTACACCACACTGGCTCCATAATTATATAATAATAATAATAATAATAATAATAATAATAATAATAATAATAATAATAATAATAATAATAATTTATTTAGTATATTAAATACTTCTGCTCTTTCTCCCTTGCTGCCCCTTATGCCTGGCAGAATGCCTGCAGGTGGCGACCTCCTTCCCTTCCAAGAGTTTGTGATGCCTGTCCTACGGTCCAGAGCTTTGTTTCCCCGTCTACCAGTGCCTGGTATTCAGCGATTAATTGTTCTAAACTGGGAGGCCCCACAGAAGACAGGACCATTCATTAATAGCCATTAATTAATTAAAAAAAAAACCCTGGGCTGGAGATAACAGTTTAGACAGCCTGCAGGAATTTTTTCCCCGCCCTGCAGCCAGGGATGGGTGAGGAATCTGATGGGGTATGTGTGTGTGTGTGTGTGTGTGAATATCTGCAGGATTTTCTCAGCCCACAGATTATTCTGTTCTGTCAACCCTGTGCTGGGGCCGACTTGATGTGATGCAAGTTGAGCCGGCACGCGGACTTCCGTTTTTAAACCAGGCTGCAATTTGCGTAATTAAAAAAACAAGCAAACAACAACAACAACAACAAACCCGGGGACATTTTCTCAACATTCAGGCCCCTGCAAATTTGTGGAAATTGCATAAATTTGCGCAAATTACGGAGCGGAGGACCTGAATTTTGCACAAATCTGAAAGGAACTGTCGGAAAATCCAAGGTGGCCAAGGTGGAGTGTGCGCACCTGCAGTGAGGGGAGGAGGACTTCCATGCTTCTCCTGTTAAATGCTGCAACAAGGACAACGGTGACCTGAATCTAACGAGTCCGGCCCCAATTTGCACAAAGTGCACACTTCTCAGCTCCAAATTTGCACAAATATTTCGAGCAATTTGGCTGAAGCCGAAAAAAGACCCCCCCCCCCGACTTGAACCACTTTTGGCCGCCGGGTCGGAGATGTGTCTAATGTCCATCAAGGTCAAATGGAATGAGTTTTCCAGTGTTGCACAGCCCTACCAGCAGCCCACTGGGTGTCCTACTTGTCCCCGAAGTCCCTCCCCACCAACTTTGCGGCTTATAGTAAAGATGGAAGGGACCTTGGAGGATATCCAGTCCAACCCACCTGGTCAGTATGGAATGCAGGCTGCAGCGACAGCAACCCTGTTTTATTGGATTTTCTGTGTTGGACCATGTAGTGTTTTTAGACTGCTGCTTTAGTTCTGTAACTGTGATGGATGGCATATACATCCTGAGGAAAAATAAGAATAGCAAATGTTTACTGAGGTTAGGCTCCAATCTTTTGCGACCCCCGAGCGTTTTTTAAGATGTTTTATAATGTTTTTAAGTTGTTTTAAGATGTTTCAATAGTATGTGTTGTGTTTTGATTAGTTTATGTATTTTATATTTTTGTTGTTCCCCGCCTCGATCTAGACGGAGAGGCGGGTAAGAATTATTATTATTATTATTATTATTATTATTATTATTTTGCACGTTTGCTTGGGAATAAGTTCGGTTGAATCCAGTGGGACTCGCTTCCGAGCAAATATGCATGGGATCTGGTGTAGCACTGCAGCCTTACAGTGTTGGTAACTGGGAATAAATGCTCCGGCTTCAGGTGGGTGCTTTGAGTTTCAGTAAATTATGAGGACCTTTTCACACCTAACATGGGAAAAACCTGGCTTTGCCACCAAAGGCGCACGCCGTGGGGCGTCACAAGAAACCCTGGCTTCCTTATGAACCTATGCAAATAAGATTCGCAAACACAACTTTATCACCACTTGCTGGTCACAGGTTGATATTTTCAACTTTTCAAGCTGACACTTAAAGCATCTTAGGGATGTATGCACAGGCAGGATGCCTATGTACTCCAGTTGCTGGGGAACATGGGCAGGAGGGTGCTGTCGCACTCGTCTCCTGCTTGTGGGCTTCCCGTGGCCAGCCGGTTGGCCACTGACTGTGTGAACAGAATGCTGGACTAGATGGACCCTTGGTCTGATCCAGCAGGGCTCTTCTGATGTTCATTTCAAAAACACTTAAAGTGCCATAATTTAAATTCTGACCTTTTTGCCAGATTTCAACGCTTTGCACCATTTGGCTTCAGCCTGCCCTCCAGATTTATTTATTTATTTATTTATTATATTTATACCCCCACCTCTTTTCCTGAAAGGAACCCAAGGCGACTTACATAACCCTCCTCCTCCTCCTCTCCATTTTATCCTCACAACAACCCTGTGAGGTAGGTTTGCCCCATCTCCTTCCCCTGCCTGAAAAGCCCATGGGTTCTGTGCAGGATTCAGAGAGAAAGGTGAAGGCTGGGCAGATCCTTTGGGAATCATACTGCCCTTATACAACTCTGCTGGTGGGCTTCCCATGGGTATCTGGTTGGCCATTGTGTGAACAGAATGCTGGACTAGATGGACCCTTGGTCTGATCCAGCAGGGCTGTTCTGATGTTCTGATGTTCCTGTTTTTTTTTAAAAAAAATGTACGTGAGAACTGGCTCTGAGCTTCTCACGGGGCCATTTTGTCTTCCCCACAGATCACAGCTCCCTTTCTCCATCTGTCCGCCATACTCACCATGATCCTCTTGGCTTGGCCAGTGGCACTGCATTTCTTCCGGATGCAAAACAAAGGCACGGTGACATCAGTGGGTAAGCGTGAACATCGCTCTCAAGGAACAGAATTCCTCTGTTTGAATTCATAGAATCATAGAAAAGTAGAGTTGGAAGGGGCCTACCAGGCCATCGAGTCCAACCCCCTGCTCAATGCAGGAATCCAGGTCAAAGCATCCCCGACAGGTGGCCGTCCAGCTGCACCTTGAATGCCTCCAGGGTGGGAGAGCCCACCACCTCCCTGGGTAGTTGATTCCATTGTCTTATTGCTCTGACAGTCAGGAAATTTTTCCTGATGTTTAGGTGGAATCTGGGTTCCTGTCACTTGAGCCCATTATTCCGTGTCCTGCAAACTGGGATGATCGAGAAGAGATCCTGGCCCTCCTCTGTGTGACAACCCTTCAAGTACTGGAAGAGTGCGATCATATCTCCCCTCGGTCTCCTCTTCTGAAGGCTAAACATGCCCAGTTCTTTCAGTCTCTCCTCATAGGGCCTTGTTTCCAGTCCCTTTATCATCCTTGTTGCCCTCCTCTGAACCCTCTCCAGTTTGTCTACGTCCTTCTTAAAGTGAGGTGCCCAGAACTGGACGCAGTACTCAAGATGAGGCCTAACCAGTGCCGAGTAAAGGGGAATTATCACTTCCCGCGATTTGGAAGCTATACTTCTATTAATACAGCCCAAAATTGCATTTGCCTTCACATTTGATTTTTTTTTTTTTTAATAATCAGAACAATTAAGTGCACAATGCTATGCATCTTTAGACAGAAAAAAAATGTCCTACAACTCCCAGCATGCCCCAGCCAGCTTTGTAGGAGTTGTAGGACCTTTTTTTGTCTAAACACGCCCAGGATTGCACCCTAAGAGAGCAATCCTGAGTTCGGCAAAAGCCAGGCGGGGCAAGAGCAACTCTGCATTTACAATATTTATATAACCGTTACAAATAAATAAATGAACCATGGAGGCGATTCACCTCCCACTCTTCCTAAAAAAACAACAACATTCAGCTAGACGGGCCTCTGAGCCCATCTAGCTAACTTACCCGAGGCGGGTGGGGATACCGATGGAGATGCTGTAGGACCCTGCACATCCTGAGAGATAGTGTGGTGTAGTGGTTAGAGTGTAGACTGGGACGCAGGGAGATCCGGGTTCTAGTCCCCACTCGGCCGTGAAGCTCACTGGGTGCCTTTGGGCCTGTCACTGACTCTCAGAGTAACCTACCCCGCAGGGTTGTTGTGAGGATAAAGGGGAGAGGAGCATGAAAGCAGGAGGAGCATGAAAGCTGCCTTGGGTTCCTTGCAAGAGGAGAAAAGGTGGGATATAAATGTCATCTTTATCTTTATTATCATCATCCTGGCCTCTTCTCTCCCCTTCCCTCCCACCCCCTTTCTGACCTCTGCGCAGTCATCGACTGCTGTGAAAAAGGCAAATTCCATGTTAGGCATAATTATGAAAGGAATTGAAAATAAAACTGCCAAGATCCTACTGCCCTTAAATAAATCTCTAGTGCGACTGCACTTAGAATACCGTGTAAAGTTCTGCTCACCACACCTAAAAAAGGACATTCGTAGAGTTGGAAAAAGTTCAGAAAAGGGTAACTACTAAAATGATCAAGGGACTGGAGCAACTCCCCAATGAGGAAAGTTTAGCACCACGGATAGCTCCTAGGAAGCTCCAAAGAAAACTTGCAAAACCTGCAGTGGAAAAGGAGCCCCCCTGAAACAGGGGGCGCCGCCAGCCTCCCCTGGACATATCCTATGATCCCTGAGATGCTTTCCCAGGGGACCATAGGATTGCCCTGTGTAAAACATTCATTTCATTTTCCATTTGATTAAAATACGAATGCACAGCCCCACCGATAACATCCAGATCACAAAATCTTTAAAATGACAAAAATATGATTACCAGTTATAATTTTTTTTTAAAAAAAAAAATGTATAAAATGAATGAGATACCAGAGCCATGAAACACAGTAGAGAGCCAGAAATGAGAAGACCAACACATTAAAGTCATCTAGCTCAGTGTTCTCCAACCTTGGGTCCCCAGATGTTTTTTGGCCTACAACTCCCAGCATGCTGGGAGTTGTAGGCCAAAAAACATCTGGGGACCCAAGGTTGGAGAACACTGAGCTAGATGACACGCTGGAAGGCTGGGCAAATAGGGCAGCCTTCACTGGTTGCCGTAAAGGCATCAGCAGTTGGCGAGGGTGAGCGGGAGGGCACGGCCACAGAGTTGACCCTCTTGAGCTGGATATAGGCCACTCTATTGTGCAGGACCTCAGAGCCCTGCGAGAGCAGGCCAGAACATCTCCCACACACAGGTTTCTAACAGCAGAGATGTAGGATTGCTGGTTGCTTTCTTTTCCGTGGTAAAACGGCGGTGATTCTTGCTGGGGAGGGGTGTGTAAGAGAAGGTGCGAGGAATGTTTTGTGAAATTGGCGGCCGCTTCTTGTATTGCGGGATGGGGGGGGTCATTTTGGCAGTAATTTGGTGGGACCCCAGACCCTTGAGGGGCCTCAGGAAGAGCCATGGGGAAGGGGTCGTGCAGGCCGTGTGTTGCCCGTACCTAATGTACTTGGATCCCAATTAGTGTAGCGTAATGGTTAGAGTGTTGGACTGGGACGTGGGAGATCCGGGTTCTAGTCCCCACTCGGCCACGAAGCTCACTGGGTGACTTTGGGCCAGTCACGGGCTCTCAGCCTCACCCACCTTACAGGGTTGTTGTTGTGAGGATAAAATGAAGAGGAAGAGGAGGATTAGGTAAGCCGCCCTGGGTTCCCTGCAGGAAGAATGGCGGGATATAAATATAAGAAATCAATAAAATAAACCGAAGCTCTTTAGGGCCCTCTAAAGATGGATGCCAGCACGTTGAATGGTGCTTCAGTATTAAAAGGAGCTTCACCGGTTTCCTGTCAGTTTCTGGACATCATTCAAGGTTCTGCTAGCCTGGTACTTAACTTGGAAACCCTGCTTGGCCTGAGACCCGAGTACCTGGACGGCCTCCCTTTCTCAAATGACCCTCCTTGAGTGGGTCCGGCACCAGATTCCAATGGGCTGATGCCGATGGGCTGCACACCCACCCGCCCGCCACGGCTGCCTGCCCAAGCCAGTCACTGGCTCCCAAGGCAGGCCGAAGCAGAGCCCCCTGCCCACCCAAGGCCCTTGCCCACCTGCTTCCAAGGGCCCCACTGCTCAAGCCATCCTCCCGCCCCACCCCTGAAGCCAAAGCCTGTTGGCTTCTGCCGCCGCTGCTCCTCTTCGCCCAGCAGCTGGCTGGACAAGCCTGGAAGGTCCTTGCAGCTCCATTTCAAAGTAAAACCTTTTAAACCTGGGCTGCTACCTTTGAGTAGCAGCGGGTTGAACCAATCAGACAGTGCTTTTGGAGTGGGGATGGCCAGTGAGGGCACAGGAATGGCAAAGGGGCGTTCTGCAATTTGGCCTGGATCCAACCGTACGACACCGCAGAACAAATCAGCGGTTTCATGCGGTCGGAGCCAGGCCAAATTTTGCAAGCAGTTCCCCTGTGACTTCAGTGAGACCGAATTCCAGCCAACTTTGTCTGGATCCGACCCATGGTGACTTGATCATTGCAGGGTGTGATGGAACATGGGACTAGGGGTGCTTGAAGAGAATGGCATGTCCTGATATGGGCTGACCTGATCTGCACCGAACGTGTGGATTTGAACTTAATTACCCACCAGCCTTCGCAGTTCCTGAATTTTGCAATGCAGTTGGAGGCTCAAACAACGTATCAAAATACATTTATATACGTATATTTTGAGAGAGAGTACATTTTGAAATGTGTATTTATTTTATTGAAATGCAAGTTTTCAGGCAGATTTTGGTTTTTTTAATTATTTTTTATGCAGTTTATTTGTGTATTTATTTCATTTATATCCCACCTTTCTCCTGTCGTGGAACTCAAGGTGGCTACGTGGGGTCCCCAGGTGGTCTCCCCTCCAAGCACTGACCATACCCAGACCTGCTTGGCTTCAGCGAGGTGGCTGCCTCACGTGCCTTTCAGACCATGCCCTGGGACCACAGAAACAGGTCCCACGTAGGTCCCACTTCTGGGTCCACATATACCAGGGATGTTGAAGAGTCCTTGATCTCGAGTCACAAGTCGAGTCTCGAGTCCGAGTCCTTGGTCCAAAATGGTGACTCACGAGTCCCGAGTCCCGAGTCACTCCCAAAGCTGACTCCATGAATCCCTATTAAAATCAATGGGGGTTTTCCCCAACAAAATAAGGCTACTTCAGATGTGTGGCTTAAATAAATCCTAGGCACAAGGGTGCCTGTTTATTTCAAAACTCTGCAACTGATTTTGGCAAGAACAGACCAGGCAGACAAACCCAAAGTAACCAGGCAGGCAGAGGAGGCAGGGAACCCCAAAGCAGGCAGGCAGACAGAGGCCTTTGTCTTGGACAATTCAAACTGTGGGACTGGTTAAGAAGAGACCAGGCAGGCAGAGGAGGCTGGGAACCCCAAACAGGCAGGCAGAGGCAGCCAAACCCAAAATGTCTGAAAGGTTGCATTTTAGGAAAATGATTTTAAAAAATAAACTTGCTGTACTTCCTAAAACCTATCCACGTTGCATTTGAGGAACACGATTTTGGAACACGAGGCCTTGGTCTCGAGTCCCGAGTCGAGTCTCGAGTCCCATTAAAAATATTGGGACTCGAGTCTGACTCAAGTGAGAGGGGGGACTCAGTCCGACTCATGAGTCGAGTCCTGGAGTCCGAGTCCCCATCCCTGACATATACACAAGTGACATGGACCAGGAATAGACTGGCTCACCTACCCCTGCTTGGGACTGGCTTTTCATGTATGTCAGCACAGCACCTCACTGAGTGCGAAGCACCTGACTACTCTAATCTCATTCAGTCCTGCAGGTGTTGATCATCAGTCCCTACATGAGCGCTCTCCTCTTTCTTCTCTTCATTCCCCTGGGGATGTACTCACCTTGCATCCGGGAGAAGGGGACTTTGGGTCCCAAGCCAGGCCTGATTGGCCACCGAGGAGCACCAATGGTAGGTTGAGCTGGAAGAAGAAACGCAGGGCTGCTGAATGACATCATGCTCTGAAGCTTCTTCCTTTTCAGAACAGTTTGACTTTACTTGTTTCTCTCGCTCAGGGGCGGTGCTAGGTACCGAAAAGATCTGGGGCTCAGGCCCACAGGGCAAGAGGGGGGGAAAGCACAAATTTATATACGCTCTAAAGTTTCTCTGTGTGTGTCTGTAAAGAACCCTGTCCCCTAAGGACACCCCCGTTTGTAAAAAGGGATGTATGGACAGGGGAGAGGAGGGCATTTGATTTCAGAAAAAAAAAAAAACTCAGGCAGATAGATTCAAGGGGGGGGGCAGCAGGAGGTGAAGCACATGTGGGCAAAAAGCCCGCTAATCCAGGGGGATCAGATACAACAGAGATCATCAGGGCCGCTGGACCTTTCTTTCAGCAAGTGCCCCTGGACAGCAGGGTGGTGGGGCAGATGGCCTCCCAGAGATTCAGGGCTCCAGATGAAAGTTCCGGGGCTCCAGCCCTAGTGGGCGGTCCCCCAACACCGCCTCGCTGACACTTTCAGAGGGGCTGCAACAAAAACGACCAAGAGTCTTGTGGTGCCTTAAAGACAAACGCGTGTACATTTGGGGATTAATGCAGGACGTAAATGGCGGCTATTAAAATGTTTCTTTTTAGGGGCAGCACAGTGCAGAAAAGCAAAGAGTGTTCTGCTCGGTTCTTCTGTCTTATAGGCAGGAGATTCCTGGTTCTGAATTAGGGTGGCCGCTTATACACTGACAAAAAAGAGGATAAAAGAGGATGCAGATTTACATAAAATGTCCACATTTTATGTTTAGATGCAAATTTAGAAATAATTACTATAATTTAAATAGAAATGCAATACATCTCCCCATAGTGGGGGAGGCTGTGACCAGCTGACCTCAATCTCCTGTCCAGGTGCTAACTCTTGATGGGAAACTTCAAGCCCCCTGCTCTGCTCTCTCTTCTGATGGTTCTTTGTCTTTTAAACCAGACTTGGTTGAGACAGCCCTTCAAATAGAGGGCGCCTTCAAATAGAGGACTGTCCTCTGGCATCCCTTCAAATAGAGGACTCTCTTCCATAAAGTAGGACACAAAGCCACCCTACTCTCAGATCTTGAGTACTGCGTCCAGTTCTGGGCACCACACTTTAAGAAGCGAGTTATGCAGACAAACTGGAAAAGGTTCCGAGGAGGGCCACAAAGATGATAAAGGGACTGGAAACAAGGCCCGATGAGGAGAGTCTGAAAGAACTGGGCATGTTTAGCCTTCAGAAGAGGAGACTCAGGGGAGATATGATAGTGGCTTATGCTGGCTCAGCTTGTTTGAGTGTGGAAAGCTAAGCAGGGTCAAGCCTGGTTATTACTTGGATGGGAGACCCCTCCTCTAGTTTTCTGCATTGAGCAGGGGGTTGGACTCGAGGGCCTTGTAGGCTCCTTCCAACTCTATGATCTATGAAATCTATAAGCACTCTTCCAGTACTTGAAGGGCTGTCACACAGAGGAGAGCCAGGATCTCTTCTTGACCATCCCAGAGTGCAGGACACGTAATCATGGTCTCAAGTTACAGGAAGCCAGATTCCGGCTGAACATCAGGAAAAACTTCCTGACTGTTTGAGCAATAAGACAATGGAACCAACTACCTAGGGAGGTGGTGGGCTCTCCCACACTGGAGGCATTCAAGGTGCAGCTGGACAGCCATCTGTCAGGGATGCTTTGACTTGGGTTCCTGTGTTGAGCAGGGGGTTGGACTTGATGGCCTTATAGGCCCCTTCCAACTCTACTATTCGATGATTCTGTGATTACTACCCAACGGTCTCCTCCGACCGGTCCTGTTGACTTTCCTTCTGGGAAGTGATCAGGCATCCCTAGCTATCCAAGTGTAAAAATCCAACAGAGGTCTTAATTTGAGTAGACCGATTTAAAAGAACGTGACTTAAGTTAGTCATGAATAACTTGTTGTCCCAGTCATTTCAGTGAGTTTATTTGGAGTAGGACTTGCATTGGATTTTACCCCATGACTCCCTAGCAGCCAATACAAAGCATATGTTAACAAAGCCAGAATCATCTCTCTTAGGCACTACGGGAAGTTCCTAAGTAACTGAAAAATATCCAAAGGGCCAGACTGCATGTGTGCCAAAAGTCTGATCACATTTAATGCATTTGGTGTTTTTTTTGTTTTTAAAAACAACTGCAAAGGGGCCCAATCAAGATCCGGACTGTAAAGGAACAGAGCTGTCTTTCATTTTTGTGTTTAGTTTGGTTTTTGGATATGATGGGGTTAAACCTTTTTTGTGTGTGTGCTGGTCAGTTTCAGCAAAAAGGCTGATACATTAATACCTTGGATTACAAGTAACTTGGTTTGAGAGTGTTTTGCAAGACAAGCAAATTTTTAATATTTATTTAAATTTTTTTTACTTGATATACAAGCGTCGTCTTGCAATACAAGTACTGTAGTACGGCTTAAATTAAAAATCTCTGTACAAATTTTTTTGGGGGGATTTCGTTTTGATATAAGAGTGTTTTGGATTACAAGCACCTTTCCGGAACGAATTATGCTCTCAATCCAAGGCATGACTGTAGTTCACAGGTTAAAAGTTTAGTTAGATTAGAGGAATCAGGACATCTACTAAGAAGAAAGAACAGTTTGCAGGAGGTTTAGTTAGATTATAGAAGTCAGGATGTCTGTTCAGAAGGGGGGGGAAGAGTTTGCAGGCGGTTCGACAGAAGGTTAGAGCAGTGTTCTCCAACCTTGGGTCCCCAGATGTTTTTGGCCTACAACCCGGATGCTACGCTGGCTGGGGCATGCTGGGAGTTGTAGGCCAAAAACATCTGGGGACCCAAGGTTGGAGAACACTGGGTTAGAGGAAGAACTTCAGGTTGCAAAAGTGAACAAGAAACTACCCTTCTTATTGGTTGGAGTTGGGAATGGAAAAAACAACAACTAACTTTAAGATATAAAAGCCTAAGGAAGAAGGGCAAAAAAATCAGAGACTGAAACACAGGGAAGAGAGAAACAGGGAGAAGAAGAGGAAGGAAAGAGTTTGAGGTGCTGGAACTGGAGGACTGGCTGAGAGAATGCTGGACCCATGAGAGAAAGATTTTGCTTGGATGAGGGACGTGGATAAAATAGGGACACAGTCTAGTTAGGTTAGTTGGATGCATTTATCTCTCATTATGTTATTACCCTAAAAACATTGGTTGGCAACTCAGTGCCTGCGGGCACCCTGGTGCTCACCAGGACCCCCTGAGTGCACCCACGCAGACCCCGTTGTCCCCCCTCACTCACGCCCATTGTTCTCCCCCTCTCACCATCACAACCACCGCTGCCTCTTGCCACACTCAGCAGCTAGAAAGCAGGAAGTTGGCAGTTCCGAAGACATGTCATCCCCTCAGCTGCCAACTTCCTGCTTCTGTGCTGCTGAGCTGAGCGTGGCGGGAGGCAGAAGTGATGGTGGGGGTGAGTGGGGGGGGAACAATGGGGGTGAGAAGGGAGGTAGAGGGGGAAGGAACCCCAGAGAAGGAGGGAAGAGGAGGAGGAGAGGAGGAGGAGGAGAGGAGGAGGAGGAGAGGAGGAGGAAGAAGGGGACAAGAAAAGTGGGAACCCTGGAAAGAGGGGGGGGGTATCAAGAAACATGGTAATCCCAGAAGGGAGTGATCCAGGAACGAGGGAATCCTGGAAGGGGCAGTCAGGAAAAGAGGGGATCCTGGAAGGGGGCATCAAGGGGCAATCCCGGAAGGGGGGGGTCAAGAAAAGGGGGAATTCTGGAAAGGGTGTGTGTCAGTAAACAATATAATCTTGGAAGGGAGGGATCAAGAAATGAGGGAATGTCAGAAGAGGGGGTGTCAAAAAAAAAAGTGGGAATCCCAAAAATAAGTGCCTGTGGGCTCAAATGACCATGGGACAGCTGTGCCCTCGGGTGTGAAAAGAATGACAAGTGTGCCCATGGGTCCAAAAAGGTTGCCTACCCCTGCTTTTGCTGAAATGGTCCAAGAAAGTGTATCCATTCAGATTTTAAAACCTTTTCCTCTTGACGGTTTTCTTCAGTCAACTTTCAAACTTTGTGGCTTGAAACGTTGTGGTCTCTTTTAGGGTCACACCCACACCGCATCTAATAGCCAGCCGGCACACTGCCTAAAGTAGATACCTGAGACCCAGAGGGTTTTAAGGCTGGTTTGGTGGAAGCAGCCCGAGGAGAGAAACAACAACAAACTAATTCCCACCTGGTGGTGGCGGGAAAGGCCAAAGGAAGCAAGGGACGGGCAAAAAGGAGTGAGGCACACCGTTTCCCCTGTTCTTCCTTCCACACACGGAGCAGGACGTTGTTGGTCCGTGACAAGGACTTTGGCACATGGCGAAAGGACTTTAACCCTTTCCTCCTGCACGGTGAGCCCAACTAACCCCCTCCCTGGAAGTTGCCATACGGAGCAGGCGGGAAGCCGCTATTGCAGGGGTCTTCAAACTTTTTAAACAGGGGGCCGGTTCATTGTCCCTCAGACTGTTGGGGGCCCGGACTATAGCCCCCCTGCCACCAAAGCCCCCCTGCCCCCCCAGGATCCCCCCTGTCGCCACCAGACCCACCCCGCCACCCCCCCGCCGCCGTCGTACTTGCACCCGCTGCCGCCAAAGTCCCACCGCACCGTGGCCCCCCTGCTGCCAAAGCCCCCCCAGGACCCCCGCTGCCACCGCCAGACCCCCCCGCCACCCCACCCCGCCGTACCTGCACCCACCGCCGCCAAAGCCCCGCCGCGTTGTAGCCCCCCTGCTGCCAAAGCCCCCCCAGGACCCCCGCTGCCACCGCCAGACCCCCCCGCCACCCCCCGCTGTACCTGCACCCGCCGCCGCCAAAGCCCCACCACGCCATCGCCCCCTGCCGCCAAAGCCCCCCCAGGACCCCCGCTGCCACCGCCAGACCCACCCCGCCACCCCTCCGCCGTACCTGCACCCGCCGCCGCCAAAGCCCCGTCGCCGTCAAAGCCCCGCCACCGCCGTTGCTGCCGCCGAAGCCCCGCCGCCGCCGCTGCTGCCGCCGAAGCCCCACCCCCACCGCCAAAGTCCCGCCACCGTCGTCGCTGACGCCGCCCCCACCCCGCTGCCACCACCGCCGCCGGAGCCGCATCATTCTGCTGCGCTCCGTCACGCTGGACTCCCACGCTCTGTTCAAAAACAGTGCGGGGGTTCAGCGCAACGGAGCAGGGTCCCGCGCGTCACTTCCGCTGTGCCGGAAATGACGCGACGGGACCAGCGTGGGCGGCGCAGCCCGCGCAGCTGGCTCTCCGGGGAGAGCGAAGAAAATGGCAAGCCCGTTCGGGCAGCTGAGAGCCCGGGCGGGCCCAGTTCGGGCCTACAGAGCCGGGCCGGATGGAAGGGCACACTGGGCCGGATCTGGCCCGCGGGCCGTAGTTTGAAGACCCCTGCGCTATTGGCACTGGGAGAGGGATATATTTGTTGGGACAGCGCCGGTATGGCAGGAAAAGGTTAAAGCTTCCCCATACTTTGTGGTTCTGATCCTGGTGGACCTCCTCCTCCTCCTCCTCCTCTTTTTAAAAGTTAAATGCAGTCACACATTTCATGTACCGTTGCAGTTTGGCTCAGACATCATGGTCTTTGTCCATCATCAGTGATGTCTCCCTCTACCATTTTCATAATAGGTGGCTCCTGAAAACACAGAGATGGCGTTTATTAAAACGGTTTATCATGGTGGTATCGGTTTCGAGACAGATGTCACAATTAGGTAAGAGCACTCCTTCCACTGGCCACACCGTGGGGAAGAATTTTCTATTAGTTTCCCTGTTTTCAGACAGGAAAAAAAAATAAAAAATCAGCCGCAGACAAGCTTCCTCCTCTCTGCTAACTTTTAATAAGCACGCCCCTGTTGGATGGAACTGTTAGGGTCTGTTGCATTAAAGCAGTCACTTTAATTTGTTGCTTTATTGGTTTCTTAGTGGTGCCATGTTACTGTCTTGTATTGTTTTTCATTCTGCTTTTTAAAGCATTGCTTTTTTCTTTTTCTTTTTTGCAAACTGCTTTGGTTGTTTTAACAGAAATGCAGGGAGCGGGGAACCCTCCCCGCAGCAATGACGTTGCTGATAAAATAGGGCAGTGTTCTCCAACCTTGGGTCCCCAGATGTTGCAGGCCTACAGCTCCCAGCATACCCAGCCAGCATGGCTAATGGCAAGGGATTCTGGGAGCTGTAGTCCAGCAACATCTGGGGACCCAAGGTTGGAGAGTCCTTGTCTAAAAGTTAAAATAAAAATGTTAAATAGTCGAAGCCAGGCAGGTTTCAAGAACCAAGGCAGCAATCAGGAAAAGGGAGATGAGGCGCACTTAGGGAGTGTCATCACACCAAAGACAAGTTGCTCAAATTGGAGAACAAGCTGTGGGGCTTTATAACACCTGACAGGGAAGGACTGGCCTGTGCGGTGTGTGTGTGTGTGTGTGTGTGTGTGTGTGTGTGTGTGTGTCATCCGATTGAGTACTCTGCAGGCTGATATTGTAGCCTAGATCAGGGGTGGGCAACTTTGTGGCCCAGACAAGATGTTTTGGCCAGCAATGCTTATCAGCCCTCACAAATGGCTCTGCTGGCTAGGGCAGGTGGGCATTGTAGACCAAAAACAGGGGAGGGACACATCCAGAATTCTCTTACATACAACAAAACAAGCTGGGCTACTAGTTTTCCATGCCCAGGGAGACCGCTGACGCACAAGACTGGAATGTCCTCAGTGGACAGAATGAACACTTGAATCACATTTGAACCTGCGCGTTTGAATCAGGTCATAGACCAGTGTTCTCCAACCTTGGGTCCCCAGATGTTTTTGGCCTACAACTCCCAGCATGCCCCAGCCATGGGAGTTGTAGGCCAAAAACATCTGGGGACCCAAGGTTGGAGAACACTGTCATAGACTCTGCATTAATTAATCCAAAGCATTATTGCAATGGCTGACATGGATGTAGCATCACTACCCTTTCAGAGGTGTGTGTGTGTGTGTGTGTGTTTTGCAAGAGTGGAAAAGTAAGCAAAAAACTGGTTCATGTGTATTTTAAAGGATCATCTGCATTAAGTAGATCCGAATTAGAAGCTATTTCACGAAAATTTTCATCAGCGGCAGATAATAACGCTTTTCTCTAGGAAAAGCTTTTTTTTTTTTTTTTTTGGCATCATTCCTCGTGTTGCCTTTGCTTGCCCTCCACTTCAATTAAGGCTGAAGGCTTGGATTTTGGACAGGTCAAGGAGTTCAACCTGTGTCGCCACTGCCACTTGCTTTAGGCAATTCTCCCAGAGGTGGAAGTGGTGACTTTAGCATCCTTCCGAGAGGAACCGGGTGGGTGGGTGGGTTTGAATTGGTGACCACCAGCCACTGACAGGAGCAGTGGTTTAACGGAGACAGGGCTCCCGATAACACAATGCGGGCACCTCCACCGACCCCCTCAGAATTCCCTCTGAGTGTTGTGAAGAAAAGCCTTTATGGTTCGGACTGTATTTCCCTTTGAAGGGCCCCATGTAGAAGATCTTTCCTGGCGCCAGATGGAACACCTTCTTATTTATTTATTTATTTATTTATTATATTTATACCCCACCTTTTTTCCTGCAAGGAACCCAAGGTGGCTTACATAATCCTCTTCCTCTCCATTTTGTCCTCACAACAACCCTGTGAGGTAGGCTAGGCTGAGAGTCAGTGACTGGCCCTAAATCACCCAGTGAGTTTCATGGCCGAGCGGGGACTAGAACCCGGATCTCCCAAGTCTCAGTCCAACACTCTTAACCACTACGCCACACTGGTTTATCAGTAAAATATAGCAGTCCTGTACCCAAGGCCATTTAACTGGAGCTATGTTGATTGCCAGAATAATTTACAGCTGGGAACCTGTCAGGTGATGGTTTCAGCTAAAGATGAAAGATCAGATGAGAGACTGACCAGTGAGGTTTGGGGGGATCAGGCCAGCAACGGGGTGGGGGGGATGAATATAGGGCAGGCCCACAGGTAGATTAGGGTCTTTCTTCTGCCCCAGCGAAGGTGAATTGCTGTGGGAACGCTGCACGACCAGATCCTTGTGTGTAAGAGCGACCCGCCCTGGCTTGGGTAAATAGCCGTGGTGAGCTAGCTTTGTTATTTTGTTTTTTGACTGAGTGTATCAACAGAGTCTGCGCTTGGGAATTATATCTATCCCTTGTTCCCCCTTCCTCCTTTGTAAAAACCTTTTAAATCCTTTAATAAATTCCTTTTAACCCTAACTGTGATTCCTAACTCGAGAGAGGCTCGCCATGGCGCCTCTGTTGTGGTCTTTCCAGTGGCAGGCAAAGACCTTTTAAAAAAAAATATCCCAAAGCTTTTCAGTCTTCGAAGCATATTCTAGTGCTTTTTAAATCTTGGCCACTAGCATTGCTAGTTTTATTCAGATGCTGTTTTAACTTGTTTTTAATCTTATTTTTTGTTTTGTCTTTCTAGATTGTATGGTTTTAGGTTTTTGTACACCACCCAAAGAACCTTTGCTAATGGGCAGTAATGAAATATGCGGCAAATAAAGAATAATAAAATAAATAACTGGGTAGCTTCCCCCCCCCCCCCATGTGATTAATCCAGAACAGAAGAAGAAGCAGTTCTTGGGAGGGGTGTGTGGGAGGAATGCCACTGTAACAGCAGTGGTCACGGCCTGATGAAACAACGGCACTGAACGGGAGTGGGGGGGAAATGCAAAGATCCGCGCGAAGTGCTTTTTGGGGGGACAGCGGGATGTGCTACATTTCAGTTTCCCCAAAACTGGATCTGGAGAGTCTGCAACACAACTCCAAACACCCCCGGGGGGGGCGTTCTTGGGGGTGGGAAGGCGAGGACCGGGGTGTGATGAATGGGTTAACGTTTAGCATTGCCAGGCAGAGTGGATGCGCCCAGCAACCTATCGGGGCTCGCCTGTAGAAAGTTCTGATGGGAGGGGGAGCTCTGTATATTTATGTGCCTGCTGTGTGTGTGAGAGGAGTTAGTTAGGGTGATTAGAGTTTAGAGAGTCAGAGTTAGAGTTAGAGTGTTAGAGCAGTGTTCTCCAACCCAGGAACGGTGCAGGGCTGTTTGTTGCCCTAGGCCAAATTATATTTAGCGCCCCCCCTCTTGTGCCGTGGGGGGGGGCTCCGGAGCAAAGCAGCCCTGCTCTGCAAACCCCCACCCGCGCCGCCGCCGCCCCACCACCACCTACCTTCCCCCCGCCCCGCTGCTGGCTGCTGCCGCCGCCGCCGCCGCCACCTCCTCCGACGCGACGGGACCCCCACGCTTTTTTTTTTTTTTGCCGGGGAAACCAGGGCAACAGGGCTGTTTAAGCCCTGTTGCCCTGGTTCCTCCTCCCGCCAAAACAACGCCGGCGGGGCTCCAGAAACGACGGGAAGGTAGGTAGGTGGCGGGCGCGCGCGCGCGGGGGGGGGAGGTGTGGCGGCGGCGGCAGTGGCTGGCAGGCGGACGGGGAGACGCGGCGGAGGCGGCAGGCGGGGCAGGAGCGTGCCGGAGGCGAGGAAGGGGCGCAGAAACGCTGCGCCCTCTTCCGCCACGCGCCCTAGGCGGCCGCCTGGGTCTGCCTAGCGGTAGCGCCGGCCCTGCTCCAACCTTGGGTCCCCAGATGTTTTTGGCCTACAACTCCCAGCATGCCCCAGCCAGCGTAGCTGGCTGGGGCATGCTGGGAGTTGTAGGCCAAAAACATCTGGGGACCCAAGGTTGGAGAACACTGTGTTGCTAATGATGACTTACGTGTACTTCCAAGCTTGACATGAGAAGTTGTTTTTTTCTGTTTGGGCAGCATCGACGGCGTCCCATTCCTCATGCACGACAGGACTTTAAAAAGGACCACCAACGTTGATGAAGTATTTCCCCACCTTGTGAACCAAGAGGCTGCCTTTTTCCCGTGGGCATCGCTGGAGCAGCTGAACGCCGGAAAGTGGTTCTTCGAGGTATGGCTGTTTGGAACGGGATAGACTGCCGTTGACGGTGGCAGAAAAGGGCAACTCAGGTGACCCAGGGGCTGGAGCAAGCCCCCTATGAGGAAAGGTTACACAGCAGCTGGGATTGTGTCGCTTAGGAAAAAGGCGAGCGAAGGGAGACATGGTACAGACGTACAAAGTTATGCATCGCGTGGAGAAAGTGGGCAGGGAGATATATTTCCCCCACTCTCTTGTAATACCAGAACCCAACGGGGTCATCCCATGAAGCTGATTGGTGGGGGATTCAGGACAGATGAAAGGAAGGACTTTGGACACATTCCTGGAGGAGAAAGCTATCGATGGCTACTAGTCCTGATGGCTATATGTTCCCTCCAGTATCAGAGGCAGTATGCCTGTGTACTCCCGTTGCTGGGGAACATGGGTGGGAGGGTGCTGTTGCACTCCTGTCCTGCTTATGGGATCTTGTGGGCAGCTGGTTGGCCGTTGTGTGAACAGAATGCTGGACTGGACGGATCCTGGGTCTGATCCAGCAGGGCTCTTCTTATGTCCGTATGTAGCTTGATACACTGCCTTTGACTTCAGAGATAGATTGCTTTTGCCTGATTCCTTTTTTGGTCCTTTTCTTAGAAAAGGCCGTTCTTTGGCATGCCAAGGCTCTCGCGCGAGGATAGAAAAATGGCAAGGAGCCAGAAAGTTTGCAAGCTCATCGATTTTGTGAAGCTCGCTAACAAGGAGAACAAATATATTATCTTTGATCTTTACCGCCCTCCAAAGAATCACCCTTACAGGCACAGCTATCTCCACAGAGTCCTAGAAGTCCTTCTGAATGACTCAGCGATTAAACCTGAATTGGTACGAGTCTTTTCTTCAAAGCCTCTCATCTTCATTCCTGGTTTTGCATTGAGAATGGTGGGTGTGGGTCAGATCCTGAACTGCTGCATATCACAGTTTATTTTCTACATACTTCACTGGGGAGCTAATCATAGGTGGTTTAAATCTACACCTGGATTCACACATGAGTAGTGACGCGGACACCTGTCAGTTTTGGTTTCTCACAGTTTTTCATTTTGCCGATTTTAAGTTCAGTTCATCTTCCACTTTGAAAATTTCTCCAGTCTTATCCAATGCATATTTAGACAGGAGAAAGTCACACAACTCCCAGCATGCCCCAGCCAGCATGGTTGGCTGGGGCATGCTGGGAGCCGTGTGACTTTCTCCTGTCTAAACATGCATACGATTGCACCCTTAAGTTCAGTTTGCCCCAAAACATTTGCATGAAAATTCATAAGCATTTTTTGTGCACACTTATCCCAATTCATGCGTTTTTGTATGCATTTTTGCCTAATACACTTTTCCAAGCGGTTTTCCTAATATAATACTTATTTGATCATTGTTCTCTCCCCCCCCCCACCAATATATGCATTTCTGTATGCATTTTTTGATGGGAGAACGCCATTGCAAAATTTGGAAAGCTGCAAATTTTGACGGCTAACGGCCGTTTGCGTAGTACAAAAGCAGTTAAGTCCGCGTTAGAATGTGTGAACTGAATGGATTTCTTCCCCATCCCTAGCACACATGAGTGTATATTATTGCTTGGTGACTCAGCCATTCGTGAATGTCCGCTGGAGTGGATATATGAATAGTCTCCCTGAAACTTAGGGCGCAATGCTATGTCTCTCCAACCTTGTTGGGGCAGGGGGCGATAGGATTGGAACTGGAAGGTGCTGTGACCTCAGAAATCCCTTCCGAGGTCGCAGCACCATGGAGCGGTTGTCCCCCAACTCATAGGGAGCACAGTTCTTTCCGCACTGGCAGAGTACCGAAGACCATGTTCAATTCCCCCCTGGGGGGGGACATTCCTGGGGGTGGGAAGGCGAGGACCGGTGTGTGATGAATGGGTTAACATTTAGCTTTGCCAGGCAGAGTGGATGCGCCCAGCAACCTATCGGGTAGGGAAGTATTTAGAGACCTACCTGGGCTCGAAGCTCTCCGCACTTGGGACCTCCGCGGCGGCGGCTGCCCGATCTCGCTCTTCAGAGCGGCGCGGCGCATTCTCCGTGCCGCTCGCACCACTCAAGTCGCCGCCGGAGCCGCTGCCGCCACCGCCGCCACCGCCGCCGGAGCGGCTGCCGCGTCACATCCTGTGGCGGCAGCACGCTGGACCCCCGCGCTAGATTTTTGGCGGGGGGAACCAGGGCACACAGGGCTTAAACAGCTGCTAAGAGCAAGATAAACAATATCTACCCAACATAAACACCACAATAACCAGCAATGGTATTTTAATAAGAGTTTATCTCCCACAGACAGATTGTCTGCTCGGGTTTGTCTGGGAGTGAGTGAAGACTTGTGACAGAGTTGGAACAGTGTGTTAGTTTAAAACAGGGTGAACTAATACCCTGGAGCTACCGTATCTCCGCCACTGGGTTAGTAAAGCAAGTGAACTAACAGCCAGGTGGTAGTGAGAGAAGTAGAAGTAAATAACTGGCCACGTTATCGTCACACGGGCCTCCGCCGTATTCTGAGGAATCCAGGCGGTGCCTCAGCCTCTCCTCCTCACGAGGAGAGGTAAAACATCTAGACGGCCTAAATCCGTGGCCTAGGTTGTTTTTGAGGGTGAGGGGAGCGTGGCGGATATCCTACCCGCCACGCTCCTCCCACTCTCAATAGGATGCCCATAATCCTCCAGGTTCAGAGGGTTACGGGGGCAGCAGCCTCATAGGATCGCACTGTTATTGAGTTTGGGGTGGTATTCAAGTTCCGTCAGTTGTGATTGACTCACTCACACAAAGGGCTGCTTGAGGAACTTTTGTCTTCGCAAATGCCAGTACAAATGGACCTGGTCGGATTTTGCACGTCTCCAAGCGTTGCAACACTGAGCTCTTGGCTCAAATAAAGAAAAGGAAAACAGTATCAAGATGCATTTTCAAATGCACGTTTTGAGAGAAAATATGTTTAGAAATGCATATTTGTGAGAGAAAATATTCCTTTATTTTAATACCCCACCCACCTTTCCACTGAAATTGACGCTCAAGGTAGCGAGCGATGATAAAATATGGATTAAAAGCATAATATTAATTACAGCATAACATAAAAACACAATTAAAAACGCAGCAATAAAAGCAATAGAGAGCACCCAGGCAATTAGAAACCCCTTCAGCAACAGACTAGCTTACATGTTAAAACCCTGCATGAATAAAAATGGCTATGCCTGCCAGCAGAAGAACAGAGGTGGGGCTAATTTAGCCTCCTCCTGCAGGGAGTTCCAGAGCCTGGGAGCGGTGACCAAGAAGGCCCTATCTTGCGTCCCCCACCAGACTTGCTTCCAATGGTGGTGGGAATGAAAGGAAGGCCTTCCCCGAAGATCTTAAATGTGAGGTACAGAAGGTTGTTGCTGTTGTTGTTGTTTTGCAGATTAATGCGGAAAGGGACTTAGAAGTGAACACATCTTGAAAACATTTTCAAGAAGGGCAGGTCAAAGGTATTTTAAATAAAATATTGTTCTTCTGCACATCACAGGTCCTATGGCTGTCAACTTCGTTTAGACAATACGTTCATTCCATAGCTCCCGGATTCCAGCAGACAGCAGCCACTGCAGACTCTCTTGAGTCCTTCAAGTTTTGGAACATTGTGAAACTCAACATGGACTACCGAAGAATAGCTACTATAGATATTCGGTAGGTTGCTTGCCCGAGCAAAGCTGGCTCCCTCCCTCCCTCTTCCCTGGCAAAAGAAAACAGAGCAGAAAATTGGCTCTTGATTTCTGAGGCAAATGGTTTGATGGCAAATTTCGGCGGGACGTGTTAAATTGACTAAGAGGAACCCGTGTGCTTGCTTGAAAGGAAATACTGCAGAAGCTAACATCACAACGAACTTCTGGGTGGTTAGCGAGCCATGGCTATTTTCCCTGGCCTGGTGCTACGGAGCGCATTCTGTAACCACCAATGCGGTACACTCCCTGAATAAACTCAAGCGACCTTTCTTCCTCATGGTAAGTAGATACCCCACCCCCCGCAGCACATGGAGGTGCCAGGGCTTCATGGGCGTCCATAGGACCTTTTTCTTGGGCGGTGGCAGCAAAGCTGCACAGTGGCTTGTGCCCACTATTCGCATGTTCTGTGTGCATGGGTGGCGTTGCTTATATGGTCCACGATCCATGACATTTAGCTGCCTACAAAGAATGGCAGAAAATCCTGGGAATTTGACAGCGCTGATGTAGAAGAAGAATGTTCTATTTAAGCTTCGCACAAGAGGCATCATATGCTCCAAGAGCACTTTATTTGGACTGAGTAACATATATAAAAGAATAAGAATGAGGGGCAACAGGAACCCAGATACACAAACCACAGTATGGCAGCCCCTCTTAAAAAAAGAAACATGCATGTGGTAAGACTTCATTGACTATAGATATGGACTCCATACGATATTTCAGGATCATATGGATGTGATATGGATTCAGCATGTCATATGGCTACGGACATTATATGGATATTTCAGCGCATCATGCATATTGGAGATGTCATATTGGATATCAGGCATGTCATATTGGCTATCGGACATGTCATACTGGATATTTTCAGACATGTCATATTGGACATGTCATATATTGGACATGTCATATTGGATATTGGACATGTCATATATACTGGACATGTCATATTCAATATTGGACATATTGGATATTGGACATAACATATTGGACATGTCATGCTGGATATTTTCAGACATGTCATGTTGGATATTAGACATGCCATATTGCATGTTTTCAGACATCACGCCATCCTTGTCATAACATTGACAACGTCACATCTTTCCTTCATCTTGGAAATATTGGTGAACATTCTATAGAGAGGAGTGGTGGGAATCTATGGGGAGATTCTGTGGCAGGGGGAGAAGAAATAGTTGTGCGTGATCAGACTTTAGGGTTCTAGAAGAGCCTGGATTACTTGCGTTACCTTTCACATTGTCAGCCACTTGTTACGTTAGCTAACACAATATGACATGTTCATGACTTGAATTTTGAACGGCACGAACCAACATGCCAGGAGACTAGATCACAACACCGGACTATTTATTATTTATGTATTTATTATGTGTCTTTACTGCCCAGTAGCTGAAGCTCTCTGGGCGGTTCACAACAATTCAACTGCCCTGCAGGGTTGTCATACACTTCTTTAACTTTGCTCACCGGAATGGGTATAACAACACTGGGCTACTTGGCAGGGCTGGCGTAACCCACACACTCTCAGCCACATCGCTGCCTCCTGCAATATGGGTATAATAATGAAGGACTTTATCTGCATGCATCCCCCAGGGTAATCTTTTAAATGTTTACAAACTCAGGTTTGTTTGTTTGTTAAAAAGACCTGAGTTAGCAACATCATGAACTCTTGCCTTTGCTGCTACCTTTTGTTTTTTGGGTAGATGCACTACTGCCCAATCACTGGTGTGCTGAAATCCTGAATTTCTGAACTGTCTTTTTATGGGGCAGCAATAATTTCTCACCAGGAAGTTCCTTCTCCAAACAGTGGGCATGTCAGTCGTTGCCATGACTTCATTCATTGGCTAAAAACACTGGGTTGGATACAAATTTACGCTGGATATCCGTCCTGTGCTGATGGACGTGGACTTCCCAGCTCCCTCCTTCCCACGGCAACCCCTCCAGCCCCCTGAAAGTGCTACAGAGTCAGGAGATCCTGCTGAATGGGGTGGGCTTTGGGGGGTGGGTGGGTGTCTGGGGGGGGATGCCCAAAAATAGGGCAGGGGGACCTTCCGTGGGTGGAACCCTTCCTCTCTTAGAAACAATGTAGCTGCTGGCTCCAATGTCAGCCGGGCGATGTATCCACTCTGGGTTCTAGGTTTGGCACCATGGACAGCTCCTTCAAAGTTCAGTCTGAACCCTGGAGTGGATACATCTCCCCACTGACATTGGAACCACCAGCCATTGCTGCTCGGAAGGTGCGTTCCTCTCACAGAAACCAGATCCTGGATTCAACCCACGGAAAGGCAGGAGCGGGCTAGTTTCTCACAAAATGAACGGGCAGAGTACCGGCTACATGTTCTGCCTTATATCTCACATTCTCCAAGGGCTAGAGACTTGCTTTAAAAAAATTTTTTTTTTAAAAGAAACCTGGGAATTTGGGGATTATGTCTTATCTGGGTGGGGGGGACAACTGCTTCCCTCCGCCCTGCACATGCTTAAGGAACGGCAGTGCCCACTTCCCTGCTTCAGGAGGTCTCTGTGTTGGAGCTTGGTGCTCTAATGGTTTTGGTACAAGTGTATAAAGCCCTAAACAACTTGGGACCAGGGTACTTGAATATGAAAGAGCGCCTTCTCCGTTACCAACCTGCCAGGTCACTGAGGGCGTCAGATGGCATGCTCCTGCTGGTCCTGCATGGACCCATGGCCTGACTGGAGTCCACCCGGAGTAGAGCCTTCAGTGTGGTGGCCCCCTTTCTGTGGAACTCCCTGCCTCTTTTAATTCAGGAAGCCTTCCTGAACTAACCAGCCACGGTTGTATTGATTATGTTTTTAACATCTTGTTTTATTCTTTTATCTGTTTTATCGTATCTCTGAGTTCACCAGCTCTGGAATCTCCATGCTGGAATGTTGAGCAGTATATGAATCTTGTAAATAAGATAAATAAAAATAAGGGAGCTGCACCCCAAAATTCAGAGAAATGCAAAATCCAAAAAGTTAACTATGTTCCGATGGTCACATTATTCTGGGAGGTCCAGATCGGGCCCGTTCATATCTGATCACTGATTCTGCAGGGAAATGGGGTGTGCGGGGGGAAACGCCCCTCCATGCCCTGTTTCCCTGCCGAATTAGGCTCCTGCCAGACAGCTGTTATGGAACTCCCTCCCCAGTGACCTCCGCCATCATGCCCCCTCCTTGATGAGCTTCTGCTTGGGCTTTAAAAACATGGCTTTTCAGGCAGGAATATGGGGTGGGTTAGGATTTTTTTTAAAAAACTTTTATATTGTTTTAATTGTGTTTTAATTGTGTTTTAATTGTGTTTTATCGTATTTTATCCTGTTGTACATCGCTCAGGGTGGCCAGGTGACCAGCCAGATGGGCGATTTAAAAATATAATCAATCAATCAAACCTGATTCTGCAGGGTAGCAAGGCACGCAGGGGTAGACATCTCTGGGTGCTCTGTGCCCCCGCAGAAGCAGAGAGTGTGAGAGGAGGATCAGCAGCGGTAATCACAAGGGAGCAGGGCACCCACAGCTGGCTGCACAGGCAGCCTCTGAGGGCCGCGGGTGGCCTGCGGGCAGCCCACGGCCAGCGGGCTGCCCACCCCTATTGAGTTCACCAAGAACAAATTTCTCACGCATCCCTAGCCTAGATGCTTCCAGCAGGTGGAGCAGATGATTGACCTGTGCGCCTGTATCAAATTGATCACACACACACACACACACACACACACACACACACACACACCAGTCCCATTTTAAATCCTCTGCAGTGTTGCCCTACTACCGTCTCACCTTGGGGGGACGATGCCAATGTGTGTGCCGTTCTCTTACAGACACCCCAGGAGTACCGGAGTATGTGGATCGTAACAGACGTGCTGGCCATCATCTTAGTCAGCGTCATCTTTGTTTATTTCTGGTAAATTCCACCGGGGTTACCGTTTTGTGGTTCGGACCTGGTGCAGCACTTGAGGTCCGCTTCTTGTGTTCATGGTGTCCAGGGATGGGGCTGAGCAATGGGGAACATTCCATCCTTCTATCTGGATTGTAGCCTGTTGTTACACATTAACCCAGCGTGGCCTAGGAGAGCAACGCTACCGTGGACCATCTACCATGTAATGCGTAGCTTGACCTGAGAGACTCAGCTGTGGAGCAAAAAGTCCCCAGTTCAAATCTTCTCTTCAATTATGAACTCACCAGCAGGCCTTGGGTAAGCTGCTCTTTCTCAGCCCCATAAGACCAGAAGAACCCTGCTGGATCAGGCCAAGGGTCCATCTAGTCCAGCATTCTGCTCACACAATGGCCAACCAGCTGCCCACGGGAAACCCACAAGCAAGACATGAGTGCAATAGCACCCTCCCACCCATGTTCCCCAGCGACTGGTGTACACAGGCACACTGCCTCTGATACTGGAGGTAATATATAGCCATCAGGACTTGTAACCATTGATAGCCTTCTCCTCCAGGAATGTGTCCAATTCCCTTTTAAAGTTGTCCAGATTGGCGGCCACACTACATCTTGTGGAAGTGAATTCCATAGTTCAACTCTGCGCTGTGTGAAGAAGTCCTTCCTTCGATCTGTCCTGAATCTCCCACCCATCGGCCTTGTGGGATGACCCCTTTGGGTTCTAGTATTATGAGAAAGGGGGAAAACTGTCTCCCTGTCCACTTTCTCCACACCATGCCTAATTTTGTACCCCTCTATCATGTCTCCCCTCACTCGCCTTTTCTCTAAGCTAAACAGCCCCAGATGTTGTAACTTGTAACCTTTCCTCATAAGGGTGTTGCTCCAGCCCTTTGATCGTTTTAGTTGTCTTCTTCGTCTGCAATATGGAAATAATGATACCACCCTTACGGGGTTGTCACAAGGGTCATTGAAATAGTGTCTGTATAGCACTGTGAACCTCTTACATGTGCTAAACCAGCCTTCCCCAACTTGGCGCCTTCTCCAGATGTGTTGGAGTACAAATCCCAGCACACATACCCTGGCCAGTGATGTTGTGGTCCAATGCAGCATGTTCAGCCTTTTTATGCGAGGGCTACTGGTGGGGAGGGGGCGCACGCACAAACCCTGCCCACAGCGTCTGTGCCTCCATCCCCTCAGTCCTCGATCTTCCCAAGTTGAAAGGGAAGGTCTGAAGGCAACTTCTATTTGCGTTTGTGTCAAAGTGAGTGGAAGCGTGTGTACAACTGGGAACTCTGCTTTATCCCAATTGCACAGAGGTTTCTGCTTGTCTCTCTGTCTCACACTCACTCACTCACTCACTCACTCACGCATGCTCTCTCTCTCTCTCTCTCTCTCTCTCTCTCTCTCTCTCTCTCTCTCTCTCACACACACACACACACACACACACACATTCATCTCTCTCTCAAAACACACACACATCTCTTTCACACATGCACTCTCTCTCTCTCTCAAACACCCCTCCCCCCCTTCATACACTGTCTTCTCCTCCTTAAGGCTTATGCTCAATTACATGGAAGTAAGTTTCAGACTTACTTCTGAGTAGGCCAAAAAATGGAGGAAGAAGGGAAGGAGAAAGACCAGAAATGAAAGGGAGGGAGAAAGACAGAGGAAAACAGAGTAAACGAAGGACAAAAAGGGAGGGGGGGAGAAATAGAGTGAAATGGCCACCAGCGTCCACCTCAGCTTCACTCAGGGAGAAAAAAAAGAAGAAGTCTCAAAGCAACCTACCAGCTGCTGCCCCCTCTCTAGCAGCATCAGCATCAAGCCATGCGATTGACTGGGTGGTGTCATTAAGACCCGCACACTAAGACACAAACAGCTAACTCCTGATTGGCTCAAGAGACACGATTGGTCACCAATCACAGCGCTAGTGGGGGAAATCAGGCAGAGCGTCCTTCCTGTATGCTCTGCCGGAGACAACGATTATGCCTTGAAAACCATACTCCTCCCGCTCCACCACTCTGGGTGATGAGCAGTCATGGGGGCGGGGGCGAGGCAAGCCGCAGGACAAGACGGTCGGAGGAGAGATGTGGATGGGTGTGCGCACGAGCTGGAATAGACTCCTGAAGCCGCCAGGGCGAAGTGTGCAAGTGCCTTCTACATGTGGGGAGACAGGAGAGAGAGTATGGGTGCTGGTGGGGGTCAGTGCCCCTTGCTGAGCAGCCTCCACTGCTTCCCTACCACAGTCGCGGGGGGTGCGCGCATGAGGGGGGCCAGTGTGGCACGCCTTCCTCTGTTCGGCCCAGATGTCAAGGAGATGATAATCTCACTTCCATCACATATACTGGGGCCGCATGTCTGTGGAAGCACTCGGGGAAGGAGCATACCTCTCAGGACCCAATGACTGAGCACCAAGAGAGAAGAAGGGGCAGCAAAGTTGGGGAGACAGACTATCATGGTCCTGCCAATTCCCTTCCTACCTGTCCCTCTCCTGTATTCCCCACCCCCACCCCCCATTGCTGGCTTAATGCATGAAACCTCCATTCTGTGCCTTGATCTGTACATAGTTTCCCCCCCCCCCCCACAACCCCAAGCCTCCAGTTTGGCATAGTTAAACTATGGAATTTATTTCCACAAGATGGCCGCCAATTTGGAGGACTTTAAAAGGGGATTGGACAAATTCATGGAGGAGGAGGAGAAGGCTGTCCGTGGCTACTAGTCCTGATGGCTACATGCTGCCTCCAGTATCAGGGGCAGTCTGCCTGTGTACTCCAGTTGCCGGGGAACACGAGTGTGAGGACGCTGTTGCGCTCATGTCCTTCTTGCGGTGGGCAGCTGGTTGACCGCTGTGTGAACAGAATGCTGGACTAGATGGGCCCTGGGTCTGATCCAGCAGTGCTCTGCTTATGCTCTTATATGGTATTACGAGAACTGTCAAGCCCGGTGTGGAGAGCCATAAAAAGGGAGACCTGCAAGAAATGTTGCCAGGTATCCTCTCTCCATAACAGGAATGCTCCTGTTCAGGGTTCTAGCCAGCCAGCCACCGAGCCACGCCCTCTTCCAGGAATATTATAAGTTGTAAGGGGCTCACAAGCAGGCCAATTCACTCTTCCTCTCTCAAGCCTCCTCTTCTCTGTTTTCTTTCCGGGCTGCCACTTAACATTCTGTGGTTCCTGGAAGCCACCAAGCCGTGCCCAGTTCTCGTTGGGCTGGTTTTTGACAAGCCCCGTGAGACAGGGCAGTGTTATTCCCATCCCCACATTGCAAAGATCGGACTGGAAATGGGCGGGGGGGAGCAGCAAGCTTGAACAATCCTGAAGAATGGAATGATTCTTTCCAGGTGGAAGGAGGCAGGCAGCTACAGCCGTGGGAAGCAGAGCAGCGCGAAACCCGAGAGCTGCCCATACAACAAATTTGAAATGGGTGAGCCTTACCCTCTCTGATGAATCTATTTTGGGGTGGGTGGGTGGGTTCAGTACCATAGATAGCTCCTTAAAAAGTTCAGACTAAAACCTGGAGCGGATACACCGCCCCGCGGCCATTTGGAGCCGCGAGCCTCCAGTGGGTGCAGAAGGTCTTTCCCGTCACCTGCTACCAGACCCTTTTAACTGCAGGTGGCAGGGATCGGACCTGGGACCTTCTACAGGCAAGGTGTGCTTTCAGTGGCAACCCTGGGCCCATTTGGCCTCGAGGGCACCCTGTTGAACAATGCAGTCTATACAATGTGGAGCGCGGGCGCCATGGCAGCTGGTGATCTAGGTACCGTCGATCCATTTTGTGCCCTATAATGGTCGGGGCACATCCAGCAGTCAACCAATATTATTACTAGGAGAGGAGGGGGAAACTTGACATGGGGTTACCACCTTATTTATTTATTTATTTATTATATTTATACCCCGCCTTTTTTCCTGCAAGGAACCCAAGGCGGCTTACATAATCCTCCTCCTCTCCATTTTATCCTCACAACAACCCTGTGAAGTAGGTTAGGCTGAGAGTCAGTGACTGGCCCAAAGTCACCCAGTGAGTTTCATGGCTGAGCGGGGAATAGAACCCGGATCTCCCGAGTCCCAGTCCAACACTCTCACCACTGCCTGATGTTGGGAAGGATAAGCAGGATTCAGGAAGGGTTTGTTGAGCAAGCAAGGCTCTGCTGCAACAGGAAGGCCTCTTATACTCCTTCCTGCCCAAGAGGTGCCAGCCTGGGTGGGCTATTTTGCTGAGAAGCTGCTACTTGCAGTTCAGTGGTTCATCACATGGGAGAGCCGGTGTGGCATAGTGGTTCGAGTCCAGGTTCTAGTCCCCACCCACCCATGAAGCTCACTGGGTGACTTTGGGCCAGTCACTGACTCTTGGCCTAACCTACCTCACAGGGTTGTTGTGCAGATAAAATGGAGAAGAGGAGGAAGAGGGTTATGTAAGCCGCCTTGGGTTCCTTGCAGGAAAAAAAGATGGGCTACAGATATAATGAATGAATGAATGATTGAATGAATGGAGCAGTGTCACACAGATCTAGCAGCTCCTGACACAAACAAGGGAATGTCTATTACCACCTTGTCCTGCCAAGGAGTTTTCTAGATGCTTCTGGCTGACTGGGGCTGCTGTTGGTGATAGAGTTCTGGACTAGATGGACCTGGATAAACACTCTTTGCATATTAAGAATGCACATGGACCAAATATTATGACTGTATACACTGTGTGGACTGTACTTATATGTCACAAAGGCCAGGTCCTGTATCAACACATATATTTTCACTATGTTCTGATTATCTTTTCAATATAGGCCTGATGTAATCCACTAGCTACATAAACAAGCCATGGTGAAACTCAGGCTCACGTATTCCCTTTCCCATTTCTTCCTCTTTCACGCACATGAGATTTGACGCTTTGGCTTCCAATTTTAAGCAAAGCACAGTGCCATGTGATGCCAGAACTTGGGGAACTGTGGTTTGTTTAAATGATGGTTAGTGAGAACAAGCCAGGATCAAACCATGGTTTCAAATCCTGGCTTGTTCTCAAACCATACTAGGGATGGTCAAATCTGTCAATCTTGGTTTCTCATTTTTCCAGTTGTCAGTTCATCCAAAACATTGAGATTTTTTTTTTAAAAGGTTTGCATGAACATCTGTATGCAGTTTGTGTGTAATTTTGCAAGTAGTTTTCCTCTCATAATGCATTTTTAATTTATTTTCATTGATATATGCATTTTGGGGTGTACCTTTCCCTAGTACATGCATTTTTATGTGAATTTTTTGACTGGAGAATTCCATTGCAAAATTCGGAGAAGTGTGGATTTTGAAGGACAACTGAATTTCAGTTTGTGTATCGGTTTGAAATGGCAAAATTGTGTGAAATTTCTCCCTATCCCTAATTTAAACAAACTGCAGTGCTCGGGAGTTCAGGCATCACAGGGAACTGTGGTTAGCTTAAATTGAAAGCTTCTGATATCCTCCTCTGGTGCACAAAAGAGGAGGAGAGGGGAACAGGCAAGCCTGAGTCTGACCTTGGTGCATTCACTTATCAGTAAACCAACCAAGGTTTCCCATTAGCCCTGAACTGGGACATACTCTTGTCCATGGAGATAGTGGTTGTGAATGAATACATTTATAATGGAAGGTTTTCTGTGTGACAAAATATATTTGTGCACCTCTATTTTGGGGAGGTGCTTCCTTTTTTCCTGTACCTTGGTCTGGATCAACAAGACAACTTTTCATCCTTATATCTTTTCAGAACATAATAGGATGCCAACTGTGACCTAAGAGGCAGGTGCACCAGCTGTTCAGCATAGACAGCCATTTCCTCATCAAGGCAGAAGATTCTTTCCCATCCATAAGCTTGGTGATCCAGGAAGCCACAACTTAAATACACATGCTGCAGTGACTGGAATTGACCAGAGAGGTTGGACACTGCTTGGATTTTCATGGCTACTTTAAGCAGAAGATCAAAGAGTCTTTCGCCATTCTTCCGTGATTAAAAAGCACATGGGGACTCTTTTTCCTTTTTAGTGGAGGAGAAAGCAGGTGGCTTTTATCTGGGTATTTCCCATGCTTGCGTAACAGTGACATTGGCCTGGTCTTTGGAATCCACTTGAAAAAAAGCCATTCAGCATCCACTTTCAGAAATAGGGAGACTCCATTCATAGGACTCTTGCCAGTAAGAGATTTGGAGAAAGGGTTCTTAGTTCTGCCAGCAGCCCTATGGGAGTCGAAGGCTCCCTTAGCCTGTGGAGTTTACTGGTGGATGATGCCTTAAGAGGAAAGTTTGCAGTGGAAAGAAGCCTGCAAACAATCCTCTTCCATGTATGGAATATCTCCTGCACACTCAGCCATATTTTTTTTTTAAAAAGTTGTATTTAAACAGGAGTTTGAAAGATTTGTTTTTTTAAAAAAATGTATGGAAAAAATAAAATCCATCCAGAAAAGAAAATGTTTGCTCGCTTTGCTACGAGGTGGCACAGACAGGTCCAGGGCAGTAGGTAGGTGCTGCATCGCTAACCAGTGTTAGACCAGAGCTGTAGGCAGCCATCGAGTGGACCTGGGAGCCAGGAGGACTCAAGCCAAACTCTGAAACCGAGTGCTCAAGCCACAAATCAGATCCAGGAAAGACTCTCATTGCTCCGGGAAGGTTTCACTCTGAAACCTAATCTGGACCCAGGCTGGGATGGGTGGAACATAAGAAGAGCCCAGCTACAGCGGACCAAAGGACTACCTGGTCCAGCATCCTGTTTCCCACAATACTCATGGGAAGCCTGCAAGCTGGATGGAAACAGCCACTCTAATATCTAGGAATCCTTTGTGGCAGGGGTGGACAACGTGTGGCCCTCCAGATGTTTTTGCCTACAATTCCAATCAGCCCTAGCTAGCATAGCCAATGGGGAGGGATGATGGGAGTTGTAGGCCAAAGCATCTGGAGGACAACAAGTTGTCCATCCCTGCTTTGGGGAGATGCTCCAGCCTGTAAAACTGGCACGAGGAGCAGCTATGCACACCACTGAGCTAATGGTTCTCTCTTTGGGATGGGATAGTTAAGTACTACTAGAAGATGGACATGTTCAAATGTCTTGCTTGGGGGCTTCCCCATGACATCTGGTTGGCAACAGCCTAATTGGTCAGATCCAGCAAGGCTCTTCTTATGTGCTCTTGTGTGGTCCAGCAAAACAGCAGCAGAACATATCCTTACATTTTGAGCTTGATTACATGAGGCACTGGCTGAAAGGTTCTCAGCTTATGTCCAAATCCAAATCCATTCTACATGATAGGCCAACGTCTCTGCCAGCCTTTGTACATTTGGCTAAGAAGCTCATCCATGAAATAATTTCCTATTTCTCCCATACATCCACAAAACAATATTTACGTCCGCTCTCTCTTTCCACCCCCCAAAAATATTTTGCTTTAATTGGAATGTTCCACAACATCAGCCGTTCCATATCACATCTCACATAGGAACACGACAGACAGACAGATCAGACACACAAAAAGCAACACATATGCTGGACCCGCTCCTCACTAAAAATGACTTCTAAAACAGGAGACACACAAAGGTCCATTTATGTGATAACACACGTGTTGGGATGTACGCCAACCTTGCATGCTGTACGGCATGAGCCGAAGTCTACAAGTGGCACAAACGTGATAACGCTGAAAACCATAGTGGATCGACTCCTTCATTGTCATTCGATATAGCAAGAAGAAGGAATCCTGCGAGTGGCTAGAGGTTATCGTAGAAGGCAAACACCTCAGTATGAAAGGTGGGCTTGTGTGTGCAAGTGTGTGTTACAGTATCCCAGAGCCCTAATGAAAAAAAAATAATGGACCTGGATTTGGAATCCCTTCATGCTAGGAACAGTCTCCTTAAACTACTAAATCCATTCTTGTGCAATTTTATTCATTGCAATGGTGCTTGCCCATAAGAAACTCCAAATGGATCATGTTCTTCCACTGTACTAGGACTTCCCTGGAACACACTGCTCAGTCCCCAGACTAAAAATGTGGGGTGTTGTCCAGTACGCCATGCTTAAGAGTTGAAGAAAGTTGCTTTGGGCAGAGAATGACAATTTTGCGCTGCACGTTCAAAATATGACTAAATTTCTGAATTTAAACTTGTCTCTTCGAATGGCCTTTTTTTTTCCTTTTTGAAATTCCCTTTTGAAATTAGTCTGCAAGGGATGCTTTTAAAAAAGCATGACCTTTAAATCTTCTTTTTTTCTTTTCTTGTTGATGAATTTTAAAGGGGCAAATGTTAACTATCAACTAACAATACCTCTTATACCTTCTTCCCTGACCCTCCTAAAACTCACAGCATCCATAGCTGGTAATTCCAATTGGAATAATTTATATTTACATTTTTTAATATATTTTTTGCCAATTCATAGAATCATAGAATAGTAGAGTTGGAAGGGGCCTACAAGGCCATCGAGTCCAGCCCCCTGCTCAATGCAGGAATCCAGGTCAAAGCATCCCTGACAGATGGCTGTCCAGCTGCACCTTGAATGCCTCCAGATTCAAATGAGAAGAATTTAGTAGAGATCTCCCCACCACCCTCTGGCATAATTCATTTCAATGCTAGAATGGAAAACTTGCCTTTGAGAGAGGGAGTGAATTACACACCGCATTGCATTCTATTTACTTCTATTGTTTAGTCTAGCATGATAGGCCATGTAGATCTCTACAGGCGGTACCTGGAAGGAAGCACCAGAATTTATAGCTTCCTGTTTTCAATGCTCACTTTTTGCCTCCAACCTGAGACAAGGAAGGAAACTCCAGACACAATGTTAAATATACCTATGAGAAAATGAGGCTCCTGATCTGGTCTTTCTACTGGATTTCCTCACAGAGGAGGAGGCAGATTGGTCAAAAAAACCTTCTCCAAAGCTGCCCCCCACCACATGTTAAATAAATGGAATATGAAACAAACCGCCGTGAAACCTCCTTAAAATAAATCCAGCTGTTGTTGCCCATTTAAGCTCTTTGTTGCCCATGTATGTTACATCTTGTTCAATCAGCACTAAGCCTTTTCCTTGGTTCATTTTTGCAAAATGCGTGTCTTTCCCCCAAGCTTTTATATCTATTGTTTTCAAAACAGACCAAAAAAGGAAGTCTTTAATTTTCCTTCTCTCCACCATGTTCAGTCCCTGAACCCAGCATATTTTTGATATTCTCCCCCCAGTTTCTAGCACAGGGCTGGGTCCGTAAACCTCGTTGCTGATTCCCTGCTTTTAAAGTCCTTAAAAGAAGCTGCAAGCAGCCATTCCCCCACAGGCCTTGGCAAGTCCCGCCATTTTGGTTCCACGTTAAAAAAACAACAACGCCGGAGTTTTGCTGTACCGCAGTGTGAAAGAGGAAGCGTCGAGGTTTAAATCCAGAACGAGAGAGGGGAAAAGAAGCGGGAGAGGCAGTGTGAAAGTCCATTCTCACAGATAGTCATCCTCGCTTGAAGGGGATGTCTGGCCACAGTCCTCAGAGTCAGAGTCTGACAGGCTTTCTGAAGGAGTCCGGCTCATCTTCCACACATGGGTGGAGAAGGTCTTCCCCCAACTGCAGGGATAACCCACAGCCCCCAGCTGACAGGGCAGTTCCAGAGCCACCACCGGCCAGTGGTTTCTCTCAGTTCACTTGCTGCCTTTTGCGCTCCTCTGTTTACTCATTGCTGTAAGCATCTGGCTAATGTAAGAGGTCAAGAGGTCATCCATCTTGTAGCCCTGATAGAAAAGAGAAGCGAGAAGGTAACATCCCATCTCCTTCAACAGTGTCCCTCCTTTCGCCCAACCCAACATGGCGACCGTCCGTGCCGCAGCATCCAAGTGCCTCACAAGCACTGCGGCATTTATATCGGCTGTGCAGAGGGAGAAGAGAGGGAGCGCAGGGCCATTCCACCAGCCCTGCTGAAAGGCCTCCCTCATGATGGCTCCTCCTCCCTCAACTGTCACCACCACCACCCATTCCAGCAGGCTGTGCAGAGGGAGAAGAGAGGGAGCGCAGGGCCATTCTACCAGCCCTGCCAGGAGTAATCATTCATATTCCCCCTTCTTCCCTCCCCATTCCTTTTTCCTTGTGTGTTGTGTCTTTTTAGATTGTAAGCCTGCGGGCAGGGACCGTCTTGTTAATTGCTGTAAACCGCCCAGAGAGCTTCGGCTATTGGGCGGTATAAAAATGAAATAAATAAATAAATAAATAAATAAATATCCTCATGCTGACTCTGTGACAAGACAGGGTCTCAGAGTTCTGGGCTCCCTGGGAATGGTGCATGGCACAGGTCGTTGGCTAGATACCGTCCGCATTTATCTATTTTTTAAAACCCCAACAAAATCAAACGAACATTTGCACTAGGCTCAACAAGCCAAGAGTGCTTAATGCAGACAGCAACTTTTGGGGCTGTTGGGCTCCATTAACTTGTTTTTATTGAAGGCTCTCTTTTAAATAGATTGAGATGAACATCAGAAGAATCGTGAAGGATCAGACCAATGGTTCATTGAGACCAGCATCCTGCTTCCCACACAGTGGCCAATGAGACAACTATGGGGATCCGATAAGGAGAACATGAAGGCAACACCCCTCTCCTTCTGTTGCTCCCCAGCAACTGGTATTTTGAGGCATGCTGTGTCTGATCCATTTAACACCTGGATTTTCAGGGATGGGGACTCGGACTCGAGGACTCGACTCGGGGCTCGAGACCAAGGACTCGTGTTCCTCAAATGCAACATGGATAGGTTTTAGGAAGTACAGCAAGTTTATTTTTTAAATCATTTTCCTAAAATGCAACCTTTCAGACATTTTGGGTTTGGCTGCCTCTGCCTGCCTGTTTGGGGTTCCCAGCCTCCTCTGCCTGCCTGGTCTCTTCTTGACCAGTTCCACAGTTTGAATTGTCCAAGACAAACGCCTCTGCCTGCCTGCTTTGGGGTTCCCTGCCTCCTCTGCCGGCCTGGTTATTTTGGGTTTGTCTGCCTGGTCTGTTCTTGCCAAAATCAGTTGCAGAGTTTTGAAATAAAAAGGCACACTTGTGCCTAGAATTTATTTAAGCCACATATCTGAAATAGCCTTATTTTGTTGGGGGAAACCCCCATTGATTTTAATAGGGACTCGTGGAGTCAGCTTTGGGAGTGACTTGTGACTTGTGGCTCGTGAGTCACCATTTTGGACCAAGGACTCGGACTCGAGACTCGGGTCCAAAGACTTGTGACTCAACTCGTGACTCGAGACCAAGGACTCTTCAACATCCCTGGATTTTATATTTTCAAAAATGGAGGATCAACTATTGTTGGCTTCAAGCTGGGTTGCCCTGGTTTTTACGCTAAAAATGCAGTGTCAGGGGAACCAGAACTGACACGCCGGGGAACTGAAGCTCCTTTTCCCCGGTGCAGCGTGGATCGAGTGGCGGAAAGGTAAGTCGCGAGAGTCTCAGGGGGCCAAGCAGACCACTTTCGGCCCGCTTTCAGCCACCCCAAAACTCTTGGTTACATCCCTAATTACAACTGAGGTGGTGAAGCCATCACGTGATGGGACAATTGATGAACACTCTTGTGAACGACCTGATGTATCCCAAACCAGGAGTGGGAAGACTTCAGGTTTGTGTGATCTACCCAGAAACATTGGGTTTACCGACTGGAGCCAGTCACAAAACGGCAGGGAGGTGCAGCCAGTCTCAATTACCACCGTGTCCCAAGAGCCACACATAGGAGTGACCGTCCTATATTAGATACAAATCCACCTCTGAGTTACTACAGGTCAGGGATTCTATCATCAAATCCTACAAATACACCAGAAATGCTGCAAAAAGATCAGGTCTGAATGTTATGGAGGAAGAATTCACCAGCGCTCAGACTTTCCATTCATGACAGAGGGTAGCCCAGCTTCTATATACGTTGGTCTCTGTGTGTGCAGCCGGTTTATATGTTTTGTATGATAAATGGTTTTTATCATGTATTTTTTAAGGTTTTAATCTTTGTAAAACACCCAGAGAACTTCAGCTATTGCAAGGTATAGAAATATAATAAATGAAATTAAATGAAGAGTGACCCCCATAGAGGGGAATATTGCCTCTCCTTCCTCCTTATAAAGGCAGTGGCAGGATATCAGGGAAGGATACTATATATTTTTTTGCTACTTCCCCTTACAAAACGTGGAGGCATGTTGCACAGAGGAAAAGAAAACTCTCTGCTGCTGCAAAACTGGCTGGGGAGGGAAAGCATCCCGTTATTTCCTTCTCAGGGCCTGGAGACTGTGCTTGGCTTGGAGGAACAGGGGACGGGATCAGGCCCTGAAAAACAGGCTCCACACTTGGGTCTACTCTTCACAACTGCATTTCCCACTTCCCACCCACCAAACTTGATAGGCCTTTGCTAGTGTATATAAATATTTGTGTGTGTGTGTGTAGTTTTGTCATGATTCCAGCTTCCATAAATTTCAGCCATATCTTTATAGCCATGACATCTAGAAGCTTGATTTTTGATGAGAAGGTGAAAGCAGAATTTGTCATGCCTGTGCACCAGTGGTCAGATTCTGCCCAGGATCCAAGTTCTGCTCTTCATACCAGCTGTGCTCATGCCTTCTGAACGGTGTAAAGCTGAAGGTCCTTTCCCCTCCGCTGTTTCTCATTAGAAACCAGCATGTCTGGGAGCGTTTGGGTTTCCTTACCAGCGAAGTCTCACAGAGCAGCTTGCTTCCCCGTACCAAGTTGCCGATGGTGATGTGGAAGTAGGTGTTGCCGCTGCTCCAGTTGGAGATCTTTGTGAAGGGGTGAGTGATGAGAATATCCTAGGGATGTGGGGAAGGCAGTTAGACTTAGAGGCCTCTTTGGAAGGATGCCACCCACCAGTCTTTGGACCTGTCGCCGCCTCCCCCCAACAAGCCACCTGAAGCGGCCCCCACAACACATCACAGGGTGGTGTGAGAATAAAACGGGGCCTTCAGGCTGCTGTGCAGGCAGAAGATATCATCAGGATCAATCCTCCAGTTTAAAAGGAACAACAGGGAAAGACCCTCTGCCAGAAAAAGGGCTGGAGTCAGACCATTGGTCCAGCTCAGTGTTGTTGACACTGATAGGCAGGAACTCTCCAGGGTTTCAACTTCACAGGGTTTCTCTCTCTCTCTCCAGAGGAGGTGTTAGGGTGTGGCCCACTAGGGCTAGAGACCCGAATCTTTCATCTGGAGCCCCGAGTCTCTGGGCGCCAATCTGCCCCACCACCCTGCTGTCCAGGGGCACTTGCTGAAATCAAGGTGCAGGGGCCCTGAGGATCTCTAGTGCATCTGATCCCCCTAGATTACCTGGCTTTTTGCCCACAGGTGCTTCCCTTCCTGTTGCTCCCTCCTGAATCTTTCTGCTTGAGGTTTTTTTCCCCTGAAATCAAATGCCCTCCTCTCCCCTGTCCGTACAACCCTTTTTATAAATAGGGGTGTCCTTAGGAGACAGGGGCGGCTAAGGTGCAGGGCAGCAATTAGGCATGGGGGAGACCCCCGAGGGCCACATGCCACTGCATGTGTGGCCCACCCCTGGACTTGACAATACTGGGCTGGGTGGACAAACAGTCAGAGCTGGTAAAGGCAGCTTCCTGTATCCCTAATGCAGTGTTTCTCAACCTTGGGTCCCCAGATGTTTTTGGCCTACAACTCCCAGCATGCCCCAGCCAGCATGGCTGGCTGGGGCATGCTGGGAGTTGTAGGCCAAAAAGATCTGGGGACCCAAGGTTGAGAAACACTGCCCTAATGCCATGTACACTGCATAACTGCACGCATGCTGATATTATAAGCTATATACTTCTATTATTGTGGTGAGTTTGGCCATCTTGGTGGCTCTAAACAGGTGACTTGATGAGCGCCAGGGATTTTAACAAGGTAACCTTGACGTTCCTTGAATGGCTATGAACGTTCTGCTGAATGGGCAATCTATCTGCAGGGCTTGGGGCCTCAGATCACTCGTGTGTGTGTGTGAGGAAAGCAGTTGCAGATTGAATTGGAGAAGGTGACTGGGTTCACACAACACGATGACCCACACAAAAGAGCTGAGTATGGGTTGTCATTGAACCATGGGCTGTTGTTGAAACATGGCTTAGTGTGTTGTCTCTGAAACCAGCTGCACTAACAAGCCATGGCTTGTTAACCACGAGCAACCCATTAAGAGAACCAATGGTTTGTTGTTGGGTTGTGAACTGTGGGTTGTTCACCATGGTTTGTTATCTTGGCTGGGATTAGACAACACTATAACCCATGGTTCAACAGCAATCCGCAGTTCAATGACAACCCACACTCAACCCAGTCAAAGAGAGACACTAGGAGCATTGCCAGGTACTTAAGAGATTTGGGGGGCCAGGCTCATAGGACACAAATCTGCAGGTGTTAATTTACATCTATCTATGCAAATACTCAGCTTTATTTAAATGTCACAGAAGGCAAAGCCAGCCAGTTAATCTCTTATCCAAATCTCCTCAGATAAAATAAATCCTTCAATCAATTTGCAACCCACCCCAGATCATCCCAAATCAGTAGTTCCTCTTCAGTTACAATTTTTGCAATATCTCGCTATCCCTTCTCCCACTTTGGGCACAGCCTTGCGGGTATACAACAGTTGCTCTCTGCAAATCTGCTGGCTTTTATGACCCTGCTTGCTTCTAACAGGCTCCAGTTGCACATTTGTAAATGAAATGAATTATTCTATTCCCAAGACACCATAGCTCTCCTCCAGTGCTCTCCAATCCAAAGGATGTCCCTCCCTGGAACTTCTTGCCATGTGGGGAAAGCAGGGAGCATTTAACGTTATTATCACTACACTGCCTTGAGCACTTTGGAGGAAGAGAGAGTCGATGGAGAGACGGAAGGGCATTTTAATTCTGTCTACCCTCCCACCTCTGCTTGCCCATTGATCTAGGTTAGGGGCAATATCCTGCTAAGACCTACAGAATGCTCATCCTCCAGCGTCCAGCATGCTTTAGAGAAGCCGCTCAGAAGAACCATCTTACCTTGGTTTTGCGATCGATGAGGCTGACGCCGTGCTTATTGATGGCAATCAGGAGGAGTTCCGGGTAATTTGGATCAGTTGTTTGCTGTTCAGAATGGAAGGTGGGAAACACGTTAAGGGGATGAATAATGGCATGCAACCTGGTGGGCATTATTATAGCAGAAATAGCCCTACGGTTAAAGCCGGTTCACACAAACGCTTTCAGGTGTCAAAATGTAGGCTGCTAGGACCCTAAACAAGCGCTGGATCTTTTGTTGCTAGGTCTCCACGGGCCATTCCTACCTTGATGGGTGAAGGGAGGAGAACTCCATCAAGTATGGGACTGGGTTCAGACAACACGATAACCCACACTCAAGGGTTGAGTGTGGGCTGTCATTGAACCGTGGGTTGTTGTTGAAAACATGGGTTGTCGTGTTGTCTGAACCCAGCTGTGCTAACAAGCCATGGCTTGTTAACCACGAACAACCCATGAAGAGAACCCATGGTTTGCTGTTGGATTGTGAACTGTGGGTTGTTCACCATGGCTGGCGAACATGACAACACAATAACCCACATTTCAGCAACAACCCATGGTTCAACAACAACCCACACTCAACCCATACTCCACCCTTGAGTGTGGGTTATCGTGCTGTCTGAACCCAGCCTATGTCTCTACCTTCAGAGGTGAGGTGTGTAGCTAGCTACCGAGGACAGCACCTCCTCTTTAATTTTGACCCAGTTGTGAAATTCCTTCCCAAACATCTATTTGCCAGGCACCTACTTTGTAATTATTTAGCTGGCAGGTAAAAAAAACCCTGTACTTTTTGCCCTGGATTTTAAATACTAAGTGAGCAATCCTATGTTCCCTGGGAGAGTGCCCCAGAGACCATCGAATTGTTCAGACTCCGCCTCTCAAGACCCTGCTACAATCTCAGAAGGCAGACTCTGAGTTCCAGTCCTCTTCCTCCCACCCTTTCGCAGCTGCTGCAGAAAGAACCACATTGGCTGCTTCCCAAAGTCGCAAATGCAGCCTCAGAGGAAGGGGAAAGGGGGCATTCCAGTGGGAGGGGAGAGGCCAGGATTTGAGAAAGCCTATGGCTTCTCTAGCCCCCACCAGTGTGCCCTCGGTAAATGGGCTCCAAGGCCCATCTAGAGGGGGAAAAATTAAAAGCGTGGAGAAGCAAAAATTGCCTCCCTCGTGCCTCCTGTCCTACCAGCAGCAGCCTGGATATCAGAGACTCCCTTCTAATGGGAGCACAATCCTAAGTGACTAAGGGTGCAATCCTATGCAAGTTTAGACAAAAAAAGGCCTACAACTCTCAGCATACCCCAGCCAGCATTGCTGGCTGGGGCATGCTGAGAGTTGTAGGCCTTTTTTCCATCTAAACTTGCATAGGATTGCACCTTAACTGAATTGTGTAGTTTCTGTGCCGGCTTCTTCTCCGCTCTGCTTAGAGGTATGTCTAATACTTGACGGTTCAGTTTTTAACTGAACTAATTATTTGTAAGCTGTCCTGGGGACTACGGCCAAAAGCAGGATCTAAATATTTTAAGCAAGACAAAGAAACAAAGAGGTACACATTTCTGATAGCCGCCCTCGTCACCCCCCCACCACCACCCAGTCCCCTGGAACCTCGGGGTAACACATGAAACAAAGGTGGGGCCCATCTCCACCTTCACTTCGAAGAAAGCCGATCCAAAGGTAGGCCACTTGAACACGATCTTGAGGAAGGCAAGCTTGGCTTCTTCTCTTGTTTTGCCTGCATGCTTGTTGAAATAGGCCACGATGGACTGCAAGAAAGAGCAAAGCGTGGATGAATGGTTCATTTGCAACGTGGTGGCGCACCTCCCTTTGCACCGGCCAGGCTCCCTGCTCTTCCTGATTTTAAATGTATTGCTTAAGATTTTAAAATAATAATAATAATAGTAGTAGTAGTAGTAGTTATAATAATAAATTATTTGTTTATTTATTATTTTTATTATTATTTTTATTATTATCAACTGGGAGGATGGCACGCTGCAAAGCAAAGGGGCTTGCCCTCCAGCACCATCTTTACTTGGGTTCAAATAAAGTTTTCAAATTCAGTCCCCACCTCTTCGTCTCCTCAGTTTGCCTTCTGGGAAATAGCTGCTTTGTGACTGGCCATGGCAGCCATTTTATAAATGGGCATGGCCGACCATGGCAGCCGTTTTGTGAGAGCACCCATGACACTTTACCAAAATTCTACATGTGCCCTCTGACCCAAAAGGTTTGGGGGGGCCTCTTCATGGTGCATGTGTGTGTGTGTGTGTGTGTGTGTGTGAGAGAGAGAGAGAGAGAGAGAGAGACAATGAAGAGTTATTGCCTCTATACTTTTCAACTACTTTTCAGCCATCAGAAATGAAAGCTGAGAGATTTTTCCAAAATGCTGCTTCTGCAAGCGGAGCCGGATTCCAGGCTTGCAAAGTGTGGCTGCGGATGCCTACAGCGGATGCCTACAGGCTTCAGGTGAGCAGAATCTACATTTATTTATTTATTTATTTATTTATTTAAACTAGAACACAAGAGATCCACCACCAACCAGAGCCTGATGCAAAAGGCACACACACAGAATTAAAGAATTCTGAGTCCAAGAATTTGGTTTGAGCACCGGAACTGGACAGAGCTCACTGTCCTTCCACACAAACCCCCCCACACTTAATTACTCCAAGTATTCTCCATTTCAGCAGTATAATTTGGGTGGGCCGGGGGCGGGCAAGGAGGTCACGTTGTTGTTGCAGCTCTTGTTCAACAATAAGGATTCAGAGACTCTTGCCAACCTACTGCAAATCTCCCGGAAGTCTTCCTGTAGTTCAGGGCTCTCCAACCTTGGGTCCCCAGATGTTGCTGGACTACAGCTCCCAGAATCCCTTGCCATTAGCCATGCTGGCTGGATATGCTGGGAGCTGTAGGCCAGCAACATCTGGGGACCCAAGGTTGGAGAGCCCTGCTATAGATCCAGCTCTACCTTCTGCCAACCACCGACTTAGAATGCACATTCAAAGAGGGCCAAGGTAGAAGGCTTTCCCAACTGACCAGGAAAACACACGCGCGCACACAGCTTGGCTGGGTGGTTTCTGCTTTTCGCCCAGTTGCCAGAAAAAGCAAAGTGTGAGCGTGTAAACTCCCCCCCCCCCACTGCTCCCTTCACAGTTGTAAAAATAGACAGCTGTTGCATTGGGCTGTATCCACACCCACCCACACCCAGGACAGTGGTGTCAAGTCTCAGGCTTGGGGTCCAAATCTAGCCCTGCCCAGATGGCCACGGCCTTTCCCCTGGTCACGCCCCCTTTGCTCTGACCACCAATCATTTGCTGGCTTCCCAGCTTTAGCACATTCCTCCCACCATTGTAAAAGGTGGAAGTGCCTCTCCTAAGGCTTAGTGACTGGCAGGAAGAACTTCAGGCTAAAATATGCTAGCATTTTTTCGTGGTGCCCCCAACCCTTTTGCCTTCAGCCCCTCCCACCACTGGAATGTGGCCCCCGAGAGCATCTCCAAAACTTCGGGCTGAAAGAGGTTCGGCACTCCTGCTCTAGGGCTTGCCCATATTTGAAATCGGTTGATTTAACGGGTATATGTGTGAAGCAGCTGTATATGGCAAGTTTGCTTCCGACGCAAGGCCCGGCTATTGTGATGGGGAATGGACAAAGTCTTTTGGCAAAGAAAGCAGGATCTCAACGATGGCTTCTGCTTCTTGACATTATCAGAAGCTCCCCCATGAGAATAAATGGCAACTCCTTTAGCGAGGTCTGTGCAAAAATGCTCATGCAATCAAGGACGATAGCCACACTGCTTGCTGGTGCGCATATGAAGCTAGAGACCAGTATTTTTGATTGGAGAGTTGGGAGCTCTACCAAAGGTGTGCATCCGGGCAGGGGAGGCCAGTTAGGTAGTGCATGAGGGGGGCAGGCACTGGAGCAGACCTACCCGCTTCCAGTCGTCCGGAGACAACTGCCGAATGAGAGACTCAGGCACCAGCTCCTTGAGGAGTTTAGGGATGCTCGGGAAATAGGACTTGTCGTCTTCAAATTTCACCCTGTAGATCAGGGCTCCTAGCTGAAGGATATCTTCCCGGCTGCATTTATGGTAGCCACGGAGGTACTTTGGTAATTCCTGTGTCAAAAAGGGGGAGAGAGATTGACTGATTGATTGATTGAGAGAGAGAGAGAATGAGAGAGAGAGAGAGAGAGAAAGCATTTTGCAGGGTCACAAGAGCAAAAAGAAGAAGATGATCCTGGTGGAGGAATGCTCTCCCCAGGGAGGTTCACTAGGGCTCTACTTTGATGTCATTTTGTCACCAGGCAAAAGGCCTTTTTTATTTTCCTAGGCTTTTTAAATTCTCCTCAAATTGCTTTTATGTGAATTCCAAAAAATAAAGAAAGAAAATAAAATTTGCTCCCATCGGCTATTAACAAAGGAGTGGTTGAGCAGCAGCTTCTCCACTGGGATTGAGGCAGGGGGCTGCATTTGGCGCTTGGTAGACCTCAAATTTGTGGAGACACACACACACACACACCCCGCCCCCTATGCCTTCATTTGTACACGGCCAACAATCAGAAAAGAGTTTTAGCATTTGGATTAGTCGGGATTTGAACCAGAAGCTTTCTGCACCGCTATTGGCTCCTCTTCCGGCGAACCAATTGAGGCTGGTAGAACGAAAGGGCAGCGCTGTCCGTCTAGGTTCCTGAATGGCCCCGCCCACTGGCAGCCCATTGGTTCCTCCTGACCTGGCCAAGCTATAAATGATTCCGGGCCGTTGCCTGAGCAACGGCCAGACTCAGGCCTAGCTTTGTGGCTCTGCCCTGGGTATTTACGCTTGCCTCTACCAACTCTGTGCCAACCTGCTCCTTTATGTTTAGAGCAGACAAATTACTTATTTCATTTATTTGATTCTACCAAGAAAAATGGCACTGAAAGCAGGTATGTTCAAAAAACAAAACATGAGCCGTGTCTTAAACATCACACGTAACTGTCAGAGCACTCTTCCGTTTTAAGCGTTTTAATGTTTTCCTGTCATTCTTTCTTAGACAAGATCAATGTATATTTTAGAATGGTTTTTATTGCTGCATCTTTCCATCGTTCCTGAGAGATCGCGGATGCGATATCGATAGGGTGCCACTTATGCCCGGCCGAAAAAGAGGAAACGCGTCACCAAAAAAGAGGGCAAAAGGGACACCAGCAGAACATTTGCATACGCTGATTATATGCATAAATGCAGATTTAAAAATAAGTACTATAATTTAAATAGAAATCCGATACATCTCACCATAGCGAGGAAGACTATGACCAGGTGATCTCAGTGTTTGCTCAGGCTGCTAACTGTGGGTGGGCAGCTTCACGGCCCCCTGCCTTCTGTCCCTTCTTATGGGTCTTTGATTTTAAACCAGACTTTGCCCTGACTCTCCTCGGTCAGCTGTTCAGATAGAGGACTGTCCTCTATAAAGCGGGACACCTGGTCACCCTGTACTCTTAATGTAGCCTTTGTTGTTATCTTTTTTAGTGTCCCCGAGGAAGGTGCTTTGGGGACACATATCCTCCGGGTATTTATGGGTACCTTTTCACTTTGAGCATCATTTGGAGGCCTTGTCTCCTCCTTTTTTCTTCCTCACTTCTAGTCTCCTTGGTGCTGCTCTTCCCTTTGGGACCAAGTTATTTGACGGACCCCCTGGACTTGTGTGAACCTGTCCAGGCCTTAAGATTGGACTTGGAGGCCCTGCGCATGGGCCTGCTATCAAGAAATATCAAGTTGGTGGGCACGACAGACCGGGCTTTTTTGGTGGTGGCCCCATGGTTATGGAACTCCTTCAACAGGGAGGTTCGTGTTGACCCTAAATTGTCAGTTTTTAAATGGGCTTTGAGGACTTATCTGTTTCAGTCTGCTTTTAATTGGTATTTTAGTGCTCTACATTTAAACTGCTGATTTTAATCTCTGATTGATTAGATTATATATATATGTTTTATACCAGGGTGGGTAACATGTGGCCCTCCAGGTGTTTTGGCCTACAATTCTCATCATCCCTCACTATTGGCTATGCTGGCTAGGGCTGATGGCAGCTGTAGGCCGAAACATTTGGAGGGCCACCTCTTCTCCCACCTCTGTTTTATATTGTTTTAATTACTGCTGGGGTACAATTTTGTGATGTCTTCGTGTTTTATGAAACATTCTGGATTTTATAGATTGTAACTATGCTGTAATGAATTTGGCGTTTTCAGTATGTTGTGAGCAGCCATGGGAAAGTTAGCTCGGAAAGGTGGCACACAAGTGCTAAAACAAACAAAGAAACAAAACAAATTCTGTCTCTCCGGGCTGAGAAGCCCTGTCGAGGAAAAAAATGGCTTCTGCTCATTGGTGCTGCACATTCAGGGAGTACCTGATAGTAGTGGAAGATGGAGTCGGCCATCGAATCCTTTCCAGGCACAGTGTTTGTCCAGAGCTTTTTCATGAAGAACACTTGGTAGGTGAGAGAAGGCACGATCCCTACCAAAAGAGATAATTGCAACGGGGAGTTAGAATTTACTGTGCATTGAATGGCTGTGCGTTGTAGAACTATGGTCGAGTAGTTCTCCTTAAGGCGGGCAACTTGTATTTGGGTTGTACCACTTCAGATTACAGGTGGGGGCTCCCAGGATGGAATGCTCCTCCATACAAAAATAAAAACAACAACCCTGCATATAGAAAACTTAGCATATCAGGCCTAGTTCAAGCCTTAGGAAGAGCAACACATGCCAATAAGGGCTTGCTCTGGTCCTCCAGAATCAAAAGAACACTGATAAGAAGGGAAGGGTCAGAGCGTTTACCATCTTTTGGAGGTCTGGCTTTCTTGATCCAGTCTGTCAGGTGCCTGACAAAATCAAAGAAGAAGTCCCCTTCAGGTACACTGATGACCTGGAAGAATGCAAGCCATTAACATGAACTGAAATAGAAGTACAACACAAGCCTGCAGTTGTACCTGTCAAGTGAACCCTATTGCAAGGGGCATCTTGACTGCCTGAGCTGGTTGTATTACACTGCTGGGGGGGGGGGGGATGCTCAGGCTAGGGCTTTGGTGAATCTCCACGGAAAAGTTATTTCTACAGTGGAGGGGGAGCCACCAAGAATGTGGTCCTGTCTTGGCGCATGGATGGCAAAGGACTTGGTCGGTCTTAGCAGAACACAGAAGCGGTGGTCATTTTTACTGCTTTTTTTTTTTTGCCACAACCACACCGTGCATTCAGGCTAGAAAGAGGAAGGCGAAGCCAATGGTTGAAGCACAGGTGGAATTGTTTAAATTGGCCTTCTCCAACCTGGTGCCCTCCAGATGTGTTGGACAACAACTCCAAGCATCCCCCAGCCAGCAGGGTCAATCAATCAATCAATCAATCAATCACTTTATTTTGCTTAGCCAAACAGGCTTTAGCAAACACCATAAAACAAATCAGTAAAACTCTTACACAATATAATTAAAACAGTTAAATCAGTAATATAAACCCCACATTATCTTTTCTCAGCAGACAATATCATAATCTCTCTCCTCATCCAGGCTAATTTGACATACTTGGCCGTACGATAGGACACATAATAATCAGATCCTGTTAACAAAAACGTCAGTTTTTGGAGAGAGTCAGCATCTTCAATACGGAAAATGAGAGGATCTAAATACTTGAGTTCTCAACTCTAAATACAAAGGACATTCCAAAAGAAAATGACATAAGTCTTCTATCTTTCTGCAACCAAATGGGCACTGTCTGTCTACAATGGGCACACCTTCATAACGTCCGTTGACCTCCATTAGAGGCACGGTATTCAGCCTGAACTTAGTTAGTAGAGTCTTAAGATCATAAGGGCAAGAGGAGGCCAAATAAGGGGGCAATTTTCCGGGATATACTGTAAAAGACTTATACAATATAGCAGAACGACAATTGGACACTAGTGCGGCATTTTCCTGACAGTCAATATCTGCTAAACGTCCAGCAACTTCCAGACGAGCAGCATAATAGCCTTTTGCAACTAAATAGGTCACTGAAAAACCCAAAGTAGAAACAAGATGACAAATTTTTTTTGCCCATGAATCTGGCCCCATTTCCTCATATGCCCTTAAAACTAAAGGGGAAACCATCTGGAAAATTATCTTAAGCCAGTACCAAATGGCTGATTTCTGTGCAAGGATGTTAACTGAACAACAACACGCAGACTCCGTACGAACGACAGCCCTGGGAGAAGCTCTAGGGACACCCAAGGCTCTTGTTAAAAATTTATGTTGAACTGAGTCCAATATTGTCATATTTGAATGAACCCAGACCGCAGCTCCATACAGTAATTCGGGCAATACTTTGCTCTTGTAGAGCTCAAGTAAGGTTGACACAAACCTTCCCCCTGAGGCTGCCGCAAACCGGAGAATAGCATTGGCTGTTGTGTTAGCTGATATTGCTGTGGCTTTCAGATGAGCAATCCAACAGCCAGAGTTATCAAATGTTACCCCCAGATATTTATAATAACTAACTTGCTCCAATTGTTGGTTATTAAGCTGCCATCGGTATTTACGCCTTCTCTTTCCAAAAACCATGATTTTGGTCTTTGAGTAGTTCACTTCAAGGGATTGGTTTTTTTTTTTACAATATTCTCCCAAAGCTCTCAAAAGTCTGCGCAAGCCCACTTGTGTGTAGCTTGGTCATCCTTAGCCAGCATGGGAGTTGTTGTCCAACACATCTGGAGGGCGCCAGCTTGGGGAAGCCTGGTTTATATCAATGGCGCAATGGAGAGGCATCCGTAATCTGGGATATAACGCCGAGTAGTCGGGCTACTCACACACACCTTGTCTGAGATTTTGACAAAGAGGCTGAAACCCTCCGACAACTTCAGCAGCAGCCGGTTGGAGATGTTCTGGCAGAAGTCCTTGGCTTTGGTGCTGGATTCCACTTCGAACGCCTGCCCGAGAAAAAAGTTTACATTTCAAACACCTCCCATTTGTCAAGGCCTGGGGCCTAGACGTGGATTTGTTTGGGCAGCCCCTCTTTGGAGTAGGAGCTAGGGCAGTGATGGCGAACCTATGGCACGGGTGCCACAGCTGGCACGCAGGGACCTCTCTGTGGGCACTCGAGCCATTGGTCACCAGATCGCGAAAAGACCGTCCCCTTCGGCAAAACACTAATGATCTTGTTCTTTCTCACAGTGTGGAACAGAATGATTTTATTCTAGAATTCCTGTTACAGAATTCTTTTCTACATTGTTATCACATTTAAAAGATTTTGAAGAATGATGCACAGAGCATGGCTTGGATGTAAAGCCCTAACAGTTGACCCGAGTGCTGCATGTGTTGCTCTCAAACTAACGGAGTATGAGCCAAGGTTTGACAAATTATCAGCATGCATGCAATAGCAAAAATCACATTAATTGTGCAAAAGCATGCCCAATGCAAACTTTTACCTAATGCAGTGTTTGCAGTCCAAGACATAAAGTGTTTAAAATGTGTTAAGCATGTTTAGTTTTCTTGTTTATCTTGCTCATCCTAGTACAGGTTGACTTTTACTTTTACTAATCCGACACCTGTAGAAGCAGGGAAAGGACCCGGGGTAAAGCTTGCCCCATACAATTTCAGTCTGGCATATAATCATATTACAAGTTGAGAATCCCTTATCCAAAAATACATGTGCCTAATTATTTAAAAAAATTGTATAAATTCCCTTCAGGCTATGTGTACAATGTAGTACTATAATAATTTTTTGAGTTGATTTTTTTTCCAACAAAAAACTGTTTATATCACTGAAAGCTCTGTTATTGTGTTTTTCTTTAAAGACAAAAGATGTTAATTAGTTCGGACAACTGTATGAGTTGTTTTTCTAAAACTAAAACCTTGGTATTCAGGTTTAATTGCAGTGTTGGCACTTTGAAATAAATAAGTTGGTTTTGTGTTGCAGTTTGGGCACTCGGGGCTCAAAAAGGTTCGCCATCACTGAGCTAGGGGAAGCCATGGGGCCTGGGATCCACAAGGACCGTATCCGCTAGCTGTCACCAGAAGTAGTCAGTGGAGACATTGTTCCGGGGTTCCTCCATTGAAGAGGAGGTGAAGCCCTGAAATCATGGATTTTTGATTCTGGAATCATAGAATCATAGAAAAGTAGAGTTGGAAGGGGCCTACAAGGCCATCGAGTCCAACCCCCTGCTCAATGCAGGAATCCAGGTCAAAGCATCCCTGACAGATGGCTGTCCAGCTGCACCTTGAATGCCTCCAGATTGGGAGAGCCCACCACCTCCCTAGATAGTTGATTCCATTGTCTTATTGCTCTGACAGTCAGGAAATTTTTCCTGATGTTTAGGTGGAATCTGGGTTCCTGTTACTTGAGCCCATGATTCTGTGTCCTGCAAACTGGGATGACCGAGAAGAGATCCTGGCCCTCCTCTGTGTGACATCCCTTCAAATACTGGAAGAGTGCGATCATATCTCCCCTCAGTCTCCTCTTCTGAAGGCTAAACATGCTCAGTTCTTTCAGTCTCTCCACATAGGGCCTTTTTTCCAGTCCCTTTTATCATCCTTGTTGCCCTCCTCTGAACCCTCTCCAGTTTGTCTACGTCCTTCTGAAAGTGTGGAATCCTTGGTTCAGTCCTGTTTCCTCTCTGTAGATACCCAAATCCACCACGTCCTTGACTGCAGGCGCTCTCTATGGCCCCATCTCTACCCCCCACCCTGACCCACCCCAGGGGCCTTGCCTATTTTGTCAAGAATTTTGCTTTTACCTCATCGGTGTCATCCGGGAAGTACACTTTATGGAAAATCTGAGTTGTTTTGTGCTGGATTGCCTCAACCTCTACCAAGTGGGGAGGGTATTTCCGAGATCCGTTCCTACAAAACAAAATGACTACTGTAGGCGTGTCATCTGAGCACCCAATGGCAACTCCTCTCTCCGGTGAAGGCGGAGGAAGGAGAAAGTCGTACAGAGGGATGGGTCTTGGTGGGATAATCACCCAGCGGCGTCTATCCCCTCCCTTTATTTCTAGTTCCCTCTTCTTTATTAATATATGTTTTCCACATTATATTTTACAGGTCTCTAAGGAAGACCATTATGCTACAGAGACATGTTGCATAATGGTAAGGAACCTAGCTTATAATATCAGCACATCAGGACAGTGAGTCTTCACTGAACAACTCCACAACGAAGTTAACAGATACATACCAAAAAAGAAAAAGAAAAACCACATACCTTCTAATGGATAAATAAAACTGTTACTCAGCATTTAAAAATTTCTCTCTTTTTAAAAAAATTGTTCTTATGGCATCTGATGTAATTATATTGAACACGCCTTATATTGAGTTAGACCACTGGTCCATGTAGCCCAGTATTGGCTCGTCTGATTGGCTGACAGGGTCTCTCCACGATCTCAAGCAGCTTTTCTTTCCCAGTCCAGCTGCCTGAGTGAAAGGGATGCGTGAGGAATCTGATAGGGGGATGAAAATCCGATGGATTTTCACGATTTGGCTCCCCGAATTCTGGTTCGTTAGTCTGGCGCTGGTGCCAACTTGCTGTTGTGTGAGTCGAGCCAGCTCACGGACTTCCGTCTCTAAGATGGGTTGCAGTTTGTGCATATATATATATATTTTAAAAAACACTAAGGAAATGTGCACAAATCTGAAGGGGAAAACTATGTAGTTCTAGCACGGTTTGTGCAAGTCGCACTAGAACTATCCAGCTTCCAATGAGCACAAATAGCGCAAATAGCTCTATTCGAGCAATCTGCGTAATTTATCCTAATTTCCTCAGGGTGCAATCCTATGGCCCTCCAGCCTTGTCTGGGGGGGCCATAGGATAGGGCATAGAAGCTGCTGCAGAGCACCCTCCCCCCCACCTCGCAGCCTGCACAGTTCTTTCCACGCTGGCTGGGAACTGAGGCTGGAAGACCATCTTCAGTTCCCTCATGGGGGGGGGCATTCCCAGGGTGGAGAGGGGAGGAGCAAGGCACCACCGGCTTCTGAGGAATCCAGGAGGTACCTCAGCCTCCCGTCCTCACGGGGAGAGGTAAAACATTTTGACGGCCGAAATCGGGCCAGTCAGATGTTTTTGAGGGTGCACGGAGCGTAGTGGCAATCCTATCCGCAACGCTCCCCCCACCCTCAATAGGATGTCTGTAATCCTCTGGGTTTGGAGGGTTATGGGCAGCCTCATAGGGTGGGGCTGTTAGTGTTTTTTTTAAAGAAATACACAAACCATGGCCTGTCTTAGAGACGGAAGTCTGCGGAAACCCCCCCCCCTCCCGACTTGTCCCAATTCTGATCATTGGATTGGAAGCGGGCAGCAGGAAGTCCGTCGAACTCAAGTGAGCTGGACTCCCCAGAGTCATAGAATCATAGAAAAGTAGAGTTGGAAGGGGCCTACAAGGCAACCGAGTCCAACCCCCTGCTCAGTGCAGGAATCCAGGTCAAAGCATCCCTGACAGATGGCCGTCCAGCTTCACCTTGAATGCCTCCAGAGTGGGAGAGCCCACCACCGCCCTAGGTAGTTGGTTCCATTGTCTTATTGCTCTGACAGTCAGGAAATTTTTCCTGATGTTCAGGTGGAATCTGGGTTCCTGTAACTTGAGCCCATGATTCCGTGTCCTGCAAACTGGGATGATCGAGAAGAGATCCTGGCCCTCCCCTGTGTGACATCCCTTCAAGTACTGGAAGAGTGCGATCATATCTCCCCTCAGTCTCCTCTTCGGAAGGCTAAACATGCCCAGTTCTTCCAGTCTCTCCTCATGTTTCCAGTCCCTTTATCATCCTTGTCGCCCTCCTCTGAACCCCCTCCAGTTTGTCTACGTCCTTCTGAAAGTGTGGTGCCCAGAAAGTGTGGTGCACATCCCTGCGCCTGACAATCTTTAACTGGGCATGCCCGGGTTTGAAACTGGTGCCTTCCGTAGCACACAGCAGGGCACTGACAGGGCCTCTCCGCTGAGCTAAAAGGTTTTACCTCAGAGCTTTCTGTAGCCTCTGCATGCAGTCAGTTGCGAGCGGGTGATGCTTCCGAGACTGGACAAACCGCTGGACGTGGGGAAGGAGGACGTTACTGGGAGGGAAAAGGCCTGTGCACAACCAGAGCAGCTCCCACCCTTTCTCTTCACTGTACCTTAAAAAAAAAAACACAATGCAGGAAGACATCCTGAATAAAACGGGTTGTTGTAGTAGCCCAGGAGTCCCCCGAGGGACACATCCGGGGTGATGCTTTGGGGCTGCACATGCATGCGCGCGCACACACAAATGTCGTTCTTACCAATTTGGACATTTTCCCCACCAAACATACAAAGCGCGGCTCAGTGCTATGCATGTTTACTCAGAAGTAAGCTGCGATGCAACGGCTTCCAAGCATGCAAACCACAGCTCAAGTCTGTGCATCTCTACTCAAAAGGAAGCCACAAAACATGATACCGGGGGGGGGGGGGAGAACCCCAGACTTTTGAAACATAAGCCTCCAATCATCACAGCATCTCATGGTGCAACTGGTTTGAATACCCTGCTCTTTAAAAGCCTTTAAAATTTAACAGGATTTAAAGAGCAGGGTATTTAAAGTTTAAATGCCTTTAAATTTTATTTATTGATTTATTATATTTATACCCCGCCTTTATTCCTGCAAGGAACCCAAGGTGGCTTACGTAATCCTCCTCCTCTCCATTTTATCCTCACAACAGCCCTGTGAGGTAGGTTAGGCTGAGAGAGTCAGTGACTGGCCCAAAGTCACCCAGTGAGTTTCATGGCCGAGTGGGGACTAGAACCCGGATCTCCCGGGTCCCAGCCCAACACTCTCACCACTACGCCACAGTGGCTCTTGTCTCCAATCAGTGATGGTCTCCCTGCTGAAGAAAACCTCACCGTCCTTGCCCTGGGTGACCCCAATTTATGCTTACAGTTCCAGCACTGTTAGCAACAGTGATCTTTTCTCCGCAGCTCTGCAGATCAGATCAGCTGCGGGGGAAAGTGCGTGCGTGTGTGTGGTTGCAACCCAGAGCCGAGGGCTGCATGTGGCCCGTGGGCCACGGGTTGTGCACCCCTGTTGTAGCACACCTGTATTCTGAAAGCCAGTTTTAAACACTCGGAGGGAGTAACTTGTGTGATTCGCACAAATTTCCTTAGCGTTTAAAAAAATGCGCAAATTGCATAAAGTGTGCGCAACATCTGGATGGCGGCAGGTTTCCCACCACTGGGCTAAAAGGTTTCACAACTAGCATTATTCTGGGGAGGCACTGTGGGAGGAAAGCAAAGCCTCTTACTTGATGTGGTTGTCCGTGAGCTGCTTGAGAATTTGCGAATAAACTTCATCTTTGAGTGGTTCAGCTTTCAAGGCCCCTTCAAATATTTGGTCCGTGAGCTCATTCACCGAGCGGGTTCTTTTGGAGGGGTAGTCACCCATATACTTCAGGACGGGTGCACAGGCCTAGTTAAGGGTATAATTAGCACGGGCAGGGAAGGATTTCTTATGGATTGTTAGCATTTACTGTATACCAGGTGGGGCTGTTGAAACTCTTTCTGCTTGAGGGCCGAATTCAATTTGGAGACGCTTTCAGGGGCCACATTCCGGTGGTGGGCGGGGCCGAAGGCAAAGGGGGCGAGGCCAGAATACAAAAAATACCAAAGAAACCAGCCTATTTTAGCTTAAAGCTCTTATTGCCAGTGATTAAGGGGCACAACCCTATGCATAGTTTAGACAGGGAAAAGGTCCTACAACAGGAAAAGGTCCTGGCTGGGGCATGCGGGGAGTTGTAGGACCTTTTTCTGCCTAAACATGCACAGGATTGCACACGTAAGCCTTAGGAGAGGTATTTCAACCTTTTATTGGGGGGAATAACTGTGCAAAAGCTGGGAAATCACCATACGACCAGTGGTCAGGGGAAAGGGGGTGGAGACATCTGGGGAAGTGTTGGAGGGCCAGTTTGGGACCCCCGGTGGCTGGTCTGGATTTGGCCCGCAGGCCTGAGTTTCAACACTGCTGATTGATACCCTGCTTTTCCATCAAGTATTCCAGATGGCCTATGTTCAAAATAAAACACACAATCCAGACAATAATATAACCCGCCCTCCTCAAGGGTTGAGTGTGGGTTGTTGTTGAAACGTGGGTCATCGTGTTATCTGAATCCCCGCTGCGCTAATAAGCCATGGTGGACAACCCACAGTTCACAACCCAACAACAAACCATGGGTTCTCTTCATGGGTTGTTCATGGTTAACAAGCCATGGTTTGTTAGCGCAGCTGGGTTCAGACAACACAACAACCCATGTTTCAAGAACAACCCACGGTTCAATGACAACCCACACTCAACCCTTGAGTGTGGGTTATCGTGTTGTCTGAACCCAGTCCCATACTTGATGGAGCTCTCTTCCCTTCACCAATGAAGAGCACCAGGTAGGAGACATTCAGTTGCCCTTGACCTAGCAACAAAAGATCCAGCACTTGTTTAGGGTCCTCGTCGCAGCCTTCATTTTGACACCTGGAAACGTTTGTGTGAACTAGCCTTAACTGTAGGGCTATTTCACCTTTGAGTGTATGTTATCGCATTGTCTGAACCCAGTCAATGGGTCTTAGAACATTCTTCAGCAGACTTACAGATCATCAATCCTATACGTGTCTACTCAGAAGTAAGCCCCATTGTTTTCAATGAGGCTTATTCCCAGGCATGTGTGTTACATAGGGTTGCAGCCTTAAAGTTTTTATTTGATATGCTGTAATGAGCACATAAGTAGCATGAGCGTATTTTTTAAAATTCTTGTTGTTGCATATTTGAGAATTGTTGTTGTTTTAACTTTATTAAAACTGAATGTTTAGAAAACAACAAGAGTGCCTCTCCAGACTCCAGAGAGCCTGAGATATTCTGGTCCTAAACTGTTTCTATGCCTTTAAAGGTCAACGCTCCTTGAATTGAGCCTGGAAGCAAACTGGTACCAGTGCAGCTGACTGAGGCATCCGTTCTACCAGTAGATGGACAGCACTCCATCCTGGTGGAAAAAAATCACAGTGTCAGGAGACATACCAAGACTCAAACCCACAGCAAGTTCTGAACATGGGACTTTAAAAGACATTCTGCCTGTGAACCACTGCCCAGGTCTGGCCAAAGGAGGGCGGGGGGGTTTACACGTGAACCAGCAAGGAAGTTGCTTAATACCAAAAGACCGGAGGTGGTCACATTGTACTGACTGATCCCCTATAAGCATCTCCAGGATTGCTCATCGACCAACAAGAGGACACGCGGCTTCAATATTTGCTGCAAGAAACCAGCGCCAACTACTGGCCTTGCCTCTTCTTTGTGCCACCCCACCCCCCCAACTTCAGCAGCTAAGCCTGACAAAAGGCCCACCTCAGGCCACTCACAGATCACGCGGACACCCAACTCTAGGCAAGTGGTGGGCAAAGCGGCCCATCCTCTCCCCGTGGGCCATTTTGTGCCCCTCGGCTCAAAATGGGCCCAGCAACTTGGAAGGATATCGATGAATGCCATGCAGGCTTCTTGTGAGAGTTCCTCGCTGCCCAGGATCTTCTTCATCAAGGGCTGCTTCAGGGGTTCCCGGGTGTAGGACCACATCTTGTCTTTCCCTCGGTTTTTGGTGATCATGACCCTGCTTAGAGTGTGCTTGGGAGGAGGCCTGGCAGAAAAAAAGGGAAAGCCATGAGACAAAACAAACATGGCGGAGATAACGCACAGCTCACTATGCAGCGATGCCTTTTATTTTCATTTTTATTTTAATTGTACATCGCCCAGGGTGGCCAGCCAGATGGGTGATTAATAAATATAAGAAGTAAATAAATAAATTTATTCATGTCAGGAGCACCACAGAAAAATTAAAAATACAAATAGGATTAGGCAACAGCCTACATATATATATATATATATATATATATATATATATCACACACACACACACACACACACACACGAAATACAGGCTACTTTACATAGACAGGCTCATAAAACTTAAATAAATATATCAAATATTTTTTGCCCAGTGACGAGCAACATCAAGGGCATTTGGAGCAGCCAGCATTAAGCCCTCCATAGTGCTTGTTGAAGGGCATAGAGCGCACCGGCAAAGGTGTGAAGTTGTCTGTTCTTCCCCACGCTCACAGAGGACTGTGTCAGTTTGAAAGCCCCATTGTCTTAAATTCACCTTCGATCACCTTAATTCACCTTAATTTTTTTAAATTTAATATTAATTAATAATTAATTATTAATTTTATTTCTATACCACCCAATAGCCGAAGCTCTCTGGGCGTTTTACAACAATTAAAAAAAAACACCACACACAATATAAAATACACAATAAAACGTTATAAAAAATTTTTTAAACCAGATTTAAAATAACACAAATAGCTAAAAACAAGTTAATACAACGTGACCGGTAGAAAAGTTAAAAAGAACCCACCTCCCACCATGCACTGTTTAGAATTGTTAAAAGCCTCGACAGAGGGCAGTCTTAACCTGGCACTGAAAAGATGACAGAGTTGGTGCCAGGTGGGCCTCAGGGGGAGCTTGTTCCAGAGTTGGGGGGCTACCACAGAAAAGCCCCCCCCCCTGTTTCTGCCCTCTGAGCCTCCCCCGGAGGTGGCAGTTGGAGGAAGGTCTCAAATGTTGACTGTAGTGCCTGGGTAGATTGTGGTCGGGAGAGGCATTCCGTCAAGTATTGTGGTCCCAAGCCGTGTATTTATTTATTCATTATTTCATTTATATCCCACCCTTTTCCCTCTTGCAAGGAACCCAAGTTGGCTTACACGGTCCTCTTCCTCTCCATTTTGATCCTCACAACAACCCTGTGAGGGAGGTTAGGCTGAGAGTCAGTGACTGGCCCAAAACCACCCAGTGAGCTTCATGGCCGAATGAGGACTAGAACCCGGGTCTCCCGAGTCCCAGGCCAATGGTCTAACCGCTGCACTGCACCAGCTGTCCCTTTGGAGGGATGGAGACCCCAGCACTACTACAGCACAGGTGCACAGACCTAGTTAGGGTGAGGTACGATGACACGGATGTGCAAGGAGGTAGTTCTCACATCTTTCCAATCAGGAAATCTTTTCATTTGTGAATATATCCCCGTCGTGGTTGTTGCTGTTATCGGCTTGGATCCGGTCTAAATGAGTTGACGTTCGTTCCCGTTGAAAGCAGTAGAACGGTGGGACAACTAAACTTAAGGCGCAACCCTATGCACGTTTAGACAGAAAAAAAAGGCCTACCACTCCCAGCATGCCCCAGCCAGCGTAGCTGGCAGTGGTAGGCCTTTTTTCTGTCTCAACTTGCACAGGGTTGCGCCCTTAGTTTGGATCCAGCCTGTTACAGCTACTCCCTACCAGGGATGGGGACTCGGACTCGATGGCCCTATGAGGAGAGACTGAAAGAACTGGGCATGTTTAGCCTTCAGAAGAGGAGACTGAGGGGAGATATGATCGCACTCTTCCAGTATTTGAAGGGATGTCACACAGAGGAGGGCCAGGATCTCTTCTCGATCATCCCAGTTTGCAGGACACGGAATAATGGGCTCAAGTTACAGGAACCCAGATTCCACCTAAACATCAGGAAAAATTTCCTGACTGTCAGAGCAATAAGACAATGGAATCAACTACCTAGGGAGGTGGTGGGCTCTCCCACTCTGGAGGCATTCAAGGTGCGGCTGGACAGACATCTGTCAGAGATGCTTTGACCTGGATTCCTGCATTGAGCAGGGGGTTGGACTCGATGGCCTTGTAGGCCCCTTCCAACTCTACTTTTCTATGATTCTATGATTCTATGACTCGACTCATGAGTCGGACTGAGTCCCCCCTCTGACTCGACTCGGACTCGAGTCCCAATATTTTTAATGGGACAACCTAGCACATGTACAAATCTGTGGTGTGACCACACTTATAATACTATGTACAGTTCTGGTTACCGCACCTACAAAAAATATTATTGCAGAGCTGGAAAAGATGCAGAAAAGAGCAATCAAAATGATCAGGAGGTTGGAGCAAGCCCCCTACAACATTTTTTTTGCAATATGTGGGGCTTAGCATAGAAAAATGGCAAGTAAGTGGGGGACATGTCAGAAGTGTACAAAATTATGCATGGTGTGGAGAAAGCAGATAGGGCTTCACACTCATAATACTAGTGACCTAATGGGGTCATCCAATGAAGCTGAGTGGTGGAAGAATCAGGACAGATAAAAGGAAGTCCTTCTTCACACAGCGCAGAATTAAACTATGGAAATAACTTCCACAAGATGTAGTGATGGGCACCAACTTGGACTTTAAAATGGTTAGGAATCGCGATCTTTTCTCCATAGATGTTCTTGGTCAAAGCCGGAAGCAATATGGAGCAGGCAATAATGTCACCAAGCCTGCTCCATTCTCCAGTCGTTCCCAACGAAAGGGACCCAATGTCAGTTAGCCAGTGGGGGGGGGGGCTCCAAGTCAGATTTCTCGGAGCTCGGCATGTCAGTCCCTCGGACTGAGTCCCCTCCTCGTCTCTTCCCCCAGGGCTGCGAGTCCAATTTTTATGTGTCGGGATGACTCGGGCACTCCAATGGACCATTCCTTCTTCCCCCTCACCTGATCCCGCCTCGCGTGTTCCTTCTTCCCAAGGCAGTGAGAAGGCAGGAGCTGTTGCCGGCGAAGGGAGTCCAACGGGAAGCAGGCTGATGTTCCCTCGCCTGCTCAGCCTCCGTCGTTCCTTCTTCCCAACAGTGCTGTCAAGATTTATTTTGATTGATGTGTTGCATACTTGGGAGAGGCAGAAGAAGGACCTGAGATTACTCTGTGTGGCTGCTCTGAGTGTGTTTCTGGTTCCAGCAAGTTCGTCACCAGTGGAGCGGGTGTTCAGTGAGGGTGGAATTGTGATGAGATCTCACCGTTCCAGAATGGGGCCCAAACATTTAGAAAAAATCATGTTCCTATAATGCAACATGGATAAGTTTTAGGAAGTACAGCGAGTTTATTTTTTAAAATCATTTTTCTAAAATGCAACCTTTCAGACATTTTGGGTTTGGCTGCCTCTGCCTGCCTGTCTGGGGTTTCCAGCCTTCTCTGTCTGCCTGGTCTCTTCTTGACCAGTTCAACAGTTGAATTGTCCAAGACAAAGGCCTCTGCCTGCCTGCTTTGGGGTTCCCTGCCTCCTCTGCCTGCCTGGTCTGTCCTTGCCAAAATCAGTTGCAGAGTTTTGAAATAAAAAGGCACACTTGTGCCTAGAATTTATTTAAGCCACACATCTGAAGTAGCCTTATTTTGTTGGGGAAAACCCCCATTGATTTTAATAGGGACTCGTGGAGTCAGCTTTGGGAGTGACTCGTGACTCGTGAGTCACCATTTTGGACCAAGGACTCGGACTCGGACTCGAGACTCGAGTCCAAAGACTCGTGACTCGACTCGTGACTCGAGACCAAGGACTCTTCAACATCCCTGCTCCCTACTAACATTTACCACCTGTCTTTTCAACTAACCATATCATATTGGATTTTAATAAGTGGTAGCTGCAACAAAATGTTGCAGTGTATCCTCTCTCTCCTGTTCAGGAGTGCTCCTGTGAAGGTTTCAGCCAGCCCTTCCTTCCAAACCAGCCCTTCCATTCTCCCGCTCCTTTCCACCCCACTCTCCCTCAGCTTTTTTTTCTTTTTCAATGGAGACTCAACGTTCCATGACTACTAAGTATACTCTGGCTTCATTGGGCTGGGGCTGGGTGTTGTTTTTGTTTGTTGAGTGTGAGGAGTTGTCCCCTTAGGTTTTGGTGTTTGTTTGTTTTTAAATTTGTACCTGCGATCACTGAGGTACTCATCCTGCTCTCTTGTTTCTCAACGCCACCGTTCTCTGAGGGCCCACTGGAAACTGGCCGCCACCACCGTCCCCATAACAAAAGAGGGGTGATAGTCACAATTCCTCGAGCAAGAATGCAAAAATCGTTGAGTAATTCAGTGGAGACATGCTTGGATGGTTTTTAAAGGGGATTAGACAAATTCATGGAGGAGGAGAAGGCTATATCCATGGTTACTAGTCCTGATGGCTCTATGCTACCTCCAGTATCAGAGGCAGCGTGCCTATGTACACCAGGTGCTGGGGAACATGGGCGGGAGGGTGCTGTTGCCCTCATGTCCTGCTTGTGGGATCCCATAAGCAGCTGGTTGGCCACTGTGTGAACAGAATGCTGGACTAGGTGGACCCTTGGCCTGATCCAGCAGGGCTCTTCTGATGTTCTTATGCTCAAGGGCTCCATCAGATGTGCTAAGTAGACGGGAGTCAGCAGTGGCTAGCTATGCTGGGTGGCTTCTCTTCTTGGTGACCTTCTTGCCCTCTCCTTCTCCACCGCCTTAAGCCATGCTGGACCAGGAGGAGGAGCAGCTGCAGCAAAAGCATGCGCGCCCCAGCACCCAGGGGACAACAGGGCCAGCTGCGTCTTCGAGAGGCCTATAGCCCTTCCCACCCGGTTTTTTTTAATGCGTTACCTAAAATAATCGTAGGAGAATTCTTCCAGGGTATATGGCTTCATCCTCTCCTCGCTGTCAGGCATCACCAGCTGGGCTGTCCTCATGACATCTTGCCTCTGGTCCGGTGTCATTGTAACCAAGGCCTGGAGAGCAGAGAAATGACCAGTGTTATTTATGGCACAGTTGAGCAAATTTGGAGATGAATTCGGTAGTGGAGGGTTGGGCACCGTGTGGGCGGCTGAGGGCCACGTATGGCCCCCATGGTTGTTTTTGCAGCCCCCTAGAGTGATGACACACCTCTCACTTCCTTTATAGCCCTCCTCGAAACACCATCGCCTAGTCCCCATGCCTTACTGTAACTAAATCTGAGTATGTGAAACTGAGAGAAATGCCCGTTCTTCTGATATATATATGTATTCTCTGAAACTGAGAGAAATGCCTGTTACCCCCTCCTTCCATTTCTCCCCTGCCCTTCCTCTGTTGTCTCAAATCAAATCACAGTGTGTCAAACCACAGATGTATTTATCCGTAGCATTTATATACCACTAAGTATAATATTTTAAAAAATAAATAAATAAAAATCCCAAGGCAACTGTAAGCTCCTCAGGGCAGAGACCTAAACTCTTGAACTGTGTACAGCACTGTGCATACTGATATGGCGCTATATACATAATTCATATCGATAAGAACAGAGATGCAGCGAACTCTTAAATCAGGGGCTTGGACACTAGATTACAGGGGTCTGCCACTGGATCCATTTTGGATTGCACCCTGAACTGTTCAGGATCTTGCCCAATCCAAACTGGAACCATTCTGGGCATCGTTGTGGTTGTTGGGACATGTAACAAAACAACAGCTGTGGCACAAGTGTTTTCATTTGGAAAGGTACAGGATGGCTAGAAAAACAATCATGTTGAGTCTGACACTACTATTCTATTCTCATGGGGAAAGTAGGTGGGAAAGAAATATGAGCTGATCACATGGTTTGTACTTTCTGATGACGTAGTATGATTGTTAGGTTTCGTTTCCTGTAACCAGTGTAGTTGAGAGAAGGATTGCTTAGTGTGTGCTTCTTCTTGTCTCTTGTCTCTGATGCTCTGACTTATTGCAATCATGTAATGAAGTGTGCTAGACTGGACTGGCTATGCACTGGCTATGCATTATAATCTGCAATATAGACTGTAATTTAGGAGATTGTATTTACTCTGATATAGAATAAACAGGTAGTAAAAACCCTGTTGTGGATTCTATGGAAGTCATTCCTAATTACAGTTGAGCTGACAGGACGAGCAAGCTGCAAGTTGGCTGTAATCCGAGACGCTTGGAAATGCTGCATGGAGGAGGGAAAGCTGAATCTGTGTGAACTACATGGGCCAGTTACACACACGAGACAAAGGCTATATCTTCCGTCTCACGCTCTGCTGTATCCCCGTAGGCAGACGGGCCTACAGGGTGGATTGTAAGCCATCAGGGCTGGAGCAATTTTAGCCCTTTCAGTGGTGAATTGGGTTCTCCTATCTTGCTTACCCACCCACCACCACTTTGTGCAACTGACCATAGGCGAGGGGGATTCGGGCTCTACTCTCTGCAGGACTGCCACAGCTGGGACTATGGTCCTAGATGCATGCTGCTGCGAACAATGCGCAGTGGCATCCGAAGATGCAGGGAACCCTTGGGAACGACTACATTTTCATGCCCGATCTGTCCTTAACCCAATCCAAAGTCCGGATCAGTTTTCCAGACATCCAGAAGACTGTTAGGGAAATTAATCCAGCTATTCCAGATGAATATGGGTCGTATCCTAGTGTGCCCATGCACTTGTGGGACCCACCGTTTGCACAGCAGGGCTTTCGCGCTTCTAAAAAATAAGCTGATATGAGTGCAAATGCTACTTTCCCCGAATGAGGCAGGCCAGTGGAACTCACAGAAAGCAGCTCCACTGATCTGTCCTGATCTGGAAACGAGTGTTATTTTTAGAAGCGCAAAAACCCTGTTGTTCAAGCGGTGGGTCCGCGAACTCCACGGAACTAGCGGAGGCAGAGTAGCCCTGTTGGCTAATGCCCTATGCTTGCTTCTTTGCCCCTGGGGACGGCTGCCCAGTTGGCAACATCACCGATTCACCGCCTCTTCAGGCAGCTCACCACAATCTCCAGAGGGGGCATGGTGACAGTGGGAAGGACATAGACCGAATCCGTTGGGAAGTCTCCTTTCTGCTTGGTCCTTTCATTGACCCCGTTGGCCCAGCCAGAGTTCATCACGTTCTCTCCCGTGTCCTGGTCCAGAACGATCAAGTCTCCTTTGAGAAAGCTGAGGAAGCCCGATTCTTCACCCGCTGCAGGAGACAGAATCAGCCGTTACCTTTTGATTTTTATTTTTTTAAAGGATCTCCAAACTTGCACCATCAAAACCTCAGCACAGGTGGCAGCTGTGTGGTGTATCTTGCTGGGGGAAAAGTGCAGCACGCAGAGATGGGGAGGCTGCTATGCAGACTGATGACCCAGAGGGGGCCACGTCTTGGATGCACCGGAGGCCATGCTGGGAATTGGCATGCGCAGGAGGACCTGGGCCACCTGGACCAAAAGCTGTCAAGAAAGATGAACGGGGCAAGTGTCAGAGAAGATCACTACGTTCGGACCAGTCTCTCTGTTACCTTATGCATGTAGGAGACCACTTCTGGGTAGCAACTCTCCACGTTAATATCTTATTATAGCATCACTTGCCATGTCGATCCTCCCGATTATGCAGCGGTTTTCAAACTTCAGAGCTTCAGGGAGCCCTTTCCCTATCGACTTGTCTGCCGAGCAACCCCGGACCTCTCTCAATGAACCTCTGCATGCCGTTGAGGATTCTGCTGAGGATTCTGGAGTGTACACTCGGGTCAAGTCGGATGTTAACCAGTGCTGTTGGGCCTCAGTGTTTCTTTGCATGAGCTGAGAGAGAGCACCATAGAGCAGCCTTCCCTAACCTGACGCCGGGGGAAGCTGGTGACTCCTATGTCAGTGGGGTTCCTCATCCATTGCAGCTTTTATTCTGAGCTTTATTATAGGAGCTATCCGTGGGGCTGCACTCCACCCCCAAAATAGGTTCACACCCCTCCCATGGAGCACCATGGTTAGCTCCTATAAAGTTTATGGTTTTTTGTATTGTATTTTATGGTTTTAACTGTTGTAAACCGCCCAGGAGAGCTTCGGCTATTGGGCGGTATAAAAATGTATCAAATAAATAAACAAACAAACAAACAAATAAATAAAAATAAAGCTCAGAATAAAAGCTGCAATGGATAAGGAGCCCCACTGACATAGGAGTCACGAGCCTCCCTGCCTGATGCCCTCCAGATGTGCTGCCTGCCTGGGGGATGCTGAGAGTTGCAGTCCAACACATCTGGAATGGCACCAGGTTGGCGGAGTCTGCCACCGAATACACTCAATACTGGGTTTATGCACTGCAAGGGTTGACCAATAGTGGGCAAGCTGGTTTTCAGTGAAGCTTGTCTGCTATTACTGAGGAAGCCCATAAGACTCTTCTAAGGAACTTCAGGGCTCCTGAGAGAACACATCTTGAAAGCCTCTCTCACTGGCATGCAGTCTCCGCACCAAGGATGCTTGCCTCCTGGACATCGGGCAACGTGGTGGAAAGTCTCTCTCACACACCCAGGAGGATCTCACAGGGCAAGGTCATGAAGAGGGATGCCACCATGAGTTGCTACGAAGAAGTGGCTTCCTGTGTAGGCAGGGCACCATGCAGACTGGGAAAAGCAGGAGAGAGATGTTTGGAGGGACACCTTTTTGAAAGCAAAAGAAGACAGAGGGGCCTATGACAGGGAGAAAGGTGCTTTGAGTGCAGATTACAGGTGAAAGGGCATGTAATTCCTAGTTGGGCCATCAGTTTATTTATTTATTTATTATATTTATACCCCGCCTTTTTTCCTGCAAGGAACCCAAGGTGGCTTACATTATCCTCCTCCTCCTCCTCCTCCTCTCCATTTTATCCTCACAACAATCCTGTGAGGTAGGTTAGGCTGAGAGTCAGTGACTGGCCCAAAGTCACCCAGTGAGTTTCATGGCCGAGCGGGGACTAGAACCTGGATCTCCCGAGTCCCAGTCCAGCACTCTCACCACTACTACGCCACACTGGCTCTCTCAACCCAACTTTTTCCTCAGCAAAAGGCCCACCTCTAAGGCGAAAGCACGGCCACAAAAGCCTCCTCTGATATGAAAGCCATCTTCAAAGAGGAAAGAAATGGAAATTAAATAGAAGGCTTACTTCCCCCTCAACCCTGCCTTGCCCTGTCTTGTATCTCCACAAGAAGGACTTGACTTTGCGCCTTTGGCCTAGTTGTTAGGAAGAAAACACACACAGAAGATCTCAAGAAGAGCCCCGCTGGATCAGACCAAAGGCCTGCCTAGTCTAGCATCCTGTTTCTCACAGTGGCCAGCTGGTTGTGGGCTTCCCAGCTGTTTCTCACTGGGAAGCCCACAACCAGCACATGAGGGCAATCGCACCCTCCCACTGTTATCTCCCAGTGACTCATGTTGAGAGGAATGGTGCCACCATACGTAGTAACTATTGATAGCTGTGTCCTCCATGAATTTATCTAATACCTTTTAAGTTGGCGGCTACCACCACGTCTTATAGTAGCAAATTCCACAGTTTAACTATGTGTGGTGTAGAAAGAGAAAGAGAAAGAGAAGGAGAGGAGAGAAAAGAGGTACGATTTTTCTGAGCTTTACTCACTCCTCTAAGCTACCAGGTAGAAGAAGATGGAGGTGTCTTCATGGACCCAATCCCCATTTTAGGGCCTGAATGCTGTGTGTAATTTCCCCAGAAAAGCTTTGTTCAGCTCAGTTTCCTTACTAGGATTTGGGTTGTCTTGCAGCGTGACCACAAACTTGGAGCGTTTCCTCAGCCCTTCCAGAAATGTGACCACAAGGTCCCGGATGTCTTCCGCGTTGTTGGAGGTGAAAGTGTATTCGTCTCCTTTGATCGTGGCCAAGGTGAAGCTCTGCCCTTGAAGTTTCCCGCCCCTGGAACAAGCGTCACAGAAAAAGACACTGCGTGTAATAACACCAGCCAGAGAACATGACGGAAAAACTAATTCGTCCGCACTGTTCCTGAAAAATGCAACTTCTGTTGCCTCCACAAACAAAGCTGGTGTACAGCTGGCAGCAGAGAGGAGGAGGCAGAATCCTGAAATGATAGAGCGGACTGTGCCACTGAGGCTGATGGTGTGTGTGCACAGCAGGAAGAAAGGTTGTTTAAGGCGCAAGCCTATCATGTTTAGATGGGGAAAGGCCTTAAGGCCAAGACGTACAGCACCCTGGAGGTCCCAACTCAGTAGGGATGTATCCATGAGTCTTGGGGGGGGGGCTGAAAGCAGGCTGAAATTGGCCCACTCACCCCCCCCCCAAGACTCACGCAACTTACCTTCCCGCCGCTCGATCCATGGCTCCATGCTGCGCGCCTGTAGCGCGGGGTCCCGTCGCGTCACTTCTGCCAGGAAGTGACGCGACGGGACCCCGCGCTGCGTTTTTAGCATAAAAACCAGGGCAACCTAGCTTTAAACGGCCGCGATTTGCTATTCGCGTCCGTTTTAAGCCGGGTTGCCCTGGTTTCTATGCTAAAAATGCAGCATGGGGTCCCGTCGCGTCACTTCCTGGCAGCCAGAAGTGACGCGACGGGACCCCACGCTGCCGGCGAGGTGGGTCGAGCCGCGGGGGGGGGGGGATTCACGCCTTCTGGGGGCTGCTCGCCGAGGAAAAGGCGAGCACCCCCCCCCCCAAGGTAGGTGTTTCACATCCCTACAACTCAGTGGCAAGGTTGGTTTAGCTCTCTTTGAGGTGTGTGTGGATAAGTCAGGCCTGGTTCTAGGATTCCTTCCCTTGTCACAGGAGCATCCGGTATCCGATCCTTTCCTTGAACCCTCATTGTGGAATGTCTAAAGGAGACATTGGAGTCCCTTCCCTTGGTATGAGAAGGACAGGGAAGATAGTTTCATAGATCACAGAGTTGGAAGGAGCCTACAAGGCCATCGAGTCCACCCCCCTGCTCAATGCAAGAAACTAGAGGAGGGGTCTCCCATCCAAGTAATAACCAGGCCTGACCCTGCTTAGCTTTCCACAAGCTGAGCCAGCGTAAGCCACAGGCCTCACCTACAAAGATATCTAGAACCCTTTTCTTGGTGTGGAATGTCAGGGAATTTGGTCCTTAAGAGACACGTTCCAGTTCCCTACCTTGATGTGGAACAATTTCAAGAGCCTATGATTTCTGAAGACTGCAACTGTTAAGCCTATGCCGTGGGATTTGCTGTAATAAAAGGATCTCACTGATTTGGAGTCTCTGGTGTCGGAGTGCTAGAATGCGCGATTGCAGGACCGAGGTTCCGACAGTCTGAGTCTCTTAGCGACTGCAGGGAAAAGCAGCTGGGGATGGGACCTTGAAGACGTGTGCTATATTTGTGGGTTACCAGTTCCCTCGAAAGCTGAGGATCGCACATTTTAACACAACACACGACTCTGTCCAAACTGATTTAAACTGATTAACTGACATTTTTTACTGCCTTACCTACTGCTGGAGACTCCAGTGATCTCTGGAAAGGAGAGTTCCAGAAGGACCTGTTCTTGTTCATCCACGAAGTACACTCCTGTCCAGTTCACGGCTACAATCACATCATTTTTGGGAAGGCTAGGACCTGGGTTTAAATTGAGACACAATTAAAATAAATAAATAAATCCCATAAGCGTGGAAGAGAACTGCATCTGCAACTTGAGCTTTGTTTGTTGTTTCTTCTCACGGCGCTGAAGAAACAAGCCACTCGTTAGAAGGAATGGTGGCTTGGCTCCTTGGTAGTAGGAAGCATTATACCCCAAAGAGCAAATGAAGTTCCAGCTGTCCTCCCAATATCAGTTCCTTGGATTCTGGCAATGACATCTTTGTAATTTTATTTATAAGGCCAGATGGAGCAGATCTCCACATTGTTACTCAAATACACTATTAAAGTGAAAGCAAGAACACGATTTATGAAGCAGTCATATATTGCGGATGAGTCCGTCTTTGCAACTTGCATTACAGATACACATTCCAGCAAAGGCAAATGTTGGATCAGCCATCAGTCTTGCGCCTCCCTATGTACATCAGGTAGACGGGGGAGTCACCTTTTCATTCTTTCTATGTCCATACTTCACCTTACCCCACCCTCCAAATCACAAACGTTAAAAATATTGATGCAAAACTGCTCTGGGGACTGGGAACGGTGTTGGGGAATGTCGCAGACATTTGCCTGCAAATGCTCCCCTTAAATGATTTTCTCCCATTCAAACTAATTGCACTGGAAACTTGCAGAACCGGATTTGCAAAGCTTGCCCTGGGAGAGAAAATGTTATGTCTGTAATGAATTTGGAGAAGACATTTTCCAAACCACGCTCTTACTCTAAAAATATTCCATCCGGGGTTCCTGACCGCAATGGGGTAATACAAGGGGGAGAATACAAAACACACCCTGATCTCTGGATCGTATCAGGAGTACAGTTCTTAGGGCCACAGGCAGGACATGGCTTAACACAATGGTGGGGAACCTCTGGACCGTGGTCCAAATGTGGACCTTCTGGCCTCTCAATCCAGAACCCTGGAGCCTCCCTAAGGGAAGTCCCCGCTTTCCCCAGGTCACGTCCCCCACCAACACTGCTCCGGGTTATGGATATTATTTACTACCCCCTGTTCTGTCCCCCAACTGTCCCCCAACTGGAACAAATTGGGGAAGGAGAACGCCTGGATGCCCCATTGCTACTGAACAAAGGTCACAGTCACATCCGTAACTCCACCCACTTCTGCTTCTGGCCCCAGCCACTTTTGGTTCTGGCCACGCCCACTGCCGCAATCCCAACAGGTTTTGACTGAGGTAATGTGGGCCTCGATGGGAAAAAGGTTCTCTGCCCCTAGCTTAAGGCAGATCATTCTCTTCTCCACCAGTGTCAACTGCTCCATATGCTTGTGAGTAATCCAGCCTACCGCAACCGGCCTACTTTCTTGGGTTACCTGAGAATTTGAAAGCTTCATAGAACCTGGAGAACAGCAGAGGCCACTTGAAACGGGCAAAATCAACCACCTCTTCCTTGACTTTTTTGGGATCTGCTCTCTTCTGGGTATAGATTCCCTGCAGGAAAGAGAAGTGGGGGGGGGGGGGAATAGCAAACTGATAACTCTGCATGAACATTTTGCAGGGTGGATCATCAGAGAGAATGGGTTACATTCCTTAGCGATGTAAAAATGGGCGCCTTGCGCCCCATTCCAAAGACTCTTCGGTGTCAAAACAGTCAAAAACAAAGGGGAACAAAAAGAAAATAAGGAGCTAAGAAGAACCCTGCTAGATCACACCAAAGGCCTATCTACTACTCTATCTACTACTACTACTACTACTACTCTACTACTCTATCTACTACTCTACTACTCTAGCAAAGCATTCTATTTGCTCTCAGTGGCCAGCTGGGTGCCTGTGGACACCCACAAGCAAGACATGAGTACAACAGCACCCTCCCACTCACGTTCCCCTCTAGTTCCCTGGTGTTTTTTTCCAGCGTGCCCACAGAGTATGCTCAATTCTTATTGAGATGTTTTGGGCCCCACCCCACCTGCTTGGGGGTTAAACATTCTTTTTTACTTCCACAAATCCTAGGGTTCCTTCAAGGCCCCCCGATAGCTCCCCTCTTGTGCATGGATGGTGCGGTTTGGGCTGCATAAGGATCCATGCTTGGACAATGAGCCTGTTATTATTTGTATATAAGGTGAAAGTAAATTTCAGGGTTGAGGAGAGAACAGAATAATTCGTGCCGCAATATGCCACCCTTTAAAACAGGGGTGTAGCACCTCAAGCCCGGGTGCCAAATTTGGCCTTCCGGGGGGGGGGGGGGGGGGCAGATGGCCACACACCCCTTCCCCTTGTCCCACTACCTTTCCCCCAACCATCCGTTGCTTGGTGATCTCCCGGCTTTTGTGCAGCGTTACCCGCCCCCCCCCATTCTAAATAGTACTTAATGGCAATAAGAGCTTTAAGCTAAAATATGCTGGTACTGCTGGTATTTTGGCCTCGCCCCTTTTGTCTTTGGCCTTGCCAACTACTGGAATGTACCCCCCCGAGAGCTTCTCCGAAATGGAATTATTTGGCCCTTGAGCTGAAAAGACGTTCGGCATCCCTGCCTTAAAACAAAAGAGTGCCCTGCTGGGCCCTTTCCTAAACTCTGGCAGCCTCGTTGCAAGAGAAAGTTAGTGCCTTGCCTTTTTATGGGCAGCTATGATGAACTGAGCCCACTTCTCTATGGTTTTCGAAGGCGTGATCTCTCTATCTGGGATGTAGGAGGGGATCAAGTTCAGGAGTCGCTCGAGGACCATCTCGGATCCATAATCCACATAATATTGCTGGGAAGCCAGCTCTGCCAGGTCTTCTTCCTGCGGCGAAAGGGATGGAGCAAAAAAGCACAGGAAGGACCATTTAAAAAAAAAGAACACCTGTTATCTCCCACGGAACCACGACAGGTCATGCTTAACACTGCACGGAGGCAATATTTAGTAATCTACTATGGCAGTGTTCTCCAACCTTGGGTCCCCAGATGTCTTTGGCTGGCTGGGGCATGCTGGGAGTTGTAGGCCAAAAACATCTGGGGACCCAAGGTTGGAGAACACTGTACTATGGGGATAAACTGTTTAATTGTTCTTAAAAGTGATGGAACCTGGGTTATAAGAACATAAGAAGAGCCCTGCTGAATCACACCAAAGGCCTTTCTAGTCCAGCATTCTGTTCACACAGAAGCCAACCAGCTGCCTGTGAGAACTTGTGGGAAGCCCAAAAGTGGGACATGAATTCAACAGCGCCCTCCCACCCATGCTCCCCAGCAACTGGTGTACACAGGCATACTGCCTTCAATGCTGGAGGTAATCATATAATAGCCATTTTGTTTCCAGCTCCTTTCACTTTCTGCCCAGTGTTATTCCAGCATTAAGCAGCCCGTCTTGTTTGTCAGAAAATAAAAGGAGTAGGAAATGGTTCCCCTTTTACATGTGATACCAAAAAAACAGATATGGGTCTGGTTAATGTGAGGTGTGTGTGTGTAGGGCATTGTTCTCCAACCTTGGGTCCCCAGATGTTTTTGGCCTACAACTCCCGGCATGCCTCAGCCAGCTACGCTGGCTGGGGCATGCTGGGAGTTGTAGGCCAAAAACATCTGGGGACCCAAGGTTGGAGAACACTGGTGTAGGGGGAGAGACTTGGAAGGGAGGATTGCAAGGGAAGGATTGGCAATTGGGGGGGGGGGTTTAACACTTCCCACACCCGCAGATTCTCCCACTGTAAATACTACCTCCCGAATCTGTTTTCTCTGCAGTCTTTTTCCAGTCTTGATGCCAAGCTGGGGGGGAAAACAATCAGAAAAACATGGCAGCAGGGGGGGAGTCGCAGGAGGGGAGAATCTTGAGGTCAGGGGAAGAGTTAATCCACCTCCTTATTCTTCCCCGCAAATGCCTCCTCCTGTCCCTGCATTCAGGGCCGGCGTCAAGGGTAGACATGGTTGGGTTGGAACCTGCTGAGGGCCCGCCACAACACAGTAGGGGACTACCGATAAGACCCCTCTGGACTTGTTCTTCCTCTTCCCTACGGCAACCTGCTTGTTCACCTGCCTCTCGCTCTGGCCCAGACAACGGTGGTGGTTGGAAGGAAGAGCAGGAGACGCCACGGCCTCCTTGCCCCCTGGCTCTCTGCCTGCCAAGCTAGCAAGTGGGAGCCACTGATGAGGAAGACGATGAGGAGCAAGCGCAGCTGGTGACAATGGTGGTGAGAAGGTGGACTCGCTGAGGGAGGGGTGTCTTGCCCATGGGCACTCAAAAACTTAGAGCTGGCAGTGCCCATATTAGCCTGCTCCCATACTAATCTGCCCATGTGTTGAGGTAATCTTTGGAGGCTTCTCCAGGTCCCCATGGCATATGAGATAAGGCAGGTGGTGACCACGGAGACCAGCCTTCTCAGTGGTGGTGCCCCATACGTGGAATTCCCTCTCCAAAGTGGCTCCCCAGCACCAATATTGTTGTATTTTTTAGTACGGATGGACAAATCTGTCAATTTCGGTTTCTCTCAGATTATCATTTTTCCAGTCTTAGGTTTGGTTCATCTCGAACTTTGGGAATTTCTCCAGTCTTAAGTTCGGTTCCTCTTGAACCTTAAGATTTTTTTTTTTTAGGGTTTGCATGAAAATTCATAATCGTTTCTGTGCACATTTCTCCCAATATGTGCATTTTTGTATACATTTTTGCCTAGTACACATGATTTTGAAGGCATTTCCCCTAATATATACATTTTGGATGAATTTTTTGATTGGAGAACTCCACTGCAAAATTCAGAGAAAGACAAAGTTTGAAGATTAACTGAGTTCTGCTTTGCATACTGGTTCAAAAGTGTGAAATTAGGCAAATTTGCACTAAAATGAGAAATTAACTAATTTCTTCCTCATCCCTAATTTTCAGTGCCAGGCTAATATATATTTTTATTTTCCCAGGCTTTTAAATCCATTTTAATGTATTAATGGTTGGTTTAAAAATATAAATACATACATACATACATATTGGTTATATATTGTATTTGTATTTTATCTTGTTTTTGTAAACTGCCTTGGAAGCTGTGCTGACATATAAATACATATAATGTGAGCAGATCCGTCATGTGACAAAATTATGCTTTCTGCTTTTCCTCTGAATGGACAGTTATCATGACTGCACATAGATAGTCAGACTTGGCTATGTGAAGCCAGTTTGGAGTGAGGGCAATCGTTCCTGCCCAGACTCTGTGTGGAGAAACACTCCCCCCCCGCCCGTTTAAACACCAATCAAAAATCACCCACGGGGGGGGCATTTTACACAAGGGGTGAATGTGTTCACAAAAAGCACCCAATATTTCAGCTTATCATCCCTAATTTTGTATGGGGGAGCCAAGGTGCCAGTAGCTTACCTTATCACACCTGTATTCCCCAAACTTCACCCCCCTCACGATCTGTTGATAAATGAGGTTCGTTGCCACGTTGTCTTCGTTCGGGTTGTGCCAGGGTGTGAAGATCTCCTTCCTGAAGAAAAGCCTCCAGGGGGCATTACGTTCCTGAGCCCCTTGCTCTTTGGCATATTGCTCGCACTGAGAGACGGCATCCATTACGTGGTCGCTGCCACTTCCAAGGGAAGAGACCTGGGGCGGGGAGAATAAGCTGGTCAACGAGAGCCAGTGTGGCATAGTGGCTAGAGTGTTGGACTGGGACTCAGGAGATCCAAGGTTCTAGTCCCCACTCGGCCATGAAACTCACTGGGCGACTTTGGGCCAGTCACTGACTCTCAGCCTAACCTACCTCACAGGGTTGTTGTGAGGATAAAATGGAGAGGAGGAGGAGGAGGATTATGTAAGCCACCTTGGGTTCCTTTCAGGAAAAAAGGCGGTGTATAAATAGAATAGATAGAATAAATAAATAAATAAATAAAAACTCTTGGCCCCTCATCACTGATCCTTAGACCCAAGTGGCCGCGTTCACACAAGAACTGGCTTCCAATATCAGTCTTCTAGTTGTCAAGAGGGAATCCATTTACGCTGACCATTCGTTAATTTCCATGAAGCAGATAAATAATTTAAAATAGCGTGTACATCGGCAAATATTAAAGACTGTTCCAAGACAAAATGTATCCGTATAATAACCTCCTCCCAAAAAGAAGCAACTACTGGACATTGCCAAAGCATATGATTAAAAGAAGCATTAGATGTGTTGCACCACCAGCAATGAGCCAAATGAGACCCCCAAGCCTCATTAAAGAGACACTGTGGCATCCAGTAGACGCGAAACAAAAGTTTTTGCTGAATATTGATCGATATAGATATGTACAAATTGGTGCACATATTTCTTTTTCTTCTTTCTGTTGTTGAAATGTCACAATAAAGAAATAAATAAAAACCCATAAGAAGGGAGAGCAGGCCTTGAAGTTGCCCATCAAGTTAGCACCTCCTGGACAGTAGACTAAGCAGGCGCACTCGTCACCTGGCATTTCTATTGGTAAGTATAGTCGTCACTGCTAAATCTGCATCTATACATATTGTTAGGTTTTGCATAGGCAGAATGAGATTACCACCTGACATCAGGATTATCACCTGACATGGAGGTTGTCTTTCAAGTACACAAGGTCTCTAGTCACAAGACATAGTCTCGAGGTGATATGACTCAGCAACCTTGGACAGGTTTGGAATCAACATGTTGATGAATAGGTTATACAACTGGGGTGAGTAATATCCTATTTATAGGTGCAGGGTCTGTGGTATAAAGCTAACACACTTGTTGATAGCTTTCACTTCTCCTCCTTCTCCTCTCTCACTCGTCTTGACTTGTTCTGGACTTCACTTCATCTAGCCTTACCACTGGGGTATTGGATTTGAGTCTGCAATGATGTAGTGAGTAAGAGATGCATTGCTTGCCTTAATCCCATGTAATTGGGTCTTACAAATAAACTCTTTAATCTTTATTAACTGCTGTTATCTCCTCCTTCCGCCTGCGTGACTGAGACTGAGGGTCATTGGCTAGGGAAGCTTTTGAACCCGGGTCAGTCCAGCTCTCACACATATATGTTAGCATATGCAAATCTTATGCAAATCTTTGGCTTCTCCTGCCCCCCCCCCTTTTTAGCGATGCACATCCTCTTTTGGGGCAATGTGAAAGTGCCCATCCTAAGAGCAGCACACAGGTGTGAGGCCTCAGCCGATGGGGCGGCAGGGGGGTTGTTTTGCAGAGGCGGAAGGGAAGCAAGGAGAAGGCGTTTCTGCTGCTTGTGGAACAAGGCACCTGTGAAGGAAGGCCACACACACACAAAGAGAAGTGAATTGTTTTGGCGGTAACGTTCCAGCTCATTCTGGAGGAAAGCCATAGACGGTGGGTGGCCTTTTTTTTTTTTACAGAGGACAGTCCTCTTATTTGAAGGCATCCTCTGTTTCAAGGCTCTCCAACCTTGGGTCCCCAGATGTTGCTGGACTACAGCTCCCAGAATCCCTTGCCATGAGCCATGCTGGCTGGGTATGCTGGGAGCTGTAAGCCAGCAACATCTGGGGACCCAAGGTTGGAGAGCCCTGCTCTATTTGAAGGGCTGCCCTGTCCAACTCCAGTTTAATGATAAAGAACCGTAAGTCGTAAGAACTGTTGCACATCCACAGTTAGCACCTGGGCAGTAGAATGAACAGGCAGGCCCATAGATCACCTGGTCACAGTCTTCCACACTGCAGTTTTTCTATTTAAATAATAGCAATTATTTTTAAATTTGCATCTATATATGCAAATGAGCACATGCAGGTCACTGTCCTCCTTTGTCCCCCTTTTTGGTGATGCATTTCCTCTTTTTCGGCCATTCACAAGTGGCCACCACACATAGAAAACCCTCGCAGGCAAATACAGTCCTCGGGCCTAAGTTTACGAATCTGACCTGTCCTCTAAGTTAAGTTGTAAAAGCGGCATCTTGGACCCAGCACCTGTGGCCTACCTTGTCGAAGAGAGCAATGTACAGCGAGAACCCAAAGTGATCCTTCAGGCTGATCTTCTCAGCCAAGGAGTTACAGAGCTCTTTGGCCGTTGTTGCCGAATCCGTCAACAGGGTCTTAGTCGTCCCATCCATAAACGTAACAGGCAACATGATGGGTTTCTTAGACTTGGTTGCCTACGAAAGGAAAGCAAATCCACTGAATACTTTTTTTAAAAAAGATGGCAGATTACGATCCGAGGTCTTTACAGCCAGATCAAGACCTAGTGTCAACCATGTTAATTCTCCAACACATGTTGGGGCTGCAGTTTACCAAAGTACAAGTGGGCAGGGTCATCTTGGAAGACATCATATCCCTTGGGAACCTGTTAGTTTACAGAAAGCTGCCTTAAATCAGGTCAGGCTCACTGTACATCTAGCCCGGTATTGTCCACTAACTGGCAGCTGCTTTCTACGGTCTAAGGCAGAGAGGTTTTCCCCATCACCTGCTACTTGGTCCTTTTCTTTAAAGAAACCAAACAAACTGGAAATGCCGGGGATTGAACCTGGAACCTTCTGCATGCAAAGCATGAGCTCTACCACTGAGCTACAACTAGGGATGCGTGTGTGAGGATTTTGTTTGGGGGCTGGAATTCCAGCAGACTAACCGGGCTCGATTCCCCCGAACTCTGTCCCGCTTACTTCTTCCCCGGCTCGACTCGCGTTCTCCCAAGTCGAGCTGGGAAAGTGACTTCACACAGTTCCTGGCAGGCCACTGTTTACATAGAAAATGCCTTAAGATACGCTCAAAGCTGCCACAATTTGCATCCCGGCTGATATTCACTCCTGTTTTTACCTGAAGTTCTAGCCAGCTCGGCGGCTGAGTGCGGGTCCCGTTGGCAAATGTCCTCCTCAGTCGCTCTTCGCAATAAGGAGCATAACCTGGAGGGCCTCCGTTGATGAAGTTCCTTAAATACTGTTGCCAAGACAGAATGCTGCTGTGAGAACCTTTCATACATGACCTTAAATTTCCGAGAACTCTAGAGACAGATACCAAGGGGATAGGTCCTCGACTCCCCCCTAGCCCTTCTTTTACCTTGACAAACTTTTCTGAAGGGGCGAAGCATCCGACGCACAAGGACACGAGGATCCACCCTCTGGCGTGGCTGCTCTTGGAAGGGTTTTGGGTCAACTGTTTGCAGATCTGACAATAAATTTCATCCCTAGCAGGAAAAGAACGGCCCATTTGATTAAAACTCCCAGGTTCACCTCCTCACGCAAATCCATTTGCAACATAGATAAAGTAGCCCTTGTACAGACATGCCAATGTATAGGTGGAAACGGTGCAGTATAGCGGATGGAATAACTCTGAGCCTAACCCACCCCGCAGGGTGGTTGTGCAGATCAAGTAGTGAAAATCTCCATGTACACTGCCTTCTGTTCCTTAGGGGAAGAGCAGGGTACGCATGTCTCCCCCTGGGGCTCTGACGTGGGGCAACATTTCTGCGGCCTTGTAGGAGAACATATGCAACTTCCTTCTACTTACGCTCTGCGTGTATATTTGTAAATAAAGCACATTCTAAACAAAATGCCAGTAGGTTGCCAGTGCGCTCTCATCCAAAGGAAAGCAAACCCAAGTAGCACTGCCCCTGGAACATCTTGCCACTTGGGGAAGTGGGGCGCATGCAATGGAGAATGTCAGCTATTGGGCAGATTTAAACATATAATAAAGAAATAATAAATACGTTAAGAAAAATAAGTTCATGGCTGCCTGTAGCAGCTGCCGGAAGAAGGCAGCAAATTTCAAAGTAGATTCCCTTTTCTCTACACCCAACACCTGCTTCCTGTAGCATAAAGCACATGCTGGGAGTGATCTCCAGCCACCATCGAATGCATGCACCCAGCACCAGGTAGACTTCTCCCAGCTTTGGAGGTGACACTGCTGCTCTCCCCTAAGAGACAAATGGAGAAAGCTGGTTTGCAAGTAACGACAAACCACTATGGGCTAATTTCCCCGCCGGGCTTGTTGTTGCGGTGCCGGCCTCTATTTTTAAAATGCAAGCCACGGTGGGGACAGCCGTGGCTTGTTGTTATGTGCAAACCCGGCCAGGGTAGGTTGTTCGGGTGGTTAACAAACCACCCACAACCCTAAAACAGGCCATGGTTTCTGGGTGGTTAAACAAGCCACGGACACTCCGTCCCTGGCCTGGTTTAGCATTGTGTCTGAAACTAGAACTCTGGCTTGTCTTTCCGTCGAAGGTCTTCACCTGGTGCGGAAAAGACCGTGGCATAGGGGGCCAAGAGAGCCTCTCTAGGGAAGGGTATTCCGCAACCGAGGTGCCACAACAGAAAAGGCCCTCTCATCAGTAGCCACCTGCCTCATTTCCTTTGGTAGGGGCACCAGGAGAAGGGCCTCTGAGTCTGAAGAAGACGATCTTACGGTCCATATAGGTACAAACAACAGTAGAGAAAGAAATTCATTCTGGCGTAACAGTCTACCAAAAATGTGGATTTAAAATGTGATTGCTTAGATATACACGAGCATGATGCTACGACCTGGTTGGAATCCACCCAGAGTAGAGCCTTCAGTGTGGTGACTCTCTCTCTGTGGAACTCCCTGCCCTCTGGATATCAGGCAAGCACCAGCGTTGTTTTGTTTCCAGCAGCCTGCTGAAGACATTTGTATTTCAACAAGCTTTCCCCAGTTGACCAGCCACATTTTTTATTGGTACACTGCTTTTAAATAACTGTTAATATCATTAACAGGTAATATTTAATTCCTTTTATTGTTAACATTTAATTCCTTTTATCTCTATTGTTGGCCATGCCGGAATCTGTTTAGATGTGGAGCAGTATATAAACACTGTAAATAAATTATATATAAAGTGAGCCAGTGTGGCGTAGTGGTTAGGGGGTTGACTAGGACTTGGGAGATCCGGGTTCTAGTCCCCACTCGGCCATGAAGCTCACTGGGTGACTTTGGGCCAGTCACTGACGCTCAGCCTAACCTACCTCACAGGGTTGTTGTGAGGATAAAATGGAGAGGAAGATTATGTAAGCCCCCTTGGGTTCCTTGAAGGAAAAAGGTGGGATATAATATGTGTGTGTGTGTAAAATGATCGTGCAGAATATTTCTTCTTTTCATGCTAATATCTAACCTTAGTGCTGGCCTGAGGATGCCATTACCAATAATGAAATGGAGCTTTTCCAGATTGGAGGTTGGCCGGTCTTCAAGCATGCTGTTGCCTTGGATGGTGGACTCGCCGTCGTGAAGACGCTTGGTCACCTAGCAAAACAGAGGGTCAATTTGTGAGACGTGGGGATGTGGCATTATTCATTCTCCCGTTCCCTATTCACAAGCACAACACTTCAGCCATCCAAGCCAAGCCTCTGTGGATGGAAATTTTGCTCTCCCTCTGCATTTCCAATGTCGCCCATGATGGATAGCAAGAAGACGCTGCAAATAATACTTCATTTAAGGTGCAATACTATGCATGTTTAGACAGGAAAAAGTCCTGCAATTCCCATGCTGGCTGGGGCATGCTGGTACTTCCCCCCCCCCCCCCGTCTAAACATGCATAAGATTGCGCCCTTATACTCCTTTTACTGAAAGGTTTTTACTTTTCTTTCTTTTCTTTTTCTTTTAAATAAAATGATTTTTCTTCACACTCTGGGTGTGAAGATGGAAACAGAGGTAGCTACTAGGAATGGATGAATCTTGCTTATTTCCGGCCCGTGGGCTGCATCCAATGTTAGTCCTACTTAGAGTAGACCTGTTGAAACAGATGGGACTTGGGTTGCTCATAACGAAGTTAAGTCCTATTCATTTCAGTGGGTATACTCCAGGGATGTGGAACCTCTGGCCCGCAGGGCCTAATCCGGCCCGCAGAGCCTCCTTGGGTTCCTCCAGAGACAGGGCTTGGCACCTCCTGGAGGAATCACCACCATTATCTCCAAGGGGGCGACATGCACCGTGTGAAGCCAGGGACTCTGCTGCTCTTGCCAGCGCCAGCCAAGTCCCTTTCTCCATGCAGGGAGAAGCACAGACCTCCGTGCTTCTCCTAGCACAGAAGAAGGCAAAATAAGCCAGGGGGCGGACTGGGGGGCGGACAATAACGTCAGCCCACCAACGTCATCTGGCCCATCATCGAAGGCCTGGCAGGGAGCAATTTGGCTCCCATCCCAGTATAGTTCTGCGCTCTTCTTGGACTGCTCTAAGTAAGACTAACATTGGATACAACCTCACATCACTTCCGCCTGCTTTTAACCCATAATTCCATTCCTGCATTAATCTGTGATTTCTTTTTTTAAAAAATTCCCCTCAAAATAGTGTTTATTAAATAATATTTCAATGCATATTTTCTCTCTCAAAAATATGTATTTCAACGCACATTTTCTCCCCAAAATATTTATTTAAACACTTATTTTGATACATCGAAAACTACCAAGAGCTGCCTGCGCGGCAACATTTGGAGCAGTGCAAAATCCAGGGAACAGCTACGTTCCAGTCAAGTACATTAGTCCCAGAGGTGCAGATCAGGTCGTTTCATATAAGATTTTTCAAAGACTGAACTCCTCTAGCATCCTTCGTAGTGACGAGAGCCAGACAAGGACTGAGGAGACCCAGGTTCAAAACCCACCACTCAGCCATGAAGTTCACTGGGTAACCTTGGGGGACAGTCGCTCTCATTCTCTGCATTACCCACCTCACAGGGTTGTTGTGGGACTAAAATGGCGGGGGAGGGGGAGAACCATGCACATTGCCTTGAGCTCCTTGGAGGAAAGGTGGGATGATGATGATGATGATGATGATGATGATGATGATGTTATGCTTAGGATGCATAACATCACTGGTCCAATCCCTGCCATTGCCATTTTAAAATATCTCATGGGGCAGAGTTGGTAAAACACTGTGAACTCCTAGAGCAGCCTTACATGAGAACATCAGAAGAGCCCTGCTGGATCAGGCCAAGGGTCCATCTAGTCCAGCATTCTGTTCACACAGCGGCCAACCGGCTGCCCACGGGAAACCCACAAGCAGGACATGAGTGCAACAGCACCCTCCCGCCCATGTTCCCCAGCAACTGGTGTACATAGGCACACTGCCACTGATACTGGAGGAATCATGAAGCCATCAGGACTAGTAGCCATGGGTAGCCTAGCCTTCTCCTCCATGCATTTGGCCAATCCCCTTTGGAAGCCCTCCAAACTGGTGGCCATCTTGTGGAAGTGAATTTCCATAGTTTAACTATGCGCTGTGTGAAGAGAAGGACTTCCTTTTATCTGTCTTGAATCTTCCCCAGCCCGGAGCCCTTCAGAATATGTTTTAGACTACAACTCCCATCATCCCTGACCATTGGCCATGTCAGCTGGGCTGATGGGAGTTGAAATCCAAAACACCTGGAGGGCTCCAGGCTGGGGAAAAGCTGTCCTTGAGCAACGCTACTTCCCGGAAAGGGAGGCCCAGGGCAGGCATCAGTGCCGGTGGGGCTGGGCAGCTGCCCACGGCTGCTCCGGTGTGAGGCCTGCTAAGAGTGGACTCACAGTGCCCCGGCTGCAAAGAACTACTGCTCACCTCTTCGGTTAACTTGGATTTCTTCTTGAGCGTCAGGGAGACCAGTTTGTGCCGGACGCTGTTCTTCTTGTGGCCGTCAATGTGAGCGCTCTAGGAAGGCAAGATCAGCGGGGCTCATTTCAAAAGAACATCAGAACAGCAGATCAGAAGAGCCCTGACTGAGGCTGGATCAGGCCAAGGGTCCATCTAGTCCAGCATTCTGGCAGGGATGGGGACTAGGACTCGAGGACTCGACTCGTGAGTCGGACTGAGTCCCCCCTCTGACTCGACTCGGACTCGAGTCCCAATATTTTTAATGGGACTCGAGACTCGACTCGGGACTCGAGACCAAGGACTCGTCAACATCCCTGCTTGATGCCACCTGCAGGTGCTGTCTGGACCCAGTTGCAGTAACAATCCAAGTTTATTTTTTAAAATCATTTTCCTAAAATGCAACCTTTCAGACATTTTGGGTTTGGCTGCCTCTGCCTGCCTGTTTGGGGTTCCCTGCCTCCTCTGCCTGCCTGGTCTCTTCTTAACCAGTTCCACAGTTTGAATTGTCCAAGACAAAGGCCTCTGCCTGCCTGTTTTGGGGTTCCCTGCCTGGTTATTTTGGGTTTGTCTGCCTGGTCTGTTCTTGTCAAAATCAGTGGCAGAGTTTTGAGATAAAAAGGCACACTTGTGCCTAGAATTTATTTAAGCCACACATCTGAATTAGCCTTATTTTGTTGGGAAAAACCCCCATTGATTTTAATAGGGACTCGTGGAGTCAGCTTTGGGAGTGACTCGGGACTCGGGACTCGTGAGTCACCATTTTGGACCAAGGACTCGGACTCAGACTCGAGACTTGGGTCCAAAGACTCGTGACTCGACTTGTGACTCGAGACCAAGGACTCTTCAACATCCCTGCATTCTGGACACACATTGGCCAACCAGCTGCCCACGGGATCCCACAAGCAGGACATGAAGTGCAACAGCACCCTCCCGCCCACGTTCCCCAGCAACTGGAGTACATAGGCAGACTGCCTCAAAAGGACTGATCCTGTGCGCTGAACACAGTGCTGCCTTTTGGGATTTGGGGGGTCTGAGTTCCGGTCATACTGGCCCGGTAAGTGAGCTATAGGGGTGGCCTAACAACATCAACGAACCTTGCAGCATCTCAGAATCTAAAAGATTGCAGCTGTTAATTCAATGCATACTTACCTAGGAGTAAGCCCACTTGAACTCAATGGGACTTACTTCTGAGTAGACACGCACAGGCTTGCACTGTATTTTTTTAAAATATATTTATATTTATGTTTATTCATTTCATTCCTTGACAGTAATCACTGGACAAGCAAGTTTTGCCGGTCTGCCTCTTACCTCTCCTTCGCTTTGCAGGGCTTGAAGTTCCTTTTTGTACGTCTTCTTTCCCAGCGTCTCATAGATTTTGGTCATCACTGGGATCTTCTCACTGCCATCACTCATTGCCGTGTGATACTTGGGTTCAGGAAGGTCCCCCATAAAGCGAAGGATGGTAATCCACACCGCAAGAGCTGCCTGTTTGTGTTCCAAAAGTAAATTGTAAGTGCCAAGTGTCTTCAAGGCCACACCAATCAGAAAGGAGCTAGACCAGAACTTCATGGTCTCTCTTAAAGAAGAACAGAACAGCCACAGGAAACTCCTGACTCTACCCAGATACAACTAAATCCAGTGCCAGCTAGTGACTAAACCAGTGTTCTCCAACCTTGGGTCCCCAGATGTTTTTGGCCTACAACTCCCAGCATGCCCCAGCCAGCTCCGCTGGCTGGGGCATGCTGGGAGTTGTAGGCCAAAAACATCTGGGGACCCAAGGTTGGAGAACACTGGACTAAACCATGTAATGCCACTGTCAACACAGCAACTGGTTTCTGTGGACAGATTTGTACGTCACACTAAGCCACCCTGAGAATAAGCCATCACGGGTTGGTTGTTTGCTCACTAACCCGATAGATCAGTGATGGCGAACCTATGGCACGCGTGCCACAGCTGGCACGCAGGGACCTCTCTGTTGGCACTCGAGCCATTGGTCGCCAGATCGCGAAAAGACCATCCCCTTCTGCATTCAGCGTCAGGTTTCCATAGTAACTCCTCTCTACTCATTCCTCGCTGGCCTCCACAGGCAGGCACACTCCAACATCTCCACCCCCAGAAGTGGACTGCGCAGGCACCCAGCCCTCCTTCTAACTGAACAGACAGCTCAACAGCACAGCACACACACACCTGAATCTTTGCACGCCCGGTGAAGAGCCGTGCCCTGAGACGGAGCGGGGCGCGATTAGCTAGTGCCCCCTCCTCCTTCCTGCCAAATTTTAGGCACTTTGAAATAAATAAGTTGGTTTTGTGTTGCAGTTTGGGCACTCGGGCTCAAAAAGGTTCGCCATCACTGCGATAGATGATCGGGCACTCTGTGACTTGCAGTGTGGCTTGTTTCCCCCACTCAGTCCTCCCGCTGGCTCCAGCATGTACTCCAGGCACCTTTGTGGCAGAACTCATTTCCTCGGTCCCTACGTCAGTCAGCACCCTTTCTGCAATTGGTCTACTGGGGTTGCCGGCTACCGAGGGAAACTTCCACACACACCCCACCTCCGCATCAGATTGCAAATCTCATGGCAGAGCAGTAAAACGGGGGGGGGGGGGGCAAAAGCTGCGCAAATTTCAAGGCAGCGCGGTCAAACGGAGGGGAAATCTACGCAAATTTCCTAGCAGTTGACATCCGCTCCTGCGCACTTGCGCAAGACCAAAAATAAAAAGTTGTGAAAGCGTTCAGGACACTCTCCGGTGTCCTTTCTTCACTATTTTTAGGAGCGCGGGGTGACGGGCACTGAGAAGGGATGAGGGAGGATGGCGAGATCGAGAGGAGCGGCAGGGGATTTCACCGCTCTTGCCAGGCAGATCTCTAGCCTTTCCCGACAACTCACGATGAAGTCGCCCTGCTGGTTTTGACAATACAACAAGCCACCATGGGTATGAGCAACCCTAAAACAAGCCATGGGTTCTCAGGGTGGCTTGAAGCCACCCTGCAGAAACCGTGACAGGTTCGCACAAAATGACAACCCACCATGGCTGATCAGCCATTATGGGTTCTTGTGACATGCAAACCAGGTCAATATGGTCAAAGGGAGTGCCTGATTATAGCCCACGTAGCCATAGTATGTTACTATGGTGAGCTACAATGGGAATACCATAAATAGCTATTCTTTCTGGTGTTAAATAATACACTGTGGACCAATCATTGGCTCTTCTATCAGTCTTGCCCCTCCCCCTCACACTTGGGCAAGGCCCTTGGTTGCTATGGCAACAAAAGCTATAGAAGGACTGATTGAGAACCAGGGTGGTCCAATCATAAGTGTGAAGGACCATGAGGGGAGACCTAGGTTCAAATCCCTGTTCAGCCATGAAGCTCAATCGATGACCTTGAGCTAATCACTATCTCTTAGCCAACTTCACAGGGTTGTTGTGAGAATAAAACATGGGCGGGGGTGGGGGAGGCCATGTATGCTTCCCTGAGTCCCTTGAAGGAATGGCATGATATAAATGAATAACAAAGAGTTCTAGAGAGTGTACAGTTTCCTAGTTAATTGGCAGCCCTCAGAACCAGATAAGTTCTTTGGGGTCAGTTCACAGAGCCATGACTGCTCTTCTCCCAAGTTGTTCATACAGACTCACCAGCTGGTCTCCTTCATCCTCGTGGTACAGGAGTGGCTGCTTGAGAGGCCGGCGTATGTATGTGTGTGTGGTTGTGCCCTGGAAGTATGTGGCAGCAAACTTTGCAAATTTGTACTCTGAGAGGTCCTCCTCCTCTTCCTCGGGCAAGGGCAAGGCTGTATCCAGGTCATCTTCCTCCAGCATCTTCTGAGACCTCTCAAGATCCTGGAGAAGAACCATCAGAGATTTAACTTGATTCATTTTTGGACATCTCATCGTCGATCAGCGAACTGACCCCAGCAGAAATCGTAATTTGCTCTCCAGGTTCTGAATTCCTCTGTCACAGCTCGGATGAATGTTCTCCATTATTCCAAGTTCACTTTCTGTATATATGAACTGCTATATAAGAACAGATCTCGTCCTTGCCACCCAGGCTGCATTGCTCCCCTCCAGACCTCCTCTTCCTTGACACACCATGTGCACGCACTCCTAGCAAGCACCACACTATCTAGAAGCAGGGCTCTCCAACCTTGGGTCCCCGGATGTTGCTGGCCTACAGCTCCCAGCATACCCAGCCACCATGGCTAATGGCAAGGGATTCTGGGAGCTGTAGTCCAGCAACACCTGGGGACCCAAGGTTGGAGAGCCCTGGTCTAGAGTTTCAGCCTGGCAGCAGTTCCTGGAATGGTCATGTGACCACACCAGGGTGCACCACATGGGATGGCCACATGACCATTTCAGGAAGTGCCTGTCAGGCTGAAATGCTATTTTCCTTTTGAAGAAGAGACAACTGTGCTACTACAATCATGAAAGGGTTTTTTCTAAAGTAGTAAAAGCTTGAGAAAAGCTTCTTCCTGGCTGAAAGGACTGAGAAAAAAGTATAATTCTTATAATCAGTTTCAATTTGGATAATGAAGTTTGATAGCCACCGAAGCTCGGTACATTTATGATCATTACAAACATAGCAGATCCAACATACAAGCTATCTAATTTCGAAGTTTCGACGGCAACGCTACTTCTCATCTCCATTTCTGCTTTAGGCCTGGATGTCTGGTCAGGCTTTGCCACTAGATTTAATTCAAAAGACCACCCATCACTACATATCAACAGTGAGTCAGGAGGACATTGTCCAAGGCTGGAAGGATATGCTCAAATTAAGAGGTATCTTCTTCCCTTTGTAGTTTCAATTGGCTATGGTGTTTCTCTAACCTTACTAGATACAGCAGCAGAACCATTACATGCAATGTAGTGGTATGTTTTGCTTTCAGTTACCTCGAAGCCATTAGGAGCTTGCCCTTCTTGGCCAGGCAAAGAAGCTGTTGTTCCCAGGAATCCAAACATTTTGTCCACCATATCAGGAGTCATTCACAGGTTCATTTCGGGCCTTCTCCATCTTCTGCAAGAACTCCTTCTTCCGGCGGGTCTCTTCCTTTTCCTTTACTTCCCTTTCAGCATCTTCCCGAGCCAACTGGGCCAGGCGCAACTAGGAGAGAACTATGACAATGAGTAAGCCGCATTGGAAATGTACTACAATTATGAAGGAAAAGACCCCTGGAGGGCTGTAAGCCTCTTGCTGAATCCTCAGAAGACAAGATCCTGGGGCGACCATTTCTGGCCCAAGATATATTGGTCTTGGCAAAATAAGTCCACCATCTTGAAACACAGGCTCATATTCACTGCTGGCTGCAAAACACATGCACAATGACAAGATTCAAGAGAGGATGCCGATGCCGATGAATTACATTTATTAGACACCATTCTCTAAAAAAGACTCAAGGTGTCTTACATCAAGGGTGAAAACAAACAAGGATTTAAAACAGCTATGAACAGCAGCGGATGGATATTTTGCTCCACCTGTGTATTTCCATTGAATCTGGAACCATGCTAGATAGCAAGAAGATGCTCCAGTCCAGATAATACTTCATTTAAGCTGCAATCCTAGGCATGTTTAGACAGAAAAAAAGGCCTACAAACTCCCAGCATGCTGGAAGTTGTAGGCCTTTTTTCTGTCTAAACATGTATAGGATTGCACCTTAGAAGATGTTACTTTTCTTTTCCTGCTACCCCAATAGGCCGCCTCGGGGAAAGCCTCCTACTATGGGGCCAGTTTCATATTGAATATTGGACTCTGATGCTTTAAAAATAAATTTTAAAAAGATCTGTTTATTCACCAGAAAATACAAGCTGAGCAAAGGGAGATAAAGCAGTCATCAGGAGAAACCGCGATCATCTTTAAAAGAGCAACAGGTCCCCCAAAAGCAAACCGCATGAAGCCGTGGTTCCTTTGCAAGGCTATTTCTTGCCAGTCGGCTGCAAACTGAGACCGGCTTCTCCATCATCAGTTACATTTAGGATGCAATCCTATACACACTTACCTAGATGTACATCCCATTGAACTAAAAGGACACACACTTCTAAATGGACACACATAGGAATGTGACGTTAAGCTGCCAAATTATAGTTCTCCTGCACCCTCACCCTACTTTACACAATAACAGAATACTGGGTCCCAGCCATCAACCGACCACCACGTACAGTGGTAAGACCTGAATTCTGGGCTCTGGAACAGACTATCCTTAAGCAAGCCACATCACCATCACGGACGATATAAAATCCGTTCCGTATACGTTTCACGGATTGGCAGCTGCCTTTCGTTCTGCCGTCCACTCATTGACAGAATCAGATTTTGAAGAAATGTGTTCATAGGCATTTGTGCGCAAATTCACACTCGCACAAATTAACACTCCCGAAAATGCGCGAATCTCCGAAAAATGCGTGTTTTCACATTTTAGCCTATGGGGGAAATGCACATTTTTGGTCGGTGACTTTTTATTTTTCGTATTTTTCTACGACTAAATTTGTGCAAAATTACAGAATTTTTTTTTAAAAAAATCAAAAACGGTCTGCAAGCCTCCTGTGGAATCCGTGTGACTCAGGAAAAGCTGATCCACTGCAGAATCTGTGGGTCGGATTCCCATTTGAGTCTGTTTCTCCAGCATCTCTGATCACCATATTACTGGCACAACATGGGAGCAACTTACCTATGGTCTGGCAGTCCCATATGGTTCTGGTAATCAGTAACCCCATGGGGTTTGCTGAAGGGCACAATCCCTTCCCATACCGTTGCCCAGTGACAGTGGCCTGGGAAGATGAGCCACATAATTTGTGCAATTGTTCCACCCAGTTTTTTCTCCCGTACTTTTCCAGAGAGGTGTGAGACCACAGGAGAGCAGCTGCCATGCCATGAATTGGGCCTGAAGGGATGGAGTCTACACAAAAAACAAGGCAGACATGGACATGAAAAGAAAGCATGTCAACCCACTTGGTGTTTCTTTTCAGCTTCCTCTTTGGCTTTCTTTGCACTCATTTCTTTCCGCAGTCGTTCCTCTTCCAGCAGACGCAGCTTTTCTGCTTCCAGGCGGCGGTAGTACTGGGGAAAGGGATTGAAAAGCACTGCTTGAATGGGCTGACTCAGTCAAGACCTGTGGGCTGAATCTGGCCTACCTGGGCCCCAATCTGGACCTCTGGGAATCCATGTTCTCCTAGCCCCATACTTTTCTCTGATGGTTTGGTGGCTCCCCAGCTTTTGCGCAATTACCCCCCCCCCCCCATTCTCCTAAGGCTTTGTTACTGGCAATAAGAGTTCTAAACTAAAATTGGCTGGTATCTTTTTGGGCCCGCCTCTATTGCCTTCAGACCTGCCCACCACTGGAATGAAGCCCCCAAGATCTTCTCCAAAACTGAATTTGGCCCTTGAGCTGAAAGAGGGCCCACACCCATGTATTAGGCAGTCCATTTAATTCATGAAGCAGCCTCCAGAGATGGCCAGATGGGAAGTGAATGGAATTCAGGAAGAACTTAAGGGCCAAACTAGATGTGACATGGGAGATATGAGAAGTGAAGGGTCTTTAAAAAAACACACACAAAAAAAAACCCCTTTAATATATCTGGGGAGGTGGTGTTGATATTTGATCAAAGCAATGGTGGGATGGTTGGGTGCTTACCACTTTCCCTACATCCTATTTGTGCACAAAAAGTCACCTTTCCCCAGCTAATTTTCTCCTGGTAGGAGAAAAGCAATGCAGACTCAGTGACTGGGTTAAGGCAACGATAACCAACACTCAAGGGCTGAGTATGGGTGGAGTGTGGATTGTCGCTGAACCATGGGTTGTTGTTGAAGCATGGGTGATCGTGTTGTCTGAACCCAGCTGTGTTAACAAGCCATGGCTTGTTAACCACGGACAACCATGAGGGAACCCATGGTTTGTTGTTGGGTTGTGTGAACTGTGGGTTGTTCACCATGGTTTGCTATCTCGGCTGGGTTCAGGCAACACGATAACCCAGATTTTCAACAACAACCCACACTCAACCAATACTCAATTCTTGAGTGTGAGTCATCGTGTTGTCTGAACTCAGTCAGTATCATTTCCTTTGTGGGAGGAAAAGCAGATCGGAACGGCTATTTGGATTGGAAAAATCACCCACAAGGAAGGGGTGAAGCAAGGGCAAGCAGAGCCCTTTGATTAAATATGGAGCCCCACACTCCTGAATTAAAGCAAATTTTTTAACTCAGATCTTGTTTGGCCTTTAGCGGGAATGCAAGTGACACTTACCTCTCCCTTCAAGCGCTTGTAGAGGCGGCGAGCAATCATCCCCCTGGCATATGCCTGGATGGTAAAGACTGCCCAGAGGCGGTGGCGGAAGGCTCGGCGCACCAAGAAACCCCGGCATCTCGCCTGGAACTCGATGATGCGCTTGCGGGCCATGTGGTACTGCTTGTGGAGCTTGCGGGAACGGTAAAGGGCCTGTAGCCTCAAGAAGCCGATTCTCATCTTGGAGAGGAAACAGGATTAAGAAAGTGAGTCACCTCTTGCTGAGCATGAAATCTGTGAGCCGCAGTAGATGCCGTGTTAAATGCATCTTAATAAAGGTATTGCCTAACTGTGGATTTTGGATCCCCAGGGGATCTTCAGGGGAGGCCCTTCTCTTGGTTCTGCCACCATCACAGACACGCTTGGCAGGAATGCGGCAGAGGGCCTTCTTGGTGGCTGCCCCAACGCTCTGGAATTCCCTTCCCAGGGAGGCTAGAGTGGCACCCTCCTTGTTATGTTTCTGGAGGCAGGCAAAAAGTGGGCCGATTTGTGCAAAACATGCAAAATAATGTGATTTATACCCTTTGCGTAAAGTTATGCAAAATGTGTAAAGTTGCACAAATTGTGCAAATAGCACGATCTGCGCAGATTTTCTTCGCGTTTTTTAAAAATTGCGCAAACCATGGCCTGCCTTAGAGACGGAAGTTTGCGAGCTGGCTCAAATCACATCACAGCGAGTTGGCACCAGTGCAGGGCTGGCGAACTGGAATCCGGGGGGGGGGGGGCTGAATCATGAAAATCTGTCAGATTTTCACACACACCCGTCAGATTCCTCGCACATCCCTAGCTCAGAGGAACATGGGGTGGGGGGTGGCAGATGACATCAGCATCCCTGCTAACCAAAAAGTCCCGGCGCTTCAACCCTGTGGTCCCTGGCACCACTATGCCACTGCCTGCACATTAAATGTATAAGATCCAAAATCCAGGAGGCAGGGGGGAATATTATTATTATTATTATTATTATTATTATTATTATTATTATTATTATATTTATTTATATCCCACCTTTTCCCCAGTACTGGGACTCAAGGTGGCTTTACATCATAGAGGGGGGCTGCGAGGCGAGGAGAGGCGAGGTGCCCCCCCCAAGGGTACGAAATACACCACTATACATGTGTGCCATTTGTTTATGCATATATATTGATCTTCTGTCCTTTTACCATTGTATTATACAGCTGTTGTTCAGCTGGGTTTTTAAAATTCTTATTATAAATTGTCTGTTGACTGCCAATAAAGTTTATTCATTCAAATTGCGCTAAGTTACACAAATTGCGTGATTTGCACAAATGTTCAAATTTTGCAATTTTTTAAAAAATGTGCAAACCATGGCCTGTCTTAGAGACGGAAGTCCGTGGAACCCGCCCCCCCAAGTTGGCCCACTTCTGATCGTGTCGGCACACCCCTAGTGTAGCACGTTACCTACGATCCTCACAGGAGCAGGGGGCAGGAGGCAGGATTTAACTTGAAGGTAAGTCCCACTGTGTGTCCAACTTACTCTCTTGTACATGTATTCAGGAGTGCAGCCTGTAAAATTTATGATACCTATACCCACTCTTCTTCTTCTTCTTTTTTAAAGAAAACTCTGAGTGATGTATACATGCTCCACACTTGCACGGAGGAGTGTGTGTGGGTCCTGCTGTCCACACCTGCTCAGCTTCAATAATGCTACAGTGGATGCCCAGAAAATGAGTTTTAAGCTGGCATCGAAATGACGACTGCGTCAGCACCTGCTGAGCTTCATTGTTGAATACCAATTGGGCCGCTCAACAAGATCTGCCACGGATGGCCTTCTCCTTGTCCCTTCAGCCAGAGCAGCTAGACTGGTGGGGACGAGGAAGAGGGCCTTTTCTGTGGCGGCCCCCGTACTGTGGAACTCTCTCCCGAGTAACCTCTGCCATGCCCCCTCTCTGCTGAGCTTCCGTCGCTCATTAAAAACCTGGTTATTCAGGCGGGAATATGGGGTGGGTTAAGATTTTAAAATTTTTATATTGTTTTAAATGTATTTTATTGTATGTACATCGCCCAGGGTGGCCGGTTACCGGCCAGATGGGCGATATAAATAAATATAAATGATGATGATGATGATGATGATGATGATGATGATGATGATGATGATGATGAATGCAATATATGGACATTTTAGCATGTCAGAATTTGCTTTCAAAACCCTGGGTTTTCAAGAACTGCTAGACCAGTGTTCTCCAACCTTGGGTCCCCAGATGTTTTTGGCTACGCTGGCTGGGCATGCTGGGAGTTGTAGGCCAAAAACATCTGGGGACCCAAGGTTGGAGAACACTGCACTAGACAGAGGCGGTGTTAGGGGGTGGCCCACTAGGGCTGGAGCCCCGAATCTTTCATTTGGAGCCCCGAATCTCTGGGAGGCCATCTGCCCCACCACCCTGCTTTCCATGGGCAGTTGCTGAAATAAAGGTACAGGGGGCCCTGATGATCTCTGTGCCATCTGATCCCTCTACATGTGCTTCACCTCCTCCTGCTGCCCCCTCCCCCCGCCTTGAATCTTTCTGCCTCTGGTATTCTTCTGAAATCAAATGCCCTCCTCTCCCCTGTCCATACACCCTGTGTTACAAATAGGGGTGGTCCTTAGGAGACAGGGTCCTTTAAAGTCACACCCAGAGAGAGACTTTAGAGCACAGGTAAATTAGCATATGCAAATTTGAGCATTTTTTTTTTCTTTGTCTTGTGTGGGCCTGAGCCCTGGATCTTTTGGGTACCTAGCACCACCCCTGCCACTAGATCATGATCGTAAAGGAAATATTTTGAACTGGTAAACCCAACAGGTATACGCAGCTGTACTAAACTATGGGACTCAACACTGAGTAGTAGAGGAGCAGCTGCTTTGGAAGCAGATGCTTCCAGGTTCCATCAAGTAGCAGGTGATGGCTGAGACCTTGGACAGTGGCAGCCAGTCAGCTGTAGACAATGTTGGCCGAAGCAGACCAGTCGTCAGACTCCATGTGTTTACCGGCTATACTTACAGCGCCATAGTTTCTTCGACAATTATGCCCCCTCCAGTTTCGTTGAATCATCAGAGCTGCATTCCTCACTTTCAGGAAATTGGACCTGGAAAGAAAGAAAGAAAGAAAGAAAGAGTACAGTAATACCTTGGATTGCAAGTAACTTGGTTTGAGAGCGTTTTGCAAGACAAGCAAATTTTTAAATATTTATTTAAAAATTTTTGACTTGATATACAAGCGACGTCTTGCAATACAAGTACTGTAGTACGGCTTAAATTAAAAATCTCTGTACAAATTTTTTTGGGGGGAATTTCGTTTTGATCTAAGAGTGTTTTGGATGACAAGCACTGTTTCTGGAACGAATTATGCTCTCAATCCAAGGCATGACTGTAATCCTGTTAGTTCTGTATCAGCTGTCTCTATTTGTTATTTACTCTTTACAGATCATTCCCTCTGTGTCTGATGTTCAGGCTGATGGATATAGGGATTGTGTTAAATCCATTCTGCCTGTGTTTTGCAGATCGTCACGCATCTTTCATTCCGCCGTCCGCTCATTGACCAAATCAGATTTTTTTTAAAAAAAAAACAACCCAGAATTTTGTTCTATTTGCACTAAAGCACATTGGCGGTAATTTGCATTCGTTGATGCGCAGTCACTAATGAGGAATCGCGCATTTGCGCAAGTATGTTTTAGCGCTAATTTGCATTTGCACTAGTGCGAATTAGTACAAATCCCCCCCCCAAAGTGTAAAACTGCTCCACACGTCCACGAAATCCGCATGACTCAAAAAGAGCTGGGTCCACTACAGAAATCTGAATCTGTTGGGGATTTCTTTGACATCCCAGTTCAAGCTTTGAGTGCTGTTGCTTACGTAGATCAAAAAAGCACTACCACACACACAAGAGCGAGATCTCAGCAGGCTTGGGGAAACTGCAAGGTTTGTTAAAGTACATACAACCCTACCAGTGTTCTCCAAACCTACGCTGGCTGGGGCATGCTGGGAGTTGTAGGCCAAAAACATCTGGGGACCCAAGGATGGAGAACACTGCCCTACAGGAAGGGAATGCCAAAAAGCACCCCAATGGGGGCTGAGCACGCTCACAGTGCCCATGAAATGCCGAGTAACTGGTGGTGGTGTGTGTGTGTGTGTGTGTGTGGAATGGGGGTGGCTGGAATCCTGAACAACAGCTGTGCACACTGCAACATTCAGTTGCAGAACCCAGTTGTTATTTCATCAGAAAGGCAGGTAACTCCGGAGCAACCTTCATTCCTGCTACAGTTCACCATGGTTGTTTTCCCCCTAATGAGGTAGGATCGAAAGAGCTTGATGTTCACGTAATTAATTTATTTGAGAAATTGTATATCCCACCTTTCTGGTGTAGATACAGGGTTTGGAGTGGCTTACAACAATTTAAAAAATTATAAACATAAATAAATGAACACAAATTAAAAAATTATAATGCAATAAAAGAGGGGAAATAATTTTAAAAACCAAACAAAACACACATCAGATAAAGTAGGTAAAAGCTGTCTAAACATGAAGGAACATGGCAACTTGAACAGCACTTTATTTATAATTAATTTATAATTTGATTTTCTGGATGTATATCCTGCCCTTCAGTGCAAAACCTTTCCAGGGCAGCAGACAGCATAATGACAATAAAATATAAAACAACAGAACAATAATATAAACAACAATAAAATAAAAGGAAATCAAAGAGATTTCACAAGATCCGGTAGCTATTGTTTCTCCTCTATGTCTAGAGAAATCATAAGATGTGTCTTTCCTTATCGTAGAAAAGAAGAAGCAAATGGCCATTCCAAGAATGCCTGCATTGGCTCACATGCATACACAACACTACAGTACACCACGTTACCTCTTACCTGTCCACTACGCACATCAGGCCAATTCACACATTACTTTTCTTTTTCAGTGTACACCCAGATGATTTAAGCATACCGCTTGACGTTTTCCAAAAACTTCCAGTGTATGCTTAACTCACCTGGGTGTACAATCTGACCTAAAGCCATTTTTTGTTAGTCAAGAAAGACTTACAGGAGGCTGAAGTCCCTGTCAAGCACACAAGGCCTATTGTCTGTGTGATCAAAGTTTCCTTCAGCTGAAGACACAGTTTGCTAAAGAGCTAAAGTCTTGCAGACTACTGCTGAGGTTAAACCAAAAGCTTTCCCGTGATCATGCACTGAACAGGGTGTGTTTGGAGAACCGGCCTTCCCCCTAGAACCGGCCTTCCGGCTCGTTAAAGAATCAAGGGCTTTCACTGCATCCTTGAGTTAATATGTAAAGATGCTAGTCAGCAGAAAGCATTGTTTGGGCTTCTTGCTCAAGAATATAACGTATTTGTTGTTTGACTGTTGATGTTTTCCTGAACTCTGCAAGAAAGGGTCTGCTATCAGATGTCTGAATTAGGTTAAAGTTTACTTCCCTTTCAGACATCCAAAACACTCACTAACCAGCATGTGTTCTGCATGTTACTTAATAATTTGTTTCTTGCAAGCTCATGAATGTAATTTTAATACGTAAGCTGAAAGCTGGCTTGCTTGGCAGTGGTGTTGTGGTGGGAGGTGTCTGTCTGTAAGCAATGGTTCATTGTTTTTTGCCTCTTCCTTTTCTCGGGGATGAAGGCCTCTGTCTGCATTCTTCTGTGTCTGTCTGCCTTTGATTAAAAAAGAAAGCCCGTGGCTGCAATCTGGGCAGCCTGAAAGACCCTAGTCCAGGGGCGTGCAACCTGGTACCCACCAGATGTTTTGGACTACAGATCCCATCACTCTCAACCAGCATGGCCAATGGTCAGGGAATGTAGGAGTTGTAGTCTTAAACATCCGAAGGACAGCAGGTTGCCTGCCTTAGTCTATAGGAGAATGTACCCCTGTGCCTTTTCTGACAACACACACACACATGCATTAGGGAGCCAGGATTGGTGGACTACATCTCCCATCAGCCCTAGCCAGAATGGCCAATGGCTCTTGATATTTCAAAACAGTCATGGTTTGAGAATACAGGGCTCCAAATACAGACTCACCCAGTGGCAAGGCACGATGCACATATGATGCACACAGGAAAAAGAGCACGGCACCGTTTCCTAGGCAATAGACAGGCTCATCGTCCCCCTTTCTCACACTACAGTTCCCATATGGCACCTCAAGAATGCACACACATCCCAGAAAGGAACGAAGCATGTGCAGTGAGGGATATTCATGAGAGCTGGCCTCCTAAACCACGCTTCATACCTGTCTTTGAATCCACGGACCACTTTCTGGATGAGGATAACCTTGTCCGTGATCGCCTTGTCCCTCTCAATTTCCAGCAGCATGTCATGGTGATCCTGAGCAAAAGAATACAGCAACACATTTCTGGATAAATGGTTGAATGGCAGGGAAGAGGCCATGATGTAGCCATAACGCAAGCACACTGTGAAACCTGTCCATTTTGAAATTCAAAATGAAAAGCGGGGGGGGGGGGGAATTGGAATGATGCAAGAAATTGAATAGTTTGAGTTTTCACAAGTAGGTGTGAGTCAGTCAGGGCCCCTCTTGACCCACAACTTGAGTCCCTACCACTCCATCCAATTGCCCTGCTCCCCAAGACAGGGTGGGCATCAAGAGTAGGCATGGTTGGGCCCTGCTGAGGGCCCACACACACCAGGCAGGGGCCCACTGGCAAGAGCCCTCTGGACTTGTTCCTTCTCTCCACCTCTCGTTTTGGTCCAGACAATGGTGGCGGTGGTGATGAGAAGGGGGAGCAGTAGATGTCCCTGTCTGCTTGCTCACGGGCTCTCTGCTTGTCAAGCGCGACAAAAAGAGAAAGAGCAGCAAGATTCATGCTTATGTTTGTACATATGGTTCCAAACGTATGCATCAATTGTGTGCATTTTTTTTTGCAAGGTATGCATTTGTCTCCCCACTGGTTGAAGCGCTTTGTGCACCTTTCAGAGAAGGGTGCAATTTTTCATGCACATTTTCTGTCCTTCCGTTCTGCAAATTGCATCACCAGGCTCAGAAACGTACAGACTTCGGACCACGGTTTGCGTTCGGGTCTGCGGTCAGTTCCAAGGCAGTGTGAACTGGGTAAGTTCTGGACAAAAACGAACTTTCTCATGCATCCCTACAGTCATGCATCCCTGAACTCTTGAGAATGTCAGAATTACCCCTTAATAAGTTCCAGAATTCCAAGACAATGAGGAAACAAGAAAAGGGTGGGTCGTTCTGATCCTTTCATAGCCTCGGCTATCAAGTTTGCGAAACCACTCTAAGGATTCTCTTCCTCTGCCCTTAACTGGTTGGTTTTTTTTCCCTTTTCTTTCATGGCCCACAGATATCACGGTTTGTCGTATACAATCTCACATGTTTGCAGAGTCAGCCAACCTGGAGAAGGCCCTTTGGATCGTCTCATTTCCCCGTTTCCTGCTCAGGCAGCTGCACTGCCCAGATAGCACTCTCTAGACATTCACGGTTATCTAAGACAGCTTTCCCCAATCTGGTGTCCTCCAGATGTGTTGGGCTACACCTCCCACTATCCCCCGGCCTGCATGGGAGGTGTAGTTCAACACATCTGGAGGGCACCAGGTTGCAGAAGGCTGATCTAAGAAATAGACAAGGGGTCTGTTCAAAAATAAGTGCGCATTTTACACTGGAGTGGCAAGAAATAATAATAATAATAATAATAATAATAATAATAATAATAATAATAATAATAATAATAATAATAATATCGATGTATGGAAGGGGTTTAAGAACATAAGAAGGGATCAGACCAAGGGTCCACCTAGTCCGGCATTCTGTTCACACAGTGGCCAACCAGTTGCCCAAGGGAAACCCACAAGCGGGACATGAGGGCAACAGCACCCTCCTGCCCATGTTCCCCAGCAACTGGTGTACATAGGTATACTGCCTTTGATACATAGGTATACTGCCTTTGTTTTTCTGCTTAGTTTCTCTGGAACTACAGGATCTCCATGAAGGAAGTGCCTGCTCCCTATACAACCATAAAGAGTTCCTACAGGAAACACACACACACAGACACACACACATACACCACACAAAAAGAAACAAATGTGCAAGAGACTGGAAGAAAGAAGAATACAAAGAGAACACAAACAAGTCGACAACGCACTACCACATCCTACGTCCATACATAATTCAGATCCCCTTAGCAGATTAAGGGTGCGATCCTATGCGTTTTTAGACAGAAAAAAGGACTGCAACACCCAGCATGCCCCAGCCAGCAGAGCTGGCTGGGGCATGCTGGGAGTTGCAGTCCTTTTTTCTGTCTAAACACGCATAGGATTGCACTGTAAATGTATCGGTCTGGCTACCAGCTTGGTTTGCCTTAATCAGTACATTAATGAACTGATACTTTCATTGATTAATTGGTGGGAGGGGGGCAATTTCAATTGGTAAGGCTGAGATCAAAGGGCACCCTCATCTATTCTTTAAGAAACGTTGGCTCTGGCAAATGGGTGGACTAGGGAACAGGGGAAGAAAGCAAATGCGAGATGAATGTTCTTCTTGACAACAGTCTTGAGTCTTTTTGTTTATCAACCTGTAAGTAATTTCATACTTCATCAATATCCCCACAAAATGCATATATATTGAGATGATTGTTTCCCCCTTTTTACTGAACTTCTTTTTTTAAGAATACAAACTTTAAAAAACACAAATAGAAAATCATAAAGAAAGACAGTAGATAAAGCCCTGCTATATGCACGAACGCAATAGCATCTTGACAATCAAAGTAGAATAATATTGGGGCTATCCTAATATGCACATTGAGTTATATTTAACCTATTTGTTGGATAATGAACTTGGGTAATCATCCACCAGAAAATCTTTCATCAAATCATTCAGCTCTTCCCTAAATCCTTCCAATCTTTCAAGAGTCCTGTACGGATGATCAAAGTGTGTCAAGATGTGTATGGGTGGGATCAGGATCGTGCTGCTTGCTGGCCCCCAGCCACCACCTGGCTAGTGAGTCTGGATTTCCGGGGCCTTCTGAGTCAGACTAGGGGTTTGCCCTTTGAAGCACTGAAATTTACAGCTCTACCTCACATTGACCAAATTTGTGATGGGGGGGGGGGGTCAGTGCCAGCTCCAGCTTTCTGAGGGCCCTTGGGCAGGACACCCTCCATGGGCCACGTCCCTCAGTGAGTCTACCTTCTCATCATTGCCATTCTCACCAGCTGCTCCTCCTCTTTCCCATCATTCCTCCCACTCGCTTGCTTGGCAGGCAGAGAGCCAGGGAGCAAGTGGGCCGCGGCATCGCCTGCTCCTCCTTCTCACCACCACCGTTGTCCGGGCCAGAGCGAGAGGCAGGAGAACCAGCAGGTTGCAATGGGGAAAGAGGAGAGGCAAGTCCAGGGGGCTCTTGTCAGTGGACAGGGTGCTTCTGTGCGTGCATCGTCAAAGCTGCACATACTGCCCACCACACCTGCCTGAGAAGTTTTCCTCCCGGAAACCCTTCTGCTGGAACCTCCCGTAATTATCTCGAAATGTCACTTTCAATGAAATTCAGTGGCACGTCTAGACATAATTTGCTGCGGGTGATCAGCATTCTGAATCAGAGTACTGTACTGATCCCCTGCTCACAGCTGAATCCTCCAGGAATTGGCTAACAGGATCAGTGCCGGCCGGGGAAACTGCTACTGCAGTGCTTAAGGAGTCACCATAGCAATAAATCTCCATGTTATGTTAACAAACACTTTTCTTAAATGGAATCCCCCCCCCCAATGGTATTAACTATGGGAATTCTGGTTACTGGGGAAGCAGTTCCTGGAATCATGCTTACAAATGCTGCTTTGACAGTGTCTCATGCTTGAAATGATTACCGGTGCACTGCCCCGTTCCAACGATCAGGCTGGTCTTTTTATCATGAGTCAAATGATATAATCCTCTTGATCGTATACAGTCATGCCTTGCATTGAGAGCATAATTCGTTCCGGAAACGTGCTTGTAATCCAAAACACTTGTTTATCAAAACGAAATTCCCCCAAAAAAATTTGTACAGATATTTTTAATTTAAGCTGTACAACAGTACTTGTATTGCAAGTTGCACTGGCTACCAGTTGCTTGCCAAGCCGAATTCAAGGTGTTGTTTTTGACCTTTAAAACCCTATATGGCTCCGGTCCAGGTTATCTCAAGGAGCGTCTCCAGCGACACCAAGTAGGCCGCTCAACAAGATCTGCCACAGACGGCCTTCTCCTTGTCCCTTCAGCCAGAGCAGCTAGACTGGTGGGGACTAGGAAGAGGGCCTTTTCTGTGGCGGCCCCCATACTGTGGAACTCTCTCCCGAGTGACCTCCACCATGCCCCCTCTCTGCTGAGCTTCAGCCGTTCACTAAAAACCTGGCTGTTCAGGCGGGAATATGGGGTGGGCTAAGATTTTAAAATTTTATACTGTTTTAAATGTACCGTATTTTATCCTGTTTTTATTTTATGTACATCGCCCAGGGTGGCCAGCCAGATGGGCGATAAATAAATGTAAATAAATAATAATAATGTTGCTTGTATATCAAGTCAATTTTTTTAAAATAAATATTTTAAAATTTGCTTGTCTTGCAAAACGCTCTCAAACCAAGTTTATTACTGTATAGTGTAAGATATCATTGATATAAATGCATGGGAAGGTTCAGTTTTAAATTCATCGCTATCAAATTCTTCCCTACATTAGCAGATATCCATTGCCAGACATCACCTGGTATAACCATTTGTAGATCCCTTCCCCACTTAAAAAAAATATTTATTTACTTATTTAAATAAGCTTACAGAGACAATTAAAATGGGTTAAAACGACACATTAAACTACGATAAAAACATAACAATTACGGAATAAAAACAGCACCCAACCCAACAGACCCACTTACAAAGGCCAAAGACCTTCTTGAATAAAGTGGTCTTTGCCTGCCAGCGGAAGGACAGCAGAGGGGGAGTATATATCCCTTCTGTAGATCCTTTAGAAACAGATAGATTTTGCCTATCTGACCCTTACTGGAGAGAGTTAGACAACACTTCTCAATGGCTGACAATTCCCAAAGGGGACCATATTTACATAAAAGCGTGAAAGTGACATGTCTGATCTGAAAAAATCTTCCTGACATTCTTTCAATTGCCTGTTGGTTCCTGACTAGGGATGAGTGAGGAATCCAACAAGGAGCTGAAAATCTGATGGGTTTTCTCAACTAGGCCCCGCGGCTTCCATTCCGTTAACCCTGCACTGGCACCGACTTGATCTGATGTGAGTCAAGCCAGCACACGGCACGGACTTGCGTTTTTAAAACGGGCTGTGATTTGCATGGTTTTTAAAAAAAAAAAGCTGGGGAAATTTGCTCAAAATTCGGGCCTCTGCTCTGCAAATTTGTGCAAATAGTGGAGTGGCGGACCGAATTTTGCGCAAATCTGAAATGAACTGTCAGAAAATTCAAGGTGGCCAAGGTGGAGTGTGTGCACATGCAGCGAGGGGAGGAGGCTTCCCTACTTCCCGTGTTAAATGCTACGACAAGGACAACAATGGCTCAGATTTAATGAGTCGGACCTGATTTGTGCAAATTGCATTAGAGGTACACAGTTCTCAGCTCCAAATCTGCAAAAATATTTCGAGCAATTCTGCGGAAGCCGGAACCCCGCCTCCCCCGACCCGGCCCACTTTCAGCTGTTGAGTCAGAAATGTGCCAAAAGTCCAATCGAGCTCAAACAGAACAAGTTTCCCAGTGTTGCACATCCCTCTTCCTAACCTTCCTCGATTAAAAGTGATCACAGAATTCCCAACCACAAAATCTTGAATGTCCCTTAGATTTGCTTCTTCCCATTTGAAGATAGCCCCCCGTATTCCTATTTCATTCATTTGCTCATTATAAACCTGGGACATGCAGCAGGGTGACAATCCTGGGGCAATTGCTCCAGCTCTCCACCTGCTACAGGACTCTCTCTCTCTCTCTCTCTCTCTCACACACACACACACTATTTCTAGAAACTGTCTCCAATAATCTAATTGCCACCTTACCTTGAGGAAGATCTTTGTCTTGCCAATCTGCCAATCATCGTCTTTGCCCAAAACAGCTTCAGCGATGCGCTGACATGTTCCGCGCAGGTCTCCCTAGAAGAAATGGGATGGTGGGATTTTACAGAAAGTGCAAGCTAACCCTTTGGTGATGCCATCTATCCAGCTTGGCGGGACAATACTGGAAAATGTCGATCATTTTCTCTATCTTGGCTGCTATCTTTCTGTTACAGCTAACATCGACAGTGAAATCCAGCATCGTTTGAGCTTTGCAAGTGCCGCGTTTTCTCGAATGAAACATAGAGTGTTAGAGGATCGGGATATTTGTAAGAAGACCAAAACACTGGTTTATGAAGCCAACTTTATTGCCAACTTTATTGTATGCTGCGAAACATGGACTATCTATAAACGTCACCTCCAACTCCTTGAAAGATTTCATCAACGTTGCCTCCGGAAAATCCTGCGAATTACTTGGGAAGATAGGCGAACAAATGTCAGTGTACTGGAAGAAGCAAAAGACTACTAGCGTTGAAAAAATGATCCTTCAACGCCAACTTCAGTGGACCGGTCATGTTGTTCGAATGCCTGACTGCTGTCTCCCAAAGCAGTTACTTTATTCCCAACTCAAGGATGGAAAGCGGAATATCGGTGGTCAATATAAGAGTTGCAGTCCTTTTTTCTGTCTAAACACGCATAGGATTGCACTGTAAATGTATCGGTCTGGCTACCAGCTTGGTTTGCCTTAATCAGTACATTAATGAACTGATACTTTCATTGATTAATTGGTGGGAGGGAGGCAATTTCAATTTCAATTGGTGATTCCTAGCAGTACCCACTCCCTGTATATAAACCCTGGTAGCTCCCCACGTCCTTCATAGAAGACAACGCACCAGCAATCTGAACAGCTTCCCACCTACTTGGAGTTCTTGCACAATTTATGTTTTGGTGAGCACAGAATCTGTAAGCCCAGGACTTATTGCCTTTCATTATTGTTTGATATTTGTTGCCTCTGAAAGAGCGGTGTGCTCATTAGAGGAACTGCAGCCATAAAAGACTATTCATGGAGACTATTGCCTCATCTGAGGGAGGCCAGGAGGATGGGACAGACGGTTGCAGGCTCAAACCCACTCAAAAGGATCAGGTCACAGGTGACAGGAAATACCCTTTTCTGCCCAAGACCGGCAGAGATCCACTGCCAGTCAGAGTTGGCCATTTTGGGCTAGATGGAAAAAATAGCTTGGCCTAGTATAAGGCAGGTCCCTACATGTGTGCGTGTGGGGGGAGGGGTTGGTATAAACCTGAACTTTCCAGATCAAATGGAAGCTGGTTTTCCGATACCTAGCAGTGAAAAAAAATTACTAGGGCAGGGAAGGTCAACTTTTGGCCCTTCAGTTGTTTTATTATTTAGTTATTTATTATTTACATTTATTTATCGCCCATCTGGCCGGCAAACCGGCCACCCTGGGCGAAGTACATAAGATAAAAACAGGATAAAATACATTTAAAACAGTATAAAATCTTAGCCCACCCCATATTCCTGCCTGAACAGCCAAGTTTTTAGTGAGCGGCGGAAGCTCAGCAGAGAGGGGGCATGGCGGAGGTCACTCGGGAGAGAGTTCCACATTACGGGGGCCGCCAAAGAAAAGGCCCTCTTCCTAGTCCCCAGCAGTCTAGCTGCTCTGGCTGAAGGGACAAGGAGAAGGCCGTCTGTGGCAGACATTGTTGAGCGGCCTACTTGGTGTTGCTGGAGACGCTCCTTGAGATAGACTGGACCGGAGCCGTATAGGGTTTTAAAGGTCAAAACCAACACCTTGAATTCGGCTTGGCAAGCAACTGGTAGCCAGTGCAGCTCCTTGAGCACTGGCGTGATGTGATCCTGCCGGCGGCTGCCTTTAACCAGGCGAGCCGCTGCGCTCTGTACCAGCTGTAGCTTCCGAACCGTCTTCAAGGGTAACCCCACATAGAGCACATTACAGTAGTCTAGGCGAGAGGAGACCAAGGCATGAACCACTGATGGGAGCAGGTGATTAGGAAGGTAGGGGCGCAGCTGCTGTATCAGATGGAATTGATACAGCGCCGCCCGGCTCACAGCTGACACCTGGCCTAGAACTCCCGTGATCCTTCGCCATTGGCTGTGCTGTCTAGGGCTGATGGGAATTATAAGTCAATACATCTGGAGGACCACAAATTGCTCGCCCTTGTACTAAGGAGATGCATTACTAACTCCATCCGGTTCCCCCTCCCACACGGTTTTCTGTTTCCCCCCTCCCCATCCATCAGTCAGTATTGCGTGCCCACTGAACATGCTCAGTCCTCATTGGGCCGGTTTGGGGCTCCCCCTCATTAGTGGTTTTTCCTAAAGATTTTTTTGTGCTTCTGAAAAACCGAGGGTTCTCCGAAGGCTTCTGACTCCTCTCTCCCACATGCGTGGGCAGGACTGTTTTGGCCACGTAAGCAGCGGCGCCCACCACCTGCATGTTGGAAATCGAGGGAATGGTGGAGATGAACAGTGTTTTTAAAGGGGGGTAATGAATAATTGTACCTGTTTGTATGCTGGTTTCACCCCTGGCATGAGCACTCGGTACCTGTCCACAAACTCCACAAAAGTGTAGCGGATGGGATAGCCAGCCCTGCGGATCCGGATTGTCTCCATCATCCCGGAGTACCTCAGCTGGCGGACACAGAGCTCCCGGTCAAACAACTGCAGAGAGGAAAGTAGACGTTTTAACACTTTTACCGTTTGGATTATTTAAAAGCCTTATTAAAAGCCCCTCTACGCTGAGGCTTTTAATAATTAAATGGTATATGGTGGAGTAGTACGGTAAATTGATTTCAGCGGTCGTGTTTTTATTAACTTGTTTTAGAGATATTTTAAAATTGGTTTTTAAAATGTCATAATGTTTTATTGTTTATATTTTTAACTGTATTTTATTGTTTGTTTTTAATTATTGTTGTACACCACCCAGAGAGCTTCGGCTATTGGCCGGTATAGAAAATGAATGAATAAATAAATTAATAAATTCTTCTCCTTCTCGTTCCTTTCCTACCGGAAGTTGGACATCATCATGACTAGATTATCTGTCTAGCCATGATAAGTATACTTGGAGGTTTTCCGTTGCCTTCCACATCGCAGTGCTACGGCTGGTTACGATGGCTACCATCTCGCCCACAGTTTCCCCCATCGGCATCCCTTGTCTTGGCCTCCAATCGCTACTGACACTGCTGCTGCCCAAGGTCAGGTGTAATTTAGAGGTGATTTACAATTCCTCAAGGCTCCACAAGCCTCCTGGTCAAGCTCCTCTGCCCAAAGCCATTGGCTTTCCCACGGGTTGGGTTATTACCGCTGCCCGATCCTCAGCGTAGCTGAGTTATGTGGTGGCACTACTCACCAAAGTCAGTCCATAGGCCAACCCCCCTGCGGATACTGAATTGGTGAAATTTTACATTATTATTTAAAAAATAATAATAATCTACAATTAAACATAAAAGAGAAGGAAAAAAGAACTGGGGATGAATGCCAGACAGGACAATTCTTACATAAGAGAATGGACGGACGTTAAAAGAAGAGGAACGTACAGAGACCAGAAGGAGGGGCGTTTCTTAATATACTGTCTGCATGGGCCAATTTTCAGTTTTCAGTTGAACATTAGGAGAAATGTGTTGATGGCCAGGGCAGTTTGACAATGGAAAAGATGACCTAGAGAGGTGGTGGCCTCTCCCTCACTAGCAGTTTTCAAGCCATCTGTTGGAGGATGCTCCAGTTCTGGATTTCCTTCTCCCTCTCTCCGGGGACATCTCCAGAAGCTGATTGGCAGGAGATTCAGGACAGATAAAAGGGAGTCCTTCACACAGCACAGAGTTAAACTATGGAATTTGCTACCGCAAGGTATAGTGATGGCCGCCAACTTGACCAGCTTTAAAAGTGGATTAGACAAATTCAGGATAAAGCTATCAATGGCTACTAGTCCTGATGGCTATATGTTACCTCCTGCATCAGAAGCAGTACGACCATGTACACCAGTTGCTGGGGAACATGGGCAGAAGGGTGTGCTTTCACTCATGTCCTATTTCTGGGCTTTCCAGAGGCATCTGGTTGGCCCACTGTTTGAGCACAATGTTGGACAAGATAGGCCTTTGGTCTGATCCAGCAGGGGCTCTTCTTTCTTATGTCCTACAAGGCCCCCTCCAAATCTATGATCCAAAAGCCTCCAGCGGGGGACCTTTGAACCGCTAGGTCACACTGCCTGCAGTGACCAGTATCTGCTTTTAAACAAGCTGTCCCAACACAGCGGTGCCAAAAACAATTTGTCCCAGAAAGATTCCCTTAGTAATAACACAGATACCTGGATAAAAACAAAATCTGCTTCCTTTGCATCTACGAAGCATGATGCTCCTGTGCTTTAAAAAAAAACAAAAAATCCCAAAACGAAAAGCTTAACAGTAAATGCAATATAATAACAGGCAATGCTCTTTGCCCTCTTTTTTTTTTTTTTTTTGGTTTCCTGAAATCCTGTTTCCTGTCACTATTGGCCCTTGCTCCTTCCTGACCTCAGGCAGAAACATCATCTCCCAGAACAAATATTTTTCTTTTACTGCCTACTTACACAGCCAATTTCCTATTTCAGTACCCATTCCTTTTCTTCATTAATTGCTCTGCATTTTTTAACATAGGCAGCCCCATCCTATGTGGGTGCCCGTAACCCGCCGAACTCGGAGGATTACGGGCATCCAATTGAAGGTGGGAGGATCACGGTGGATAGGATTGTGACTCCTCTCCCCTCGCCCTCCAACGGATTTCTGAGGCTGCAGTGGGGAGTCCGACCTATCCTATGCCCCCCCCCCCGGCAAGCTCGGAGGGCCAAAGGATTGCGCCCTTAACAGCTTTCGTCATAACTTGTAACAAGAAACCACAAGGCATTGTAGTCTATAGATACCTGCCAAACAGGGAAACATTCTACTCCTGAGCAGAAACTACACATTGCTTTTTGGGGGGGAACATTTAGGGGCAGCATCAAAAAAATCTATTCTGAAGTTTGGGCCCAAGTAGTATGGCTCCAACCTGTTGTTCAACAAAGCAATACAGAGCAGAACCAACTGGTTTCCACCCATCCTTAATGTAAAGTAATGTAGGCTGTGCGTCTTATGTCCTTGATCTATGCATTTCTTGATCTGGAGAAGAGAAGATTTAAGAGCCTAATACAGGATTTGAACTCTGGTCCGGAGATCCATTCACTGGACCACACTGGTCTCTCATGGTCATGGATGACTGAGAAGATCTCAGTATATCCTGCTTGTCTATTTCCAGTCCATGTCAGTTTCACATGTCCAGGCAGTCCCCGAGTTAAGAACGTCCGACTTACAGATAACCCATATTTAAGAACGGACTTCTGGGTTCCCCGGTGCTACATCGTTCATGTAGAGTACATAGCGTAGTATACTACACAATTTGCGTAATTTAACGTATAGAACGCTATGCTGTTCCGACTTACATACAAATTCGACTTAAAGACATTCTTAAGAACAGAACTCGTTTGTAACCTGGGGACTGCCTGTATTCCTTCATAAATTCACTCTCTGTCCTATTTCCGCAGCAATCTGTGATTTTTCTCTCTCTTAAAAACCACATGGAAGCATTTAAACACAACCATATTTCTTCACAAAACATGTATTTTTGGGGGGGTATACTTTTTATCCTAAAATATGCATTTGGCTACAGTTTTTGAGCTGGGAAAAGAATCACAAAATTTGGGCTAGTACAAAAACTGAGGAATAACTCCATTCCAATCTGGATTAGTCCAGGAAGTGGGAATCTGGTTGGTTCCTTTAAAAATGCAGACTGAATAAAATCCTTGTGCATCCCTGGTGGACAGAATGCAGTGCAAGGATATCACAGTAAATATTCAAACCACAGATATTGTTGGGAGAGAAAAGTTACGGAAGGCCTCAATCTCTGAAGGGGAACATGGCAAAACACACACAGCAATGGAGATTCAAAACTATTTATTTATTTATTTATTATATTTATTATATTTATACCCCACCTTTTTTCCTGCAAGGAACCCAAGGTGGCTTACATAATCCTCCTCCTCTCCGTATTATCCTCACAACAACCCTGTGAGGTAGGTGAGGCTGAGAGTCAGTGACTGGCCCAAAGTCACCCAGTGAGTTTCATGGCCAAGTGGGGACTAGAACCCGGATCTCCTAAGTCCCAGTCCAACACTCTAACCACTACGCCACACTGGCTCTTCATGGTCATGGATGACTAATCTTTCTTTGTTCCTTCCAAGTGCAACACTAAGGATATACGATGCTAAGAATTCCATTCCGTTTTAAGCCTGATGGGATTCCACAGCATTTCCATCCTGGTAAGTGGTTAGTGGCAGACTATAGTGGATCCCCCCCCCCCCAAGGCCGATTCCAGAAATATTTTGCACATTTTTTCAGGTTCTGCCATTTGCACAAATTGGGGCGGGGGGGGGGATCTTGAAATGTGCGCAAATGGTGTCATAATTTTTTAAAAATATTTTTTTATTGGCAATCTTGCGCAAGTGTGCACGATCGCAAGTCCGCTGTCCACTATGCAGCCTCCCCAGCAGAGCTATATCCCATACTTGCCAAAGAACTTGTGAATTTTATCCTCCACTTCGGCACTTCCCCAGTGAAGGGGGTGGGTGGGATTGACAAGCTCTTTGACAAGTATGGAATATATGGCTCTGCTGGTCTAAAAGAAATCAAGTCCTGCCTGGGGAGGATGAAACTGACACAAGGATATTGACAAGAGGGGAATATGTCTATACTGTACAGCATGATTGTGTGCCCTTCTGCAAGATTGCCAATAAAAACATATTTTTAAAAATTACGAGACCATTTGTGCACATTTCCTGATCTCCTTCCCCCCTGATTTGTGCAATTTGCTTACATTAACCCCCCCCCCATGGAATTTGCATATTGGCTTGACTTGCTACAGATCAAGTCAATGCCAGCGGGGGGGACGGGGACGGGACAGAATGAAATCCACAGGGCCCAATTGAAAAAAAATCAAATGTTCACACCCCAAACAGAATTCTCATACAGCCCTATGTGACACTTACGGCAGTTAGCAGCAAGGGTACGCACACGACACCAGACAGATTCCAAGGCATCGCCATAAGAGATCTAGAGCCTGTGTCTATTAAAATTACTTTCGCTGGAATAAAGGAACATCGACATGCAGCTTACCATGGGCTTCTTGTACTCGTTGGGCTTGATGCAACGGACAAAGAAAGGCTGACAGACGCTGAGGGTTCTCATCAACAACTCCAGGGAACGCTTGAACTGGCTGCTGAGAGTCGGGGAACGCTTCCTGGTCTCTGCCCCCTGGAAAAAGACCGGCACTGTGACGGATCAGGGTCAGGAAATGAAAAGATAACACAACGAGCAGCAGCAAAACATTCCCCTCTCAAGCTGGGCCATAAAGAATGCTCTCTACATAGGAAGCCGCCTTACATCAGGTCAGGCTATTTGTCCTTCCAGTCCAGAGATATGGCCTACTCTGATTCTGGAAGCAGCTCTCCGGCTGGTGTCTGAGGCAGAAAGAGGGCTTTTCCCATCCCATCATCTGTTATCTGACCCTTCTAACCTGGGGGTTGAACCTGGGACCTTCTCTCTCTCTGTGAATTTGCTCCACAACTGAGCTCTGGTGCCTCTATACAATTTGTGCTGCCTCGGGGGCAGTGCTTTAAAGGGGGAGGTGGTCCTGGGTAGCACATTTGGACTTTCACACTCGCCAAAAGAGTGGCAGCAGCAGCTGAACCATCCTTAATGACGTGATGTAGTCTAATTTTATAAAGCCCGCTAATGACTTGAACCCTGCATACTTTGGACTGACACTGACTTCCTTCTTATTGTTCAACACAAATGTTAAAGTTAACTGACAGTACCCTCTTAGCTACACTATCCATACACTAAATCTATATCATGGGAACACCCACATTTTGGAATTTCCTTCCATTTAGAACAGGGACGGGGAACCTCCAGCCCATGGGGCTCATAGGTCCCATCCAGCCCAGCAGCTTCTTCCCCTGCTCCTGCCCCCTCTGTGATAGAGGGGAAAAGCTCCTATCTCTGATCAGAGGGCAGAGGGGCTAGGGCAGGAAGCTTCTATGTGATTCAGTCCTCCTTCCTTCTGAGCCTTGTCCTGCAGAGGTTTGTCCTGCTTACTTCTGAGTACTTGTGTGCAGAGGCTTGCCCTGCTTACTTCTGAGTAGACATGATGGTCATGCTTACTTCAGAGTAGAAATGCTATTTGAAAGTGCTGCTGAGTGATTCAGCCTGCTTCCTTCTGAACCTTGTCCTGCAGAGGCTTGCCCTGCTTACTTCTGCATAGACATGATGCTCATGCTTACTGTTGAGTAGACATGCAGAGGCTGGGTGTTTGGGATGCTATTTGAAATTGCTGTTGAGTGATTCAGTTTTGACTACCTCTGAGAAGAAATGCAGGGGATTGTCCTACTTATTTGTGAGTAGACATGTCGTTCATACTTATTTCTGAGTCAACATGCTTCCTACTATGAATTAGTAACAGTGGAATATGGGTTTGTTGCTTTTTTTGGAGTTTTCAATCCTACCCACTTTTGTTGCCTTTCTGGCCCTCAGGCTGGAAAAGGTTCCCCGCCCCTGCTTTAAACCTTAAGAATTGCCTTGTTGGAGTAGACAAAGGATCCATTTAATCAATAATATTGCTGGGTCTAGCTGCACTTTTAATTTCCAACCATGTTCCTGACGTAGCATCACTCTGGGGAACTGAAAGGATGGCTCTGGGGAACTGAAAGGATGGCTAGATCTAGCTGCCAAGTGCTGCTCAGACTGTTGTCACCACAGCCAGGTAAGCCTTCCAGGGGAGGCACTGACAGAGGAGGAGGTCCAAGAGAGGACATCTTGCCCAGAGACCCCTTAAACCTGGAGCCAGTCCTGATGATGGCCTCCCTCTGTCGCTTGTCTTTTTCATCTGGTATTCACTCAAGCAAACTGCTAGGGATGCGGGAGGATTTCATTTGGGGGGGGGGTGGAAGTCTGGCAAAATTGCTGGGCTCAACCCCCTAAACTCCATCCCACCTACTTGCTTCTCTGGCTCGACTCGCGTGAGTCGTGTTCTCCTGAGTTGAGCCAGGGAAGTGACTTCCGGGTTCCCGGTGGGCCACTTTTTACGTAGAAAATGCCATAAGATATGCCAAAAATGGCTGCAATTTGCGCAAGTTATGCAAATTGAGGCTGCCTTTAATGTATCTTACACTATTGCATTGCGCAGGGGGTTGGACTCGATGGCCTTATAGGCCCCTTCCAACGCTACTTTTCTATGATTCTGTGATTCATTTTATATGTAAAAATATTTAAATAAAAATGCTCCTTATTTTTGATTAATGTAGAATGATTTATTGTGATCTAAGCAGACCTGTTCAGTGTTATGTGTAGCCAATTTCCAAATCTTGATAAGAATGTCTAATGTCCTGATCATGCATATTTAGCCAGTTTGCATAGAAATTGCTGGATCTAGTGCTGCTATATTTAATAACAATGTAGGAAAATAAGCCTGATGGGAAGGTGTAGATTCAGAGATAAGTTGGGGAGGTCTAAACGCGCTTAGAAGTTGGAGGAAGAGAC